>CM065591.1:468575027-469175027 GCA_033119425.1 Bufotes viridis
GCGTGAGCGTAAACGTGATGCGAGAGCGGACTAGAGCACCGCTCCGAAAATGAGCATGTTGAAAGAGCAGACATGAGAAGGCAGCGTCTCAACTGACAGGGCGAACCTGGCGTAAAGAGTTGAAGCGTAAACGCAGCCCTGATTGCGGGGAGGGCGGGTCACATGGGAAGTGATTGCTATAGCAAGAGCCGTAACAAGCAACAGCTGCATCCAATCTCCAACATAACATCACATGCAGCCCAGGTAAACCTTCCCTACCGCGTACAGGCTGAAGCAACTTTTCAAAGCGAAACGACGTAAACGTAAAACACATGAGATAGAAGGGGAACTGAATCAGGTTACCTAATAAACAAAGTGAAAGGAATCGATTAACTCCGATAAAACAAACCTGAGGCGGACGATTTTGAGGCGATGCCTTCCGCTCGCAAGAAAGTCAGATTCCAGCCGGCCGGAAAGACAGACACGGCTCGATTAACTTACGTAAATGGCGCACGCGTCCCTACGGTAGCCACGGGCAGAAAAAAAACTCCATTTCAGCTCCATACTGTAATGAAAGAAACCTCCTAGCAGAGGAGAGAGCACCCTGCTGACACACCAGCATCCCCTGTGCAACTGAGAAACGCCCGCCCCTAGGTGGGGCTGTGCCTGGTTTAAGTAGAGCCTCCGCCCCTCCCACAAATGCAGCCCAAATAGACTGCTATACATATAGTGTGTTTATTTAAGTAACAAGAGGTTTGAAACTTCGGCTATTCTTTATAGAATATATGTTATAGTTCTGTCTGTCTAGCAATCAAAAAGTGCTATGTACTGTACCTTAAAATGGTACCAATCAAACTACAGGTTGTCCGCAGACAACTCTGTTGGATGAAATCTAAAAAAAAAAAAAAAGTATGACACACCCCAAAAATATTTAAAAAAATGTTGGTACAAAAGTGGCAAAAGATAAAAAAAAAATATTTATTAGTTTGGTATCTCAGTAATTATTCTGATCCACTGAATGAAGTTTACATGTACATTGCACCACACAGTAAACACAATGGCCCCCAAACAGTGATAAAAAAGACTGTAGTCCAAAAGAGTACAAATAGAAACTTAAGCTTGTCCTACAAAAAGAACAAGCCCAGCATCATTGATGAAAAAACTAAAAATACAAATGTTATTTTAAAGTGTATTCACAGTGCAAAAGTAGTAAAACATTAAACAAGCCCTCATGTAGCTAAGGAAAATAAGTGTTATAGCTCTTGGAATGCAACAATGAAAAAAAATAATTTGCTTTGTCCTTGATCATTTGCAGATCTCAGTGACATCTGCAATTTGTATAACCATTCGGCTTGTCTTTCTTTGTGTTGCAATTTCAATGTTGAGGAGTGTAGTTTAGATAGAAAATTACATTGTAAGGCCTTGTTCACACGGCTGTTGTGCTCCCGTGGCAGTATTGAAGGCCGCATACGGCAGTTCTGCAATACACGGGGCACCGGCCATGTGCATTCCGCATAATGGATGCGGACCCATTCACTTGAATGGGTCCGCAAATCCAGAGATGCTGTGTGGAGCGAAAGCACGGAACGAAACCCCACGGAAGCACTACGGAGTGCTTCAGATCCGCAAAAAAAATAGAACTTGTTCTATCTTTTTGCGGAACGGACGGATCACGGACCCATTCATGTTGAATTAATCTAGATCTGTCCCGGCCGCCGCCCGTTCATTGGGGACCGCAAATTGCGGTCCCCAATGCACGGAACAGAACCACAATGGCCGTGTGAATAAGCCCTAAGATATACTTAAATAATATATGCACAAAAATATACATACCGGAGTAGACGGCAGCGGTCGCATATACCTTTTTTTTCTCTTTTTGAATTCAAAGCTTCCAAAATCTGAGGAATTGATTGCATTGTACTGTGTTGCTGAACCAAACAATGCCCCAGATGGGGCTGGAGGTCGGGGAATTACTGAACCGATTAATGTGGCCTATACAAAAATTATATAATAATTATATTTTTTATAGAAGTTGTAGTCACAATCAAGCCATATTACCTTATATCTAAGTGCTAATGCACATGACCGTATTTTTTGTCCACATCCAATCTGCAAAAGATGCGGACATCACACTGTGACACTGTGTGCTGACTGCATCTATATGTCGTTCCGCAGCACTTGCAAAATAAAAATAGAACATGTCATACACTTGTCTATTTTATGGACAAGGATAGAACTGTTCTATAGAGGGCAGGGCGTTTCGATCCACATTTTCCACAGCCGGTATCCATGTTTTGTGGATCCATAATTCATGGTGATGTACAGAAATAAATCAGTGAAGCCATAGCACAGAAATAATGCAAAAAGTAATGCACTCTTCTATTCTCCGTATACAGTAGATCACTAACTACACATGTGAGTGTAGATGGGCCCCCTTAGATACTGGGCCCCGTAACACCTGTTACTCCTACTACCCTGGTAGTTACGCCCTTGACTGTGCTTCCTCTTCACTTGAGACATGCGCAGTGAATTGAGGTGCATACACCTCAATAGTACATTGCGCATTTACAGGTTTATGAACCTTTCACAGCTAGTCTGACAGACACGGCAGCAACCTTAGGCCTCATGCACATCTGGTCCACATTTTTTGTGGCTCTGCTGAAATGAATGGGTCAGCATCTTGTGGATCAGATGCGGAATAAAAATACAGTTGTGTGCATGAGGCCTTTAAAGAGGACTGTTCTATGCACAGGTGTGGGATTTCGGATGAGCTGACATCAGGAAGCTAAGGGAACATAATTCACAGCGAGGTGGCTGACTCCATGACTAGGGGAATCCAGTTATACGCCGCAGTGACTCCTGGTCCTACACTGACCTCAGGTCAGGCTAAAATACTAACCTTTTTTAAGAAGTTGCCTTTTAAATAGTTTTAAGAAAAATAAGTCTCAACGAGGTAATGTGCCCAGTAGCAATGTGCAATTTGCCGCATGGGCATAATGTGATGATATAAATGTGAGGATATAATAAATTAGAATTTTTTAGGATTTTGTTTATGGAGGGCAACAAGAGGGGAATTTAGCCCTTACCCTCAGTTCACACCTTAGCGTTTTTACGCGCGTTGAGCAGCGCATAAAAACGCACAACTGTACAGTACCCATGCATTCCTATGGGACTGATTCACACTTGCGCGTTTTTATGCGTGTTCGGATGTGCGTAAAAACGGCCGACGCAAAAGCAAGTATGTTTGCGTTTTTTGGCCCGTTTAACGCGCGTCCCCATAAACAGAGTTTAACAGCTTTTTCAGTGTGTGAAATATGGGAACAGAAGTGCTTAATAAGGGAGATTTTTATTGGTTAAGTTCCTCTTGCTGTTTCAGTCCTTATTAGCAACAGGTGGCTTTAGAGGACCCGATGTATCCATGCATTACACAGACAGTCCATTGATTTCGATGGGTACCATAGTAGCGTGAAATTCTTCACAAGAGACATTAATCATCATATAATAAACATATTACTGACTAAATATATCAAAATAATATCTAAACATAAACCACTAAAGTTTATATATATCCTATAAAATATAGCCAAAAGGTTCAAACTTCTTGTTAGTTAAAAGAGTTTTCTCACTCATGTGAAAAGGGCCTAATACTGTAACTGATTGGTGGGGTCCGACACCCGAGACCCCCGCTGATCAACTGTTTTGAAAAGGCAGCAGCACTCCTGTGAGCACCGCTGCTTTCTCGCAGCTCGCCATGCACTGCGCTGTACATTGTATAACGACTGTGCTTGGTACTGTACTTAGCCCCATTCACTGACATGACGTGACATGACTGGCCTAGGAAAAGCTGAAAGAAGCTGTGAAGGAGGTCGCTGCATGTATCCTCCGCTAGCGAGCAGGTGATTGCCGTGCATCTGTACATGCTAAAATCCGGAAAATCCGGGAGCAGCGCAAGAATCGGGGGAGCCTAAATGTGGGTGCAGCATCCCCTGTCCTCCTTCTGCACATACTGTAAGTTCCTGTGGCAGGGCTCCATAGGAACATAGTATAATCAGGGCCGGTGCAAGGATTTTTGCCAGCACAAGCGAAGCTACATTTTGCACCCCCCCATGATCACATCAAGAAAGTGATTTTAAAAAAAAAGTTCATTTTGGAGCCCCCCCCCTTCTATGCGCCCTAAGGCATCCGCTTGGTCTGCCTTATTATAGCACCGGCCCTGAGTATAATCCCCATAGACTCCAATGCACTGGAGTCTATGAAAAGTGAAAAAAAAAAAGCTTATAAAAAAAAAAAAAAAAAATATTCCCCCCCTTTCCCCAAAATGAAAATAAAAAGAAAACACAAAATATTTTAAAAACACACATCATGGGTATTGCTGAGATGTACTATTAAAATATAAAAATATTTATCCCATAAGGAAAACAGCAAAATAAGAAAAAAGGCACAATTCCCACAATAAAATTAAACAAAAAGTGATTAAAAAGTCCTACACACCTCAATACCTCAATGGTATTGATGAAAAGTATTGATTGCCCCGCAAAAAATTAGCCCTCACACAGCTCTGAACACATAACTACAAAAAACGTTATAGAGGTAAGAATAAGGCAACAAAAATAATTATTTTTCTTTTCAAGATAAAAAGGCAAGAAAAAGTATACATATGTGGTATGGTTGTAATTGTACTGACCTGGAGAATGAAAGTAACTGGTCAGTATTACCGTACAGGGAATGCCGTAAAACAACAAAACCCATAAAACTATTGCGGAATTGCATATTTTTTTCCAATTTTACGCCATTTGGAAAAAAAATTCCAGCTTCCTACTATATTGCCGTATGCAATATTAAATGCTATAAATCAAACAGCCTTCACACAGCTTTGTGAATGGAAAAATAAAAAACGTTATGGCCCCAGAAAGGCAGGGAGTGAAAAACGAAAACACAAAAACTAAAAAACTAATGTTAACACATGGGTATACGTACCGGCTTCAATGTAGTTAGGTCATCTGCCATCTCAATGCTTTCAACAGGTGAAAAACTCTTTTCTTTGGGCTCTGTCATCGCTATACATAATTTGCCTGACTTCTTTTTGCGTGACAGAATTTTAGGAGGGCTGAGTTTAACCTACATGAAAGAATAGTAACTATTATAATGAATTATTCTCATAATAAATGCATTTCATTTATGACTTAATAGTCACAAAAAGCATGCTCATAACAAGAGCAGAGGAAGCACAAACGTTTCGTAGCCTAATATTAGGAACGCTTCACAAGGTACACAATAGATATGTGTATGTATATGTACAGTGACACACAGTATGTCACCGTATGCTGCAGTCAGTGTCTTCAAGGAGAAGAGACAATCCTGAAGAAAATAGATGGCAGGTAATCAGCGCCCATGCGGTACTGGCTTAAAGAGATACCCCTACAGTACCATTTAATATTCCATCCATGCCTTATTGGCAGGAGCCTAACTTCTGGAATCCCCACTGATCCCCAAAAAAAGGAATACCCAGTTGGCCGTGCATGTGCCGAGTTGGCTTGCCACAGAATGCAAAGAAAAGATATGGAGACTGAGGAGTCAGCAAACCAGACATTGGCCACACAGGCACCTTATGTATAAAAAGTAAAGACTTATACACACGAACGTATTTTCTTTCCGTGTCCGTTCCGTTTTTTTTTCCGGAAGTTATTCCATGTGCATTCTGTTTCCGTGTGTCCGCATTTCCGCCCGCATTACGGACCAGGATAGTACTGTTCTATTAGGGGCCAGCTGTTCCGTTCCGGAATTCACACGGACGTCATCTGTAAGTTTTGAGGACCGCAAAATACATACGGTCGTGTGCATGAGCCCTTAGGGGGAGATTTATCAAACTGGTGTAAAGTAGAACTGGCTTAGTTGCCCATAGCAACCAATCAGATTCCAACTTTCAGTTTCCAAAGGAGCTGTAGGAAATGAAAGTTGGAATCTGATTGGTTGCTATGGGCGACTAAGCCAGTTCTACTTTACACCAGTTTGATAAATCTCCCCCTTCAACTGCAAAGTTTATTTTTAATCTCAAATGTAAAATAAAAAAGGGACGCAAAACAAAGAGAACTTGCACATCCTTGCATCATATTGTATTCGTGGGGTCTCCCTAATAATTATGATGACCTATAAGAGCCCTAACTATGCAGAACTTAGGCTCAGTCTGTTCACATCATTTTCCCGTTGTATACTTTATATCAAACACAACCATAGGCCCTATTGATGAGACCAAAAGGGAGATATGTGTTGGTGTACCTCTCCATTATGAAACAGCACAGTTTCAGCATTGTTAGTACACAGTCTTCCTACAATGTAGTTAGTGAGTCATTTTATTGCAAATACAGTATATTGGTGACAAATTCCCCTGCGTGCCTAGTGTGGCACGCCTTGGAGCTTCCATCAGAATTATACGCTAGCAGCGTTGCCCAATGGATCAATGTACATTGGAAACACTGCATGCATCAACTCTCCTCATGAACAGTTCACCGTACATTGCAACAGAAATACATTAAGTAATGCAAACACAAAACCCAAGTACATAACAAATAGTCCTCAAGCCGTACCGACAATGGAGGTTCCTTCTCTTCGAAACGAAAGGTCTCCACTTGTGCAAAGTCAAGAAGTGACATTTGTGGGGCTGCCATAGGCATTCGGGAACCAATATCCGGTAAACTTGATTCCAGAAAACACTACAAAAAAGAATTATCAATTATTCTCACAATTAATGCATTCTATGTAAGAACACTAGTGGGGTTTCCAGGAACTGAACTGATTAGGCCTGAACTGCAATATCAGGGACAGACCATGGACAGACGTGGCACTATTTCTGGGGGGGGGGCAAAGCAGATCATTTTCACTAATCCTGAACAAATAATTTAAAGGGAACCTGTCACTCCGATTTTGGACTATTACAGTAATACATGCGTAGTACTGCAGATAAGTTCCAGATCACTACTTTTTATTTTCCTACTGCCCTCGGTTCCCCCACTACCAGCGCTCATGCTGAACTGAAATACACAGTCCGGACTGCTGTGCTGTTCTAACATAATGGAGAGGACTCATGTGCGCATGCACAGCAGTCCTGACAATGTATTTCAACACAGTTCTCATCACTGACAGCAGAACTGGGGGCAGTAGGAAAATAAAAAATAGCGATCTGGACTCCATATCTGCAGTACTACTCATATATTACTATAGATAATGGTTCAAAATTGGGGTGACAGATTACCTTTAAAAAGAATGTATTAAAACTTTTTTTTTATCTTTAACCACTTCTCAATGCAGCCATTTTTGCGTTTTTTTTTTTATTTCACGCCGAATTATGAAGGCTTGTTCTGTTTTGTTTTTTTGTCAGACAAGTTACATTTTTTAAAAAGCACCATTTACTGTACTACTCCATCCAATGTAATGGTAAGCCGTGTAAAAATTATTAATGGTCTGGAATGGGAAAGAAACAAATTTACCAAATTGATATAGTTTTTTCTATGTTTTAATACTTTAAGAGAACTTGTCATCAGTAGTCAGTCACTCAAGAGCTAAAGGTAAGTGGTTGCTGAGAACCAGCATCAAAACCATCACAGCTGCCTGAGAAGAGTCATGGTTATTAATGATCTCCTGCTCGCTCCACCCACTGGGTGAAAAAAAACTGCTTTTTTCCTTAGTTTTTTCCCTAGGAGAGCCAATCATTAGCACGTAGGTGGGGAGAGCAAGAGCTCATGAATAAGGGCTCTTTCACACGAGCAGATGCCGTGTGGATAATCTGCTGCGTAAAAGATAGCCAAGCCCCATTCCGGACAGCAGAGACACAGAGCATTAACATGATTGATTGATGCTCCGTGCCTCTCTGTGACCTTTTTGCTACAAAATCACGGTGACAACTTTATCTCAATGTGATTTTGTAGTAAAAAGATCACAGAGAGGCACGGAGCATCATCAATCATGTTAATGCTTTGTGTCTCTGCTGTCCAGAACGGGGCTTGGCTGTCTTTCACGCAGCGGATTACCAGCACAGCATCCGCTTGTGTGAAAGAGCCCTAAATGCGACTCTTCTCAGACAACAGTGACTCTTTTCTAGGCCTGGGTTGCAATGCTAATAATGAGTGACTGCTGAAATCCGTGTGTATGACATTTATTTATGTTGCCCTCACTACCCAGAGGCAAGCTGTATTTTTTAATGATGCTATTCTGGGATATTTCTGACATTTTGATCTTTTTCCCTGGTATGACTGCACAGATTAAATACTTATATATTTAAATAGATGGGATATTTTGGGATGCAGTGATACCAAAGCTGTTTATTTTCTTTATTTTTTTTTTTATTTGAAAAATTTAATTTTTCCATTGGAAGTCTTGTTTTTTTTGCATAGCAAGTTGTAATTTTTAATGCTACCATTTAATCTATAATATTACCCCGCTCACTGTGAACTGTGGATATAATTATGGTGATACAGTTATATCTGTTAGATTATTATAATTTTTTTTACAGAGGTATCTGGGCCTTTTTAACCTTGTGATTTTGAGACACCTGGAACATGCTGCGTATGGAGCAGGTTTATCTCCTGACCGTGCTCCCCACACCCACTGAACGTACACACTAGGGTCCCTTTCACACGGGCGAGTTTTCCGTGCGGGTGAAATGCGTGAGGTGAATGCATTGCACCCGCACTGAATCCGGACCCATTCATTTCTATGGGGATATGCACATGAGCGGTGATTTTCACGCATCACTTCTGCACTGCGTGAAAATCGTAGCATGCTTTATATTTGTTTTTCACGCAACGCAGGCCCCATAGAAGTGAAAGGGGCTGCGGGAAAATCGCATGCATCCGCAAGCAAGTGCGGATGCAGTGCGATTTTCCCGCATGGTTGGTAGGAGACAATCGGGATGGGGACCCGATCTTTATTATTTTCCCTTATAACATAGTTGTAAAGGAAAATAATAGCATTCTAAATACAGAATGCAAAGTAAAAAGGGCGATTGAGGGTTAAAAATAAAGTAAACTCACCTCCTCCAATTGAGCGCATAGCTGCCGGTCTCCTGTTGTGTCTTCAGCTGGGGGCTAAGGACCTTCCGTGACGTCACTGGGCCACATGGTCCAATCACAGATGGGAGCAAGTGATTGGACCATGTGATGTCACGGAAGGTCCTTTACACTCCCCCAGCTGAAGACACAACAGGAGACCGTCAGCTACGCGCTCAATTGGAGGAGGTGAGTTACTTTTTTTCTTTTTAACCCTCAATCGCCCTTTTTACTTTGCATTCTGCATTTAGAATGCTATTATTTTCCTTTATAACTATGTTATAAGGGAAAATAATAAAATATACAGAATACTCAACCTGAAACCGAACTTCAGTGATGTAGACCGGCTTCGGGTCTGGGTACCGAACATGCCGATTTTGCAAAACGCATTATAACAGTTTGCACATGCGTGGAAAAATCGCGCATTTTCCCGCAACGCACCCGCCTCTTATCGGGGCGTCAAACATGACGCCCGTGTGAAAGAGCCCTAAGGGGTTGTAGAGGTGTTTTGACTGTCCATATACAGCCCTATCACTTGTTTGATACAACATACAAAATTCCAAAGTCACAACGTGTTTCCTCTTATAATACACAAGGTTCGTCAGGGGACAATTGGTATCAGCTGTATCTTTGGCCCCCTGGAGCCCCTCTAACCGTGCACCACTGGTCTGTGAGAGGATGACGCCAACTCTATCTCTCAGATAAGTATTGTCTAAGTGGTCTTTATCTATCTGACCATGTTCTAATGTTTGTGCGTATCATACTGTTCATATGTAGTATATGCTGATTACAGTTCCCATATCTCATCACAGACAATTGCAGGTTTGGGGCGCTCCAGTTTATTTGTCTTCCGTATACTGTTTTTCTGGCATCCTATTACCAGACTGATACCAATTGTCCCCTGACGAACCTTGTGTATTATAAGGGAAAACGCGTTGGGACTTTGGAATTTTGTATGTTGTATCAGACAAGTGATAAGAAGTGGATGAGAGCTTCTGCATGTGATGGAGGTGTGGTGTCCTAAATCTTGTCCTAAATCTTGACCCATTACATCATAAAGTCCACCTCTGACATACATATATAAAGTATAATATATATGATGGTCTATGCCACCTTTTAGGGTCATTTTTTATATGCAGTTTTGAAGTGTTTTTGGAGGCAGCAGAAAAAAAACACATGCAATTTAGCACCACGAGGCCCAGGCCAATATTGCGGATCCATTGTAACAATGCCTATCCTTGTACGCAAAACGGACAAGAATAGGACATGTTCTATTTTTTGGTGGGGCCACGGAAGGAATATACGGATGCGGATAGCACACCGCTTTCTGTCCACTTTTTTTGCAGACCCGTTAAAATGAATAGGTCTGCATCCTATCCGAAAAAAAAAAAAAAAGGAACAGGCACGGAAATAAAATACGTTCGTGTGAATGTAGCCTAAGGGGCACAATTTAGCAAATGTTGTATTTAAAAAAATGTTGGGGGGTGAATTAACCCCTTAAGGACGAAGGGCGTACATGTACGCCCTTCGTCCGCACTTTAAAGATGGCGCCCGCTCCCGCACGGAGCGGGCGCATGAGCTGCGGGTAAACGCTGATTCATCAAGCTGACACTCGCAGCTCATGTCCGCGACCGGCAGCGATGCCGATCGCGACATTTAACCCTCAGATGCCGTGGTCAATCCTGACCACGGCATCTGATCGCGCAAAACCGAAAGTTTCACTTGCGTTTGCTCCGGCTCCCTGATGGCCACAAGGGGGAGCCGGAGCATGCATGTAGTACCCTAGGTTTCTGTGAATGAAACCTAGGTTACTACACAGTATTCCTATGGAGCCTATGACTGTAATAGGCTCCATAGGAAATATGTGATTTTCTCATATATTCCAATGCTATTGCATTGGAATATATGAGAATAGCAATCTGATGATTGCATCTTATAGTTCCCTATGGGAACTATAAGAAAGTGGTAAAAAAAAAAAAAAGTTTAAAAATAAAAATTAAATAAAAAATATAAAAATTCAAATCACCCCCTTTCCCCAAAATGAAAATAAAATAAATAAAAAATAAAAAATTACACATAATGGGTGTCGCAATGTGCGAAAACGCCCATACTATAATAATATTAAAAATATTCACCATACGGTAAACATAAAAACGGAAAGAAAGCGTCCAAATGGCTAATTCGCCATTTTTGGACACTTCATTTCCTATAAAAAATGAATAAAAAGTGATCAAAACATCATACGCACTCCCATAATGGTATCAATTAAAAGTTCAGATTGCCCCGCAAAAAATGAGCCCCTACACTGCTCCGTACGCATAATTACAAAAAAGTTATAGGGGTCAAAACATGGCGACAAAAAATAAAATAAAAAAATCCCACTTTTAATTTTTTTTCACTATCAAAACGCAAGAAAAACTATACATATTAGGTATTGCCGGATTCGTACTGACCTGAAGAATAAAATTAACCAGTCAGTTTTATCGCAAATCGAACGTTGTAATTTAAAAACCCGTGAAACTGTGGTGAAATTGCTTTTTTTTGCAATTTCACCCCATTTGGAATTTTTTTCCCGTTTCCCACTACATCACATGCAAAAATAAATGGTAGCGTTAAAAAGTACAACTTGTCCCGCAAAAAATAAGCCGTCATATAGCTATGTGAGCGGAAATATAAAAATGTTATGGCTTTTGGAAGGCAGGGAGCGCAAAACAAAAACGCAAAAATCCCAAACCCCCCGGTCCTTAAGGGGTTAAAATCTTTTTTTGTTTTGCTTTTTGCAACATTCATTGTGCGATAAAAATGATATCATTACCTTATTCTGTGGGTCAGCACAACCATTGAGATACCACATTTTTATTGTTTTTATTATATTTTAGCATTTAAAGCCTATGTACACCTTTGGGGGTAATTTTTTTATGATGGCACTTTACTCATTTTGGGCTAAAAATCTTTTTTTCAAATGGTCTTTATTAAAATATTGAGCTGTTCTGTCACAAATGGTTAACGGTATGTCTAGCTGTGTGAATTGTACTTTCACTTTGTGCCAGTCATCTAGTAACCCTTTGCTCTAAATTACTAAGGTAATTTAAGGTCATAAACACTTATTCAGGCCACATTCTTATCAGTAAGATATGAATTGAGCTATAGATCAGACATAACAAGCCGTCAGCTGAGCTCCTTGATGGAATAGAGTGAAAATTCAGAGACTGCTACTAGAGAATTTCAAGGCTACACAGAAAAAGGGGTTCAAAAATTTTCATAAAAATATATTTTTAGCTCAAAGTGAGTAATAATAAAAAAACTGCCCCAAAAGTGTGCATATATACTGTATAAAATATTTTTATATATAAATATATATAATATATTTTATATTTAAATAATATGAACATTTTGAGATGTGACGATACCAAATGTTTATTTCATTGATTATTTTATATGCTAATTGGAAAAGGGGGATTGATTTAAATTTTTAATACATTTGGGCTTTTTAAAAATATTTATAGAAACATGTTTTTACTTTTTAGTCCCCAAAGAGGGCTGCAATAGTTTATTATTGCAGTGTATGAGAATTGTGCAGTTTACCTATTAAAGGGGTTGTGCACCCTGTGTATACTGATGACCTATCCTTAGGATAGGTCATCAATATCTGATCGGCATGGATCAGACACCTGCCAGGGTGGCGATCTGGGGACAGGTTCGGAAGATTTAAACGTCGTCTGTGCAAGTTTCTCCCAAGATGTGGAACTCCTGAAAGGTGTAAATCCAAACACTGTGTCTCCAGGGGGTGTCAGACGCATATGTGGACGAGCCTCATCTAGTCCTAGACAGCCGTTTTAAAAGAATATACGCCATCATTGTTAGGTCAATAGTTTTATACCAAACTAAGCAGCTACAGTCAAGATGTCTAAATGAAAATATGTAAGTCTGCTATCATGATCTGTGAGTGGCTACCTTTATGCACCACAATTAAAATGTAGCGCAATGAAGATCATCATTAGATAATATTAAATATTTTTCTCCAAATACATTCTCACCCAAGATACACTGGACAAGCCAATCCTGTCCTTAAAGGAGTGTCCAGATAATTCTGCAAACCTGACAAATTCCCCATGATGTTGCTCAGAGGAAGAAAGGTCTTCCTCTTATTCAAGTTGTCCGTAGCCTAATGGGGCAGATAGAATAAAGCTATTCTGTTTCTGCCCACCTCGGTTTTCTCATTCCCAACTCAAGTCCCAAGTCTGTTGCTTACAAGCTGGAATAGCTGGCCAAATATTTAACAGGAGTCCAAAAATGCAGGACCTGACTGGTGGTTATGGTTGCCATAATACTTTAGATAACCTGCTGTAGCAGAGCAACTTCTTCTCATGCACGCTTTACCTGTCATGTAGAACATTGCACCCAAGCTGCAGGCACCATGTTATAGAGCAGGATGAGCTGAGCAGATTGATATGTAGTTTTGTGGAAAAAGATTTAGAAAAAACTTATTTTAATCATATAAAACTCTGCTCTTTCTATGCGTAGGAGTCCAGTGGGCGGTCCTATTCGTGATTGACAGACATCCCTGTATGAGTGTGTATACAGAGATAACTGTCAATCACTTATTAGAACCCCCCCCACTGGACTCCTAAGCCCAAAATGAGCAGAGATTTAAATGAATACACAGTTACACTGAATTCTCCTGCTTGGTACTAGAACTGCAGGCACAATGTAACAGGTCCCCTTTTAATAATGTTAACACATGGGTATACGTACCTCCTTGATTGGTGCAGTTTTCTTTTCTGCTACCGCAAAGTTTTCAAAGGTTGAGACACCCCTTTCTTCGTACTCTGCCTCCATACATATTGTTCTCGGTAACCTTGATCGACGTTGTGGTAAACTAAACTGGCTGGTGGGAACCTATATGAAAGAATAGTAACTATTATAATGAATTATTCTCATAATAAATGCATTTCGTATATGACTGTTAATAGTCACAAAAAGCATGCTCATGACAAGAGCAGAGGAAGCACAAACGTTCCCAGCCTAATACTACGAACGATTCATAAGGCAACAATATATATGTGTATGTATATGTACAGTGACACACAGTATGTCACCATATGGACAACCATGCACCTAAGCTGCAGTTACTAATGGCAGGTAAGCATTGCCCATGCGGTACTTGCTTAAAGAGATCCCCGCCCCCCCAGTATAATTTAATATTCTATCCATGCCTTATTGGCAGGAGTATAACTTCTGGAATCCCCACTGATCCCAAAAAAAGGAATACCCACTTGGAAGTGCGTGTGCAAATTGGCCGCGCATGCGCAACAACTCACTACAGAATCAGCAAAACAGAGAATGACCACACAGGCAACATAACATATACACTGCTCAAAAAAATAAATAAAGGGAACACAGACAACACAATGTAACTCCAAGTCAATCACACAGTCATTTGTCTTAGAGCGGTCTACCAGTCTGAGGGAATTCTTCCCCTTTCCTCCATAGAGAATGTTTTCATCTGTGTAGTTTTCTCTCCTGGCGGTTTGTGATGGTGGAGGAGTTTGCCCATTTTCCTAGGGGTCCAGGGTAGTGAAACGTCTGATTCCCATTTCCCCTATTGATCTAGGGTGGACATTGGTGACATATCTCTAGAATATGCTACCACTGTGAAATTTCTTTGGAGCTCTGCCTATTGCAAGGCTCCATAGAAACATTGCAAAAGAGAAAAAAGAAAGTAAAAGTTAAAAAAATAAAAAAGCTACAGATCCTGATCATTTATTTCGCATATTAAAACTATATAGTATCTCAAAATGGCCAAGTTGACTTTCTTCCGTCACTTCACCTCGCAAACAAAAATTGAATAAAAAAGCTTAAAGTCATACACCCCACCCAAAATGAAATCAATAAAAAGTACAGATTGCCCTGCTAAAGTAGTTTTTCATCCAACAGATCCTTGGATGAAGGACCTGCCGTGATGTCACAGGATCACATGGGTCACATGGTCCACTCAAATGCTTCGATGATTGGACCATGTGACCCTGTGACGTCACCACAGGTCCTCAAGCATCCAAACTATCAAGAGAGAAGACGTTCTGGGGCTCTGCGCGTACAATGGGAGAAGGTAAGTTAACGCTTTATTATTTTTAACCCTTTAAAGCCCGGGGAACATTGCATTCTGTAATTAGAATGCGATTATTTTCCCTTATAACTATGTTATAAAGGAAAATAATTACGATCGGGTCCCCATCCCGATCGTATCCTAGCAACCATGCGGGAAAATCGCAACGCATCCGCACATGATTGCGGATGCTTGCGATTTTCCCGCATCCCCATTTACTTCTATGGGGCCTGCGTTGCGTGAAAATCGCAGAATATAGAACATGCTGCGATTTTCACGCAACGCAAAAGTGATGCGTGAAAATCACCGCTCATGTGCACAGCCCCATAGAACTGAATGGGTCAGGATTCAGTGCGGGTGCAATGCGTCCTCCTCACGCATTGCACCCGCGCGGAAAACTCGCCCGTGTGAAAGGGGCCTAAAGGTGCAAGTCAATTTTGGGGGCAACACATGACTTTCCCCTTCCCATCTTCAAGGAGTTGAAACTTTTTTTATTTTTATGTTATCATTTATTGTTACATAACAACATCAGGGTACGCATACCCTAAAACAGTTACAACTGGGGTACGCAGACCCCAAAACAATGTCACTTACAAAAGAAGTACGCAGACCTCGAAACAGTGGCGCGTATAAATGGGGTACACATCAGCACGTCAATAGAGTACCAATAAAGTCTAATGTCAGCTTAAAAATAGTGAAGAAAGGAAAAGAAAAGACATGAATTGTGAGCCCCCCCACCCCCCCCCCCGATAATCGTGCCAGTGTTGATCCACTAAGGAACATCCTTTTCAAGAGTCTCTTTGACTACGTCTGATATCAAAATGCTGTAAGAGCAATCTACCCAGTCTCCCCCTAATCTGCTCCACGAGATACCACTCTGTCAGAGAGAAAGGCCGCATGAGATGTTGTATTTCTGAGTCTGACATATATGTAACAATAATTAGAACTACAGTGGCTCTACCAACTAAGACCTCTGGAGTAGGTGCACTTTCCACGACACACCCCTTGTCATTTGGTAAAGGAATAATAAACTAATACAGAGCGGAGGGCATGCAATTATCTGTTGTTGCATAGATTGCTAATAGATATTTGTTAATGCGCAGACCTTTAAAACTGTAAAAAAAAATACAAGACGGATCCGTCTATCCGCATGACAAGCGGAGAGACGGATCCGCACTTGCAATGCATTTGTGAGACGGATCCGCATCCGGATCAGTCTCCAAATGCTTTCAGTTGTCATGAGGTATGACGGTTCTGGGGACGGAACTACCTGCCGGATCCTCACAACGCAAGTGTGAAAGTAGCCTTAGGCTGGCCAGACCTTAATATTGGTTGTAGTGAATAAGATTAAATCAGTCCACGATATATCTGGTCTCTATATAGAACTAATATTCATATATTTTATTGGAAATTACCACTTCATAAATGCTGTTTCTTATATAGGGGTGGTATCAATAATACTGAATGAGCTTGTTTATACCAATGTAATTTTCATTATATGTCCATTGCTGCTATTGGTAATAATGTACAAGTCACTATTGTAGATGAAATCTGTTGGTGTATATATAAATGAGATATAGAGATGAGGTATAGAGGGTTAAGATAAATACTGTTGTATTGATGGTCTCTTCTATACCATCTCAAAAGTCACTCATATATTTGTAGCAGCTATTCATAAATATCGTATAAAGTGCTTGAGTACTTGCAGCGAATTTGTGGGAACTATCTCTGTATTCGAGGAATGGTTACAGTGACGTGTGCGGTAACTAAGGACTGCTTTCTTCTACAGCGTCCCACGCGATCGGCAGCTGTTACTTTTGATCCACCGCGGGAGAGCCGGTGTATGCAGAGCCTGTCGTGATGTTGCTTTATCGTGGAAGATCCGGGAAGTGGTAATTTCCAATAGAATATATGAATATTGGTTCTATATAGAAACCAGATATATTGTGGACTGATTTAATCTTATTCACTACGACCAATAGTAAGGTCTGGCCAGCCTAAGCCTGTCTACGCACTATGTAATATACTGGTCTATATACACCCAATTCTTTATTTGAGGTCAAGGTATTTTAATTCTTCTTTATTCATTTTTAATTTTTACGATTTTATTTTTTATATTTTGTACCTTTTGTGGTTAAATGATATATGGTGTCTTGCATGATATAGTGCTATATACATTTTGAATAGAGAGATTCCATCCCTAGCTACCAATTTTCATCATTTTCAACACTAATAGGGGCTATCAGTGTCGGTTATGTGCTGATCCAACACCCTACGACTTATTGTGATTGTGCGGTTCTGGACCATCCATATACATGACTACTCTTTCAATCAATACGTTTTTATTTCTTTTCAGTATACAAGTAGGTATTGTAGCAGTGCTTCACATAGCCATATTGGCAGCACTGCAACAATTACAAATATAACATTGAGGACAGCAGTTTTAAAATCACAATGTTACTTAGAACAGGAGCATGAAATAAGAACAAACAAAAGAGGGGAGGGAAAACTGGAAAGGACATATCACATACGGTGTTACACCTCAGTATTACAGTAATTTCATCCGACATCAAACATCTATACTGGTAGCCAGTGTTGATTCTTCCCAAGAGCCCCACCGGGTTGAAAATTTGGAAAATTTGGAGGAGGAATTATTGGCTCTGGCAATAGTTTTTTCGTAAATATAAGTTGTATTTAATTTGAGAGTAATCTCCGATAAGCTAGGAAGTTTAGGAGACTTCCACTTTTGCGTAAGAGACTTCCACTTTTGCGTAATTGCCAATTTGGTAGACAAAAAAAGTTGAGCTATGATTGTTCTGAATTTGTGAGGGATCAAATTCATATCTATAAAAAGTAGTGCAGTGGATGGGAGGGGAGGTAAAGTGTAGCCTAGTAGATCCGAGGCTAGGGAGAAAACATCTCTCCATGTATCCTGCACCAGTGGACATGACCATAGAATATGATATAGAGTGCCTCTTTGGCCACATCCTCTTCAACATAGGTTTGAGGCTCCAGGGAAAATGTAGCTTAAACGATCTGGCGTATAGTACCATCTTAATGCAGTTTTCATCAGAGACTCATAATGTAGAGCACATGTCAAGTTCTTGGGAATAAAAGTAAAAGCCCCTTTCCATTGTTCATCAGTAAAGGAGATACCCATTTCACTTTCCCAAGACCTCAGAGGCGTTGTCTTGACAAAGGAGTGTCTATCTCCCAGGGTTAGATATAGTGGACGAAGGCGCGTGTTGAGTGAGGAGGGGAGGTTCCACAACTTAAATACCTCCGGATTAGCCTTGATCTGTAGGGGGGAGTTGGCTTGTAGGAAGTGTCTAATGCGGAGGTATTTATAGAATTCGGTATTTGGAATTTGGTGAAATGAGTGTAAAAATTCAAAGGAGTGTAAGGTATCTGAGACATACAAAATCGATAGTGTGTCCACGCCTCTGGATATCCACGATGCGGTGCATAGATCAGGGATCAAATAATCGCCGTAGGAGCGGTTGGCATTAGCGATCTAGTAGAGGTAGGGCTGCGTTTATGGAATTGGAGCCAATGTGTTACAGCCATGTTTACTAAAGTGGGGGCAGTGGCACGAGTGAATGAAGGATGTAGGGACGCCAGTAACCGCGCTTTATGGTTGTTTGCCTGAGTTAAAGTGGCTTCGATGTGAACCCATTGTCTGGAGTGGTCTGCTGCCCACCAGTCTCTCAACTGAACCACTTGGGAGGCAAGGAAATATTCATATCTATTAGGGAGGCTAAGACCTCCACAGGCTTTAGCTTTTTGCATAAGAGTCGTCGCAATCCTCGGTTTGCGTCCACTCCAAACAAATGTGTTCAGATACTTGGAACATTTCTTGAAGAATGCATCCGGAGGGGTGATTGGCAATGTTCTGAATAAGTATAGAAGCTTGGGGAGTGTGAACATTTGGAAGGCTGCTATGCGGCCCACCCAGGATATTTCATATTTTCATGATTTAGAAGCATTGAGTTTGTAGAAAGAGAGTTTCCCAAATGAGGATATAATATGCATAGCGGAATCTAGAGATGTTAGGGGGTCGGTCAGTGAAAGAATAACATCGTCTGCATATAAGCTGATAGAATGGCACCTGTCTCCTATCTTGATTCCATGGACAGAGGGATTTTGTCTAATAGATTGGGCTAGGGGTTCAATTGAAAGCACAAACATCAATGGAGAAAGGGGACAGCCTTGACGGGTTCCATTGGTAATATCAAAGGGTTCTGAAAGTGCCCCATTAACCCAGACTTTGGCGCTCGGAGTGGTATAAAGAGCTGCTATAGCCGACATGATCGACCCAGTAAACCCCATGTGGGACAAAACCGAAAATGTGAAAGACCAGTTAATGCGGTCAAATGCCTTTTCGGCGTCGAGTGTGACAAGGAGTGTAGGGATTTTGTTATTCTGTACATAATCAATAATATTTAGGACGCGTCTAGAGTTTTCCTGTATTTGTCGTCCTTTAACAAAGCCCACTTGGTCTGTGTGGGCGAGGCTGGGGATAAGAGGAGCTAAGCGGTTGGATAGTATCTTGGCATATATTTTGATATCCGTATTTAGAAGCGATATTGGGCGGTATTTTTTTAGGTCATCTGAGGGTGGATCTGATTTGGGGATGGTGACTATGGTGGCTTCTAACATTTCTTTTGGGAGGTTACCCGTGTCCATTATTTGCTGAAATATTTGGAGGAGATGAGGGGACAGTTCTGCTTGGAATGTTTTGTAATAGGCGTTTGAAAACCCATCTGGGCCTGGAGCTTTATTATGGGGGAGCTTCCTAATAGTTTCTATGATCTCTTCTGCTGAGAGGGGAGCATTTAGGCTCTGGAGTTGTTCTTCAGATAAGCGGGGGAGGGCAAGGGAGGAGAGGAAACTGTTTATATCTTCTGTTGTGGGGGGAGTCCATCTGCGAAGATAGATTGTACAGGGATTCGTAGTAGTCCCTGAAGGCTTTCGCAATCTCGTAAGGGTCTACCACCTTAGTGTCTGATTGTGGAGGCCTGTGGAACGGGATCTTGGATTTAAGGGTTCTTTCTTTTAGTCTTTTTGCTAGAAGCTTCCCTGCTTTGTTGTTATGGTAATAATAGGTGGCTTTGAGTGATTTTATGTGTTTTTCGTATCTGTATAGCAAACACTCCTTCAATTGGAGCCTGATTGACTGTAAGTGGTCTGCATTTTGTAGGGAGGGGCTGGATTTGTTCAAAGATTCCGC
Source organism: Bufotes viridis (assembly GCA_033119425.1). Classification (NCBI taxonomy): domain Eukaryota; kingdom Metazoa; phylum Chordata; class Amphibia; order Anura; family Bufonidae; genus Bufotes; species Bufotes viridis. The sequence goes on from CM065591.1 coordinate 468,595,384, forward strand.
AGTCCGTAGTTTACCTAAAAGATTCGAAATTTGTTCTTCCCTTTCTTTTTTCGCTCTAAAGCCTGTTTTGATAAATATTCCTCTCATAAACACTTTATGAGCGTTCCAGAGAGAGAAGGGGTTTCGTGACTGACCCTGCGTTAGTCTGAAAGTATTCTGTTAGGTTTTCTGCGATTGTCTTTTTGTGTTTGGGGTGTTCCAATAGGTAAGTGTTGTTCCGCCAGGGGGAGTAAGGGGGTCTAGAATTCGTTTCATTAATGGAAAGGGTAATCAGGGCATGGTCAGACCACGTAATTTGCCCAATGGAAGATTGGAGGGTATTTCAAAGTAGGGACCTATCTACCAGAAAAAGGTCAATTCTGGAGTATGAATTGTATACATTTGAATAAAAGGAGTAATCCCTTTCCCGGTCGTGGTGAAGCCTCCAGACATCATATAGATCTTCTCTCAATAGGAAGGGGGCTAGTTTCTGCGGGTTATTTCTGTGTGTGGCAGTGGAGTCTACAGAGGGGTCTGATACCAAATTAAAATCACCGCCCCACAGGACCTGACCTTGGCGAATTTTTTGGACTTTCCCCATAAGTTTGTGTAAAAAGGAAATTTGGTGCCTCTTAGGGGCATATAAGAAAACCAGGGTATATTTCACATTGTTCAGAAAGGCAATCAGTATTATGTATCTACCAAGTGGGTCCACAACTGAAGATTCCAGTTGGAAAGCTACTGAGTTTTTGATCGCTACCATTACTCCTCTTTGCTTCTTTGAATAGTGTGAGTGAAATATATGGGGAAATTGTGAATTTTTCAACCTATGGGCATCTTCCGCTTTCAGGTGTGTCTCTGTGGCACAAAGTATGTCACACTTAAGAGCTCTCACCTCTTTCTATAGCGCAGACCTATGGGGTGTTCAGACCCTTTACATTCAGGGCTACTACTGTAAGAACCATTGTGCCCAGAGGTAGACGCTTTGGAAATAGGTAACACTAGTAGTAGAGCAGTTATCCACAAAATGAGTTAGCAAATACCAGTCGGTGGTCATGTGGGAGAGATGGTAGATACAAAGACTACAATAAGTGGGCAAATCCGCAGTGATACATACATGAAGGGGATGTAAACCAGTAACAGTTAACTGTAACATTCAACCAAATACATATTAACAAGAGAAAAAAAAATTGGAGGTAGATACCGGTCAGCATATAGGGCATCGTATATGGCTCAAAGCCTGTAAGAGGCCTTCCGGCGCCTAATCATGGTAAAGCTATAAGAAACCATACAAGCCTATCTTCAGCGGCGAGGTCTATTCCTACTAGGACCCGATAGCCAGTCAGAGGATATATGAGAAGGTGATGAGGAGTTTGACGGATAGTCCTCCGTGGGAATATTCCAAGAGTCCAGAAGCTTCTTCCCAGCAGCTAGGGAGCAGACAGCGTGGAGGGTTCCTTGGTGTTTAATCAGGACCTTGGTCGGAAAACCCCACCTATAGGGGATGCTGTTGAGTCGCAGAGCTGTAGTGAAGGCGCTGAGGGATCGTCTTTGCTGTAATGTTGTCGCAGACAAATCCACAAACATTTGAATCTGAGAGTATGGGGCAGGCAGGGAGCCCGCCTTCCTGGCAGTTGTCAGAAGTGTCTCTTTGACATGATAGAAGTGTACCCGCGCCAGCACGTCTCTTGGAGAGGAGTCTGGGAGATGTTTTGGCCGCTGTACTCTGTGTGCTCTGTCCAGAATAAGATCCTGGGCCGACAAGGTGGGAAGGAGAGATGTCATGAGGCCTTGTATATAGGAAGATAAGTCCTTTGGCGATATCTCCTCTGGAATTCCCCTAATTTTAAGGTTATTTCGGCGGGACCGGTCCTCAAGATCCACTATTTTGGACCTGAGGTGGTCTAGCTCTTCCATCATATCATTATGGGAGTCAATCAATTTGTTGTGGGACGTAGCAAAGTCCCCCATTTTGGATTCCACATGACCGACTCTTTTATCAATGTCCTCCACCGCAGCTTGAAGAGGGTGTATGAGAGAGGAAATATATGGACTTGCTGAAGAGTACTAACATGTCTTTAAGCAAGTTACCAGACGCAGGCTGGTCATCGGTAGGGAGCTCTTGGATGGTGTGTAGGGCCTGGTTGTTCCCCTCTGGTGGTGGAGTGAGCCTCTGTCCCTCGATGGCTGTGTGTCCTCCGGGTGATGGAGGAGGGGATTGCTAGTCCGCGTCACCACAGTTCTCTGGGCTGAAGGTAAGGGGACTAGGGTCTTGACCCGAGCCTCCCGCTGGTGAGGAGGGATCCCGCGCACGGGGTGAGGATGGAACGTGGTTCCGAGGTGGTGTGCGGCATGCGTGGGGCTCTGCAGCTGGACAGGGGGAAGCAGCCAGGAGGCTGGAGCTAGAGAGCTGGGAGGGCACCGGAGACGCCGCGCCATCTTGGAACGCGGGCCTTTCCAGGTAAAAGTCCAGCTTCCCCTGTTTTTTTACCAACCTCTTTCCTCTGGTCATCATCCGGGACGACATTCCTCTCCCAGGGAGAGCTGTAGGCTGTACCAGGATATCTTGCAGTTCCTCCGTCGGTGTAATGGCGCCGGAGCTCGTCTCTCACGCGGCCATCTCGTTTGGCTAGCAAGCCACGCCCCCATACATGACTACTCGACTGTTTTTAATATATGTGAAGATTGTTATCCTGTACCTCCCTATTTTATTGATATATATTTTTCCTTATTTTTCTATTTTATCTGTATTTGTGTTTTGGTAATAAAACAAATATGCATTAGCAATCTATGCAACAACAGATAATTGAGTGCCCTCTGCTCTGTATTAGTTTATATATGTAACAATAAAGCCTCTCCATTTCTGAAAAAGCCTCTTTGTATCGCATTGTATCTGAGCACTCAATATGTAAAAATTTTTTCAGTTGTTCCATAATAGTGGGTATTGTAGGCATCTCCATTTGCAACCACCTCTGCGATATACATCTTTTGGTCACCATACAAATTGAGTGAAACAGATGGGGAAGAGACCTCCTCGATTCCTCCTCAAAATGAAATAGAAAGAGTTGGGGGGGGTTAACTCCAGCCTCTGCCCCATATCTCTCTCATCATCCTAGCTACTCCCTCCCAAAGCTGCTTGCTATTCGGACATGTCCAGAGCCCATGATATAGGTCTGTATAACTCTTGCCACATTTAGGACAATTTGTTATACAGTCAGGTCTATCTGGATGTGCGGGTATATTAAAACCAAAGATGGATCTGTGTACAATTTGCAATTGAGTATCCCTCCAAGCTTCATTTAGAATATGACTTCTCACCCGCATCCATCTTTTTTGTATTTTCTGATCTATATTCCCATCTCCTAGCTGTTCAGCCCAATTTTTGAAGTTCCACTGACTTTCCCCTTGGGTTCTTTCCTCTTGCATTCTATAATAAACAGAAGAGACTGACACCTTACCCCTACCAGTTCCAGAATTTTATCTAGGGTGTTTTTGGTCACTTCTTTATGTACTACTACTAGATTTGATGTAATAGCAGCTTTAATCTGGGCAAGTTGGATATTCTGGAATGGACGCAATGAAAATTTAGCTATCAGCTCCTCCCCACAGAGCCATCTGGGTTCCGAGTTATGAAGCAGGTGTCTTACTTGTGTGAACCCTTTAGATTTCCACTCTGCAAAAAGGCTATTGGTATGTCCATGTATGAACTTCGGATTATTCCATAACGGAAGATGTTTAGATATTCTACAAGATAACCAGTACCGTCTCCTCAATATTCTCCACGCTGCTATAGTATCTTTCATAAGTACAGACTGTTTGATCCACACCGGAATGTACTGCAACCTAGCATGCAAAAGCGCCACTAAAGACCAAGGAGCACAGAAACCTTTTTCCAAGGACAGAGCCGAGTAATGACTGGTCCCATTAATCCAATCTGCTATATGTCTAGCCATGCATGCCAAGTTATACCCTCTATTGCAGGGGTGCACAACGTGCGGCCAGGGGGCCACATACGGCCCTTGATATTCTGTGCGGCCCCCAACCATCTGGTATTTCAGTTGGCAATACCCCTTTAACTTTTATTTTCGGCCCTTGGAATTTCTTCTGTCTGACAATGTCTGGAAAGGCTATACCACACTGCTCTTTTGAAGCCATAAGTTTATGCAGTTTGATTCTGGGACGTCGTCCATGCCAGAAGAACACCGTAAAAGCTTTTGTTAACTTATTGATATCTGTATGCTTTTGCAATAAAGGAATATTCTGTAGAGGATATAACAATTTAAGCATAGACATCATTTTAAGATGGTTGCAACCCAATAATGATAGTGGGAGGTCATGTCACTGTTGCAGTTCTCTTAAAATCTTAGCAAACAATGGAGCATAATTTAGTCTATATATCGACTCAAGGTATTCCCTATTTTTATTCCCAGATAGGTAATATAAGAGCTAGCTACCGGAATTCCCTCCATATCCGTCACTGGTCCCTCATGGTATTTACTCTGCATGAAAAGCACTTTGCTTTTGTATAGTTGATTCGGAGTCCTGAGAAGAACCCAAAGACCCTTAATGCGTGCATCACTTTGGCAATATCTTTAATAGGGTCCGCCATGAATAATGCCGTCGTCAGCAAATAGGGCTAACCCCAATGTCTGCTTACCCACTGCCAGTCCTTCAAAGATATCTGACGAGTCCAGGTATCTGGCCAATGGTTCTATTGCCAGATCAAACAGTAATTGGGACATAGGACATCCTTGTCTGGTACCCTTCTGTAATGGAAAAGGGTCAGACAAATATCCCACCGTACATACAGTATCCTAGCCTTAGGGTTCATGTATAATCCTTTAAGAAAGGTTCGGAATAGACCTCTAAAACCCATGGCGTCTAAGACCAGGTCTAAACATTTCCAGCTAACATTGTCAAACGCCTTTTCGACACCCAATGTAATAATAGCTGGGTTCCTCCCCAGATAAGACGGTGATCTCGCGGCCAACAGTACTTTGCGAATATTAGTGGTTGCCGATCTACCCTTAACAAATCCCACCTGTCTAGAGGAGACCAACGTGGGAAGAATATCTGCCAGCCTATTGGCCAGTAATTTAGAAAGTATTTTTAAATCCTGATTTATTAATGAGATTGGCCTATATGAAGATGGGTCTTCAGGATCCTTCCCCTCCTTGTGGATTAAGGTAATGAAGGCTGTATTCATGTCGTCAGATAATCTGTTCCCTTCCACAATGGAAGAAAATAAAGTGGTGAGTACTGGGACTATCTGAGTACTTTTCTTGGGTCATTCAGAAAAGCAAGCTGTTTATCGGTGATCTTAGGCAAAGACAGTGCATCCAAGAATGCTCGTCCCTCCCTATCATCTATCCCCCCCCCCCCCAAGTGAAACCTAGCCATATAGTCCCCAGAATGCCATTTATGTGTTTAGGCCTGTGCTCCTTGGTCCCATCCCCCTCCTCATACTGTTAGTGTGCGCCATCAGATGCCTACCCTTCGCAAGCAAGTAGCCTCCCCGACTTATGTCCAAACATATGTAACTCAACTTCAAGTCGAGTTCTTCCTATACTTTCCTTCTTGTCAGCCCATATGTTAAAGTCTCTCTGAGCCGAAACCCATTTCTCTTTGGTGACCTGGGTCTGGGCCGAGAGAAAGTCCACATACACCGTTCTCAAAACATTGCTCGCCTTCTCGAAATTCGCCCTTGCTAGATTTTTTATAGATGAAACATATGCCATTTGGCTGCCTCTCAGGACAACTTTTGCTGCTTCTCAAAACAGTGCAGATGAGTGGATATGTTCCATGTTATAGTCTGCATACTCCATTCACCATCCCTGCATTATGTTTATAAAGTCCTCATCCTGCAACAGAAAATTCTGGAACCGCCACATAAAGTCTCTGCCTCTAGCGTGCTGATCTTCAAGGTCAAGAAGCAGAGGAGAGTGGTCTGATATGACCATATCCCCAATGTAAGCTTTTTAATTTTACATCACAGCTGTATGAGGGCTAGTTTATTTTTGGGATGAATGAACCATTTAATGGTTCATATATTGTATTGAAAAACTGTAATGTTATATGGAATGGGAGAAGAACAACTTTTGTTTATTACAGTTTTAGGCCTCATGCACACAACAGCATCCATTTTGCGGATCCGTAAAATATAGACGCTGTCCATGTTGCATCTGCAATTTTTGCATGGTCTACAATTTGAGGACAAGTATAGGATATGTTCTATCCCTTTGCAGAACGGCCATCCGTATGCTTTCTGCAAAATGCGGACCACAAACCCATTAAAGTCAATGGGGGACATTTACTAAGCATATTGCAGAATTATGGCGTAAAATGCGCCAAAAGGAATGGAGTTTTGATTTGCTCAAATATATCAACTATTTTCTCCAGAATTTTCACCATAAAGAATGCATCACGTCAGGGAATGAGTTATAAATGTCAAAGTGGGCACGGTTAACAAATCTGCGGATATTAAACCTCATTTATCATCCTCTTTTTTTTTTTTGAGTCAATCGTTTTTATTAAAGTTTTTAACAAACAGTACAACTTGTATAGTCATCAATGGTACAAGAAATATTGCACAGCAAGGAGTAACATAACTGTTGCCTTCTGCACCACAATCACATATAAGAATATGCATAAACAGATATGGTACTGACAAGCAGTATGTCGATCATACATATACTTTGACAGAAGTAAAAGCAGCATAACATATCATGATAAATGCCTATTAGAGAGAGAGATAAGCACTACAGATTAATCAAATATACTAAGCGCCACCCAAGCACCTTACAAATTTTTTGTTTTACATTCTAAGATCGCATGTCATATCATATCTAGCCACGCTTGTAGAAGGGGGATATATGCCATGCCTGCCACCATTTTTAGAATGTATTAAAGCTCCCACCACCCATAGCCAAAATCCTTTCATATTCATAAGTAGTATTCATGGCAGTGATCAATTCGGACACTGCCGGCACCTCCACCGATTTCCACCTTCTGAGGAGCATTAATTTAGCCAGAACGCAAAAAATGCAGACTATTTTCCTGTATTTCGGTGGTAGCTCAACTATACCAATGAATAGCAATATCAGATGTGGAGACCAATCGATAGAGGTATGCAGGAAGCGACACAACACATTCTGACACTCCTTCCAATATGTCTGGATACATGGACACTTCCACAGAATATGATGGAGTGTGCCTCTACCGCCACAACCCCTCCAACACTGATTCGAAGCTCCGGGATACATTATGGATAATCTATCTGGTGTATAATACCATAGAAGAATCGTTTTGAGCGCTGATTCAATGTGTGAAGTGCAGTTCAAGTATTTATGTATAATGGTCAGTGCCCCTGTCCATTCGTTATCTGCAAAACTCTTCCCCAGGACACGCTCCCAAGTACGCATCGGATGTGACTTGGTAAACTTGGTGGGCTGGAGAATGGTACCATACAACATTTTTAACCCCTTAACATTTCCATGTAGGAACAGGGAAGCGGTGGTATTCCATTTCAACCCCGTTGCCTGAAGGGAACCTAAAAGGTGTCGTATCTACAAGTATTTGTAAAATTCTGAATCTGGAAGCGAGAAGGATTCCTTCAGATTTTGGAAAGGTTTAAGTGTTCCCCCCTCATATAGGTAATTCACTTTGCTTTGCGGGCCCAGAGTCCACAGAGATATATCAGCATGTGGGAGCAAGACGCCAAGCATAGAAAGCGGTAATGAATTAACTTTCGGGGGTGCCCCATCATCCGCCAATGTATGGAACAAAGTCCAGGCATGCACCGAAGCCGAGACTATGGGGCTCAGATGTTTAGGTGGTGACATCTTCCAGAATGGAATATGCAGAAGGTCTGACAACGAGAAAGGGGCTGATTGCACCCGTTCTACATGGATCCACGGGTATCTGCATTTATCATCCTCTTATCTGCAGAAATGGCTCAAATTGTTGCAGACAATTAAGTCAGCTTATGTGGTGGTGTTTTGTGTAAAAAGTTGCATTTATGGCATAGAGTTGCGACTTTTTGTCAAAAAGTCGAATTTATGAAAACCAACTGGGCGTGGTAACAAGTTATAGGTAAGTATTAAAACAGGATACGTTTATTTTTATCTAACATAAATTACAAAAACAGGGCTCTGTCAGTAAAGTGACATTCAACAAAAATGTCCAGAGTCTGAGACAAAATTCACAATTTACCAGAAATTTCTCAAAGATGCTTCAAAAGTCGCAAGTGTCGCAGGGTTGGCTGAAATGGCGCATTACGGTTTATAAAATTAGCATTTTAGTGCTATTAGCGTTAAAATGTCGCAAGTCAAGAGAAATAAAAAGTCGCCTTTTAAAAGTGGCGTGTGCCTTTTCATATATGAGGTGAAAAAAATCACCTCTTTTGTCTTGTAATGTTAGTATTTTTGGCACACATTATGCCATTAGTGATAAATGTCCCCCAATAGGTCCACAAATAAAATGTGGACGGCACATGGACCGTATCCGTATTTTGCTGATCTGTGAGTTATGGACTGCAAAATTGACACTGTCGTGTGCATGAGGCCTTAACAGTACGGTAAAATTGCATGAAAACGTTAATGTGTTTTGTTTTAAAAACATGATAAATTGAAACTTCTTTTAATTTTTTCATTTATTTATTTTTAAACTTTATCAAACCATTTTTAATGTCTTTTAATGTCCCCCTAAATGACTTGAACCTGTAATAATCAAATTGCTTGTATTTTAGACTGCAGTACTTCTGTATTGCAATCAATAGTGGTTTTACAGGAATCCTACTAATAATAGCAGTAAGAGGGCAGGGCTAGGGGTCTTCAGATGGTCCCTGGCTGCCATGACAACCAAACGGCACCCTATGATTCCTTCTGCCAGGGTGGCTATCTGAGGACAGAGGAAAGCCCCATCTCTCTCTAAATACTCAGATGCCATGGTTGCTATTGACAGTGGCATCAGAGGGGTTAAACAGCCAGGATCAATGTGATCACTGACCTGACTGCTGTAGGCGGCTGTCCGCTGTATAAAACAGCCAGTACCTACCATGCATAGAACAGGCTTTGCTCCTGAGTCTGTTCCATACACTTCCCCATTACCAATGACATACATGTACACCACTGACGTTAAGGGATTAGAAAAAAAAAAAATGGTGATTGCTTCTTCTTAGTTTAGTCTCAGGTCTGCTTTTCACTGTTAGCTGCACCGATGGCAAATGCGTGCCTACAGCAGCTAGACAATGTTTGTCTTGTTTGGTTATTGGTGTTTTTTATGGAATTACCAGATATATATACCGTATTTTCCGGCATATAAGATGACTGGGCGTATAAGACGACCCCCAAGTTTTCCAGTTAAAATATAGGATTTGGGCTATACACGTCATATAAGACTACCCCAGCCTCTCATCAGCTCCCCAGCCTCTCATCAGCCCCGCAGCCTCTCATCAGCTCCCCAGCCTCTCATCAGCCCCCCAGCCTCTCATCAGCCCCCCAGCCTCTCATCAGCCCCGCAGCCTCTCATCAGCCCTGCAGCCTCTCATCAGCCCCCCAGCCTCTCATCAGCCCCCCAGCCTCTCATCAGCCCCCCAGCCTCTCATCAGCCCCCCAGCCTCTCATCAGCTCCCCAGCCTCTCATCAGCCCCGCAGCCTCTCATCAGCCCCGCAGCCTCTCATCAGCCCCGCAGCCTCTCATCAGCTCCCCAGCCTCTCATCAGCCCCCCAGCCTCTCATCAGCCCCCCAGCCTCTCATCAGCTCCCCAGCCTCTCATCAGCTCCGCAGCCTCTCATCAGCCCCGCAGCCTCTCATCAGCCCCCCAGCCTCTCATCAGCCCCCCAGCCTCTCATCAGCTCCCCAGCCTCTCATCAGCTCCCCAGCCTCTCATCAGCCCTCCGTACAGAGGAGCAGGCAGTATGTAAACTTAGAGGCGGCGCAGGCATGTGTGGCATGAAAGCCTGCTCCGTCCCTCATCTGCCTGCTCCTGCGCTCCCACCGTCTCCCTTCAAATCTGCCGGCCGGTCCCTGTCAAAAAGCACCAGACAGGGTCGGCCGGTCTCTTACTTTATGCGCTGCAGCCACCGGGCTCTCCCTCTTCCGGTAACTCATCTCTGTGCAGCGCATTGCTTATGCTACATAAGCAATGCGCAGCACAGACATGTGAGTTACCAGAAGAGGGAGAGCTCAGCGGCCACAGGGGAGAAGGATGACCCGGCGTATTAGACGACCACCGACTTTTGAGAAGATTTTCAGGTGTTTAAAAGTTGTCTTATACGCCGGAAAATACGGTACCTAACAATTACATTTATAACTGCTTTATTCTTAAAGGGGTTATCCGATCCTGTAAATACCCTCTGAAATGCCCATACCTACCTGCTCCACGATGCCTGCGTCCCTCTGGATCCCTGCACGTCTCCGGCTGCACCTCCTTGCCATGCAGATCACAGCATCTGGCGACTGAATCTCCATAATTTTCTAAAGAAAAGGAATTTCCATAATTTTAAAGTGTCTCTGTATTTAAACTGCAGGATTTGCCATTTCAGATGACCCATATCGCTTCACTTCTAAACAGGTAAGCACTGGTCGAAAGTGAAACTTCCAGTGTGTTTCTGAGTGAACTGTAGCCAAGACTGATATATCATATGACCCCCTTCCAGGGGCGTAGCTATAGGGGGTGCAGAGGCAGCAGTCGCTACCGGGCCCAGGAGCCAAAGGGGGCCCAAAGACCCTTGTGCTGCATAGGAAGACACACAAAGCACTGAGGGAAGGGGGGCCCAAGCTGAATTCTTGCACCAGGGCCCATGAGCCTTTAGCTACGCCTCTACCCCCTTCCCATTAGAAAAAAACGTGAGTTGAATTCAATATGGTGGATTTCAAAATGAGGAATGAAAAATTTTAAGGTTTCCTCCACCAGATGATGCACACACATTGTAATTTTTCTACAAAATTGAGTCAGATGCAGTCAGAGTCAGAGACACAAAAGTCAAGCAGGGCTTTACCTGTTCTTTATTTTTGTTGCACGAAATAAATGTATAGCCTGTACATGCAGGCTCAAAACACAAAATCAACCACTGCTTGGCGGAGCACTACCTAAACATAAGGTTCCCTGAGTATACAAGTAGCTAGTACTACCAACCACTCGAACAATATTATATCAACGTACCTTATACCAGGATTAAATGTCCACATTGAGGCTAGCAATCACAGTAACAGTCTCCCCAGACAGGTTCTGCCTCCTCAGATGGCTCTTTCTAGTGTACATCTCGCACCTTAATAGCATGTAATGAGCTGGACCGTGTTTAAAAGAAAAGTCTTATTGTACAAGAAGGGAATGATAGGCCCCACTATCAAACTGACCATCACTCCATTAAAATCCAGGCCTGAAAACAGGAATTACAGAAGCCATTGGAAACTACTCTTTGCTAGGAATAATCAGCTTTCCTGGATTCCTTATATCTCATCATGCTTTCCCTGGATGAGATATATTTTTCACCCTACAAGACGGAATGAACCCCCAAGCACAGCTCAGATCAAATCCCCAGTGTGACTGACTCCCCAAGCAGACCTCAGATCAAAGGTCCAATGTGAATGACCCACCCAAGTGGACCTCAGATCCGAGCACCAATGTGAATGACCCCCCAAGCAGACCTCAAATGAGACCCCCATGCTCAGAGCAGACTTACCTCTCCTGAGTGGCTCCAGACGAAGCCACTCCTCACATCCACTCTCTTCTTGTTCTTCCAGCCGCACTCTGTGCTGTGACCAGATGCCGCACAGCTTGAGGTCACAGAGCGCGCCAACATCCTCACGCTGTGAGCAGTCAGAGCACAGCGGGCGGCCAAGGAAGACCAGGAGGAGGTGAGAACAGAGATAAAGCTGCAGTCATTGCTTCCCGGTCCAACTGTACTAATGATGGAAGCGCTCATTAATATTTGCCCGATAAGACGCACTGACATTAACCCCCCACTTTGGGGGTGAAAAAGAGCCTCTTATAGGGTGAAAATACGGTACTTCCTGGGGTCTAGAAATATTTCACTTTTCCTGTCACTGTCTCACAATACTACATACTGGAAAGGGTGTATATATCACTCAGAGTCCTCAGTTGGGTGAGATAAAAAGAATCCAGAAAACATTATTTGCTTCAGCAAAGTGTAATTTGCTGGAGCCGTTTTGTTCAGACTTTGTTGTAGGCTGGATTTTTTTGGACTGTTGGGTAAGATTGACAGTGGGACCTATGACTACAAACCCTTACTCCAGAACAGCTATTCTCCCTAGCCTGAGGAGATCCCAGATGTGGCTACTGGGATCTTTACTGGTGAATAAATACAGGCATTAGAGCCGGGGTCAGAGTCTGCTGGCTATTTGATCGTGTTGCTGTGCAAATCCTAACCTTCCTGACATGCTAAAGGCATAGGTGAGAGAGAGAAGTTCTCTGTACAGTTAGTGCCCAGACGGGAAGATGTTTATTTCATGTTTTTGTTTTATGTGCTTTGGCTTCACCCCAAGTGATGGCTAACTTAGATATCCTCTATTGTGTTTCTCTGGATGGAATATAAGGCACCATTTGGACTTTTAACCCCTGAAGTCTGATAGTCTGTTACTGCCGACCACACTGCAAGTACATGAACCTGCGACAAATTAAGTCTTTAAGTCTTTCTCTTCATATCCCAACTGTCATACACATGGTCACATGTCCCTTATCAGCCAACAGAAGCTCGCAGGCCCTAAGTCTCCACATACACACAGTTTTACTATAGGTTTCCATAACAACCCAGCCATTTTTCTTAACTGCTGTAGGTCAGTTTTAGGCTAGGGCTACACGACGACACATAGGGCACAACTACACTGCTACATGCATCTATCTTGGATGGATTTTTTGCGACTGTCGTCTCGCAGCATGTCGCAGTGCAACACCATAGTCTATCTTTATAAAAATTGTCGTGCGGCATTGTTACAATAAAATGTCGCCCGACACATGTCGTCATGCAGCCCTAGCCTTAAAGGGGCAGCTGCTGTGGAGGTGACTGTTAAGGGGGCAGAGGCCACTATTAAAGGGGCAGCTGCTGTGGAGGTTACTGTTAAAGGGGCAGGGGCCACTATTAAAGGGGCAGGCCGCTGTGGAGGTCACTGTTAAAGGGGCGGGTGCTGTGGAGTTCACTGTTATGGGGGGATTTTGTCGATATCTTTGAACGACACACACAAACATTTAGTGAAATATATGAAATATAGCCATGCAAAGCAGGGTCCTTCTGCTAGGATATATATATATATATATATATATATATATATATATAGCCTTTACTTATTTTATAGTGATCCTGAGTTATAACCTTTATAATAGTCCCGAGTGACATTCACAGTACCGCAGTACATAAAATTTCTGCAATGTCCTGCACTCAGTTTATGTACCCCTGTGTCTCGAAAATTGCATTAAAAATAAAAACTTAATGTAAGAAAATAACTAACTTACAGGACTGTCAGCTGCCTCATAATCGTCTTCAGAAATGGATGATTCCTGAAAGTAAAATATTGAAGATACACATGATTAAATCAGTCATTTAGGGATAACTTTCATAAACTATGTATGTATGTATGTGTGTATGTTCAGCGATCATTCAAATACGCAACCATTGATTTCAACGAAACTTGTTATATACATCCCTTGCTACCTGGAAAGAAATCTTGTGGGGGTCACAGCTCTCTAGGACGTACCGTTCCTGAGATATTTCCAAAAAATGACCTGCATTAGCCAATACAAGCCTGCAAGTCTTTCTCCCAACTGCCATACACACAGTCACATGTCACTTATCAGCCAATAGAAGCTCGCAGGCCCTTAGTCTCCACATACACGCAGTTTTACTCCAGGTTTCCATAACAACCCAGCCATTTTTCTTCACTGCTGTAGTTCAGCTTTAGGCTAGGGCTACACGACGGCATGTGTCGCGTGACAATAAGTCTCATGACACATACGGCAAAACTACACTGCTACATGCATCCATCCATCCATGCGACTGTCGTGTTGCATGTCGCAGTGCGACACCATAGCCTATCTTTATAAAAATTGTTGTGCGACATTGGTACAACAAAATGTCACGCAACATATGTCGTCATGTAGCCCTAGCCTTAAGGGAGAAGGGCGCTGTGGAGGTCACTGTTAAGGGGGCAGGAGCCACTATTAAAGGGGCAGGGCGCTGTGGAGGACACTGTTAAGTTGGCAGGGGCCACTATTAAAGGGGAAGGCCGCTGTGGAGGTCACTGTTAAAGTGGCGAGCACTGTGGAGGTCACTGTTAAAGGGGAATTCACTGTGGAGGTCACTGTTAAGGGGGCGGGTACTGTGGAGGTCACTGTTAAAGGGGCAGGCACTGTGGAGGTCACTGTTAAGGGGCCAGGGGCCACTATTAAAGGGGTATTGCACTGTGGAGGACACTGTTAAGGGTGCAGGGGCCACTATTAAAGGGGCAGGCCTCTGTTGAGGTCACTGTTAAGGGGGCAGGGGCCACTATTGAAGGGGAAGCTGCTGTGGAGGTCACTGTTAAAGGGGTGGGCACTGTGGAGGTCACTGTTAAAGGGGTGGGCACTGTGGAGTTCACTGTTAAGGGGGCAGGGGCCACTACTGAAGGGGCAGCTGCTGTGGAGGTCACTGTTAATGGGGCGGGCACTGTGGATATCACTGTTAAAGGGGAGTTCACTGTGGAGGTCACTGTTAAGGGAGCAGGCCGCTGTGGAGATCATTGTTAAAGGGGTGGGTGCTGTGGAGTTCACTGTTATGGAGGATACTGTCGATATCTTTAAATGACACCCACAAATATTAAGTAAATTAGATGAAATATACCAGTGCGAAGCCAGGTCCTTCTGCTAATATATATATATATATATATATATATATAGCCTTTACTTATTTTATAGTGATCCTGGTTACAACCTTTATAATAGTCCCGAGTGACATTCACAGTTCCGCAGTACATAAAATTTCTGCAATGTCCTGCACTCAGTTTATGTACCCCTACGTCTTGAAAATTGCATTCAAAATAAAAACTTAATGTAAAAAAATAACTAACTTACAGAACTGTCAGCTGCCTTATCATCGTCTTCAGAAATGGGTGATTCCTGAAAGTAAAATATTGAAGATACACATGATTAAATCAGTCTTTTAGGGATAACTTTCAGAAACTAGTTAGAAAAAATATATGTGTGTGATCGTTCTGTCACCATTTATCTTTTAATAGCATACGTTTAGAACTACATGAACCAGAGACCTGTATAAAAGATATTTATAAAGACTAAACATGTGTAAAAATACAATAAGAAGAATAAAGGTAGAAACCAGTAGACACACTTGCTATTTCAAATCATTATAACTTTGCGAACACAAATACTATACAACAGGTACTGTAGGCTTACAAATTTGGAACCCATATCTCCTTAAAGGAAATCTGTCAACAGGATAATTGCTGTTGAAGTAAAGCCATAGCCTAATAGCACTTAGTACCTTATTTTTGGATGTGGCTTTGTTTCAGCAATAGTCCGCCGTCATGCTGGGAGCAGGGAAAAGGGGGCAGAGTTATGGCTTGAATGTGATGTAGGAGGGGGGGGGGCACATTGTGGCAGGAGGCGTGCCTGGGCTCCTTCTTGCAAGAATGACCCCCCTCTGGGCACCTTACTGGCTCATTTGCATACCAAATAAATTAGATTTTCAGAGGATAAAAAACACCTGTAGCTGGAACAAAGGCACACCTGGAAATAAGGTACTAAGTGCTACTAGGCTATGGCTTAACTTCAATAGCGATTATCCTGGTGACAGATTTCCTTTAATCAAACAGCATACACCTCTAGTCATTGCTAAACTATATGGCAAAAAATCATAGACCCGATCCTAATTATTGGGTCCTGATGTTACAGTGACACCTCCTGTACGAGTGCATTAAATTCAAGCTTACAGCCACGCGATCTCCACAACTTTTGGCCTGCATGGCACATAACACCTTCAATCTTCTGTAACATCCCACATTGCAAAGCTCCAAACTGCTCCAGAAGTGAAATCTGCACAAGAACTTTGCACCAGGAGCTTCATGAGATGTTTTTCCATGGTCAAGCAGCTGCACACAAGTCTAAAATCACCATGTGCAGTTCCAAGCATCGCCGGGAACTGTTGTAAAGCACCAGTGGACTAACAGTCTAAACCATGATTCGGAGGATTCCCCTTTTTTCCAGTAAAGGGTAATGCTACATCATAAATACTGTTTTAGACAATTCTAGATGACAACTTTGTGTCAAGAGTTTGGGGAAACAACGTCCATAAAAGACATGGTTAGGTGGAGGAACTCAAGTTATCTGCATTGAGCCCTGACCTGAACCCCACTGATCACCTTTGGGATAGATTCGAAAGATAACTACAGGTCATACCCTCTAATCCAACTTCAATGCCTGACCTCACTATTGTATTTTTGGCTCAATAACCACAAATTCCCAGAGACACACTCCAAAACATTGTGGAAAGCCTTCCAAAAAGTTGAAGGCTGTGTAGTTACAAAAATGGAGGCCCACCCAGGATTTAACACCCATAGTTTTGAAACAAGCTCCAACAAGGTTATGTAAGCATGCACAGGCAAATTGAGAACTCAAAGTGGTCCCATGTTGTAGGCTGACCCAAACTGGTAGAAGGCACGACCAAGCCAAGTGGGAGGGTTCAGAACACAGCTAGGCATGGTCACAATGATTCTTTTCACTATGCAGGTATAATGTACATGTAAGCAAGGAATTGCACTGGTAGGCAGGGACAAAAAAGTAGAAAATGTAGGCGATGCAAAATATGGCAGTAGGTCAGCCAGCACACTACTTTGCAGTATGTATATATACATATATATATATATATATATATATAATCCACAAATTAACGCAGCACTCCTTTAGTGAAAAAATGAACAAAGTGTGTTTATTAACACGTTTACACAGCTTAACCTCTAAGATGCTGTGGTCAATCCTGACCACGGCATCTATGCGCGATCCAAACCAAAAGTAAAACTTTTGGTTGTGCTCCGACTCCCCCGTGTGGCGATCAGAGGAGCCGGAGCACGCCTGTAGTAGCCTGGGTTTTTATGAATGAAACCCAGGCTGCTCTGTAGTATTTCCTATAGAGCCTAACCTGTAATAGGCTTCATAGGAAATATGCGATTTTTTCATACATTCCAATGCTATTGCATTGGAATGTATGATAATCGCAATCAGATGATTGTAAGTTATAGTTCCCTATGGGAACTATATAAAAGTGTAAAAAAAAAAAAAGTTTAAAAAAATAAATGGGGGTCATTTTGCCAAAATAAAAATAAAAAAACTAAAAAAAATACACACCATGGGTGTCGCAATGTGCAAAAACACCCATACTATAAAAATATAAAGAAAATATTCCCCATACGTCAAACAGCAAAACGGAAAAAAGCATACAAATGGCATTTTTGGTAGCTTCATTTTTCACAAAAAATAAAATGTGATCAAAAAGTCATACACAATGGTATCAATAATACAATGATACAATGGTATCAATAAAAAGATGAGATTATGACACAAAAAATTAGCTCCCATACAGCTCCATACATATAATTACAAAAAAGTTATAGGGGTCAAAACATGGAGACAAAAAAGTAAAACTGATTTTTTTTCCCACTTTTGAATTTTTTGTTCACTATCAAAACGCAAGAAAACCTATACAGTCGTGGCCAAAAGTTTTGAGAATGACACAAATATTAGTTTTCACAAAGTTTGCTGCTAAACTGCTTTTAGATATTTGTTTCAGTGATATAGTGAAATATAATTACACGCACTTCATACGTTTCAAAGGCTTTTATCGACAATTACATGACATTTATGCAAAGAGTCAGTATTTGCAGTGTTGGCCCTTCTTTTTCAGGACCTCTGCAATTCGACTGGGCATGCTCTCAATCAACTTCTGGGCCAATTCCTGACTGATAGCAACCCATTCTTTCATAATCACTTCTTGGAGTTTGTCAGAATTAGTGGGTTTTTTGTTTGTCCACCCGCCTCTAGAGGATTGACCACAGGTTCTCAATGGGATTAAGATCTGGGGAGTTTCCAGGCCATGGACCCAAAATGTCAACGTTTTGGTCCCCGAGCCACTTAGTTATCACTTTTGCCTTATGGCACGGTGCTCCATCGTGCTGGAAAATGCATTGTTCTTCACCAAACTGTTGTTGGATTAAGTTGCTGTTGGAGGGTGTTTTGGTACCATTCTTTATTCATGGCTGTGTTTTTGGGCAAAATTGTGAGTGAGCCCACTCCCTTGGATGAGAAGCAACCCCACACATGAATGGTCTCAGGATGCTTTACTGTTGGCATGACATAGGAATGATGGTAGCGCTCACCTTTTCTTCTCCGGACAAGCCTTTTTCCTGATGCCCCAAACAATCGTAAAGAGGCTTCATCGGAGAATATGACTTTGCCCCAGTCCTCAGCAGTCCATTCACCATACTTTCTGCAGAAGATCAATCTGTCCCTGGTGTTTTTTTTAGAGAGAAGTGGCTTCTTTGCTGCCCTTCTTGACACCAGGCCATCTTCCAAAAGTCTTCGCCTCACTATGCGTGCAGATGCGCTCACACCTGCCTGCTGCCATTCCTGAGCAAGCTCTGCACTGGTGGCACTCCGTTCCCACAGCTGAATCCTCTTTAGGAGACAATCCTGGCGCTTGCTGGACTTTCTTGGACGCCCTGAAGCCTTCTTAACAAGAACTGAACCTCTTTCCTTGAAGTTCTTGATGATCCTATAAATTGTTGATTGAGGTGCAATCTTAGTAGCCACAATATCCTTGCCTGTGAAGCCATTTTTATGCACCGCAATGATGGCTGCACGCGTTTCTTTGCAGGTCACCATGGTTAACAATGGAAGAACAATCATTTCAAGCATCACCCTCCTTTTAACATGTCAAGTCTGCCATTTTAACCCAATCAGCCTGACATAATGATCTCCAGCCTTCAGTAACAAGAAGATTACTGAAATGATCTCAGCAGGTCCTTTAATGACAGCAATGAAATGCAGTGGAAAGGCTTTTTTGTGATTAAGTTAATTGTCATGGCAAAGAAGGACTATGCAATTCATCTGATCACTCTTCATAACATTCTGGAGTATATGCAAATTGCTGTTATAAAAACTTAAGCAGCAACTTTTCCAATTTCCAATATTTATGTAATTCTCAAAACTTTTGGCCACGACTGTACATATAAGGTATCGCCGGATTCGTACTGACCTGTAGAATAAAAGTAACCAGCCAGTTTTACCGCACATCGAACGTCGGAATTTAAAAACCCGCAAAACTGTGGTGGAATTGCTATTTTTTTTGCAATTTCACCCCATTTGGAATTTTTTTCCTGCTACTCACTACATCATATGCAATATTAAATGGTGGCGTTGGAAAGTACAACTTGTCCCGCAAAACACAAACCTCATATGGCTATGTGAACTGAAAAATAAAAAAGTTATGGCTCTGGGAAGGCAGGGAATGCAAAAAATAAAAAAACCTCTGGTCCTTAACCTCTTAAGGACGCAGGGCGTACATGTATGCCCTAGCGTGCTGGTACTTAAGGACTCAGGGCGTACATGTACGCCCTGAGAAGATCCGATCACCGCTGCGCACGTGGCGGTGATCGGAACAGGATGCCTGCTGAAATCATTCAGCAGGCATCATGTGACAATGCCGAGGGGGGTCCTGTGACCCCCCCGTGTCGGCGATCGCAACAAACCGCATGTCAATTCAGACCTGCGGTTTGTTGCGCTATGTGTAGTCTCTGATCACAGACCGCGGGGATCAGAGACTAAAATCTGCCCCTTATTGTAAATTTTAACCCCCCCCCCTGCACCCCGCCATCTTAGTGTCCCCCCGAGCGGTGCAGGGAGGGGTATTTGCGGGCGGTGCTGCGGGCGGTGCTGGCGGTGCTGCTTTCAGAAGCGTCCTGCTTGCCATGGTATAGTAACTCTGGTCAGACTTCTGCTAAAGGCAGAAGTCTGACCAGACTGTGAAAAGTAAAAAAATACAGTGCAGTACACAATATAGTGTACTGTTCTGTATTATATAGACACCAGATCCACTGGATCTACAAGAACCAAGTGGGTCTGGGTCAAAAAAATGTCAAAAAAGTGAAAAAAAAAAAAATCTGAAAAATACATATCACTGAATAAAAATAAAAAAAAAACAAATAAACTACACATATTAGGTATTGCCGCGTCCTTAAAAATCTCCTCTATAAAAATATCACGTGACCTAACCCCTCACGCAAATACCGTAAAAAAATCACAAAAAATGGTGTAAAAGCAATTTTTTGTCACCTTGCATCACAAAAAGTGTAATACCAAGTGATCAAAAGGCGTATGCCTCCCAAAATAGTACCAATAAAACCGCCATCTCATCCCGCAAAAATGAGTCCTTATATAGGACAATCGCCCAAAAAATAAAAAATATGGCTCTCAGACTATGGAGACACTAA
Source organism: Bufotes viridis (assembly GCA_033119425.1). Classification (NCBI taxonomy): domain Eukaryota; kingdom Metazoa; phylum Chordata; class Amphibia; order Anura; family Bufonidae; genus Bufotes; species Bufotes viridis. The sequence continues at coordinate 468,615,853 of CM065591.1, forward strand.
AACATAATTTTTTTTTCTAAAATGCTATTATTGTGTTAAAGTAAAATAAATAAATAAAAAGTATACATATTATGTATCGCGCGTCCATAAAAACCTGCTCTATAAAAATATCACATTATCTAACCCCTCAGGTAAATACTGTTAAAAAAATAAAATAAAAACAATGTAAAAAAAAACATTTGTCACCTCACATCTCAAAAACTGTAATAGCAAGCGATCAAAAAGTTATATGCACCCAAAAATAGTGCCAATCAAACCGTCATCTCATCTCATCCCGCAAAAATGATACCCCACATAGGACAATCACCCCCAAAAAAAAAAAAATAGGGCTCTCAGACTATGGAGACACTAAAACATGATTTGTTTTATTTTAAAAAATGATAATATTGTGTAAAACTTAAATAAATAAATAAAAAGTATACATATTTGGTATCGGCGCGTCCGTCGCAACCTGCTCTATAAAAATAACACATCACCGAACCCCTCAGGTGAACACAAAAAATAAAAATACGGTGTCAAGAGCCATTTTTGTCACCTTACATCACAAAAAGTGTAATAGCAGGCGACCAAAATGTCACCCCAAGATAGTTCCAATCAAACCGCCATCTCATCCCGCAAAAAATGAGCCCCTACATAAGACAGTCGCCCAAAAAAAAAAAAAAATGGCTTTCAGAATGTGAAGACACTAAAAAAATAATTTTTTGCAAAAATGCTTTATTATGTAAAACTGAAACAAAACCCCCAAAAAGTAGCCATATTTGGTATTGCCGCGTCCGTAGCAACCTGCTCTATAGAAATAGCACACAATCTAACCTGTCAGTTCAACGATGTAAATAACAAAAAATAAAAACGGTCCGAAAATAGCTATTTTTTGCAAATTTTCCATTTTAATCAATATTTCCAGTAAAAAAGCAAGGGTTAACAGCCAAACAAAACTCAATATATATTGCCCCGATTCTCTAGTTTGCAGAAACACCCCATATGTGGTCGTAAACTGCTGTATGGCCAAACGGCAGGGCGTAGAAGGAAGGGAACGCCATATGGTTTTTGGAAGGCAGATTTTGCTGGACTGGTTATTTGACACCATGTCCCATTTGAAGCCCCCTGATGCACCCTATAGTAGAAACTCCAAAAAAGTGACCCCATTTCGGAAAGTACGGGATAAGTTGGCAGTTTTGTTTGTATTATTTTAGGGTAAATATGATTTTTGGTTGCTCTATATTACACTTTTTTTGAGGCAAGGTAACAGAAAATAGAAATTCCAAAATTTAATCTCCATTTGCCAATAACTCTTGTGGAACACCTAAAGGGTTAACAAAGTTTGTAAAACTGGTTTTGAATACCTTGAGGGGTGTACTTTCTTAGATGGAGTCACTTTTTTGGAGATTCTACTCTAGGGGTGCATCTGGGAGCTTCAAATGGGACATGGTGTCAAAAATCCAGTCCAGCAAAATCCGCCTTCCAAAAACCATATGGCGTTCCCTTACTTCTGTGCCCTGCCGTTTGGCCATACAGCAGTTTACGACCACATATGGGGTGTTTCTGAAAACTACAGAATCGGGGCAATAAAAATTGAGTTTTGTTTGGCTGTTAACCCTTGCTTTGTTACTGGAAAAATGGATTCAAACGGAAAATTTTCCAAAAATCTAAATTCTGAAATTTTATCTCCATTTGCCATTAACTCTTGTGGAAAACCTAAAGGGTTAATGACGTTTGTAAAATCAGTTTTGAATACCTTGAGGGGTGTAGTTTCTAGAATGGGGTCATTTTTGGATGGTTTCTATTATGTAAGCCTCACAAAGTGACTTCAGACCTGAACTGGTCCCTAAAAAGTGGGTTTTTGAAAATTTCTGAAAAATATCAAGATTTGCTTCTAAACTTCTAAGCCTTGTAACGTCCCCAAAAAATAAAATGGCATTCCCAAAATGATCGATACATGAAGTAGACATATGGGGAATGTAAATCAATAACTTTTTTGGGCGGTATTACTATGTATTATAGAAGTAGAGAAATTGAAACTTGGAAAATTGCTAATTTTTCCAAATTTTTGGTAAATTTGATATTTTTTTATAAATAAAAATGAAATTTTTCGACTTAATTTTACGAGTGTCATGAAGTACAATATGTGATGAAAAAACAATCTCAAAATGGCCTGGATAAGTAAAAGCGTTTTAAAGTTATCACCACATAAAGTGACACTGGTCAGATTTGCAAAAAATGGCCAAGTCCTTTAGGTGAAATAGGGCTGAGTCCTTAAGGGGTTAAGTAGTAACGGGATCGCTTGCATGGGATATAACAACCTAGCAAAGCTAATGATCTTTAGTAGGTGACTGCAACCCCATGAGTGACAGTGGAAGGTGTATCCATCTCCCCATGTCATGGAGTATCTTTTGAATCAATGGTGGGTAGTTGAGATTATATATTGACTCTGGAGTTCTTTCTACATTAATGCCCAGGTATCGTATATGTGATTTGGCTACTTTCACTGATAGATTTCGTGTATTTATGTTTGTAGCGTGTTTTCCCTCCATTAGGAACATCAATTAGCTTTTGCTTGCATTTATTTTCAAAACGGACACTTGCCTATATCCCTGTAGGTGCTGTAATCTCTCCGTGGGTTTTCAAGAAAAACTAATAGATTATCTGCGAAAAGGGCATGCTTTATCCCTCCCAATCCTACCCTTATCCCCTCAAAATCTTGCGTTGTATGAAGAAAGTGTGAGAGAGGTTTCAATGCTAAATTAAATAATAATGATGCCGCTTCGCTCAAATAGGTCCTAAATGGACCCCTGAATCCTATCTTGTCCAACACTTTTCCCATTCATCCCCAGCCTACATTATCAAATGTCTTTTCTACGTCAATTGTTAGCAAGGCTGGGGATGTATGTCCTGTCGTTCTGATTTTAACCTCATTTAGAACTTCCAATACCCGCCTTATATTGGTAACAGCCGACTGTCCCTTTCCAAAGCCCACTTGTGAAGCAGAGATTAGTTTAGGTATGATCTCTCTGCCATGATTTTAGATAGGATCTTAAGGTCGATATTAGTTAAAGATATGGGCCTGTATGAAGAGGCTAACAGAGTGTCCTCACCCGGTTTTGGCAACAGTTTGATGTGTGCTGTGTTTGCCATTGGGGGGATGGTGGATCCTCAGATAGCCCTTATATAAGTTAGAAGTGGTGCAATACTTTCCCCAAAGATCTTGTAAAACTCCCCAGAGTTTCCGTCGGGGCCTGGGGTTTTCCCTAGCAACAGTTTAGATATGACATTCTGAACTTCTGGTTGTGAAGTCTGTGTGTTCAAAATGTTTATCTCATCTGGAGAGATCTGTGACATAGTAATGTTATTAAGCCATTTCTCACCTATTGTTCCATTTTCATTGCCAACTCTATATAGATCTTTATAGAACTCCATCAAGATTTCATTTATTTTTTTTGGTCTTGTCGAAGGGTGCCCATTGTATACTGTAGGGCTAATATGGGGGTGGAGGGTAGATAGTCCTTCGCTAGCCTGGCTAATATCTTACCCCATTTATTACCAAACTTGGGCATCTTCATGGGATTGGAACATTTGCTCCCTTCTTTGGAGCCAATGCTCATATTCTTGTTTCTATCACTTCCATGCTTGTTCTGTCACCGCGGATGGGCATGTTATAAAAGTGGTATACACTTTCCTCAACGCCTTGCTATGCGTTTCAATCTGGACTTCTACTTTCATCTTCAGACCTGTCACATGTGAGATCAACCTGCCCCTCAATACTGCCTTACCTGCATCCCATGTTAACTGAATATTATCTGGGTTATCATTTATTTGTATGTATTCATCCCACCATCCGATTAGTTAATTACGAAAGTCTTCGTTTTTGTACAGATCAGAGGGGAAGCACCAGATATAATCAAGGCCTCGAGGTGTTAGGTCACTTAATGTTAATGACAAAGGGGCATGATCCGAGATCACTAGATCTTCTATGATGGAATTTGTACATCTACCAAAGAGAGCTGTGTTTAACAGTATGTAATCAATGCGAGACCATGAGGAATGTGCTGCTGAATAGTGGGTATAGTCCTGCCCCTCCGGGTTTAGTGTTCTCCATGTGTCTACCAAATTCGACGAGAACATGAGGTCTTTCAAGGCCGTCACTTTGCATCTTACTGGGGGTGTACTACCCCTGTCCGACCTCCTGTCCTTGTCCCAGTCAGCGACAATGTTCATATCTCCAGCCACCACTTTATCTGAAATCTGGTCGGATAAAAGCCTTCTGGCAACTAATTGGAAGAACCGACCACTAGCTTCACTAGGGACATATATATTATTAATACTTAACTGCCCTGTTGCAGATGTTAAGCAATCCGCCCTTCATCATCAGTGAGTGTGAAAGCACTGTGTAGGCCAGATTTTTCCTTAGGAGTATAAGGACCCCTGCCTTACGGGCTATGGACGCTGAGCTGTGCACTTCTCCCACCCATAACTTACACATACAAAAAAAATTACTTTCCTTCAAATGCGTTTCTTGGAGAAGCGCAATGTCTGCATGTAACCTATTAAGATGGTGCAGTACCATTAGCCGTGTGGCGAGAGGAGAGCTTTAACATTCCATGATATTATTTTTACCATGACATTGTATTTCCAGACATAACCCCTCCGTAGGACTGTTTCCAAGCGACTGGGACTTTTTGACCCCAACCACTCCTCTCCCCTTTAACACAACCCTCCCTTCCCAACTTAATGATAAGCAGTATAACATAAAACCGATAATAAGTAGAACCTGAGAAGTGCGGCATCATTTAGGAACCGCCATATACATTTTTTCTGAACTTCACTTCTTCCCAACATGTTAGAAGCATTTAACCAAATGCAATCAAAAACACCTTACATACTTTTCCCTCTACCACCACCCCACTTATAGTACAATGCAACATGTTAAGGAGTCTCTGTAACATCTGACGAGACCACTTTGAATATTCTGTTGCTCACCCAACAAGACAGTCTCTTGGCTTGCGTGTTCTAATGAATACAGGATTACCTCACCATGCATCCCCCTTTGGCCTACATGTTAAAACGCTTGGCACACCTACAGAAGTTCCAAAAACATACTTGTCGCAGCTGGACTCTTTGAAGATCACGTAAGCTGGCGTGTGGTCGATCTCTGTCGTCGTTTTCTTGGTTGTTCCTTGCGAGAGATCCCTCCGGGTGGAAGGTTCCTGGTTGGCGGGTTTTCTCGATGACGTGGACTCTTTGCTCCCTGTTCGTGGTCAAGCATTGGTGAGTAGGCCGCAGCCTCCTCTGGAGTAGAAAATGTGTCGAATGACCCATCGACATGAAAGATCTTTAATGTCGCTAGGCAAAGTAGTGCAAACCGCTTATTTTGCTTGAACAGAGCGGAGCAAATGTGCGAAAATGCCTTGCGTCGTCTGGTTACCTTCGCAGAGAAGATGCTAAATAGTAGTACCCTCTGCCCTCTAATTTCTAGCTCTCATGGCTTGTTTTTATATTGGTAGCTCTGATTTTTCAGAGTAATCCAGATACTTGACGATGACCTGTCTAGGTCGCGGTGTCACACGTGCGCCTAGTGTGGATGCTGCTGAATCAGTATTTTCTTGTTGCGGGCCTACCCTATGTGCGTGCTCCACTTTATATGTGGTTGTGATTCCCAGCTCCTTTGGTAGTTCAAGTTCGCATATCTGGTGGAGCTCTTTAGAAGCAATATTCTCCGGGAGGTCCACTATTCTTAAGTTATTTCTCCATGAGCAATTTTCCAAATCGTTGATTTTCTCCCATAGTTATTTTCTGCAAGAGCTTCTTGCAATTGGGAATTTGAGGTGTTAATATCCACTTCTAGAGAGTGCACTTTATTCTCTATGTCGTCTATCCGCTCGGTGTTTCGTGCCACCTCTCACTGCAGCGCTGCAAAGAACGAGGCCACCGTTATGGAGAGGGACTCCTGGAGGTCAGGTAGTATGCGGTTGGCCACTTCAATGGCCAGCTTTTTGTAATCAATAGATGGGGAGTTGTCCCCTTCCTCTTGTGGCGAGTAGTCTTGTTCATCCTGTGGCAGGGATGCCGCGCCTGAAGCCTTGCCTGCGGCTTTCGCCATCTTGAGCGCTGGGGTGTCTGACTTTCCCTCTTTCGCCTGTGCTTTGGTTTTAGTTTTGCTCCCCATAGTTGTCAGGAAATGATCCATAGGACCTTTACCGACATCTGTGGTATGACGAGCCCAACAGTTACACCGGTGTGATGGGGAGAGAAGGTACTTGTGAGTGGTGGGTGACGGAGCACTCTTCACTCGCTTCCTATCATGTCGGCGTGGAAACGGAAGTCCTATATACCTTTTTTGGTTTTACTAGTTGTGCACAATAAAAACCCTTTTAACTTAAAAATATGTTGTAGTCTTGCGATACGCCGCTGTGAACTATACAGAAAACGCTGGAAAGTGTAGTCGTGCTATACACCACTGTGAACTATATACAACAGGCTGGGACTGTAGTGCCCTGGAATACCAAGGGTACTTTGAAGTCTGAACATTTGTGGACATTTGCCTGTTTCCTCTATGAAATGTCATCAACTCCTTACTTTACATATATATTGTGTTTATTTGCACTGTGGTTGCACAGCACTGTGGAAAGGGTTAATGAATACTACTAGACTTTTGGGACTTTTTAGCCAATAACAAAACGCTGGTAATATTCCACAGTTACCATAAGAGTTGAAGAAGAGTATGCTTGGAGGAAAAAAGCCAGACTTGTTTACCACCAAAATCAGACAGACTAACATTTTGGATGTCTGGTTTAGCTATCTTATTACGTCTGAAGAACTGCTGTGTCATTGCTATTGAGTATTATTGAAGTTCTAATGCAAGTCTATGAGAGATCAGAATTGTAACATTGTATTTGTTTGGGTTGTGTTTCTCCACTCCACCACTCCCACTAGAAGGTTCTAGTTCTGGCAGAAGCTGTATATGAGGAGACCAGTCAGAGCCCCTAGTGTTCTGCAGTTAGTGAGCAGTGCCTAGAAGAGGAGATTCTGCCAGACTACTTGAGTGACCAGAAAACACTGAGAATGGGACACTCTGCCATAGCAATGGATCACCAGGGATACCAGCCTTCTGAGAGAGAGAGAGAGAGAGCGAGAGAAAGAGAGAGGGGGAAAGAGAGGGAGAAAGAGAGAGGGACAGCTACCTCAGGCCTTTCCTCAACATCAAACCCTTCTTCTGCCAGGGATGGGACTTGAGAAGTCAACACAGTGCCTTGCCTGTATTGTTTTGCACCTGAATTCCTTCAGTAAAGCACACTGGTTTACTGCAGACTCTGACTCTTTGGACTTAATTTCCATTGGGGTGCACCACACCTTACCATCCTTTCCAGAGAGCAATAACATGTGATGACACCTCAGCGGTGTCTGGGGGACCCAAAGTAGCGTTGGGGCAACTCCAAACCCGGCCACTGCACTATACATCACTCTAAACTATACAGAACACACTGGGAAGTGTAGTTCTGCTATACATAACAAGGACATATTCTGTTAATGGCTGGGGCAGGAGATGCAACAGATCAACATCAATCCTGACATCTGTGAGGTAAGGCAGAGGGATGGAGCTCTGCAATCTAATAGAATCACTATTAGGCCTCTTGCACACGACTGTATGCCCTCCGGGCATACGGTCCGTGAGCGGGCCATATGTCCCGGAGCGGCATTGGGATCGTGTGCACGGGAGCGCACAGCATCATAGATTACAATGATGCTGTGCATGTCGGGCCGCCCGCGGGGCTATTGTCCTGCATTGATATGAGCGCAGGACAATAGTCCCGCAGGCGGCCCAACGTGCACAGCAACATTGTGATCTATGATGCTGTGCGCTCCCGTGCGCACGATCAATGCCGCTCCGGGACATATGGCCCGTTCACGACTGTACGTCTCAGAAGGCATACGGTTGTGTGCAAGAGGCCTTAGGGTGAATGGGACAAGAGATCAAAAGATCCCAGGTTCTAGCCTCCTAAGTGGATTAAAAGTTTTTATAAAAGTAAAAAAAGTTTAAAAAACACAAAACATTAAAATATTAAAAGTTTAAATCACCTCCCTTTCCCAATTTTACATATAAAAATATAAAAACAATAAAAAAATTTACATATCAGGTATCGCCATGTCAGAAAATGTCCGAACTATTGAAATATTGAAAAAATTTCCTGTGCGGTAAACGCCGTAACAAAAAAATGAAAAACACACAATTCGCAGTTTTTTAGTCACCCCCCCAAAAAAAATACTGAATAACAGCGATCAAAAAGTCGCACGTACCACTAAAATAGCTCCAATAAAAACTATCGTTCGTCCAGCAAAGCATTAAACGGTGCCCTTAAAAAATACAACTTATCCTGCATAAAATAAGCCCTCATATGATCTATGAACGGAAAATTAAAAAAGGTATGGCTATTGAAACATGCGGAGGAAAAAATGAAAATGCAAAACCAAAAATTGGCCCTGTTCTTAAGGGGTTACGGCTTGAGAATCCACATGCTAGTCACCTTTCCAAGATATCTTAAACCTCATTTATATATGGCATTATATATATATATATATATATATATATATATATATATATACACATATACACAGTGTATTATATTATACACTGATTATATATATAGCAAATCAAATAAATAGCAGCACACTGCTGAATGTACTAAGAATGTGTGAACAGGTGAATATGTGAACAGGGTCAAATACATAACTACCATACATAACATGGGGTAAAAGCTCTTAGCGCATATAGTTGTTCAAAAATATGTCGGGCCCATCTACCAAGCGTCAAGGTGGCTTCTAATTAGATGGGACCTACGTTAACACGTAGGTCCCGTGGGATCCTATGACCAGTTTTAAAGACAGGCAGGGACACAACAAAGTCACTTCAATACAGTATATTACTTGTTCTAGCCAACTTACAGTTCAGTAGGATTGTAGCCGGGACAAGTAATCAGTTCATGTCATCCACAATAAGGCTAAATGCACACACTCAGGATTGCGTGCGGAAAATCCGCACCGTAGGTCATGTACATTCTATTCTATGAGAATTTGAAATTCTCAATGCACGCGATGCAGATTTTTTCCGTGCGGATTTTGACCTGCGGTGCGGATTTTAAATTTTATTTTATTTTTGCTGACAGGATTTTCTCCATTCACTTAGTAAAATCAGCATGCGGAAAATCCGCACCAAATCTGAATGAAAATCCGTACCAATTGTTGCGGACTGACCACACGGATTTGCCTGCGAACATCTGCGGATTTCAGTGCGGAATCTCCGCACATGAATCCTAAACGTGTGCATGTACCCTAGTCATGCAGGCTCGGGGCTCTTTTAGAAGCGTCCACAGGCTAGTGTTTGCTTGCGCCTTGCAGGGTGTGATCTGCAGCCTATGACACAACAGACACACCCTGCCTCATACTGCTGACTTTTAAACACAATCCACATATAAACCCCGGAGTGGATCGTGGGGAGTAAGCACCCACCCAGCTCTTTGCTTACTCCCAGTAGAAACCCAGGTCCGGAGTAGCTGTTACCAGCTATATCAGGTAACAACAGTGTCCACTATCTATCTTAGTGGACACTCTAGCTTCTGGCTTCCACTAGCTCCACTCTAGCTTCTGGCCTTGGTGGCACGTCTCAGGTGCACCACAGCAAACCACAATATGTATCTCCTTAACCCTTAGGATAACGGAGGTTTTTTCGTTTTTGCGTTTTCACTTTTCTTCCCTATTTTCCTTGAGCCATCATTTTTTTATATTTCCGGTCACATAGCTGTATGAGGGCTTATTTTGCAGGACAAGTTGTACTTTCTAATGCCACCATTAATTATAGTATTTACAATTCCAAATGGGGTGGAATTGGAAAAAAAACTGAATTCTTCCACCGTTTTATGGGAGTTGTTCCCACGGCATTTCGTTTGCAGCAAAACTGACCCATGCCCTTCATTCTCTGGGTCAGAACGATTACAACGATACCTCATATGTATAGGTTTTTTTATGTCTAAATAGTGTAAAAATTAATTTAAACAAAAATTTTTTTTACATCACCATAGTCTGACCCCCATAACTTTTTTAAACTTATGTCTACTAGGGATGAGCAAATCAACTTCTGATGAAACATCCGAAGTCGATTCGTATAAAACGTCGTTCTAATACTGTATGGAGCAGGAGCTCCTTACAGTATTAGAAAGTATTGGCTTCGAGGAGCCTAAGTTATTGCTTTGCAAAGTAGCTTGGAACCGAACCCGAGTTCGGGAAATGTTTTTTTACAGTACAAATGAATTTATGAAGTTATTACCCGAAGTCTCGCGAGACTTCGCAAAGCAATAACTTTGGCTTATCGGAGCCAATACATTCTAATACTGTACGGAGCTCCTGCTCAGTACAGTATTGGAACGACGTTTTATTTGAATTGACTTCGGATGTTTCATCCGAAGTCGATACGCTCATCCATAATGTCTACTGAACTTTTTAGGGGCTCATTTTTTGCAGGACAATCTGTAGTTTTTATTTATACTATTTTGGAGTGTGCGTGACTTTTTGAGCACGGTTTACACATCGCTCCAGCGCCGTAGCGAACGGTTTAATTGGTTTCCTGCACCATTCTGGGAGATGCATATCTTCCTTCATATATGAGGCCTGTCACTGCCTCACAATATACATATACACATACTACTATTCTACTTATAATGATCCTAAGTTAAAGCCTTTATTATGGTCTTGAGTGACATTCACAGTTCCATCATATGGCATATTTCTGCAGTATTCTGTTTAATGTACCCCGGTGTCTTGAAACGCGTATAAAAACAAAAAGTAACTTACATAAGAAAATTCCATTCCCTCGTCTTCGGCATCACAAATGGACGATTGCTGTTAGTAAAATATTGGAGTTACACATTAATAAATTTGTCATTTAGGGCTAACTTTCAGAAACTAGTTAGAAATAATATATATGTGTGATCGTTCTGTCACCATAGGTATTTATATTTTAATAATATACGTTTAGAACTACATGAACCAGAGATGGGTATAAAAGATATTTGTAAAGACTGAGCGGGAATCACGCTCCGTGTGTGAGAGAGATTGTGCAGTCTGTACTACAGAAGCGCATGGCATTATCATGATTGATAATGCTGTGTGCCTCTGTGTGACCTTTCTGTAATGGAATCATACTGACAGCTTTATGTCAGTATGATTCCATTACAAGACCTAGACCTGTGTCAGAGATCACTGCCTCATAATGATGTCCGACACAGGTCTACCGTCTCATGCTTCAACGACGCCGTGAGTACCGGACAGTAGACCGTGTCAGAGATCACTATGAGGCAGACCCGTTGTCTGCTTACAACATACACCATCATAAATTATCATCATCATGATGCACTGAGTTAATCTTACAGGAGCAGCAGCCAGTCCTGGAAAAGTGGCCATTATACAGACCATTTCCCCAGACCAGATATGACCATGTGAAAACAGCTTTAGTGCTATAGGCAGCAGTGCTAACCACTGAGCCACCCCTCTGCACAAAATGCAGCTGTTCATTGGACTCCAGCACCTATAGCATTATCAGCAACTTGGTCACTGGATCCAATTGGTTACACCAGGGGTGCACAACCTGCGGCCCTCGATACCATTCTTTGGGGCCCCCAACCATCTGGTAATAGATATGTATGTCTATGTCTTCTGTCTGCTTACATGTATCTTTCATGTATTTTCCCATTAGATGGGAGTACTAGAAGTGTAACCAGACATTAAATGTTGTATATTGTATGTTCAATATGCCATAAACACAGTATTTCAGTTGGTAATACCTCCTTTAAGTTTTATTTTCGGCCCTTGGAATTGGTTTAGGCTGACAATGTGGCCCCCAACCAGAAAAGGTTGGGCACCCCTGGGTTACACAATGAAAAGGCACATTTTTGTTAATTAATAGATTGCACCTTCCATCCCGTAAGTGGCCACCTACTTCACCTAACACTCAACAGATAAGGATAGCTAGATATGCAGCTCGCTAAACTTTTAATCACAGCTTATAGATCAGCAACAGGCACAAGTGGGATGCATACACTATTCACAAAAAGTTAGGGATATTTGGCTTTCAGGTGAACTTTATGGAAAACGTAAAAAGTTCACGCTACAGTGATATTATATTATGAAAATAGGGAATTTAAGTAGAAGCATGCAATGGTGATTTCCTCATCTAAAACAATGAATTGAAACAAAAGCCACCAACAGCTCAGCTGATCCCATAGGCTTTCAATGGGATTCAGGTCTGAAGAAAGTACAGGCCACTCCATTTGAGGTCCCCCAGTCTCCAGCAGCCGTTTCCTAATGATGCAACCTCAATGAGCTGGCACATTGTCATCCATGAAGATGAAATTAGGCCTGTGTTGTTCATGCAGACACAATGACTGGATTAATGCTGTTATTCAAGTAGTATGGGCTTGGCACTGTACTATTCATAAAGTGTAGGGCAGTTCTGCATTGACTAGTCCTTGACGTCTCCAACATCGTTGGTGGCCACCATTTCTGCTCAGCATGAATCGACTTTCATCAATGAACAAGCACTGAGGCCCACTGGTTCTTTGTCCAGCGTACACGCTCCCTGGCCCATGCAAGACCATGATGAATGTGGTCAGGTACCCTTGCAAGTCGTCTACCACGGAGACCACACTGATGTAAACAGTTTCGAATGGTCTGACGTGACACTTGGGGACTCTCACCTCCCTTAAATGTGCTGGGATTTGTGTGGCATTTATCATCCAGTTCCGCAGGGCATTGTTCACAATGAACTGGTCATCAGTGTGGTATGTGGCGAAAGGACGTCAACTTCTATGGCTTTCTGTGACTCTTCCAGTCTCTCTGTATCTCTGTTGCAACCTGCTGATTAAACTGCTCAGTGGCCACTTCCATCTAAGAACATCCTGCTTGAAGCCTCGCAATGGCGAGGTACTGTTGATCAATTGTTACGAGTCGTCTTGGTCTCATGATGTCAAAATGTGAACAGCATGATGAGGAGTAAGTACTGTTTAAATACCAATTCTAAGTGAAGCAGGACGTTTATTGGGTGATTCATGGATCACCTATTGTGAATTTTGATTTTAAGCTCCTTGCAAGAGAACAGCGAGTTGTGCAAAATGTACTGACACATTGAATAGTTGGACATGTGCATTCAAAAGTTTAGAGAAGGTCACATTAAGTTCACCTGTAAAGGTTAAAGTGCATTTTAGGTTCATCCTGAAATTTCATCCACAAGCCAAATATCCCCAGTAGTAGTGTATATGTACAGTAGATGATGGCTACGAAATGTAACCTAGTAACATAGTTTATAACATAGTAATATATTTTATAAGGCTGAAAAAAGACATCTGTCCATCCAGTTCAGCCTGTTATCCTGCAAGTTGAAGCAAGCATATATGATATATCAGATTCCCCATCTGCTTCAGGGGTATTTCAAATAAAGTGACTACTCTCAGTTAATATCCACTTTTATTTTAAGTCAGGTATACTAGACAGGAACACACCTTCAAAGCGGCAATGTGAGGCAGTTGCTTCAGATGTCACCATCTAGGGGAAAGTGGGGGCCAGCAGTACCATAGTGCAGCACAAAATACAACCCCAGCAAAACCAAATACCATACACATCGCAGCATAAAATACTACCCTATCACCATACTAGGGATGTCGATACTGTTGAATTCAGGAGGGCAACTGGCTGTTGGCCAGATGCTCAAGTACCTGATGCTCCAAGCATTCATTAATGCTGAGAGCATCAGATTGTTATGTACCTGGCCACAGGCCGTGAAGGGGACTCAGGCGACTTCCTAGGCATCGGTACACTGGGAAATTTCCCTTTCAGGTATATGGTCGATCCACCCCTGGCTCTATTGATGGGTGGCACGTCCTGATTAACAGGCAATGACATGGCGCTTGCAGGACCTTTGAGAGGCCAAAGGTCCACGCTTCCAGCGCAGTGACCTCATAAATCATACAGGGAGTTTCCGATCAGTAGGCGTACGTGACAACCAGACAGCCAGTGCAGCGCAAAGCAGAGCTTTGTAGTTCTGTCTGTGCCGTCTGGATTCGATGAGGAGGCTGCGGGCACTCAGTCTGTAGCGGCTCAGGATTTGTCGGTCTTTGGGTTTGGGGAGTTTCTCTAAATATGGAGCCAGTTTGTACTCCCTCTGTAGGCTCTGATAAATTGTCAGTTTCTGTGATGTTATGTAATTTCGCCAGATGCTGATAAACTCCTTTTTTCTCTTGTGTATTGTCTTCTGGATTTCAGGCTGTACTGGTTGGTGGCTTGGTCAGGCTGGGTTTTGGCGACTTGTTCCGGGGGGCTTTGTTTTTCTGGGGCTTCTTGGTGTAGCAAGGCTCTGTGATGGTAGGAGCCGGGACCGCTGCTTTGTAGATGGGCTCTGAATGACAGCACACTCTTTGAGCTGCAAATCTACCCAACTCTGCTTGACAGGCGCTGTTAGAGGTGCTGTAATGGAGCTGAAGGTGTTTGCAGAATTCTTGGTGGAATATTTCTGTTGGGCCAGAGTTCCACTTTGACCAGTCTGGCTATGTATCAGGACCCCAGACTTCGCTGCCATACATGAGGATTGGGGCAATGAAGCGATCAAAGATTTTAAGCCAGACAGTCACTGGTGCTTTGAGATGATACACCTTCTGATGGCATAGAAGGTTTTGCATGCCTTGTCTTTCAGTGTTTCTATGGCTTGCTTAAAGTACCCTGACTGGCTAATTTCTATTCCCAGGTAGGCGTACCTGTCGGTCTCTGTAAATGGAGAGTTGTTTAACAGGAAGGGAGGATGCTCGGCTGGTTTCTCTTCTCTTCACCATTGATGTGCAATGCCCACGTGGTGCTGAATTTCTCCAGGATTTCTGGGCAAGAGCGGATTGGCCCTATGCCTCACAGGGAAATTTCCCAGTGGGCTGATAACCCAGGGGGCCGCCCAAGTCCTCCCCACTGCTGTTGGCAGGGTACATAATGAACTTTCAGAGGTTATTAACAATGTGAGAATCACGTACTTATGTACCCGGCCAGTGACTGCACATGCCTTCCTGAATTCAACTGCTATGGTCCCCATCTCACCTCCTAGGCCCCTGCTCCATATACTAATCAGAGAAAACTGGTGGAGGAGGACAAAAATTTACAGATATTGATGGCCACCACAGAGGGACAGCTTTTGGGGTAATATATTCTGCTGCACTGTGGTAGGCAGTTCTAATGGAATGGAATTTTGCTCTATGGTATTGCTGAAACCCCCCCCCCCCCACATATGGGACCACTTTTAGGATTTTTTTTTCCAGGACCACTTTAAAGGGTTTCTGTCATCTGAAAAATGGTTATTAAGCGATGTGCTAATGTCAGCTGAACATAACTATATTAGTGTCATCTCACTGCCTGCTGCCACTATTGAGAAAAAAATAACTTTTATAATATGCTAATTAGCCTCTAGGAGCAGGGGGGGGCCTTCTACCTCTGGTCACGCCCTGCTTCACTAGATTGACAGGGCTAGGCAGTGTTCACCTCCTAATGCTAGCCCTGGGGAGATCTTGCGCCGTTCAGTATTCGGCGCAGGCGCAGTGAGGAAGCTGGCAGCCAGCGAGCGCCCTTCACTCACTGCACCTGCGCCATATACTGAACGGGAAGGGGCAGGCACGAGATTTAAACTGCAGACAGGGCCGGAGGTAGGACACCAACACTGCCTTGCCCTGTCAATCTAGTGAAGTAGGGCGTAGCAAGAGGTGGGAGAACGGAGCCTCTAGGAGCAGGGGCAACACCCCCCTCCTCCTAGAAGCTAATCAGCATATTATAAAAGTTCGTTTTTCTTAATAAAGGCGGCGAGATGGCACTAATATATTATGTTCAGCTGACATTAGCACATCGCTAATGTTAGCCAGCTTAATACCCATTTTTCAGGTGACAGAAACCCTTTAAGTTCCCAGTTTGCCCCTGGTTATGTGGAGGATCTACATAAGAATGATTTGGAGTTACCCCTGACTTGTGAAAAGAGCAGTTAAAATGTTCACAAAAGTTTATTTCAAAGAGACAGACCAAAATAGCTATATTGAACTAAAGAGTTGTTGGCATCACCCTTGGTTAGAAAATGTTCCCAAATAATCAGGTAATTAGGATAAGGGGAAACTGCGCACAAATAAAGGACAATATATCACAAGGTAAAATTTTGGAGGAGAGATTAAAAAAAGAAAAATGACAGGAAAAATAACTTTAGGCTGTGTTCACATCACCTTGTTGTCTTATGTTTAATATACACATTAAACGTATGCCTCAGACGGATCTGTCACCATAGGGTTCCACTGTAAAGAAAAAACCCAAAGAACAAACCCTATATCCTTTAATTTTTATGTTATTCCTTGCTGGACTGTGCAGGATGGAAAAGCGTTGTGTACTAAGCTTTTCCATACTTTTTTCCCCAATGTATACATCAAAGGGAGCCTGTCACCACGAAAATGTGAATTCATCTTCAGGCAGCATGTTATAGAGCAAGAGCAGATTCATGTGTATTTTTGTGGGAAAACTTCAGTAAAACTTGTAATTTCTACATTTTAATTGCTGCTTATTCTGGGCTTTAAAGTCAGGGAGGCGGTACTATCAGTGACAGCCTTCCCTCAATGGCTGTGCATACAGAGACAGCTGTCAATCACTGATAGGACCGTCTCCTTGACTTTAAAGGCCAGAATGAGCAGGAATATAAATTAATAAATTATGTTTTATTGAATCTTTTCCCATAAAACTATATATCAATCTGCTCAGCTCCTCCTGCTCTAAAACCTGCTGTCTGCAGCTCAAACATCATGTTCAATGTGACAGGTTACCTGTAAATGTGTTAGCGGTCAACCCCATAAAAGTGAATGAAGCAGTGGCTGCGCTTGGGCGGTGCGCCTCCTATTCATTCCAGTGGGACTTCCAAAAATAGCAGTGTGTGCCTTTCAGCACTCCCATAAAAATGAATGGAGGGCGACAGCGCATGCACAGTACACCCTCTGGGACTCTGCAAGCTCCATTCTAAGTATACAGTAGGTACTGGTCCCAGAGGTTGCACCCGCATCTATCAGACATTGGGGGCATATCCTAACAATACGCCCCCAGTGTCTGAGATGGGAATAACCCTTTAACAGATAAACCATGTATGGTTTACAGAAGGGCCAGGGATAGTTAGAAAAAGAGTGGAAGGAAAGAGGTAAAACAGGTTTCTAACCATACAAAAAATGCAAAGCGTTCACATCTACTAGGCCTGAAGACATTACTAAGTTTTCAATTAAAAACAATTAATAGTAAAAAGCTTAAACAAGTTTCATCTGTCCAATAGGTGCAAGTCTCAATTCTGAGACCCATTACTATCTCAAGAATGGGAGTGCTGCGCACATGTGGGGTACTCTCCATTCACTGCTGTGGGACTTATGAAAATAGCAAGATAGCAAGTGTGTTTATCTATTCTAGGAAGTTCCATAAAACTGAACTGAGAGGGTACTATGCATGTGTGGAATTTCTGTAAATAGCCAAGTCAGCATTTCGATTTTTTCAGAAGTCCTATTTCAGGGCCCCATTCTTAAGGTGGGAAACTCACACTTATCGGACACTTATGGCATATCCTATTGATGTAATATGTATATTAGCTTTCTGAGCATATCTCAAGGTGTTAATGCTATAGTACATAGTGTATAGGATATGTAGCTGCTAGGACAATGCTCTGTCCTCAGCATGTTGATGTCTAGCTCTGTCAATCAAGGGGAGGGGGGAGTGTGTAAAGCACAGGGGGTGTTAAAAAGCAGTGCTCAAAGGTTTCAGCCCTGCTTCCTGGTGCTCCAAGTTGCTCTTTTGCATATGAATCTTAACACAGATATCTCTAGCTGTTTAGCATACAGACAAAAGAAAGGTATTGTTTTAGTCAGCATAATGAACCCTACCAGGCAGTATGCCTGGTTTAATAGGGTTGATCATGCTGACAGACAGTGTTCCCTCTAAGCTGCGCAGCTGCTTCCATGAGGCCCCCGACCAGGGCCTCTGCAGGCCAGCTCACCACTGCAGCCCTGGAGGTTATGTAACGGTGTGCGTCTGTTCCAAATTCTAGAGAAGCCCATCCCGACAATGCACACAATTTTCACAGCATGCATTGCCGTTGTGGGCGGCCCTAGAATTCGGAGCAGGTACATTCCATAGTGCCCACAGAGCTCTTAACGTCCTGATGTTAACTATTCAGAACATTCCTGTTTGGTGTTAAAAGCTGGCACCGCCTCCTTCCTCTTGGCACTCTGCCGCTGCCGGAACAGAAGGACACAAGTGCAACACGGCGAAAGAAGGAGAAGGACGCAGCAGTGCCTTCTTAGAGGCAAATATGAGAGGGTACTGACAAAGTAGCTAACTGAAGGACACGTGACACAGATGCAGTGATTGCGAAGGGCTGAGCATGCATGGTGGAAACTTTGTGTGTATGAACCATGCATGCTCAAAGAGTGGCTCGGATAATCTTTCAAATAATACTTTCTCTTTAAAGTGATCTGTTCTTTTGTGAGCCTGCTATCCAGAGTAAAATGTAAAAATCACAACATTAATACTGTGTATAGGAGGAGGTCAAAACTGGTGAGGTACTTTGTAGTGCAAGTGTTCAATACTGAATCATGACCTTATGCTCTGGCCCCTGTATGGCAACTTTTTGCTTTCAGGGATATTGACACATACAGTGTACTTCACCTTCTCAACAGAAAAGTCTTAAATGTACACTTACAAGATGTTCCTCATCAGCATCTGGAGTTGACCAGTCCATGTACGGCAGAATATCCACGTCTACTGAAGATATAATTTCAAGAACATTCGGTTCAAGGTCAATGTCTTCCTCTGCACTCTAGAAAACACAGAAGATACTTTTGTTTTCCAATCATAATCTATTAATTTCCAAAAGGCAAGTATCGCTGTCCACATCTTCCAATTAAAAAGGACCTAAGCTATGTACACCGCTGTATCTTGATGTTTCTAACTCTGGTATTCTCTACTCAAATAAATGACATCAACGTACCCCCAAATCTATGATCATACACTATGCTACACCTACTTACATGTAAGTAATGCATGAAGACAGTGGGATTACCACCAAGAGCCTTGTTGTGGACCCTCCAGTCCACTGGTTGAGAACCTAGTAGGTTAAGCAGTAAAACTTAAAGGGATTGTGCCAAGTTTTTCAAGTTATCCAATATTCATAGGATAGGGGATAACTAGCCGATCGCTGGGGGGTCTCACTGCTGGGACCTCTACCAAACATGAGAATGAGTTCCCCATTCCTTCATTCTAAAGGAGCAGCAGGTCTTGTACGCGCACTGCTGCTCCTTTCATTCTATATGGGAGCGTCAGAGATAGCCGAGTGCAGCTGTGGATAAGGAATAACAAAAAAGCACCCCCACAAATTTTTTTATTCTCTGTTAGAAAGATACATAATATAAACTGTAGTGAAAGTAATCTAATTACCAGTGACTGTATTTGTGAGTTATAATCTCCCTGCTGATCCTCAGCTGTGTCAAGTGACCAGCATTCTAACTTTCCAAATAACACAGCATCTTACAAGTGGACATTTTCTCTATGTCAGTCTCATGGGAATGAATAAAGAAGTAACTGAATTCCTGTCCTGCATCAGTTGGAGAAGCAGAGCGTTGGTCACATAACACAGCTGGGGATCAGAAGGGAGGTTATAACTCACAAATACAGTCTCTGGTAGGATTGCCTTCACTACATTTTACATCATGGACCTTTCTTTTCTTTGAAATTGTTTCAAAATCAAACAATGACAGCTGATTACAAATGGTGATAAAGCAATTTGATTGCAAATGTGTAATCAACATGCAAAACTGGATGATGTACAGCAGAGCCATAAGCTCATAACTGGCAGAAACCAGTGGGATCCAGGCACACCTGTACAGACGCCTGGCAAGAAGTGGTCTTCATGGAAGAATTGTGGCCAAAAAGCCATACCTTCGATGTGGAAGGTTGTCCATTTTGGTGCAATCTATCCTCCTGTTTAGTCAATTCTTGTTACAAGATGTAAAAGGGTATATTTCTTTCACCCTTTAAAACTGGATGATGTCCAGCAGAGCCATAAGCTCATAACTGGCAGAAACCAGTGGGATGCAGGCACACCTGTACAGAATTGTGGCCAAAAAGCCATACCTTCGATGTGGAAGGTTGTCCATTTTGGTGCCATCTATCCACCTGTTTAGTCAATTCTTGTTACAAGATGTAAAAGGGAATATTTCTTTCACCCTTTAAAACTGGACGATGTCCAGCAGAGCCATAAGCTCTTAACTAGAAAAAAAAAACTGTGGGACCCAGGCAACCTGTGTAGAAGCCTGGCAAGAAGTGGTCTTCATGGAACAATTGTGGCCAAAAAGCTATACCTTCGATGTGGAAACAAGGCCAAGTGACTCAACTACAAACAAAAACATAGGAACTGGGGTACAGGAAAATGGCTGCAGATGCTCTGGACTGCTGAGTCAAAATTTGTTCACCGAAGGACTGGGGAGGGATACAATGAGTGTCTGCAGGCAGCAGTGAAGCACGGTCGAAGTTCCTTGCAAGTTTGCTGCTTTTCAGATAATAAAGACTGCTTTTCAGATAATAAAGTTAAGGATTTTGTCAGGATTGATGGTGTCCTCAATGCTGAGAAATACAGGCAGATACTTATCCTTCATGTGATTGGCTCCAAATGTATTTTGCAGCAGGACAACCACCCCAAACATAAAGCCAATGTCATCAAGAACTATCTTCACCATAAAGAAGAACAAGGAGTCCCGGAAGTGATGATATCGACCACACAGAGCCCTGATCTCAACATCATTGAGTCTGTCTATTATTACATGAAGGGACAGAAGGATTTGAACAAGCCTATATAAGATCTGCGGTTAGTTCCCCAAAATATTTGAAACAACCTCCCTGCAGAGTTCCTTCAAAAACTGTGTGCAAGTGTAGCTAGAAGAATTGATCCTGTTTTGACGGTAAAGGGTGATCACATAAAAATATTGATTGGGCTTAGATTTCTCTTTTGTTCATTCAATTAGCATTTTGTTAACCTATAAAAATAAACTATTAACACTGTTTTTTAACCCTTCTTACTTTGCAGCATTTTTCTCACACCTGCCTAAAACTTTTGCACAGTACTGGATGGATGTATAGATCTCTCTCTCACTCTACATATACAGGATATTGGTGTTAATTTTTATTACAAATTTCCTTTTTTTTAAAAAAAATCTCTAGATTTAATCATTGCATACACACAACTAAAGACTTTCATTAAAATGAGTGGTTGCTATGGCTGTTCAGTACTCACCCTTTCTTCCACTGCCACAAAACTAGTGAACTGAGTCACTAACGAGTATTCTTTACTGAGATCAATGATGATAGACTTCATCTCTTGTTTCTTCATCTGTAAGTATAAAAGGATTATCATAAAATTCATCAGCTCTCTATCAAAACTTATTAGTCTGATCTGAAGACCTATTATCAGAGTTTATGATGATAAATGCCACCATCTTCCACTGAAGCTCTTCTCTTGCAGGTGGAAATCTTGGTGAAAGGTTTGGTATAAAGTCACCAGAAATAAAATTTGCACCTTCATTCAAGGTTCGTCTGTTTTACCATTATGACATGATGACAGGACCCAAATGTCCCAAACTATTTGACCCTGACAAATGAGCCGTTCACTTGCTGTTGGGATACATTTCTTTTTGGGTTGTTTTTCAAATAACCAATTACCCTAACTTATGATATTCTTGTTAGAAGGCAAATAAAAGTGCGAATACATTTTTTCTTCATAACTGGAGGGTGGAACCCTCTGATTTATTTCCTCCTCTAATGGGCTGTACATGCCCCACTCCAACACCACCTATACTTAATGTGATTATTGTACATGTACTGCTTAGCCTTTTTATGCAATTTTCCAAAAATGTTATAGTAATAAAAAAAAAAAAAACATTTGCAAAAACATTCAGCCTGTGTTGGTATTCTGGTCAATGTCTGGGGCCAAACAACACCACATGGTTTCACAGCAGGAGACTCTTGTGACCACCAAAGAGATAATGGGGGGTTAGTAGACTGGGTAAGTCTAGAAATAGAAAAATAAAGTGACATATAATTTTTACACATCTCAAAGGTGGCCCAGGTATGGATTTTAGTGGTCTGGTATAGAGACGGAGGGGGGGTTTATGTTAAAGGTCTTCTGCGATAGGAGAGTGCCCAAATCTGAAAAATAAGTTATTTCACAGTAGTCTCCATCAAATGTTGCAGGGTGTTTTATTAAATCTGAAGCATCTTTAACTGCTTCCCAACCTCCACCATACATGTACATTGGAAGTGTGGTCTTTAACCCCTTTGGGACACATGACGTACCAGTACGGCATGTTTCCCGAGTCCTTAAGGACACATGACGTACCGGTACGTCATGAGTTGTTCCGATCACTGCTGCTCAGCTGGCAGTGATCGGAACAAGGTACCTGCTGAAATCATTCAGCAGGTACCTTGTTACAATGCCCAGGGGGGTCCTGTGACCCCCCCATATGGGCGATCGCTGCAAACCGCAGGTCAATTCAGACCTGCGGTTTGCAGCGCTCATTGCGATCTCTGATCCCGCGGTCTATGACCGCGGGGATCAAAGAGTTATGTCCCCAAATAGTTTTTAACCCCCTGCAGCCCCCAATCATACTGTGGCTGCGGGGGTGCAGAGGTGGTTGCGGGCGGCGCGAGGCGGGCGGGAGGCGGGCGGTGCGGCGGGCGGGATCGCGGTGCGATCCCCGCCCGCCTCCCTGTAATCTATCCCTGGTGTCTAGTGGTTCTATCAGAGTGTCAGCACATTGCTGACACTCTGATAAAGCGGCTGGCATCTGTGCTGCAGATGCCAGCCGTTTAACCTTCCGTACCGCGGTCCGTACGGACCGCGGTATGGAAGGTTAACCGGAGGAGCGCTCCCTCCCTCTCCCATTGGGGGCTGCTGTGCCTTTGCAGCCCCCAACAGGATGGGATCGAAGAGGAGGGTGCTCCCCTCCTCCCTATCCATCACCCCTGCCCAGTTATGGCAGGGGTGATGGTACCATGGAGACAGGGCGCTTTCAGAGCGTCCTGCTCTCCATGGTGCTGAAAGTCTGAATAGACCTGCTAAAGGTCTATTCAGACTTTCTAAAAGTACAAAATACAGTACAGTGCACTATATAGTGTACTGTACTGTATTACTCTGAACACCAGATCCACTGGATCTTTCAGAACCAAGTGGGTCTGGGTCAAAAAATGTAAAAAAGTGAAAAAAAGTGAAAATGAAACAAACACATAACACTGAATAAAAACTAAAAAAATAAAATACACTACACATATTAGGTATCGCCGCGTCCGTAAAAACCTGCTCTATAAAAATATCACATGACTGAACTCCTCAGGTGAACGCCATAAAAAAATAAAAAAATGGTGTAAATAAGCCATTTTTGGCACATTACATCACTAAAAGTGTAATACAAAGCGATCAAAAGGTGTTTGCCTCCCAAAATAGTACCAATCAAACCGCCATCTCATCCCGCAAAAAACGAGCCCCTACCTAAAACAATTGGCCAAAAATAAAAAAACTATGCCTCTCAGACTAAAACATGATTTTTTGTTTCAAAAATGCTTTTAGTGTTAAATGTAAAAAAAAAAAAAAAGTAGACATATTTGGTATCTACACGTCCGTAAGAATCTGCTCTATAAAAATATCACATGACCTAACC
Source organism: Bufotes viridis (assembly GCA_033119425.1). Lineage (NCBI taxonomy): Eukaryota > Metazoa > Chordata > Amphibia > Anura > Bufonidae > Bufotes > Bufotes viridis. Next base: position 468,639,630 of record CM065591.1, read on the forward strand.
CCTCAAGTAAACACTGTAAAAAAAAATAATAAAAACTTTGTCAAAAAGCCATTTTTTGCCACCTTACATCACAAAAAGTGTAATAGCAAGCGATCAAAAAGTCATATGACCCCCAAATAGTGCCAATCTAACCGTCACCTCCTCCCGCAAAAATGATACCCAACCTGAGACAATTGCCTAAAAACTGAAAAATATATGGCTCTCAGACTATGAAGATACTAAAACATGTTTTTTCATTCAAAAAGGATATTATTGTGTAAAACCAAAATAAATAAAAAAAGGTATACATATTATGTATCGCCGCGTCCGTAAGGACCTGCTCTATAAAAATATAACATGACCTAACCCCTCAGATGAGCGCCGTAAACATAAAAAATAAAAACGTTGTCAAACAAGCCATTTTTTGTCACCTTACATCACAAAAAGTGTAATAGTAAGCGATCAAAAGTCATATGCACCCCAAGATGGTGCCAATCAAACCGCCATCTCATCCCGCAAAAAATGAGCCCCTACATAGGACAATCGGCCAAAAAAAAAATATATATGGCTCTCAAACTATGGAGACACTAAAACATGATTTTTTGTTTTAAAAATTATATTATTGTGTAAAACTTATATAAATAAATAAAAAGTATACATATTATGTATCGCCGCGACCGTCACAACCTGATCTATATAAATAACACATGACCTAACCCCTCAGCTGAACACAGCAAAAAAAAAAAAAAAAAACGGTGTCAAGAGCCATTTTTGTCACCTTACATCACAAAAAGTGTCATAGCAAGCGACCAAAATGTCATATGCACCCCAAGATGGTGCCAATCAAACCGCCATCTCATCCCGCAAAAAATGAGCCCCTACATAACACAGTCGCCCAAAAAATAAAATAAAACTATGGCTTTCAGAATGTGGAGACACTAAAAAAATATTTTCAAAAGGCTTTATTATGTAAAACTGAAACAAAAAACCCCAAAAAGTAGTCATATTTGGTATTGTCGCGTCCGTAACAACCTGCTCTATAGAAATAGCACACAATCTAACCTGTCAGTTCAACTATGTAAATAACAAAAAATAAAAACAGTCCCAAAACAGCTATTTTTTTGCAAATTTTCCATTTTAATCCATTTTTGCAGTAACAAAGCAAGGGTTAACAGCCAAGCAAAACTCAATATTTATTGCCCTGATTCTCTTGTTTGCAAAAACACCCCATATGTGGTCGTAAACTACTGTATGGCCAAACGGCAGGGCACAGAAGGAAGGGAACGCCATATGGTTTTTGGAAGGCAGATTTTGCTGGACTGGTTTTTGACACTATGTCCCATTTGAAGCCCCCTGATGCACCCCTACAGTAGAAACTCCAAAAAAGTGACCCCATTTTGGAAACTACGGGATAAGGTGTCAGTTTTGTTGGTACTATTCTAGGGTAAACATGATTTTTGGTTGCTCTATATTACACTTTTTTGAGACAAGGTAACAAAAAATAGAAATTCGGAAATTTCATCTCCATTTGCCAATAACTCTTGTGGAACACCTAAAGGGTTAAAAAGTTTGTAAAACTGGTTTTGAATACCTTGAGGGGCGTAGTTTCTTAGATGGAGTCACTTTTATGGAGTTTCTACTCTAGGGGTGCATCGGGGGCTTCAAATGGGACATGGTGTCAAAAATCCAGTCCAGCAAAATCTGCCTTCCAAAAACCATATGGCGCTCCTTTCCTTCTGCGCCCTGCAGTTTGGCCATACAGCAGTTTACGACCACATATAGGGTGTTTCTGAAAACTACAGAATCGGGGCAATAAAAATTGAGTTTTGTTTGGCTGTTAACCCTTGCTTTGTTACTGGAAAAAATGGATTCAAACGGAAAAATTTTCAAAAAATCGAAATTCTGAAATTTTATCTTTATTTGCCATTAACTCTTGTGGAAAACCTAAAGGGTTAATGACGTTTGTAAAATCAGTTTTGAATACCTTGAGGGGTGTAGTTTCTAGAATGGGGTAATTTTTGGGTGGTTTCTATTATGTAAGCCTCACAAAGTGACTTCAGACCTGAACTGGTCCCTAAAAAGTGGGTTTTTGAAAATTTCTGAAAAATTTCAAGATTTGCTTCTAAACTTCTAAGCCTTGTAACGTCCCCAAAAAATGAAATAGCATTCCCAAAATGATCGATACATGAAGTAGACATATGGGGAATGTAAATCAATAACTTTTTTTGGCAGTATTAATATGTATTATAGAAGTAGAGTAATTGAAACTTGGAAAATTACAAATTTTTCAAAATTTTTGGTAAATTTGGTATTTTTTTATAAATAAAAATGAAATTTTTCGACTTCATTTTACCACTGTCATGAAGTACAATATGTGACGAAAAAACAATCTCAGAATGGACTGGATAAGAAAAAGCGTTTTAAAGTTATCACCACATAAAGTGACAATGGTCAGATTTTGAAAAAATGGCCTGGTCCTTAAGGTGAAATAGGGCCGTGTCCTTAAGGGGTTAAACATGACGCACGCTCAGAAGCTGAGTGGGAGCCATAGCCATGGGGTGCCTGCTATCTTACACAGCATTGCCCATGATCAACGATAGCACTGATCACAGACATATAACCCCTCAGATAATGTGGTGAATTGTGACCATGGAATCTCAGCAGTGAAATCCCAAAAGCGCTGTGTTCATAGGTCCTAAACGGCTCCCCCCGCGTTCAGATTGAGGTATTTGCTATGGCAGCCTAAGGCCTTCTGAAGGCTTCGAGGCCTGCCACAGAGATATTCCTATCTCCATAGGAACATAGTGAGTTTCCTACAAGCTGCAATGGTAAATCATTGCAGTTTATGGAAAAATTGATCAGGCAATGGCATGTTAAAGTACAGTAGGGGAACTCAAGTAGAATTTTTTTTTTAAAGTTTAAAAAATATAAAAAACAATAAAGTGCAGAACTAGTATGCATTAGTAAGTATAAATTATTTTGCAAATAGTCCTGCAAAAAAACAAGCCCTCCTAGGGCTAGGTGAGCAGGAAAAAAAAAAGCTATGGCTCCTGGAAGGCAGGGAGTAAAAAAGGAAAAAAGGAAAATCACTAAATTGTGGGGCAAGGGACTCAAAAAGCTGCAAAGCCCCAATTTTACAATTTTCTGAAGCCAGAGTTTTGGAGTACAAGGCATGATAAAGTACCTCCACTAAGTGTAATCTTAAAGTCTAGATTCAATACAAAGCAGTAAATTTAAAAAAAATTAAACAACAAAATGAGGAACAAGGGGAAGGAGGGGGACATATGCTGGGGAATCCTTAAAGCACTTCAGGCACAGGACCCGTGAAGATACTCCGATTATAAATGTCATTATTAATTTCTATAATATGTATTGCAGTCGTATTGCACTGACCTCATTCTCATTTTCCTTCTCGTGCAGAATACCATCTTCGTAGTCTTTAATTAGAGCTCGAGCTGTAAGGGTGTGCAGTATCTGGAGACAGAGTGATATAAAGTAAGTAAAGTGAACAGATCACCAGCCACAATTTCACATTTATTTTTATATGCATTAGTTTTAAAACCATAATTTAAATTTTTTTCATTAGGCTACCAAAATGACATAATTTACTTCTGGACCATTTACCGTATTTTTCGCCCCATAAGACGCACTTTTTTTCCTCCTAAAATGGGGTGAAAACACTAGTTCGTCTTATGGGGTGAATACAGGGCAAAAAAAAAATCGAAAATATGCGGCGCATTGCACGGTACATCGCAGGCTGCGCTGAACAGAAATGGCAGCCTGCGATGTACCAGACATCTAAGTACTTGTAGCGGGAGACCGGCAACTTCAGTGCGGGCTTAATGATCGGGCCAGCCCCTTCTGGTGGAGGTTGGCAGGGACTGGCCATGTGAGTGTGGAGGCAGGCAGATGAGGGGTGGAGCAGGCTTTCCTGCCGCACATGCCTGCTCTGCCCCCGTGAGATACCAGTCTAACATCTTGCTTAGTACAGAAGCGCACGGCGTCATTTGGTTGCTATGGCGCTGTGCGCTTCCTGCTGCCGCCGGAGTACAGTGATACAGTCGTATAGATCATACGAGTGTATTACTGTACAGCAGCGCCGGCAGCAGGAAGCGCACAGCGTCATAGCAACCAAATGACGCCGTGCGCTTCTGTACTAAGCAAGATGTTAGACCCCAGTTGTCACATGGTCATGGGTCGGAAGCTAAAGGGGGGCATACTGGGGGCACAAAGGGGGGCATTCTCTATACTGGGGGGCACTTTGGGGGCCATTATCTATAGTGGAAGGTACAAAGGGGGCCACTATCTATAGAGGTGGTGGTTTCGCCTCTCACGTTTGATAGTGAGTTTGGCTAATTTGGACACCTTTCGGCGCAAAACACTTAACTCAGACCGTAGTGCATGAAGAACACTTTAAGTGTTTTGAGCCGAAAGGTGTCCAAATTAGCCAAACTCACTATCAAACGTGAGAGGCGAAACCACCACTACATATACTATCCCAAAAAAAGGGGCCTAGCCAGCCACCAACGGGAATTCAGGACACACCAGGCAGCATACACCTACGATCTCCCAACAGTGCAACACACAGGAATGAACAACAAAGAAACTAAAAAGGTGAGCATAAAACTATCGGTTTATTAGAACTACATCACAGTTCATATACATATCACCCTATGAGCGCTTTCTCGTTCCTTGGCTTTACCCCACTATCTATAGAGGGGCACTATGGGGCTATTATCTATACTTGCGGGTGGGTGGGGGACAAATGGGGCCATTATATTGAGAGCGAGCTACTATGAGGGCCATTGTCTATACTAGGGGGGCATTATGGCGGCCATTATTTACACTGGTAGGGCACTATGGAGGGCATTAAATATATTGAGGGCACAGCAGGGTTAAAATCTCACGGACCGTGTTCCAATAATAAGAGGCTGGGGCTGATGAGGTATGATAGGAGGCATGGGGTCTTATAGCAGCCATGGGGTCTTATAGGAGGCATGGGGCTGATCTGTAGTCTAAATGGGGGGTCTTATTTGGATTAGGGCTTTTATCTGAGGTCTGATTGGGGGTCATTCACATTGGGGTCTGAGCTGAGGTCTTATTGGGGTCTTAGTAACATTGGGGGTCTTATTGGGGCTGTCAGCTGAGTTCTAACTAACATAGAGAGTCTGATTGGTGGTATGACCTGATGAAAAATATTTTTTTCTTATTGTCCTCCTCTAAAACCTTGGTGCGTCTTATGGGCCAGTGCGTCTTATAGGGCGAAGAATACGGTATATACAAATAAAATATGGCATATATTACAACCATCTGTCTGTCTAATTATCTATTTTTTATCTGTAGTATTTAGGAGTATTAGCGTTTTTGCACCTACCTGTACACTGTTTGGTGCATTTAATGAGGTAAAAAATGCTAGCTACGGATGTTAGCTGAAAGTCTGTGGAAACTATGAAATACAGGACACAAATGGTATTTTTTTTGCTACCGGTGTTTTGTTAATTAGGTGCTGTTTTTGGGAAACAATGCATGCTGAAACTTTTGCTGTTTTTTTTTCCGCTAGCACTTTATGGTTTAGGCAGTCATTTAGGATAAATCGCTGCTAAGGAACATATCATAAAAACTGCAGTATGGAAATAACCAAGAGGGGATTCTATGGGATTTTTTAAAAGTTAACAAAAACTGCCAGAGCAAAATCACGTGTGTAGGGACCCTTATAGTAATTTTTGGTGTTTGGGATTTTTGGGTCAGTACTAGGGTTATAGATAGTTTGTAGTGCCTTTTGTGGAGTATTCCCCATAAAGATGATCCAAGGGAAAAAATTGCATGTTTTAACGTATTTGATTTATAAAGCATATTTTGTAGACAACAATGAAAAGGATGGTAAGTATAAAGTGAGAAGGATTCTCTAATGTGCTTTAATACACTTCACAGTCACACGGCAAAAGTTTTTTTTTGCATTTTAGTAAGTGATGAGTATCACCAGGTCCATCGTCCATGGAATAAAAAAGCACAGCATTAGCTAAGCACTGCTGTTCAAGAGGTTCAGGCAATTGAAATCCAAAATACCTGATTTTTAGGGTCCACTCACACGACCATATCTGTTTTGTGGACACCGGCCGTGTGCACCCCATATCGCGGTGTGGACGCACTGACTTTATTGGCTCTGCAATCCTCAAGATGTGGCAAAGTATAGAACATGTCTTATCATCTGCGGCGCAGATGCAGGCACCTGGAAGCACACGGAAGCCCTTCTGTGTCTGTGTTTTGCAGATCTGTAGTTGTGTGAACTGACCCTTATCTGCCATCAGAGATAGTTAGGAGTCCCCATAGACATATGATCAGTAGGTAGGCCACCATTTATCTAATGTGTATGGCCAGACAAAGTGCCTGCGCATTAGCAAATCTGGCCACCTACTGTGCAAAGAACTGCAACACAACCCAACAAGCCATTACAGCTTTTATGAGAGACCATATATGTCTAAGTTATTTCATCATGACATTTGAAGACCTCTTAATGTATAAATATATGCATATTTACAGTGGAAAAAAGCCTAGCTATTGTGACATGTGGCAGTGAGAGCTGATGTATGTCCAATACAACTCAGGTATGTTCATGATTAGATATGTCCAGAATTGTTCTGACTTGGTTGTTTGAATTAAATTGTGCTTGTGAAGACACATTAAGTTTGTCCACAAGCTAAACTGGGAGTTGCAGGGTCATCAAAATCAAATCCCAGTCTGGAGGTAACCAACATGTCCAAGAGAGAGGCCGCAGTTAGTCAGGAACTCCCTCACACCTATTTGACTGGCTCAGCTGGCGGCATGTGGCCTTACGATCTCAGGTTACCTTATGGTGGTTGCGTTTAGAGCCAGTGTAGGACTGGAGTTACTTGGGCCCACCAGAGGAAATTTTCTGAGGGCCCAACTTCTATATAATCAATAAAGTCTAATAGGTTTTGAAACAAAGAAACAGAGACTTGTGGCAAGTGATCGGCTCCAAAGACAGTTCCAAATTAGATTTTTCTCCTGGACCTTTGGGGCCCACTATGGTTTCGGAGACTGGGCTCATCGGAGGATCCTCTGGCACTCTGGTGGGCCAGTCCAACCCTGCTTAGAGCGATTTTATCCAGTGAGCACTACGTAAACTCTATAACATGGAAAAGTGCAGGAAGTCAAAGCTGATCAGAGACACTTTTAGGTTCACGAATATAACTTGGCATATGACTAGGATATTCTATAGCCTAGAGTTCAATGAGAGTCTAGAACAATTCTGGATTTTCTCTGCACAGTGGAAAGTGGAAAAACAGGGAGTAATGCAACCTACTGTTCCAGTTGTCTTCTGTAGCTCAGTGGTTGAAACAATATTCTCAAGCTCTTCATTATTAATTACAGCCTTCAGTGTGGCCTGCAATTTGAAACAAGGAAAGTTCACATCAAGGAACATCCGAAAGTTAAATCCAAAATAAGAGACTGGGTTCACTTCACATTTTAGGCCTCCACTGAGCTTTTTGGAGGAGGTGTACTTGGAATACCCAAAAAGGTATTGAAACGTACAGTATATCACAATGCATTTATTCACTTTAATGGGCAAGCTCAGTCCAACGGATTAAACTCTGGACTCTGACTTTCTTTCTGTTCTTTCCATCCTTTTTTGTCGGACAGAATGGTACGGTGCGCTGCGCTATTCTGTGTGTAAAAAAAAAAGAGAGAAACAACCAGAAAGCATACACAGTTTAAGTTTAAACCTTTGGACTCGGTGGCTGGAGGACTCTAGTCCAGCCACCACCAAGCCGGCTCCCCATAGAAGTGAATGGGAGCGTACCGCGCACGCGTAGCCCCTGCTCCCATTATTTCTATGGGGCAGACGGAAATAGCCCGCGCTGGGGGGGGGGGGCTATGTTCTCAATATGGGTGCGGGTCCAAGCCGGTGGGATCCGCACCTATCGGACAATGGGGGCATATCCTAGCGATATGCCCCCATTGTCCATGATGAGACAACCCCTTTAAAAGTAAATGGATCTGGTGCCATATATGTTTTCAGATATTCTCCTGACAAACAGGTGATTCTTGCCATAAAGCCCTGCATCCACTGTGATTGAGAAGACTGATGACAGTCTGCTTCTGCTTGACAAGATTCTCACAATTCTTTGTCCTGGCCACTGGATTATGGTTACATCTATGTGGGTGTTATTACTGTGCCATGATAATGATGTTAAAGTGCATGTGCGAACATATAGCTGAGTTATTCCCTCATATAGCGTAACACACAAGTATCACATACCTATTGTAGGGAGATCTACGGGGGTGTGCGGCTCTCCTGAGGCGGATCTCCCTACAATGGGTATGTGATACTTGTGTGTTACGCTATATGAGGGAATAACTCAGCTATATGTTTGCACATGCACTTTAACATCATTATCATGTTAGGGACTCTGCATTTATGCTCTCCCATATATGAATTCATATGATTTAATTAGTCACTTCCTATTATGGTTCCTTTGTGGGATTTTGTATTCATAGCAGCCCTGTTTCCCTCATATATGTATTTCCCTATAATGGGTATGTGATAATTGATTGTCACTATATATGAGGGAACGACTTGTTTGTATATTTGCACATGCACTTTAACATCATCATCATATTGGGGACTATATGTTCATGTTTTCTTATATATGAATTTGTTTATTACTTTATCAATTATGTTTTTTTTTAATTGGGATGTAGTATCCTTATGATCCCTGTTATTTCCCTCATATATGTATTTCGATGATGTATCAGGTCTCTTTTTATTTATGTCACATTGTGGATTCAATACAGTATATGTTTTGATTTGTAACCTGTTTAGTCTCAGTTGTTTTTGTGTAGGTTTTATCTATCTTTCTATCTGATATCTATCTATTTATCTCATATTTATCTCATATCTATTATCAATCTAATTTTTTTTCTGGTATCTATCTATCTCATATCTATCCATGTAATATCTACATACATTTATACCGAATTGTTTCCCTTAACATTCAGATTGATGTTTACATTTTGATTTATTCTATGTGACATTCAGACATTCAGTACAGTTGGCCTTTCTATAAGATAGGTCATCAATATAACATCGGTGGTGGTCAAATTGTCAGCACCCTCACCATTCAGCTGATAGGAGTCACAGTGCACAGGAGGTAACACATTTTCATACACTGCAATGCTCAGTTCTATTCACTTGTGTGACACACTTTTCACTCAGCAGTGCTCATCCAATTTTTTCTTTGATGGGAAGGTGCCATGTGGCCAAGCTCTGTGAGAACTGCAGTGTAAGCAGCTCAGGGGTTCACTCATTTTTCTAGATCTGTGTGTTGTCTGGAGACTAGAGCCAAAGTTGTCTTTGATGATGGTCAGGGTAATTCATCTGAACGATATGTTGCAGCACGCTAGGCTGCCCCTAAACATAGCGCTAAGTGTGCTGCATGACCATGTACAAGTCAGGAAGCATAAAAGTGCATTGTAAAAACCACTGCAACTCGCGTAGCAGCACATTACCGTTACATGAACGGGCCAGCCCACCACGGCTATATATGTAACATACAAACCTGAGTGCAATGAGAGACAAAGCCATAGCAAAAAAGGGGATCCGCGGGGAATAAAGCTTGTATGTTTGTAGGGGCTTGCAGGACGTCACAGACAGGTTTATACTGCCTCCACTTGACAGAAACCTCTGTACATGCTGGATACTGGATCCGTTGTCTCTGTCTCTCCATCTGTAAGAAAAAATATATATAAAGATTGCAATCATCAAATACATCTCTCTTTTCTTATTAAGATTATCACAAACGTGATGTAAAAGAACATTGAGGGAGATTTATACTGGGAAAGGGACCTCAAACCAGCCAGATTCCAGCTCTCATTTCTCTTAAGAAAATAAAAGCAGCAACACCATTGTGGATTTGTGGCACCAGAGATGTTGTAGGATTTCTAGAACTAGCGCCAAAACCATACCACAAAAGCATTATCACTAGGCCACATTAAAGGGGTACTGTGCTCAAGGCTGCCATCAGAAATTTTGGGGCCCCTTACACAGCTCAAGGCCTGGGCCCCCCTTCCGTGGCCCGCTCCTACTCCACCCCTTTAGTATCCGTCCTGACTCCGCCTCCCAGCCCCCCTCCACCCCTAAGGACCCACCCCCAATTTCATTTTTTTTTTTTTTACAACTACAAAGACAGTAAAAAGTGATAACCACAACCCCTCCCTCCTCCCTCGGCAGTGGCTTGTAAGCCACACAACGTCCCACTTACTCAGTAGGTATGCCCCTTAGTGCCCCTAAACAGTAGTTATGCTCCTTTACTGCCCCCACACAGTAAAATGTTGTTAGTGCTTTCACACAGTAATTATTCCCCATTAGTGCCCACACACTAGTTATGCCCCTTTAGTGCCCCATAGAGTAGACGTTTCCCATTAGTGCCTAGAAAACCATATACCTGATAGCCTAAGCCTGCCGATCTGTATCTGTGACTACTAGTCCTACTCTGTGCGCTGGACGACCACTCTGCCACTGGTGCTCTGTACTGCTGGCGCTGCCGCCTGCCGCTCCTGTGTCCCGCCTATCACGTACTGACTGCTGCAGCTCCCTGCTCTGATTCAGTATGTGGGCGGGCTTAATACAGCCTGGGCACTGTACTGAGACTAGGCAGTAAGATCATAGAGTGATAGCGAGCCGGCGGGCGTGCGTGTGCGGGGGGCACAGGAGGTGTGTTTGATTGGTACTATTTTGGGGTATATATGACTTTTTGATCTCTTGCTATTACACTTTTTGTGATGTGAAATTTTTTTACACCATTTTTATTATTTTATTTTTACGGTGTCCATCTGAGAGGTTAGGTCATGTGATATTTTTATAGAGCAGCATTTTAGTGTCTCCATATTCTGACAGCCATATGATTTATTTATTTTTTGGGCGATTGTCTTAGGTAGGGGCTAATTATTTGCAGGATGAGGTGACTGTTAGATTGTTAATATTTTGGGGGTTTTGGGGGGAATACGCCTTTTTGATCGCTTGATGTAAGGTGACAAAAAAAGTTGTTGTTTTTTTAGCACAGTTTTTATTTTATTTTTTTGACGGTGTTCACCTGAGGGGTTAGGTCATGTGATATTTTTATAGAGCCGGTCGTTACGGACGTGGCAATACCTAATATGTATACTTTCTTTTATTTATTTAAGTTTTATATAATAATTATATTTTTTAAACAAACAATAAAAATCATGTTTTAGTGTCTCCATAGTCTGAGAGTCATAGTTTTTTTTATTTTTTGGGCGATTGTCTTAGGTAGGGTATCATTTTTTGCGGGATGAGATGACTGTTTAATTGACACTATTTTGAGGTGCATATGACTTTTTGATCGCTTGCTATTACAATTTTTGTGATGTAAGGTGACAAAAAAAAATGTTTTTTGTGGCACTGTTTCTATATTTTTTTTTTACAGCGTTCACTTAAGGGGTTGAGTCATGTGATATTTTTATAGAGCTGGTTGTTACAGACGCGGCGATACATAATATGTCTACTTTTTTTTATTTATTTAACTTTAATCCAATAATAGCATTTTTGAAACAAAAAAATGATGTTTTAATGTCTCCATGTTCTGAGAGCTATTGTTTTTTCTTATTTTTTGAGAGATTTTCTTATCTAGGGTCTCATTTTTTGCGGAATGAGGTGACTGTTTTATTGGTCTCATTTTGTGGAACATACGCCTTTTTGATCAATTGGTGTTGCACTTTTTGTGATGTAAGGTGACAAAAATAGCTTTCTTTGACACAGTTTTCATTTTTAATTTTTTATGGTGTTTATCGGAAGGGGTGGATCATGTGATATTTTTGCAGAGCCGGCCGTCACGGACGCGGAAATACCAAATATGTCTATTTTATTTATTTTTTCCTATTTTTTTTAATTACTTAATTGGGGAATTTTTCTTTTTTGCATATGAAACCTTTTTTTATTTTTTTATAATCACTATTTTTTTTAAATGTTTTATTTTTTATTTTACACTTTGTGTCCCCCATAAGGGCATACAAGACCTCTGGGGGACATTTGACTTAATTTTTTTTTTTTTCACTATAGATTTCTCCTGTAACTGGGGCTGACATAGTAGCCCCAGTTACAGTGGAAATACAGCCCCCCAGTTATATACAGCTTCAGTGCAGGGCTGATCGAGGTCTGTGAAAGACCCGACAGCTCCTGCACTCTCCCGGCCCCGGCATAGCGCTTCCTGCTTGTATACGCAGTGCTCGATCTAGAAGGCAGGAACACCTGGGAACTGTGCCTGCCTTCTCTCTGGGGTGCCCTACTGTCACTGACGGCGGGCAACCCGCTCTGCAGCTGCACGATTATTATTCCAGAACGTCCATTCAGAGTTAAATATCCACCCATAGGACGTTTATATCTTATAGGCGGATGCGAGGTGGTTAAAGGGGTTTTCTGATATTTTAATACTGATGACTAATGTCCGACACCTGGGAACCCATGCCGATCAGCTGTTTGAACAGGCAGAGGCACTCACAGTAGAGCCACGACCTCTCGCAGCTTCTCCTTCATCGGTCATGTGGCCTAGAAGCAGTTCAGCTCCATAGAAGTGAATGGGGCCGAACGGCGATACCAAGCACAGCCGCTATACAATGTACGGCACTGTGCTTGGTAAGCTGCGAGAATGCTGCGGTGCTCACAGGAGCACTGGTGAGTTCTCAAACAGCTGATTGGCGGGGGTTCCAGGTGTCAGACACGCACAGATCAAATACTAATGACCTATCCATTGGATGGGTCATCAGTATTAAGATCTCGGGAAAACCCTTTTAATGACCTATCCTGAGGATAACTCATCAATATGCTATCGCTGAACAACCCCTTTAATAGCATTCATCACTTTTTCTATTCCGAGGAGCTCAACACCACCATCTGTCATATCTCAATGTAGCTTGCAACCTGAAAAAGGTTGGAGACTACTACGTAATTTAAGTCATAAATAGTGACCACCCAATAACCAGCAAAATTATACAGTTTTTCATTACTTTATTAATCAAATAATCTTTATTGGAAGAAGTATGGGAACCTTTGATATTATTACCTGTAGTTATCTGCAGCTCTTAAAGGGGTTTTCCTTTACTGGGGTTTCACTGCACAGCTGTAGTATGAAGGAGTTTGAATGGAGCGTTGATGACACTTGCAAACAACTACTCTATTAGTTTTCAATGGGGCTGACTGGAACAGACGAATGTTGTACTTGACTGTAGCCATCATTCCCATGACAATGAATGGAGAAACAGTGCGCATGTGTGACCACCGCTCCATTCAATATCCTCTTCACTGCAATGAAGATGAACAGGGTGCTTGGAATTCCAGAGATCGTGAGGGTCCCCACAGTAGTGGGATTCCAAGCTTTTGGACATTTGTTAACTATCCTGTGGATAGGCAATAAATATCCATTACGGCACAACCACTTTAATGAAATATACTAAGAAAAGTGTGACAATGAAATTGTGGGTGCATTTACTGAAAACAAGTTATCACTGGAGGTAATTTAATATGCAGCAGCCCTTGTCTAAGTGATTAGCATATTACAACATAAAAAATATAACAATATAATATAAAAAAGTCAGAAGTTACCAGCGCTTTCCATCTGCTCTTAGAACTGTCAGCAAAATATTCAAAGGCTCCAGAACCATATTGTGCGAAGCACCTGAGCATGTGCTTATTTGTTGTAGTCCTGAAGCAAAGAAATACAAAAGTAATACAAAAGTGCAGTGTTATTCAATGGTGGCAAAGACAAATCATGGCACTCACCACAAAGGTTTAGTCCAAAATTTATTTCAACATTGCCATATAGGTTGAAAATAATGGACACATGCACCGTTTTACATCACTCTAATGCTTTCTCAAGGCCTCATGGGACATTGCACATCCCTCTGTGACACCATGTCCGATACTCTTACAGTACTAATATCAGGTTATTTATATATATATACACACACACACACATATATACATACTGTATTTTTTCGGACTATAAGACTACAAGACACACCTAGGATTTAGAGGAGAAAAATAAGAAATTTTCATTTTCCCTAACTTTTGGAGGAAAAAAGTGCATCTAAGGGTCCATTCACACGTCCGCAATTCTGTTCCGCATTTGCGGAACAGAATTGCGGGCCCATTCATTTCAATGGGGACAGACTATGTCCCGGCCGGGTCCGCAATTGCGGATCCGCACTTCCGGGTCCGCAATTGCGTTCCCGAAAAAAATAGAACATGTCCTATTCTTGTCCGCAATTGCGGACAAGAAAAGGCATTTTCTATGAGGTGCCGGGCGATGTGCGGTCCGCAAATTGCGGAACGCACATCGCCGATGTCCGTGTTTTGCGGATCCGCGGATCCGCAAAACACACACGGACGTGTGAATGGACCCTTATAGTCCGAAAAATACGGTATATATATTCAGACCCTTTCACTTTTTTTTCACATTTTGTTATGTTGCAGCCTTATTTAAAAATTTAAAAAAATCCCCCAAAAGTTTCCCCCCATCGTTTTACACTTTATACCCAATAATCAGACAGTGAAAAAAGAATGTTAGAAATTCTTGCTAATTTATTGAAAAGGAAAAACTAAAATCTTGAATTGACATAAGTATTCAGACCCTTTACTCAGGACTTAGTTGAGAAAGCGATTACAGCCTCCAGTTTTCTAGGATATGATGCCACAAGGTTTGGGTATTTTCTGCCATTCTTCTCTCAAGCTCTGTCAGGTTGGATGGGGACCTTTGGTGGACATCCAATTTCAGGTCTTTCTAGAGATGTGGGTTGAAGTCAGGGCTCTGGCTGGTCCACTAAAGAACATTCACAGAGTTGTCCCTAAGCCAATCCTGTGTTGTCTTGGCTGTGTGCATAGAGTCATTGTCTTGTTGGAAAGTGAACTTTGGCCTAGTATGAGGTCCAGAGCACTCTGAATCAGCTTTTTGTTAAGAATATCTCTTTACTTTGCTCCATTCAGCTTTCCCTCAACCTTGACTAGTCTCCCTGTCCCAGCCGCTACAAAAACCACCCACATGATGCTGACCATACCATGCTTCACTGTAGTGATGGTATTGGTCAGGCCATGAGCCGTGCCTGGTTTCCTACAGACATGACACTTAGAATTGAAGCCAAAAAGTTCAATATTGGCTTCATCAGACCAGAGAATATTGTTTCTCACAGTCTGAGAGTCCTTAAAGGGGTATTCCGGTAAAGTAACTTCATTTTTTAAAAACTGCATTAAGGCTGCAAGCTGTGATCCAACCAGAACCCATACCTATACATATAACCAGAGTTTTAATTCACCTTGCAATCCATTTGTCTAGCTCCTGTGTGGGCCTTCAACACACTAAGCGTATCATGGCGCCTGTTCTTCCCTCACAAAACGTCAAAATACTACAAAATACTAGCTTTCCTGCTGTGAGTTTGTGCTTGTTCATGATTGTTGATGTTTATTGATTGGCTGCCTGATATACAGTCCAGTCACGTCCCCTCTTCTCAGTAATCACCAGCACACTGACACGCCCTTTGTTTCACAACACATTTTGCTAGAGAATTGATAGCAACACACTGAGCATGCTCGACCAACAAAGGCTCAGAACTACCGGTCGATGCCATGGCAATTTATGAGGAAACACAGTGGGTGACAGAGGAAGAAAACTACTTTTATAACTACTGAACGGTAAATATGCGAAATGTACATTATATTAGGTAATTATTGATGATTAAGTCTAAAACATAAGTTATATTTATAGTAACCAGAATACCCCTTTAAGGTGCTTTTTCTTTTTTTACAAACTCCAGGCCAGCTTTTATGTGCCTTTTACTAAGTAGAGGCTTCTTTCTGGCCACTCTGCCATAAAGCCCAGATTGGTGGAGTGCTGCAGTGATGGTGGACCTTCTGGAAGTTTCTCCCATCTGTATGCAGGATCTTGGGAGTTCAGAGTGACTAATGGGTTCTTGGTCACTTCTCTTGCCAAGACCCTTCTCCCCTGATTACTTAGTTAGGTGGGTGACGAGCTGTAGGAAAAGACCTGGTTCTTCCAAACTTTTTCCATTTAAGAATTATGGAAGCCACTGTGTTCTTGGGAACTTTTAGTGCAGCAGAAGGTTTTTGTACCCTTCTTCTGATCTGAGCCTCCACACAATTCTTTCTCTGAGCTCTACAGGCAGTTCTTTCCTCTTCATGGCTAGGTTTTTGCTCTGATATCCATTGTCAACTATGAGACTTTATATAGAGAGAGCTATGTCTTTCCAAATCATGTCCAGTCAACTGAGTTTACTACAGGCCGACACCAATCAAGGTGTAGAAACATCTCAAAGATGATCAAGAGAAATGGGAGGCCCCAAGAGCAAGATTTCAAGTGTCATAGTAACAGATCTGAATACTTATGTTCATGCAAAATTGCAATTTTTACTTTTTAATATATTTGCAGATATTTCAAAAATTCTGTATTTGCTTTCTCATTATGAGGTATTAAGTGCAGATTGATAGGGGGAAAACTTTATTGTTGATTATAGCATAAGGCTGCAACATAACAAAATGTGAGAAACAAAGTGATAACATTACAAAGTACGAAGTACAAAGGTCTCCATGCTATTACACTTGGCGAATTGGAGCACAAAGTGTCCAAATGGAACTCATCGCTACCTGACTGTTGTTTTGGATAAGGGGAATTAGTTTGCGAGTGGTGGAGAGGTGAAGATGTAGATACTAAACCTAGGGTTTTTGGATATATTCATTAAAATCCCTTGTTCTAAGGGGTCTCAATATTGATTTCAAATTAAAAGGCCACCTCAAATAGTCCAGTATTGGTAGGGTTAATTCTATTAGTCATCCTATATATCTCTTCTCCCCTTCCCTGGTTTATTATTGGATAGGGGAGGGACATGTGACCTTGGGGTTACTTGTGAAGTGTCTTACCAAGCACTGATTGGCCCATAGGGCTCCTGAGATACTTTATCTATATTGGTGGTTAATTTTATATGGATGCATTGAATATGTTTTTTATGAATTGAGTATGTCATTATCTTTTTGGATACATTATATATATTTTTTTTATTTATATTTATATATTTTTTACATACTTTTGAATATTTGGGATCTTAGGGATTGTGCCATATTTAAAGACTATGTACACCTTTGGGGACAATTATTTTTTTTATTGCATTGTACTCATTTTGAGCTAAAATTATTTTTTCAATTTGTTGTTATTAACAATTCTGAACCCCTGTTTCTGAGCAGCTTTGAGATTCTCTAGTAGCAGGCTCTGGATTTTCACTCTGTTTTGTCAGGCAGCTTAGCTGACAGCTCCTTATATCTTGTCTTTGACCTCCTAAACACTCATTATAACTCAATTCTTATTTTACTGAGAATGTGGCTTAAAAAAGTGTTTATGACCTTCTAATTATTTAGAGGTAAGGCTTATTAGATGACAGGTACAAAGTGAAAGTACCATTCACATAGCTAGACAAACAGTTAACCCTTTGTGACAGAATGGCTCAATATTTTTAAATAAAGACCAAATGAAAAGAATGATATTTAGCCTAAAATGAGTCAAATGCAATCGTAAAAAAATTCCCCCCCAAATATGTACATAGCCTTTAAGGAATGGGTAAAGTGATATTATGTACACCTATGCATTACCACATGTAATTATTTTTAGAAACATTGATGGTATGATTGAGCAAATCTTTAAAGTTTTAGATGTTTATTAGATTCTATTTTAAAGGAGCGCCACGTGTTTGCAATTAGTCCATAGATACTGAAGTGAACATGCATAATTCATGCCCCAGGAGAAGCTTGATATGGTCAAAACCCTGGGTCGACCTCTGTGAACAGCACTCAGGACTCTTATACGGTAATTTATGCCTATTTTAATAGTATGTTTGTGAGTATGGAGAAATAAAAAGACATGCTTATACATTTTCCTTTTGTTCTGCACTGTTTCATTTTTTCTCCCAAGCCTCTGGACAAAAAGAGTGGCATAACTTCACTGAAGCGATTGGATGTCTTCTCGGTGTCTTTAGGAGAAACTTTACATGTTGGTATGAAGATAGTGAAGTGCAGTAAAAGAAAAATGGAGACTAATTTGTCCTGTATCAGTGCAGTTGGGTAGTGGTGAGTTTCATCTGGACGCTTTGTGCTACTATACACCGTGTGAAACAGCATTGAGACATTTTTTACTTTGGAGTGTGAACAAAGAATTAGGCCCTGATTTATCAACGGAACAATTTAAATTGGTCTTTAAATTTGTCTAATTATGTAATGGGTAACGGTTTGCGAGTCAAATTGATGAAAGCGGTGCACAGCACTTGTGTACTTTAGAACAGGCAAACTATCACATTCTGACTTATTTTCACCTGCCACAGCTAAGGCAGGTCAGAAGTGGAGTCCAATAGTGACAGTTTTTTGAGACTTGTTATCTATGATGAATAAGACCAAAAACCAAATTATTTCACAGGAATGCCCATAAACAGCTGGATTTATGCAGCTGACATTGCAGGAGACAAAACCAGTTTTCTAAATCAGGGCCTAAGTGGACTAGTCTATTTGTCTCATTTTGCTCCACTGCTTTACAGATTGTTGCCTGCCTTTTTAGACTTCAACGTACATCTGCACTTGTGAACGGTATGGATAGACATAAAATATTGCTACAATGTGAATCATCTTGGGCCTAAATTATAGGAACGCTCTCCCTCCGTTTTTAAATTCTATGTGTTGCATTTGTTTTTATATGTTTTGTATCTTTAATATACTCTTACTGGTTTATAAATATTAAGGTCACGTAAGAAGATTGGTTAGAGGAATATTTGAGCACGGCCTTGGGAAATGTGAAGCGGCGGTAGCCGCTATAAACTCTTATGTCCTGGGTCTGCTACCCATATTGAAATGCCGAAAAATAAATTTTGGACTAAACTTCTATGGTGAGTGCCGTGATCTGTATTTGCCTACATAATACTGGAATTTTCTTACTAACACTGCTTGACTTTACAGACGATTGGCGTGAAGGAAGCGTTCCTTCCAGACAATGGCTGGCTCTTCAGGGGAGGAGATTTTTACATACAGTGATCTCCTCCACAGTATGTGAAACAGTGATCACTAATACCATCTTTTATCCCCATACAAAATCATTGTTTGTGAGCAGCCGAGTGCATTTTAGATGTCACAATCTGCTGCCGGCAAATAATGATTTAGGTGTCCGGATCAATGATCCTATTACAAAGTGAACAAGCGTTTCGCTTATTCATCAGGGAAGAAAAGGATGCAAACTCTACCCCTAATGCCACCAGATATAAGGCAGCTATCCTATAAGTCAATGTTCGACCCTTTAATTAGGCCTTGAGACATGACTCGGATATTAAATAAGCCAGCACCTCATCTACAGACAGCTGTTTTGGGGTGATTGCCCCTTATCAGTGCAGAGCAGGAAATATAGTACCCCCAAATCCTGACTTAGGCCTCTCACCCAGTTAAGCCAGTACTTTCTACTCTGCACTGATTAGGACCAATCAGACCAAAACAGCTGTCTGCAGATGAGGTGCTGGCTTATTTATTATCCAAGTCATGTCACAAAGCCTAGTTTAAGGGTCGGACATAAATTATAGGACAGCTGCCTTATATCATGTGGCATTAGAGGCAGAGCTCGTTAAGAGCTCATTTGCATCCCTTTCTTCCAGAATTCCAGAGGACCATGTATGGTCTATAAGTCTACTCACGACGTTTAAGGGGCTCTCTCCCCAGGAAGAGATAGTACCCCCCAAATCCTGCTCATTCATCAGGTAAATCGGTGGCACCTTTACACCAGTTGATTATCGCTAACAAGCATTTGTACTAACGCTCATTAGCGATAATCTGCCTGAACACTGGGCAGTCTAAAGGGGCCTTTAGTATACTGAGCACCACCAAGGGATAAGAGCATGTGCGATAAGCTGTGGATTCCAAAGGTAAAAGCAGTGCCGTCATTTCTGTTAGAAGTGAACTTATTCAAGGGAGGCCACTGTTGGTCTGGCCCAGTCACATGCCCCTCGGTCAGTTGCCATGTTGGGACCGAAGCGCTGTATTGTCAGTGACGAAGACTGGACTAAACAAATGGGTAGCATTACACAAATCAAGACATCAGCAGTTTAGCACAGATCTTGTAATAAGTGAGTGACGAAATTTTAGAATACTACAAAGAATTGCCGATTATGTCTTACCCTACACCACAAGTGAACAGCTGAATGTCACTCTTATATTTTTTTAGAATCTGAAAGACCACATTTTCATTTTGGACATGTCCATCAGTGATGAGGAGAACTTTCTGACGTCCCTTTTTTGGTCTGAGTAAACACAAGGATTGTAGAACCTTCCAGAACTCAGTGCTGCCCATGGTGGGTTTTGCTTCCTATGAGAAGATAAAAATCTTACAGTTAGTCAAGGCAAATTCCAAAAAAAGAATGAACCAGTAGTAAAGTCTGAAGTCAGTGCAAACATATTTTCAAAATAATTTGATTTTCAGTAATAAATCAATGTTGCTGCACTCCTTACTTTTATAAATTTCTTCTCAACTGGATTTTCCCATTGATAGACCTTTGGGCAGAAATACAGCTGTTTATAATCTGTAAAAAGAAATATGCTATTAGATTTTCTCTATAAATGGTGGTGTTGTATGTGGAACTGTTCAAATCTAATGTATGGAATACACAACTATTTGTGTGCCATAAGCGAATTGTACCTTTTGTTCTCTTACAGCATGTGTCACCAAAATGCTGTTTTCCTATGTCAATTGATCGCTCGTATAGAATCATAAGACAAATATTTTCATTATGATTTTCTTTCGGAAACTTGCACTGCAATTGCCTTGTGTCTTGGAGGGTATTGATTCTCCTTGCAGAGATCCAAATAGAAAGTAAGGGGCACATTTATTAACACCTAAGTTTTAGACGCCGGTATTAATAAATGCACTGGCGGAGGATCCACTAAAGTTATGTAAAGGTGCTGGCCTCTACATAACTTTGGCGTATGCACCACCGCTTCTAAATGTAAGACATCTTCCTTGCTGTCTTACATTTAGACCATTTTCTACACCTAAACCAGGCGTGGAAAATGATTAATGAGACAGGCCTGCCGGACCGTCCCCTTCCCGCCCACTTTTTTAGACCTGGCGGGGAAAAGTCGCAGATTGTGGCGCAAAACGACCTTTGTGCCACAATCTAACCCAGCAATACACCTAATATAGCCGTATTCCTGTTTAATAAATTACGCTCTAGGTTTTTACAAATCCCTGGGTAAAATCAGTACCTTTTTGAAAACACATGGCACCTCACCCGACCATCCGGAGCTGTACTCTGTAGTGATGAGGAGCAATAACTCCAAAACAGTGCTGCTTACAGATGAGTCTCAAGTGGATCCAGGCTCCTTAAAGGGGTTTTCCAGTAAAAATAATTTTTTTTTACAAGTTCCTGCAGCATTGCCCGCTCCAAGTCGCTTCATGGTCAGCACTGCCTGCACTCTCTACATCTTCCAGTCCCGGCACTGTTTACATCTTGCTAGCTATAGGCATGGTCACATACTCTGCTCAAGCCAGTAACTGACGTGTTGCTTGTGTCCACATCACCACTAAGGTCAGTAATTGGCTGAAGCGCTGCATGTGACCATGCCCGCTATGGGCCAGATGTAAACAATGCCGGGACCAGAAGATGGAGAGCACGGTTGCAGCACTGACCACCGAAGTGATGTGGAGCAAGTAAGTATGAATCTTCAGTTTTAGGCTATGCTGCAGGAACTTAAAGGGCATCTGTCAGCAGATTTGTCCCTATGAAACTGGATGAGCTGTTACATGTGCACTTGGCAGCTGAAGACATCTGCGTTGGTCCCATAATATTTTAATATATGCAAATTAGCTTGTAGGAGCAACATAGGTGTTGCCTTTACACCTAGAGGCTCTGCTCTCTCTGCAACTGCTCATCCCTCTCCACTTGCATTGGTAGGACCAGCCAGTGAAGACATGATAATGTCTAGCCCTGTCAATCAAAGAGCAGAGGGCATAGCAGTTGCAGAGAGAGCAGAGCCTCTAGGTGTAACGGAAATGCCCCATTGCTCCCAAAGGCTCATTTGCATATGTTAAAACTTCATTTTTCTCAGCAATGCGGGCACATATGAACATGGGACCAACACAGACATCTTGAGCTGCCAAGTGCACATGCAACAGGTCAGCCAGTTTCATAGGTACAAATCTGCCCTTTAAAAAAAAAATTTTTTTTACCGGAAAATCCCTTTAACCCCTTAGTGACCACCCATACGTGTTTTTACGGCGGTCACTAAGGGGCCTTAGGCTGGGCCGCCGCTTTTTTACGGCAGTCCAATCTAAGCGCTGCACAGGTCCCCCGGGCATCCGGGACCTGGCTCTCACATGAGAGCCGGCGCCCTGCTCTACCAGCCCGGACCAGCAAGAGTGCCGATCCAGGCTGTTTAACACTCTATATGATGCGGGCAATGGCCCCCGCCGCATGTAAAGTGCTGACAGAGGGAACGGAGTCCCTCTGTCCCCCATCAGCACCCCGCAAATGCGATCGCGGGGTGCGGATGTGTGTGAAGCCTGCCTGGGGTCTGATGTAGGCCCCAGACCAGCCTTGAGTAATTTCCAGTAGGCTGTGCCTCTCTGGCGCAGCCTGCTGGTCAATGTCAGAAAAGCACTGCCAATAAAATGCAATGCACTATAGGGATAGTGCATTGCATTTTAACCTGCTCTGGACCGCCGCACGCAGGATCGCGTGATCTCGGCGGCCCAGTTACTCCTCGTTGACGCACGGGTGCGTCATCTCGCGAGAGGTGAGATTTCGCGATCTGTGCGCCTGAACATGGGGAACAGAATAGCAGGGCAGGCTCAGAAGAAGATCGTCACCAGCCTGCCAGCCAATGATCGGCGCTGGCAGGCTGGTGTCTTTTAAAAAAAAACTAATCACAAGCCATATAATGCATTATATTTATAAATATAATGCATTAAATGGCTTCTGTGCTCTGTGCTGGGTCCATTTCATCGGTTGGACCCAGCACAGAGCACATGTCACAGTGAGTACACCAATCACCACATATTTAGCCCCAGATCACCCCCCATCACCCCAATTAACCCCTTGATCACCCCTTTCAATCACCTGTCAATCACTAGTGAAAGGAAAAAAAAAAGTGATCAGTGTAAACTGTCACTTTTTTTTCCCACCAGTATTGACTGCTAGGTTTAGGTTAGTTTAGGCCCCTTTGGTAGGTAGTTAGCTTCCGTTAGCGCCCAGCCCACCGCACCGCAGTCACTGATTCGCTGATTAGCGTATCGCTAATCAGCATTTGTACTTTTATAGTATCTGTAAGTGATCAGAACTGATCACAGTCAGATCTGTAATAGTATTAGTGTCACCTTAGTTCTCCCCCCCACCCAAAACGCAGTGTTTGCCCGATCAGGCCTGATCGGTCGCCCACACGTACGTTCACCCACGTCCGCCCCGCCGCAGTGACAAAAATTTTATCGCTGCGGCGATAAAAAAAAATCAGTTTTGATCTTTTTTATCAATCGCAGCGGCTTCCTGTACTTCACTAGCCTCCCATGTGTAAGACAGGCTTGCTCTTTTTCTTGAGTAGTCTCAGGGAATACCCCCTAAATTTAGTTGTCCAAATGTCAAACAAGGGGTATTCGTCTGAAGAGGCCTACAGGATTCTGACCCAGTCGGATGAGGAATGGGAACCCTCATCTGACGAATCTAGCGGGTCAGAATATGAACCTGTAGAAAGCAGTGGCAGTCTGACCCAAAGTTCGGACGAGGAGGTTGAGGTCCCTGATACCCCCAGACGTACCCGGCCCCGTGTTGCTAGACCACAGGTGGTGCAGGATCCGTTTCAAGGGCAGCAGAGTGGGGCTGGCGCTGTCGGATTACGTGGTGAGGCATACACCAGCAGCGCAGCCCATCCTGGATCTACTACCAGCACTGCAGTAGAACATGGTGAAGTGGCGAGCACCAGAAGGGCAGTTGAAGCTGGTACGGTGGCACGTGCAGTAGTTCCCCCGTCGCAGCCACCGCGCAGACAG
Source organism: Bufotes viridis (assembly GCA_033119425.1). NCBI lineage: Eukaryota > Metazoa > Chordata > Amphibia > Anura > Bufonidae > Bufotes > Bufotes viridis. The sequence continues at coordinate 468,663,707 of CM065591.1, forward strand.
GCCCGTAGAGCCACTAGAATCCCTGAGGTGCTGGCAAACCCTGATTGGCATCCCAATCTTCAGCCGCACCAGTAGTTCCACCTTTCACCGCCCAGTCAGGAGTTCGGGTGGAGACAGCTCAGATCGGATCGGCACTGGGGTTTTTTGAGCTGTTCTTCACTGCGGAGCTCTTTGACCTAGTCGTGGCAGAAACAAACCTTTATGCCACTCAATTTATAACCGCCAACCCGGGAAGCTTCTATGCCCAGCCTTTCCGATGGAAACCAGTCCAAGTTTCCGAATTTAAAACTTTTCTGGGCCTTCTCCTCAACATGGGCCTAATAAAAAAGCATGAATTGCGGTCATATTGGTCCACGAACCCAATTCATCACATGCCCATGTACTCTGCTGCCATGTCCAGGACACGTTTTGAGACCATCCTGCGTTTCCTGCACTTTAGTGACAACACCACCTCTCGTCCCAGAGGCCACTCAGTTTTTGACCGGCTCCACAAAATTCGGCCCCTCATAGACCACTTCAACACCAAATTTGCAGATTTGTATACCCCTGCACAAAACATCTGCGTAGAGGAGTCCCTGATACATTTTACCGGGCGCCTTGGCTTCAAACAATACATCCCAAGCAAGCGCGCCCGGTATGGGGTCAAATTGTATAAGCTCTGTGAAAGGGCCACAGGCTATACCCACAAATTTCGTGTCTATGAGGGTAAAGATCAGACCCTGGAGCCGGTCGGTTGCCCTGACTACCTGGGAAGCAGTGGGAAGACAGTCTGGGACTTGGTGTCACCCTTATTCGGCAAGGGGTACCATCTTTATGTGGACAATTTCTACACAAGTGTGGCCCTCTTCAGGCATTTGTTCCTAGAACAGATTGGCTGCTGTGGCACTGCGCGACCTAGTCGCCGGGGCTTCCCCCAACGGCTCGTTACCACCCGTCTTGCAAGGGGGGAGAGGGCTGCCTTGTGTAACGAAGAACTGCTCGCGGTGAAATGGAGAGACAAGCGTGACGTTTACATGCTCTCCTCCATTCTTGCAGACACGACAGTACAAATTGAACGGGCAACCAATGTCATTGAAAAGCCCCTCTCGGTCCACGACTATAATTTGCTCATGGGAGGGGTGGACTTCAATGACCAGATGTTGGCTCCATATTTGCTTTGCCTAAAGACCAGATGCTGGTATAAGAAGGTGTCTGTATATCTAATTCAATTGGCTATGTACAATAGTTTTGTTCTCTACAGTAAGGCTGGGAGAACAGGATCCTTCCTCAATTTCAGGAAGAGATCATCGAGAATCTCCTGTATCCAGGAGGTTCCGTGGCCCCAAACCCCAGTGTAGTGAGCCGTCTACACGAGCTACACTTCCCCAGTGTCGTTGCTGGTACCTCAACCCAACCGCCACCCCGAAAAAGATGTCGTGTCTGTAGCAGGAGTGGAATAAGGCGTGACACCCGCTATTTCTGTTCTGACTGTCCTGACCACCCTGCCCTATGCCTAGGGGAGTGTTTCCGGAAGTACCACAGTCAGGTACATTTAGGGATGTAGGGACCGCAGGACACAGGTAGTTTTTACAATCAGGATCTAGGGTCTCTCAGGATACTAGGTTTTGAGAAACCCTAACACACAGGGGTGCTAGTGTGCTACTGCAGCTACTATGTGAAACGGTAGAAACGTCTCCTTTCACTTCGGGATAAAGTGCATAATGTACTTCGCACCATCTCTGTGCGATTTATACTTTTCACATTGTCCTATGGGAGAGGAGAGGTTTCTGCAAGTAAAATAAAGAGTGAAATGGTAAAAAAAAAAAAATTAAGCAGGTAGCAAGAAAAAGAAATCTTGAGTTAGTTTAGACTTTAAAAGTTTTATGATGTTCAAGTTTATAAAGTTCGTAATGTTCAAATTTATGAGCCTGCTGCTTGTTTTTTCTTCTTTTTTTTTTTTTTTTACTAACCACCCTTTATTTTCCAGCTGGACCAACCGATGAAAACGCTGCAGCACTGATGTGCATTCTGAGAGAAGCATTGGGCTGCTGTCAGAAGACACGTGAAGTCGGTGTATGCGGCGCTGCAAGACGAGATTTCTTCTCCGCAGTACAGGTACGTTTGCCCAGGCATATGAGCTGAGAAGAGATGTTGGAGTTCATATGCTTTGGCAAACACTTTGTATGAAAAATCTGGCAAAGATGTCTTCCTCCACAACGATCGATTGATCGATGTGAATGGAGAAATCACGTTTGCCAGGACATAGGAGCTGAAGTGGCTATGGATGTTTGGGCGGAGCCCCTATGTCCTGGCAATCGCAAGGCCCCTCTTTTTTTTTTTTTTGGCATATTTTTTGGCAGAGATTTTTTCATTCACATTGATCGATGCGAATGAAGAAATCTATGCCGTTCATTTTTTCTTTCAGCCCAGAGGCTGAACGGAAAGAAAAAACTCATTATCCGTATGCTCCATATAAGGAGAATAGCAGAAACTCCTAATGCTGGCCATACAGGTAATGATTGCGGAGACCCTCAAATGCCAGAGCAGTACAAAAACCTCACATGTGACCCCATTTTGGAAAGAAGACACCCCAAGGCATTCGCTGAGAGGCATATTGAGTCCATGAAAGATTGAACTTTTTGTCACAAGTTAGCGGAAAGGGAGACTTTGTAAGAAAAAAAAAAAAATTATCAAATTCCGCTAACTTGTGCAAAAAAAAAAAACTTCTATGAACTCGCCATGCCCCTCACGGAATACCTTGGGGTGTCTTCTTTCTAAAATAGGGTCACATGTCGGGTATTTATACTGCCCTGGCATTTTAGGGGCCCCTAAAGCGTGAGAAGAAGTCTGGAATCCAAATACGTAAAAATGCCCTGTGAAATCCTAAAGGTACTCATTGGAATTTGGGCCCCTTTGCGCATCTTGGCTGCAAAAAAGTGTCACTCATGTGGTATCGCCGTACTCAGGAAAAGTAGGGCAATGTGTTTTGGGGTGTATTTTTACATATGAAAAATAAAAACTTCCATGAACTCACTATGCTCATCAGCGAATACCTTGGGGTGTCTTCTTTCTAAAATGGGGTCACATGTCGGGTATTTATACTGCCCTGGCATTTTAGGGGCCCCTAAAGCGTGAGAAGTCTGGAATCCAAATACGTAAAAATGCCCTGTGAAATCCTAAAGGTATCGCCGTACTAAAGAGAAGTAGGGCAATGTGTTTTGGGGAGTACTTTTACATATACCCATGCTGGATGAGAGAAATATCTCTGTAAATTGACAACTTTGTGTAAAAAAATGGAAAAAGTTGTCATTTACAGAGATATTTTTCACACACAGTATGGGTATATGTAAAAACCATACTGATGCAAAACACACACACAAAAAAAAAATCAATTTCCGCTAACTTGTGACAAAAAATAAAAACTTCCATGAACTCACTATGCCCATCAGCGAATACCTTAGGGTGTCTACTTTCTGAAATGGGGTTATTTGTGGGGTGTTTGTACTGTCTGGGCATTGTAGTGCCTCAGGAAACATGACAGGTGCTCAGAAAGTCAAAATGCGGAAATTCACTTTTTTGCACCATAGTTTGTAAACACTATAACTTTGACTCAAACCAATAAATATACACTTCTTGCATATTTTTTTTTATCAAAGACATGTAGAACAATACATTTTGCGAAAAATTTATATAGAAATGTAGTTTTTTTTGAAAAATTTTACAACAGAAAGTGAAAAATGTCATTTTTTTCTTGCAAACATTTCGGTCATTTTTGATGAATAGCAAAAAAAAGTAAAAATGTCAGCAGCAATGAAATACCACCAAATAAAAGCTCTATTAGTGAGAAGAAAATGAGGTAAAATTCATTTGGGTGGTAAGTTGCATGACAGAGCAATAAACGGTGAAAGTAGTGTAGTGCAGAATTGTAAAAAGTGGCCTGGTCATTAAGGGTGTTTAAGCTAGGGGGGCTGAGGTGGTTAAAAGCAATCAAAAAGCTGTCTGTTATAGTCCCCTCGTGGGACTATTAAGTGGTAAAAAAAAAGTTAAAAAACAACTCATTTATTTAATAAAAAATCCCATAAGAATATTTCACTTTTTTTTCCATTGAAAATACGCTTTGCAATGAAAAAAATAGCAAAAAAAAATCTTCCCCATGTTTGGTATTGCCGCATCCTTAACGACCCGGACTAGCCCAGTTGTCTTGGTGATGACAGAATTGCTAATTTATTCTTAGTTGCCACCGAAAAAATGTAATAACAAGCGATCAAAAAGCATAATTTATTCCAAAATGATACCAATGAAAAATAAAAATATAAGTCGTCCTGCAAAAATCAAGCCCTCACACAACTCCATAGAAAGAAAAATAAAAAGTTATGGGTCTTGGAAAACATTTTTTTCTTTTAAAAGATTTATTGCAAAAAAATTGTAAAATGTATAAAAGAGTTAATAAAAGTTAATCAGAAAGTTATATGTACCCCAAAATGGCACCAATAAAAACTACAACTTGTCCCTCAAAAATCAAGCCCTCATAAAGCTATATAGACGTTATAGCTCTTGGAACGCGACGATGAAAAAAGGAAGAAAAACGCTTGGTCAGAAAGGCCCAAAACACCTATAAGTGACACAAGAGAGACAGTTTTCTTCCTTCTATGTGAGAGCTATAATATACTGAAGCTGTTCCAAAATGTATCTATGTATAACCCCTGTGTGCTCATTAGAGAACAAACTAAATTTGTTTCAGGTTTGCTTCTATTGCAGCTGCAGTTTGCTTCTTGCGCAGTTGTGTAGGGGTAGTTGCAGTGGCAGAAGCACAGCATGGAAAATGATAGACAAGTCAAGAGATGTGCAGCTGTGAAGTGGTAGTGGCAAAAGCAGCACCGTATGGAACATGATGAACGATGTGCAGCTGTGTAGGGGTCATAGAAGTAGTAGGTAGTAGGTCATAGGTAGCTGCAGCAGTGACAGTACAGTGTGGCACATGATGCACGGGCAGACAGCGGCAGTAGCATACTTGGGCTAGTAATAAATGGCCAGTCCCCACTGTCAGCAATGAGAGGTCTTTTCATTGGCAACTTGGCATCAGCTGGAGGAGTGTGAAATTCCTTACGGATTCATGCCCATTTCATTTTCACAAATGTAATGTTTTCCACACTTGTGAATAACAATTTTGTCTCCATTGCTGTGATGATGCCACCTCCTGCGCTGAATAACCTCTCTGACAGTACACCAGAGGGTGGACAAAATAATACACTGATGGAAAACTGGGCCAGTTACTGTCACTGGTCCAATCAGCTGACCAATGGTGTCAGGGATCAGGGTATGTGCAGGAGAAAGGACACAGTCCAGGTGCAATTGAACCTGGTTGTTAAGGCAGTGTGTATCCATTGGCTAATGCACGTCAGGTGTGTGCACTGGATGAAAAAACTCTTCCATCATGTTTAGCAAACTGGATTGGCTTCTGCTGGTGTAGCTGCTTCTGTTACTTGTTGGCAGAGGCGGTGGAATGGTAAATCAGAGGGCATCAGGCATGCGGTCGGCAGGCAGCTGCTTGGAGAAAGCTGTGGCAAGCTGGATACAAATGATATTCTGGTAATACACTACTTTTACTTCCTTTCAGAAAAAAGTGAAAATTCCTCCATTTCCATCTACAAGCATGTCTATCCAATAGTCATCCCTTTGCTTGATGCTAAAGATATGTTTGTCAGCGTGCAAGCAACCAAGCATACACCTTGCCATACCTACCAGCATACCCAACGACCCAGTTGTTTCAGTTTCTCTCCCGCACTGCAATGTTTGTTCATGGCCAGCCATCATCATCAACATCCTGTGTGCCACAATGACTATCAGTCTCCCCTAGGTGTGTTTGTGAGAACTCCATTTTCACCATCTCCTTTTTCACCTCAATCCTAGCTCCTCATCCTCCTCATTGTTGGTCCTTAATGGCCACAGGGTGACAAACAAGATATGGAAGCTGTTTCTTTTCCACCATCCCTTGAAGTGTAAGTGTGAGCATTTGCTCTAACATAAATATTAGGTGGAGGACATCAGCTTTGTCTCTACTTGCATAATTGGTAGCCTCTTCAAGGGGCCTAAGAACAAAAAACATTTCCCTGGTAAGCTGCCACTGCCTGAGCTCAAAATGCGCAAGCTCCCTGCTGAGGTGGTCTGGTGCATGATGTAATCATTGACTACTATGCTGCTCGTACGCATGATCCAGCATTTGACAGGTGGAATTCCAGTGAGTTGAAACATCGCAGATCAAGCAGTGCAGATGCCAACCAAACTGCTGTGTCGCTGCAAGTCCAGAAGGGCGTTCTTAGCCACATACTGTAAGAACAGCTGAAATGCGTACACACTCTACTGGACATGGCCAGCACCTTGTCCAAGCTAAAATACAAGTGCCATGCAAGGGACATGTGGTATAGTCCCCAAAGGCAGTGAGGCCACTATACTTCTGCCATGACTACATTGCCCAGTTGTCTTGGTGAAGACATATCCACTGGTTAATACAAAACAGAAACTGATCCACTATGTGGGTTGTCTCTCCCAGGGTTTACTCCCAGCTGTAAGACAGCATGGCAGCTACTGCATACACATGAATGTATGGAGGGGGAGCGGAAGGAATCCTCCGTCCTGTTTACGTTCAAGATGAGAAGATGTCAATTGAGGAGGAGTGGGATGCTGACAATTTGTGCTGTACAAATCTCAAAACATTTGAATTTGTTGGAAATCAAAGTCTTGGGAAATGTGTAATAAATTTGATTTGTGTAGAACTGACTCGCACATCTCTAGCACTCACTGACACAGCATTAGGTCACTGAGTGCAATGGGCCAACGCTCAGAGCCGTAATAGTATGTTACAGTGATGGTGTGAACTCAGCAGCTGGGCCAGTGTCAAAGTTAGGCAAGGAAGCTATTAAACAGAAAGACAAAACCCCTGCATTCCAGCACCACAACTCCAATCATCCCTGCCAGAATTTTCTGCCGCCATTGGAGTGGTGACATGGCAGTATACTGGACTTGAGTGCGGCATCCAATCACCTCAGCAGTCATGAGCAGTATATGGACACATCATTGCTGCAGCCATACATGACATTATGGCTAAAGTGGCAGGGAGGATTGGAGAGGTTGAACTGGAATGAAAAGTTTCAGATGGTGAGTATACGTTATTTCTTTTTAATTATTATTGTTTCCTGCCTTTGCACAAAAGATTTTCAGATCGCTCAGATAACCCGGTCATATATGGGTATTCGAGGATTTTAATATTGGTTGCCTCTCCTGAGGATTGTCATGAATATTAAAAAGATTCTATCAGCTAGGCCTAAGCGCTCATGGAGCATTGTAACCTCTTCAAACAGTTGATAGCGGGGGTGCCAGGAGTCAGACTCCTGCTGATTTAAAGGGATTCTGTCAGCTAGTTTTAGCCTATAGAGCTGTGGACATGTGCTGCTAGATCATCACTAGCACCTCCACAATATACATTTTTCATAGCTGTGAGTGCTCTTATTCCATCAAAAATAGATTTTATATATATGCAAATGAGGCTAGTAAGGAGCCCAAGGGGCTGTTATGAACCTTTCAGGAGCCCAGCACCGCCCAGTTCGGAAGTCATCCCCTTTCCGCCTCTGTATGTCCGTTCCGCAAAAGATCGAACATGTTCTCACAAAGAATCCAAACAAACAATTGACATGCTGTGGATTTCTAAGACTCATTCAGACATAAGGTGAACTGCAAGACTCATTCACTTCAGCAGGCAAGTTACTGACAAACGGCACCAAGTGGAAGAAAAAAGTAAAAAATAATAATTTGCTTGACTATATATATATATAGTAATGCTTCACTGTATTTACTTACTTGACCCAAAAAGGAAAATGTTCACATAGCTGCAGTTTAAAGAACTCAGTGCAAGTAGTGCCACCTGTTTAGCACTGTGAAAACAGGACTCCATGGAGTTGGAACAATCAAGGCATATTGTCAAAAAGATCTCCTCATATGTATATTCAATCTCAGGTTGAAAAATCAGCATGCATGCCTGTAAAAATAGAATCAACATAGAAACAGTAAAAAGGAAAGGAAGCAAATATCTGTCAGCAGCCAACATATGCAGCATTGGATTTGATATCATATTAGGGGAATACGCTCACATGGGAATGTCTTTAATTGTTGTTTGCCTACAGATGTCTGCAGAACCAATCACTGGCTGATGTAGATCACTGCTGCAGGCAGTAATTACCTGTCATTAGTTGGACCCTGAAGTGGACAAGGGGGATCAGCAAGCATCAGACGGAAGGGTGGGATCGGCAAGGGTGAGTATACTGCTTTTTTTTTCTTTTTCTTTTAACCTTCTCTGAGCCATATACCGTAAAATAATTTTACTCTCCTAGACAGACCCTATAATTGACCAAAAAAATGTCAATAGAATGTTCCAGTTTCTACAGCCCTTCCTCCAGAGGCAAAGGAGTGTCGGGAGGTGCAACCAAGCCTTACTTGTGTGTATAGTGTTAATTGCCTTATCTGGGCCTCAATCACTACACACTTCCACACTCTATAATGACCTGTCCCATTCTACACAGCAAATCTGATAATTCAGCAGCATTACAGTATAGTACCTACTCAAGTGGCCAATGTGAAAACTGGAACAGTCCAAAATTATTTTTTATATAGATATGAACATAAAAATACACCAAAAATAGCGATAAAAAATATAAAAATGTAAGGCCAAGTTCACATGTTCGGGGTTCAGTAAGGCTTTAGGCACAGATTCCACACCTAAATTCTGACGGAACTCACTGACTTTCCAATAGTAATGCAAGTGAATGTGCTATTTTATACCCCATGCCCCTGAAAAAAATATATCTCGACCATGATGCCAATTTTAAAATAGAACTGGGACTAGTCATCAGGGTGTCCGCTGGTCAATTGTAAAAATCCACAGCAGATTTCAGCCTATAATGTGTGAATGCGGCTTGTCATTTTCTAATACATTTCCTTCTCCTGACATGTCTGTTTTAGAATTAAATTTTTTACATACATTTCCAGGTAAAATAATAGGAATGCCAAAATTCTAAATTCTAAAAAAATATAGATGCTCCAGAATAATTTTATGGGGAATACAAGTACAGTATTTACTAAAGCAGGAGAGTCATCTGGACAAAGTATAACATCTGGAGGCTAGGTTTTTTTTGTGGTTTCTTTTTTTTGCTGTGTTAAAATTTGTAAGAACTTATGTTATGTATGGCTACTGTGGGTGGACAATTAATATTTCAGCTAAATTCTAGTGACTTAATAGATGAGAAAATATAGTTATTGCATTTTACAAAAGCATACAAGCACTATAGGTAGGAGCACATTGTTCCATGCACAAAGACACATGCAAACACTGGAATTATGGGTTATTCAGAATTGCATTACTGCTAAACTTACTGTACATGAAAATTTTAAGCTAAATTGTGTCAGGCCTATCTACTAATGGCAAGGTTGTTTCTTCAGATATGAATTTACATTATCAGACTTGCCTCTTCTGGACCTAGGCCTACTAAATTCCAGGTAATGTAGGATCTAACTATACTATTCTCTAAATAAAAGCTTTGGAGTTCACTGTCCAAATAGAGATGGCCACTTCTCTAAAAGTGCAATGCAAAAAAACACAGTTCAACCAGCAACTTCAAACAATATGAAATACAGTACAGGTGCACGTTTTTTGCATTGCACATTTGGGGGAGTCACTGCCTCAATTTGGACCGTGCACTTCCTGCCCATCTGTCTAAAGCTTTTAAATTAATTACAGCACAGTATAGTTGGATGCTACATTGCCCTGAATGTTGTATGCGAAGGCCGAGGAGAAGAAAGTCTGATAGGAGTAGGTTCCCGTCTGCAGATAAGAAATGTGCGCAAAGAGCTTCAAATTTTCATGTATAGTAAGTACAGCAGTGATGCAATTCAGAATCAGGCCCGCTTTTGCCTGAGGGGGAATCTTGTACTGGCTTTGAAGGGGCAGCATCGGCAGAGCCTGTGACTGATGCCCCCCTTGCCATTGTCACTGTATTATTCCCTTTGTAAGATGCAGTGCATCTTATAAAGGAAATACTAGTGAGCGCTTCCCTTATGGAAGCGCTCACTAGTATGCAGGAGAAGGGGGAGAGAAGCGCTGTACTTACCCCTCCTCCTGCTTGCTCTTCTCAGGTCCTGCGCCGCTGTTCCTAGCTGCCTGCATCGTCAGGACACACAGAGTGCACTCTGACCTGATGCTGCAGGAGGTCAGGTGACTGCAGCGCGGGTCCTGAGAAGAGAGACGGGAGATCGTCGGACATGGAGAGGAGCGGCGGAGCAGGAGAGGCAATTTTATAAATTTTTATAGTCTGATCTGAGGTCTGATATGGAGGTCTGATATGGGGGTCTAGAGGTCAGATATGGGGGACTAGAGGTCAGATATGGGGTTCTAGAGGTCAGATATGGGGGGTATGGTGGTCTGATTGGGGGTCTGTCTGATATGCGGGGTCTGATTGGGGGTCAGGTCAGATATGGGGGGTATGGAGGTCTGATCTGGGGGTCTAAGCGAGGCTCTGGAGGTATGATATGGGTAGGTCTGGAGGTCTGATATGGGCGGGTCTGGAGGTCTGATATCGGTGGTCTAGAGGTCTGATTGGGGGTCTGATATGAGGGGGGGGGGGTCTGGAGGTCTGATATAGGGGGTCTGGAGGTCTGATATGGGAGGGGGTCTGGAGGTCTGATATGGGGGGTCTGAAAGTCTGATTGAGGGTTTGGAGGTCTGACTGATGGTCTGATGTCGGGGGGTCTCTGAGGTCCAATGGGAGGTCTGAGATCTGAAATGGGGGTCTGTAAGTCTAATGGGGGTCTGATATGGGGGCCTGGTGGTCTAATAGGGGTCTGATATTGAGTATATGAGGTCTAATGGGGGTCTGAGGTCTGATATGGGGGTCTGTAAGTCTAATGGGGGCCTGGAGGTCTAATGGGGTCTTAAGATCTAATAGGGGTCTGATATGGGGCTCTGGAGGTCTGATATGGGGCTCTGGAAGTCTAATAGGGGTCTGGAGGTCTGATAGGGGTCTTGAGATCTAATGGAATCTGATATGGGGCTCTGGAGGTCTGGTCTTAGGTCTGATATGGGGGTCTGGAGGTCTATTGGCGGTCTGATATAGTGGTCTGGAGGTCTGGTTTGATATGGGGGTCTGTAGGTCTATTGGGGGTCTGATATAGGGGTCTGGACTGATATGGGGGTCTGGAGGTATATTGGGGGTCTGATATAGGGGTCTGGTCTGATATGGGGTTCTGGAAGTCTAATATGTGGGTCTGGAGGTCTAGTGTGAGGTCTGATATGGGGGTCTGAAAGGTCCAATGGGGGTCTGGTCTGAGATGGTAGGTTTCTGACATGGAGGTCTAATGGGGGTCTGATCTGAGGTCTGATATGGGGTTTTACATAGATGTCTAAAGAGGGTCTGGTCTAAGATGGTGGGATCTCATCTGAGGTTTGATATGGGGGTCTAATCTGAAAGGTAAGGGGGTATTTTTTGTACTGGCACACTGTCTGTGTGGTACCAGTATTTTCAGGTAAACTGTTTCTGCAGTATAGTATTGGGGAGCACAGTGGGCACAGTATTAGAGGTAGCAGGATGGGGTGTTCGGAAAGTGAGGATGATGATGAAAAAGTAGGAAACTAAGATTTTTGTTTCTCAAACTCTGCAGAGAGAAGGGATAGCTGAAAGAAATCATCATGGTGGTCGGGTCAGAATAGAGAAGATGAGGAAAGAGAATATCTACATCGGAGAAGACGTCACTGGATGTAACAGTTACATATCAGGCGCTGTTTTATCCTGTATGTTCTGTAGGGCTGTATGTAATGTTTTCCAAGTATGTCTTTAAAGGGGTTGTCTGATTTGTTTCTTTCGTACGAGCGCTGCCTTCTCTGCTCACCACTGTAAATGCTGTGGTGAGTAGTTGAGCAGTGGGAGAAGCACTCTTATGAGCTGATCTGGAGGGAATGGGTTAGATTGAGAATTAGGCATGTGGGTGACGTTTCAATTTTTACTTCAGGCCCCTGGCCACAAAGGCAGCAGAAAAGCTAAAATTGTCCCTGTTCAGAATAACCCATGTTTCCAGTTTTTGCATGTGTCTTTGTGCATGGAGCAGTGTGCAGTTACATACAGTGTTTTCTTTTGCAGGTCAGCCGTGGTAGTATGCACCTGTACTTTATTTCATATTGTTTGGAGGTGCTGGTCTACCTTTGTATTTTGTTATTCTATTTTACCTCGCTGTCTTGATCTGGATGTTTCTCAACCCACATCCTTGGGATATAGACATTTTCCAATGTTACAATTAAAATAAAACCGTCATCATTGAAACTACTTGATTCTTCAGTTTGAATGACAGCTTTGCACTCGGTTTTCTGCAATACAGACAATAGATCAGTGGTGTTAGGATAGCTTGAATGCGAAGTTAAAGTCTGAGACATGTTTTAATCCAATGGCACATAGTTCTGCACAAAACCTTACAGAGGAACTGCCACCACAAAATGCAATTCAATCTGACAGTACTATGTTATAGAGCAGGAGAAGCCGAGCAGATTAATATATATTTTTGTGGAAACATTTCAGTAAAACCTATAATTTATTATCTTTGCTTTTTTAATACTTGTCAGTACAGGGAGGAGGAGTTATCAGTGACTGTCAGCTATCTCTTCTGCACACATACTCACAACGCTATCAATATCTAATAACTCCGCCTCCTGTACCAATGGCTGTTCACAGGAGGTCAAAAAAAGCAAAGATATAAATGTATATGGTAAATTACAGGTTTACCAAACCTTTTCCAACAAAAATATATATATATATATATCAATCTGCTCAGCTCCTCCTGCTCTATAACATGCTGCTTTCAGATTGCATTGCATTTTGTGGTGACAGGTCCTCTTTAACGAGCTTCTGTCATCAAGAACATGGTTATTAATCTGTTTGACATTAGATACGTCAGCTGAAGCTAAATCTTTGTCCCTTATTTCTATGTGCCTCTTATTTTGTGAAAAATGAACTTTTATTTGATGAAAATGAGCCTCTAGGAGCAATGGCGGTGTTGCCCCTACTCCTAGAGGCAGAGTTCTCCCTCCTCTGGCCACTCCCTCGTCATGTTGAAGAGGACCTTCCACTGATCCTAAAATTACAATATTATTACCTGGCAGTGTAATAATTCATTCCCCAGATGAAGCGATAAGAAGCGAAACGCGTGTCGGGAGTGAGGAGTAGAGACATACTTTGCACTTTATGTGAGTGGTATTGTATACTTTATGTCTCGTCTGATTCCCTTAGGGGAATATATGGTGATTGTATGCATATTCTTGTAAGGGCACTTGGCATATTATTATCTGAACTTTAATTCAAAAATTGGTATACTTTATCATACAATTTTGATTGTGAGACCAATACCCTCTATTGCTATTTATATGACATACAATACTCCTCTTTGTGGGCTTGTTTTAGCCTAGTGTATAGCTTTCACCACTTGACCTGTATTTTATGTATTTTTTTAAAAACATATATATAATAAATATTTAATGTGTTTATGTAATTTGGTAGTGCCTTTTTTGGTATATATTGTGAAGGGACCTGGTTTGGATACATACTGCTGTCCCATTTCTATAGGTATTTATTGCCTATTAAGCCATGCTGCAGGCAAGGCTTAAAGGCGTTGTCTCACTTTAGCAAATGGCATTTATTATGTAGAGAAAGTTAATACAAGGCACTTACTAATGTATTATGATTGTCCATATTGCCTCCTTTGCTGGCTTGATTTATTTTTCCATCACATTATACACTGCACGTTTCCATGCTTACGACCACCCTGCAATTCAGCAGCAGTGGTTGAGCTTGCACACTATAGAAAAAAGCGTTCCCTATGCGCATTCCCATGGTCCCAGCCACCAGAGAGGCCTTATCCTATAGTGCGCAAGAACGGCCACTAATTGGACTGCAGGGTGGTAGTAATCCCTGGATACGAGCAGTATATAATGTGATGGAAAAAGGAATCCAGCCAGCAAAGGAGGAAATATGGACAATCACAATACATTAGTAAGGGCCTTGTATTAACTTTCTCTACATCATAAATGCCATTTGCTAAAGTAAGACAACCCCTTTAACAGACACTTTGCTATAGCAGGTTCGGGAGCCTTCACAAGTTACCAGACTGCCATAGCAACCGAGATACCGCAATTGCTGCATCAACCCACTCATAGCGAATCTTGCGTTCACTCAGAATTTTTTGGTAGGCAAATTCTCTGCATGTATCTAAAGTGATTGTTGATAAATCAGATAAGAATTGTAATGTAGAAACCTTCTGGTAAATCAGTGGGATCTTTGAGATAAAATAATCAAATCGAAAGCCATTTAAAGTACCTGAATCAGTACTTTCAAAGATCCTTCTAAGGCCCCTTGCACACGACAGTATTTTACGGACCGTATACTGACAGTATACTGAACCATTCACTTCAATGGGTCTGCAAAAAATACTGAAGTGTCTCCGTACGCCTTCCGTTTCCGTTTTTCTGTTCCGTTTAAATATAGATCATGTCCTATTCTTGTCCGCAAATCACGTTCAGTGGCTCCATTCAAGTCAATGGGTCCGCAAAAAAAACGGAAAGCATACGGAAAGGCATCCGTATGTCTTCCGTATCCGTTCTGTTTTTTGCAGAAAAATCTATTGAAAATTTTAAGACCAGCCCAATTTTTATTATGGAATTAATGTATACTGTATATGCCATACGGAAAAACAGAACGGAACAACGGAACCGAAACGGAAACAAAACAGAAACAAAAAACGGAACCACGGATCCGTTATAAACGGACCGCAAAACACTGAAAAAAAAAATACGTTTGTGTGCAAGAGGCCTAAAGTGGAGGTTGTTTCTTCTAGAGCGGTCCTCTACTTTCACCACAGTACTTTTCTTATACTTAGATATGTGTAGAGGTGGCAGACAGTGTCCCTACTGATCCATATTAGGCAAACTTACTAATGCAGTCTAAAGGTACGCCATACACATTAAAGTACAGTAGTGTTAGCCAAATGCACAGCTTATGGCAGGGCCAGCTGACTAAGGCCCTATTCACACATCCGCAATGTAGTCCGCATGTATTCCGCAATTTTGCGGAATACATGCGGACCCATTGACTGTGAATGGGGCCGCGAAAGATGCGGAGAGAACACACTGTGCTCTCCGCATCCGATTTTGCGGAGCGCGCCGCCGATTTTCCGGTCCGCGGCTCCGCAAAAAAAATAGAGCATGTCCTATTCTTGTCCGCAATTGCGGACAAGAAGAGGCATTTTCTATGGAGTCCGGGCAATGTGCGGTCCGCAAAAATGCGGAATGCACATTGCCGGTGTGTCCGTGTTTTGCGGATCCGCGGCTCCGTGGATCCGCAAAACACTTGCGGATGTGTGAATAAGGCCTAATGTGTATGGGGAGCCCCCAACTCTGCTTGACAGATGAGGTTGGAAAGAGAAGGCTCAGGTGCATTGAATTTTGTCACCTGATCCTTTTCTTTTTGCTGGATAAGCCACCGCCAGAGGTGTCTAGCAGCGGCTTTCTCCTCTTATCCCTGCTGAAAACACATACAGGCTTGGCTCTGAATGTGAATGGAGGAGTTGTAAGCGATAGCTGTCAGCTGACAAATGGAATCCCACTGATCTAATAGTTATTCCCTAACCTATGGATAATAAGAAAAAAAGTGGTTTTCAGTCTGGAATAAGTTCCTGCATGTCATTATAATAAACATTTGGTGCTCGTAGAGGACTTTGTGCTCTCTTTGTATCTAACAATGAAGAGATCCACAGCACTCAAGTGCTTTTGCAGATAGAAATTGAGTATTTTATTTGACAATTCTTAAGACAAATTCATTAGATGAGTGTTAGTCCATCCATTAAATGAAGCATTTTGGGCCTTAAAACCTTCCCCAGTGGTACGAGTGCAGAAGATGTTCATTAGGCATGGGTTCTTAGGCACTCCATGAACTTGCTTTCTGTGGATTTCTTTACATGTGGTGTATGCCACTAAAAACCAGAAACACAGTGGTAAGTCAGGTGCCAGAGTCAGGTGCCAGAGAGAGAATTTTGCCTCAAACTGACATTATTCTGATACTTGACTATGCTATCTCACCATGTCCTAAAATGAACACTGTACACGTGGCCTTGTGCCGGTCACCCTGTCCACAGTATCCCCCTACAAATTCAACTGTATAAACACTCTCAGGATGTGGATACAACTGAATAACGGATTTTTCATATATCATGATTTTGTCATTTTTTTGCTGTGATTTTCAAAAAGAACTCTATTTGCAGCCTCTACATCTGCTAGCCAAGGTGTGCTATCACAGAAAGGACTTACCTTTATTTTTATTTTGTGTGTATAAGATGTAATTAATTCTATTTTTTTTGGCATCTCAATGGACATATCCAAACAAAAGGATCTGAAAGGAATTTTAAATGAATAAAAATAAGCAATCGCTTTTACAATAATATAATGGCATGCAATACGTTTTTTTCTGATTTTTTTTGTAAGTTTTGATTATGAGAAAACGACTTTAATAGGTCATTTTCCAACTGACCAAGTGGCTGTAGTGGCACATACCATGGTATCTTATCTAAAGCAAGTGATTTCCCAAATCATTTACCCAGGTTAGTCCACTGTTTTATGCCAGGGACAGCAAGAAATTTATGTCAATACTAATCAACTAGTCACAGTAACTGGTCTTCTTCGGTGGATCTAGAGAAGGCTTTTGACCTGGCTGAATGTGTTGTGCAACTTTTTTTTTATATTTTTATTAACCCCTTCAGGACCAGGCCACATTTTGGAAATCTGACATGTGTCACTTTATGTGGTAATAACATTGGAACACTTACTTATCCAACCAATTCTGAGATTGTTTTCTTGTGACATGTCATACTTCATGTTAGTGGTAAATTTGAGTCAATGTGTTTTTCCTTTATTTATAAAAAAAAAAAAAAAAAAAAAAATCGAGAAATCTGAAAAAATTAGCAATTTTCTAAATTTTAAATTCTCTGCTTTGAAGACAGATAGTAATACCTCATAAAAAGTTATTACTTAGCATTCCCCATATGTCTACTTTATGTTGGCATCATTTTGTAAATGTCATTTTATTTTTTTAGGACATTAGAAGACTTAGTTTAGAAGTTTAGAAGCAAATTTTAAAATTTTTAAGATAATATCCAAAACCCATTTTTTAAAGGACTCATTCATTTTTAAAGTCACTTTGTGGGAAATACATAATATAAACCACCCATAAATTACCCCATTTTTAGAAACTACACCCATACACTGCAACAAAATATTTGCCCTAGTCTTTTCCACGACCGCCCAGCCCCCAACCTGGTTTGGTTACGCCACAAAGGAAGATTTAAATGTGGCCAGAATAGATGCATATGTTGCAATTATATGATGGTTACCCAGACAGTTGTTTCTAAGGTGAATCATAAACAGTATCAAATAAAGCAATATATTAATTGCAACACTGATTATGCAGTCTGATAACATGCAGGGAATGTTCTGTGCAGTATGTGGGTTGTACCACAAATGCAATAAAAACCAGAATACGAAAACATATTTTGGATATTCCACATTACAAAACCATAAACGTATCGGCAGCAGCTTTACATTTTTGCAATGGTTCATAAAGGAGAGGTTTCCATGCTTACAGCACAGGGAACAGAAAGGGTTACAGCACCGGCTCGAGGGGGTGATCACAAGAGGAAACTGCAGAATAGAGAAACATTTTGGATGTTTCAACTCTGTAGTTTTGCCCCTACTGGCCTAAATCGGAAACATGATTTAGCTTTGCAATATGTTTGATTTGGAATGAGTATTTTTTGTTTTTAGTGTTTTTTCTTACTTACTATGATATGGACTCCACTCTTTGTATTTTAACCTGATATTGATAACACCTGACATGCGGTTCCTCATTTTTGATTGGAGCAGTCCGCTAGTCCGGGTTATGTACATGTCATGAGTAAGAATTCTAATGTTTGCATCCAAAATGCGTAGACAAAAGTGTTTTTTCTATGGGAGTTTTTATCGCTTGTTTAATAAAGACCATCGTTTTTACTGGAAAGCTGGAATTTGTTCCTCTTTTTTGGATTTACCTTTGGTGTTGTGTTCCAAGCACATCCATGCCTTCCAAACGATGAGCAGGTTAGCGCTGTGCCTATATTGTATATTGAGTCATAAACTGCTGTGTGGCCACACTGCAGAGCTCAGAAGGGAAGGAGCCCATGTTGCATTTGAATACCCCCCGATGCACCCCTACATTGGAAACCCAAATAAAGTGACCCCATGTTGGAAACTACACCCCCAAGGAATATTTCAAAGGTGGTAGGGAGCAGAATTCTTGATTTCAATCAAAGAGAAGGGAGGTACTACCGGGTTAAGCTAATGGTGTAAGATACTCTTTGGAGTGGCAGCAGTCCATATGTGTAGTATAGCCTTTTTACTTCTTTTCAAAGAATAGCTTATTATTTGATAAGCAGATAGCAAGTGAGCGCCCACATTCCTACCAAAATTCCTGAACCCTAGGGCGCCCCAAAAGTGATGAAACATATCCGTATTTGGCTCCTCACATTTGGAACAGCAAAAGCTATTTTCAGGGGACATTTTATGTTGTATATACAGTAAGGAGTAATACACGATCTAAGGAAGATTAACAATGACATGTCCGTATAACTACTAACTGGATTATGTTTATGGATTTTCAATGTGGCATTTAGAAGTGCCTGTACATTACTAGGCCGTTCCAAAGTCCATTTTTTGGGATCAGTAGATTCTGAGTCCTACAACGGTAGATATTACTGGTTGATGAGTGAAAACATTTAGGCATGTCCCCACAGAGTCTCCAGTGAGAGAATGGAATAATTGTTATTATTAGTTGTATTAAATCGAAACTGAACTAACCAAAAAAAACACGGATCCGACACCATTGACTTGCATGAATTTTTATGCCGGATCCGGTTTGTTCCGTTTTGCAGACTGGACATTTATTGAAAATAAATGGGAGTAAAACTGATCCATTTTGGTACGGTTTTGAGATCCTCTGCTGGCTCTCAAAACCAGA
Source organism: Bufotes viridis (assembly GCA_033119425.1). NCBI lineage: Eukaryota > Metazoa > Chordata > Amphibia > Anura > Bufonidae > Bufotes > Bufotes viridis. The sequence continues at coordinate 468,682,810 of CM065591.1, forward strand.
AAGCCCAAATGGAAGTGCGAAACAGTCCTTACAGAATTGAACCATGGATCTAAGACCTGCCAGTATAGGTTTAATGTTCAATTTATATAATAGCAAGGGATTAGCAGGTAAAACTATTCCTAAATATGTGATTGATTCGGATTGCGACTGGGAGGGAAGGGTAGTGCCCCAATTTCAATCAGTGCAAGGTGCCGTCTGGCACCAGGGGAAGTAAGATATAGAGGCTCGGGGCGTGGCCTAGCAGCTTATGGAGAAGGATGCGTGAGCGCCGAGCTCCGCCACCGAGCCGCAACACTAGGGGCCCTGAGCCTATAGCACCGATCCCAGAGCGCGCCGCCATCTTCTTCGCCCGACCTCGCTGCCCCTGCAAAAGCGCTCCCTCAGCGCTGCAGGGAGGTATGGGACCGCGAGGAAGCAGACCCTCCAGCAGCGCAGGAGCACCCAGCGCCGACCATTGTCTCTGTAGAGGCCAGCCTCCAGCCTCTGCACCGCCGCCCTGGACATGGGCCCAGCAGGAAAAATCTTGCACCCAAGATGGTGCCTGCACATGCAGGACCGCCAATGGCTTTATAGGAGCCCCCCCCCCCCCAGGTCAGTGCCCAGCGGAGTCATTCTGACCCCCCTCCCCTCCCGGCTCTTTCTCCCTGCAAAAGGGGACCCCCAGATGCGAACAATGCAGTAGCAGTGCTCTCTGCCCCCCTCTCCTCTCTGGAACTTGAGGATGACATAGGGGCTACCCCCTCCATGCAGCGGTATGCTGCCCTTACCCCTACACACTCCCCATACTCTGACCACGGCACTTACAGTGGTCCCCCCCACCCATGTACTGGGCTTCCATATTCTACTAGCTGTCCACTAAAGGGGACTTCCAGGCTCTGGTTACAGAGGTCACCACAACATGCCGCTCTGAAATCTCTGCGGTTCGACGCGACCTACACTCTATTGCCACCCGGATGGAGACCCAGAAAAAGAACACGAAGTTACGCGGTCCTGTGTCTCTCAACTCCACTCCTTGGTGTCCTTACAGGTCGCTGGGCTCCGCAAGTTGCAAAGTCATATAGAGGACTTAGACAATCGTGGTAGGAGGAACAATATCAGAATCCGTGGCCTCCCGGAGCCCCCAGGGGAGGAGGACATACAAGGAATCATGGACACGCTCTTCAACAAAATTATGGGGGAGCCCCGTCTCATACCACTAAGCTGGACAGGGCTCATAGAGCTCTCCGACCCAAAGGATCCACCCCCCAACCCAGGGACATTATCTGCTGCATCCATAGAGTTGGGCTGTATGGCAGAGTGGCCAGAAGAAAGCCATTACTTTCAGCTAAAAACAAAAAGACACGTTGTGAGTTTGCGAAAAGGCATGTGGGAGACTCCCAAAATGTATGGAGGAAGGTGCTCTGGTCTGATGAGACTAAAATTGAACTTTTCGGCCATCAAAGAAAACGCTATGTCTGGCGCAAACCCAACACATCACATCACCCAAAGAACACCCTCCCCACAGTGAAACATGGTGGTGGCAGCATTATGCTGTGGGGGTGTTTTTCAGCAGCTGGGACTGGGAAACTGGTCAGAGTTGAGGTAAAGATGGATGGTGCTAAACACAGGGATATTCTTGAGCAGAACCTGCACCACTCTGTGCGTGATTTGAGGCTAGGACGGAGGTTCACTTTCCAGCAGGAGAATGACCCCAAACACACTACTAAAGCAACACTTGAGTGGTTTAAGGGGAAACATGTAAATGTGTTGGAATGGCCTAGTCAAAGACCAGATCTCAATCCAATAGAAAATCTGTGGTCAGACTTAAAGATTGCTGTTCACAAGCGCAAACCATCCAACTTGAAGGAGCTGGGGCAGTTTTGCAAAGAGGAATAGGCAAAAATCCCAGTGGTAAGATGTGGCAAGCTCATAGAGACTTATCCAAAGCGACTTGGAGCTGTGATTAACGCAAAAGTTGGCTCTACAAAGTATTGACTTTAGGGGGGGTGAATAGTTATACACATTGACTGTTTTAGTCCTTTTATCCTATTTGTTGTTTGCTTCACAATAAAAAAAAAAAAAAAAAAAAAAAAACACCATCTTCAAAGTTGTGGGCATGTTCTGTAAATTAAATGATGCAAATCTTAAAACAATCAATGTTAATTCCAGGTTGTGAGGCACCAAAATACGAAAAAAGTCAAAGGGAGTGAATACTTTTGCAGGGCACTGTATGTGGTAGGGTGGTCACACCAAATATTGGAAACATTGGATATTAATTACTTATCCTGATAATAGGTCATCAACATCAGAAGCCTTTAAAAGCCCTTTAAATCTTCAATTTTTGAAAGAGTTCTTACTTTGCAGCATTTTTCCCCACACTTGCCTAAAACGTTTGAACAGTACTGTATATAAACACTACTCACAAATAGTTAGGGATATTTGGCTTTTAGGTGAAATTTATGGAAAACGTAAAAAGTTCACGCTACGGTGATATTATATCATTAAAGTAGGGTATTTAAGTAGACGCATGATTATTTCCTCATCTCAAACAATTCATTGAAACAAAAGCCAACAACAGTGGTGGGTATACCCCACAAGGAAATCACACAATAAAAGCTTGACAACGACTTCTCATGCTATTCACAAGTGAACTTATTGTCTGCTGAGGCAAAGCATGTCACTCTCCTTGAAAAGCAGCCCTCAGGTCATTGATGTTCTGGGGTACAGAGTTACAAGACTCTACACCAGGCATCCTCAAACTGCGGCCCTCCAGCTGTTGCAAAACTACAACTCCCACAATGCCCTGCTGTAGACTGATACCTGTAGGCTGTTCGGGCATGCTGGGAGTTGTAGTTTTGCAACAGCTGGAGGGCCGCAGTTTGAGGATGCCTGCTCTACACGGTGACTCAGCTGATCCCATAGGTTTTCAACACTTTGGTGCCTCTTACAATGTGCCTGGAGTTGTGCTGCATTCATCATCCGGTTCCGGATGTGGCCAAAGGACGCCCACTTCTATGCCTTTCTGTGACTCTTCCAGTCTCTCTGAATCTCTGTTACAACCTGCTGAGGACACTCTGTGACACTGTAAGCTCAGTGGCCACTTCCGTCTGAGAACATCCTGCTTGAAGCCTCGCAATCAAGAGGTACGGTTGATCAATCGTCTTGGTCTCATGATGTCAAAATGTGAACAGCATGATGAGGAGGACTGTTTAAATACCAATTGCACCAGGAAATTTTTTGGGTGAGTCATAAATCAAATACCGGTTGTGAATTTTGCTCCTTGTTAGAGAACAGCAAGTTGAGCAAAAAGTACTCAAACACTGAACATTTGAACATGTGCATTTAAAATTTTAGAGAAGGTCACATTAAGTTCACCTGTAAAGGTTAGAATGCATTGTAGGTTCATCCTGAAATTTCACCCACAAGCCAAATATCCCCAACTTTTTGTGAGTAGTGTAGAAGTAATATGGTATTGAAATATAATATTGAAGTAATATGAGCCATGACTGTGTGTAAAACAATAGGTTACATATAAAACTACTGCGCAAAATAAAGTACTATTGAAAATAAAGTTACATTACACTGATCTGATACACAATAACTCCATAGTGGTTTTTCAAACTTACCCCTTTGTTGCCATGTCACTATCAATGCCCACTTTTGTTAAAGTATCCTATAAAAAACAAAAGGGTTCCAGTCATGAACTACTGAACTGATAAACCTCCAACAAAATGAATTTCAAAGCAATAATTTTACCTGGGTATTTTCTTTTAACGCTTTGTCTTGTTGCCATTGAGCCACACTTCCAGGTATTGAAAAAGTAATACAACCATCTTGACAGTTGAGCTCCATAACATAAGTGATTTTTATGACAACAGTTGCTTTGGGTGGTAAATTTCCCACACTCACTGTGAATACATCCTAAAATAGAAGTAGCAAAATTACATATTGTTCTTGGCAAGTCACCGCCGGTTTATAAATGGTCAGTATGGTCAACTTACAAAGACGGCAAAACTGTATACATAACACTGAATATACTAAAAAGATCTATACAACTTAAAAGAACAGTAAACGCAGAGAATGAAAAAATAATAACACTAATTCTGCTAATAAAAAATAAAAAAAAGTGAATGGGGCTGAGAGCGATACCAAGTACAGCCGCTATACAATACAATGTAAGGCGCTGTGCTTGGTAAACTGCGAGAAGGCTGCGGCGTTCACAGGAGCACCAGTGCCGTCTCAAACAGCTGACTGGCAGGGGTCCCGGGTGTCGCACACCCACCGAACAGATACTGATGACTTATCAAGAGGATAGGTTATCAGTATTAAAATCTGGGAAAACCCTTCTAATCCTATTTCGTCTGAAATTACAATTAAAACTAAGAAATATATAAGGACATCTTTTCTGTTTCTCTACAGATCAGCCATGTCCAACCTCCTCCTCCTTACTGCCCTGTGTGTGGCCGTCAGACAACTGGCTGCAGTAGTAGTGTGCCCCTTACCCTGTCTACAATAGGAGAAACAGAATGCTGAACCTCGACCCTTGGCTAAGCTTCATTCCCTTAGGTGATCTCCAGCCAAAGATCGAATTGTTCAGCAGGATATTTAAGAGGTTTCCCGGGCTTTTAAAATTGATGACCTATCCTTAGGATATCAGCAAACATGTTCTTTTTATACTGCTGTTTTATTCCAAAAGTACCAAATACAACATTATCCTGAACGCGTTTCGGCAAGTAGCCTTTCTCAGCAGGCTACTTGCCGAGACGCGTCCAGGATAATGTTGTATTTGGTACTTTTGAAATAAAACAGCAGTATAAAAAGAACACGTTTGCTGGGATCTATCTTGTTAATAAAGTGTGGAGAAAGCTCCTTCCCACGAAACGTGACAAGAGGATCGAGTGCTTTCTATCTTTAATTTGATCTATCCTCAGGATAGGCTGAGGTCCAACACCAAGCACCTCCCGCCGATCAACGGTATGAAGGGAAGGAGTGCGTAGTGTGCATGTGCCATCTCCCATCTCTCTTCTTGCTGTCAATGGCAAAGCAGCAGCAAGCAGGAAAAGAGAAGGGCGATGGCACGTGCACACAGCTTCATACAGCTGATCAGTGGGTGTGCCGGGTGTCGGACCCCCACCTATCCTAAGGTTAGGTCATCAATATTAAAAGCCCGGAGAACCCCTTTAAGCATGGGGGTGGATCAATCATGCTTTGTGGTTGTGTTGCCGCCAATGGCAAGAGGAACACTTCACGGGTAGAGGAAAGAATTGATTCAATGAAATTCCAGCAAATTCTGGAAGCAAACATAACACCATTTGTAAAAAAAAGCTGAAGTTGAAAAGAGGATGGCTTCTACAAATGGATAATGATCCTAAACACAAAATCCGCAATAGACTACCTCAAAAGGCGCAAGTGAAGGTTTTATCTACTTGCCCTCACAGTCCCCTGATCTGAACATCATTGAAAATCTGTGGATAGACCTCAAAAGAGCAGTGAATACAAGACTGCCCAGGAATCTAGTAAAACTGAATGATTTTTTGCAAGAAAGAATTGATGAAAATCCCTCAAACTAGAATTGAAAGACTCTTGGCTGGCTACAAAAAGTGTTTACAAGTTGTTACTTGCCAAGAGGGTGCTACTACTAACCATGCAGTGTGCCAACTGTTTTGTGTTGGGCCATTTTCCTTTTTTGTTACTTTGAAATGTCGGGCATTTTCATAGGTATATATATTGATACCTGGTCATATTATATTCAAAATGCATGCTCATTGTCTTTAAGAGACAGGCTGAACCAAAGTTTTCATACACGGCTGAAACAGGCCAAGATTTGAAGGCACACAGAGTTCAGTCTGTGTAAGAGTTTATTCTGAATACAAAGAACATTGTATTTTAAAAAGTTATTGCCACAGATGTGGGCTTATCTGTTAAGAATACACTGGATTCTCCAGACATGTCCGTCTGAAGAGAACAAGGCCCATTCATATCATTATGGTCCATAGATCAAAAGTGTGAGAAACATTCAGAGAGACGCCTAGAGGTCTGTCTTTAGTTGTTTCAAAGTTTTCTAAACTAATCCTCATCTCTAATTTACGACGACGAGGGTCAAATGTATATGATGCAAAAATACCCTAGTTAACTCTTCATGGTATGGTGTTAATAGCTTGCACAACAGTGCCATCCGGAGACAGATATCGATATCATTACACCATCCTCCATAGTTGCATTATGGGTAAACATGATCTCATAGGATCTTATTACATATGTTTACACCCCCTCAATTGATTGGAGAATACTAATCCAGGGGGTGGTAATGTTAGATTACAAGGGAGATAATTACCCTAGATAGATGGGCATCAGAAAAGGAAGAAGAAAGAGAGGCAAGAAGGAGGGAAGCAAAGAACAAGCAAACAAGCAAGCAAATAACATTCCAACATTCCAGCCAGAACACCCAAGATTGAGGGGTCTACCAATATGAAAGCCATGGTGATGGACCATCCAGCTTTCCTAGGAGCAGAAGTGAGATTCCTGCTAGGACTTGGTAAGAAACACAAAGAGTGATGTTTCATTTTATTAAGACTATTTAGATAATATGGGTAAAATCATAGCATCTATGTTGGCGAACATATTAATTTATTTATCATCTCTTTATATGAGATGTAGTCTTAGATATAGAATAATTGTGAGCCTTCATTCTACCTGCAGAAGAATCAAGTTTCATAATTTATCAAAGTATTAAATGATTGCATACATATATGCATAGATGGAGATATATTGATAGTAGCATTCTTCGCCAAGCTAGATGATAAATTCCTACTGGAAGATTTGTTCCAAGTTCTTCCAATTTCTGTTGTCTTAATAGTCTTACCAGGTTATACAGATATGAAAGTAGTATTGACAGAAGTTTTAAAAGTAGTCTAGGATTTGACTACTGTCTTCTAAGTTATATACTTGAATGGATTTGCCCATTACTACATGTGAGGTGTATTTTAGTTTGGTTAGAGAGGGGTGGGGAATGTATTTATCATTCCATATAGATGTCTAGGATTAGACACGCCTCTGAACAGGAGTAATGGATATAATGTAACTTCTTGTTTTGATATCCTAACCAAATAGCTTTGTTATAATGTGACAAGCTGCTCTTACCCACATGTATTGTGAAGCTTCTAGTGCCTGATATCAATGCCATATATATTAATTGGCATATATCATTTTTTATTTACTTATGATAAGCTTGTAATGCTTCATATATCATTGCCATATATATTCCTTGGCATATATAATCGTGTTTATATACTTATTTGTTTATAATCATGTAACTAATAAAATCTGCATATTTTTATAATACTTGTGTATTATTGTTTAATGTCAAAACTACATCTTTAGCATTAATGTCATCTCTCATGAAAAGAACTTATTATCTGAGGAAATAGTCGGCCTCAGATGTGAATTGTATCGATTGGGTTATCTACAATTCACCAGGTCATAATTTCAGGTAGTTACGAAAAAAATATTTTTATGACCATAATTAATAATTCTAAAGTTGATTTTATTGACCCGACAGAAAGTGTAAAAGATTAAAATAAAAACTTGCTTGAAGGGGTTTTCTGGGATTTTAATATTGATGACCTATCATTCCATTCAGCTCGTTAAAGAAAAGGTGAGTGCCGTGCCAGTGCAGCCTTCCCTTCATTGTAATTACAAAAAGCCATCCCATTTACTTCTATGGAACGGCTCCAGCCTATTCAAGTATATAGGAACGAGCCGCCGTCCCATAGAGGTGAATAGAACAGCTTTGTGTAATTACACCTGCTTGCTGCTGCGATTTCGACCGCAAGCAGGTAAACAATAAAAGGAAGGCTGCTCTTGCATGGAGCATCGCCTTCTCTTCAATCAGCTGATCGACAGGGGGGCCGGTTGTCAGACCTCCACCGATCTGATATTGATGACCTATCCTAAGGATAGGTCGTCAATATTAAAATCCTGGAAAACCCCTTTAACTGTTCACAGTAACAGTAATTTTGAGCAGGGGTGCCCAAACTTTTGCATGCCACTGTATATGTAGGATTTTGTTTCAGTTCCTCATCATTTTTAAGATTGTTGACTTGTAACAATATAATGAGTTAAGCATACTTTGGTTTTAAGCCTCTGTTTTACAAGTAAGATTATTTTAACATAGGAATTAACACAATGTAGTGTTTTAAAACCGTACAGGAGCATCCTGATCCATGAGATAAGCACCATGCCCTTTACTGATAGCAGTCCTGTACTCTTGATGTGCCTGCTGTTTTTCCTTTACCTGTAGAAAATTATATACATCATTAGACAAATTAAAAACAGTATGTTAAACAAAAATATTTATTCTAGTAAAACCAAATATTATACCTCTCCTATGATGTGTTTCCTATTGATAAAAGCTTCAAAACCACATACAGCTGCTGTACTGTCCAGAGGGAAAACATATTTTGCCTCAATAGGCAAGTCAGAATTATTCTTATAGGTCTGGAATATCACTACCTGTAAAAAAACATATTAGTTGATATATCTGAAAGATTCTAGGTCCTCTATAATGCAAAAGAAAAAATATTTTAAAAGTCACAAGTACCTGAGCTGCAAGGTCCATTAATTGAGCTTTGACGTGTATGCTTTGTAAAGGAATTTGCTGCCCATCACTGCCTTTTAGACCACTTTTTATGACCTGTTCATTAGGTAGATCATCTATTGAAACATCTGTTAATAAAAACAACCATTAAGTGGAGTTCTTATCTTATGATGCTATGAGATTTTGCATAAATGCCTTAACCCCTTTAGGACACATGACATACCGATACGGCATGTTTCCCGAGTCCTTAAGGACACATGACGTACCGGTACGTCATGAGTAGTTTCTATCACTGCTGCTCAGCCGGCAGTGATCGGAACAAGGTACCTGCTGAAAATGAGCCCCTACATAGGACAATCGCCCAAAAATAAATAAAAAATATGGCTCTCAAACCATGGAGACACGGGGGCGTGGCTTCGACATGGTGGAGTGAAGACGCACTTACAGGGAGCTCCGTGACCCAGCTCATCTAACAGAGGCGACCGCTCCACTTACCCTCCTATCCGGGCCATGTCCAAAGGGAGAAGATCGAGGAGCCAGTCTGCGGTCCCTCCTGCCCAGTCCATCGGGCGCTATCTCCGCTCCGGGCCGCAGACAAGCCAAGACACTCTAGGCATGGAAGCTGCCGTCTCATCCCTGCGGCCTGCAGCCCTACCCTTCTCTCCGGCCCCAGCAGCTGCTGCCGCGCCACATGAGGGCCGCGCTTCGGGCGAGCTCCTGACACACAGCTCGGCCCCATCTTTCACAGGTGAAGTGCCTGCATGCTGGACCTCCACAAACCATCGTGGGTTACAAGCCCCTACCAGTGACCATGACACCACACTAAGGGCGCAGACAGAGCCCGTCCGCCAAAATGGCGCTGGCTCCCACTCCTCGCCGTCCCACATGGCAGACCGCATGGCGGTTGAACACTATCCTGACGCTGGGAGAGACATTGCCACTTCAAATGGGGCTACTTCCAGGGACTCGGCAGGGGAGAAACCTCACTCCATTCCGGATCCCTCCACATCGATCCCTCACCCACATGTACCGGATTCCCAGGCCCTTAGTCAGGGTATACCAGCAATCTTCACTACACAGCAACCCGATACGCAGAGGGACCTCCCGTTACCCCCACTCACTCTGGACCGTACCATAACTGACCTTTGGGAGATGGTGAGGGCTTTGCCCACCAGATCTGACCTAGAGGCCCAGGTGGCCCGAATTGAATCCACGCAAGCCCAAGCCCTCCAATCTGTGCGGGAGGATGTTCAACAGCTAGATGACCGTTTATCGTCACTGGAACACCGATATACAGACACAGTTGTCAAGGTTAACTCCTTATCTTCTGCTCTGGCCTCCCATACCTCTCAATTGAAGGACTTTTCTTTGCACCTTGATGATGTAGAGAACAGAGGTCGCCAGAATAACCTGAAAATCCGTAATATCCCAGAAAGCGTACCGGGTGAACAACTACACTCTACTGTCACTGGCATCTTTAATGCCATCCTGGGCGATCTGCCTTCGTCTGAAATTGAACTGGATAGGGTCCACAGGACCGCTGGTCCCAAAGTTGGCGGTCTAGATAGACCACGAGATGTAATTTGCCGTGTCCACTTCTACGTGGTGAAAGAGCGTATTCTTTGCAAGGCCTGGGAGAAGAAAGAACTTTTCTATGAGGGTATTCCGATTTCTGTCCTGCCTGATGTCTCTCGCCTCACTCTGTCCATGCGGAGAACGGTTAGACCACTCTTGGATGCGATCAGAGAGGCGGGTGCGACCTATCGCTGGGGCCACCCGTTCCACATCATTGTCCGCTACGGTACTGGTCAGTCTGTGTTGATTCGATCTCCTGCTGATCTTCCGGAATTGTTCAAGTTCCTCGACATCCCACCGTTCCCAGTTCCAGACTGGACTGTCCCTCCGTTCCTGCAGGACCCCTCAACTCGTCCAGAGTTTGCCAAACGACAGGCTTCACCGTTCCCGAGACGTCCCTCGCCTGGTCATCCCGGTCTCCCGCAAAATCGTCCTTTGAGACCACACTACTTACCCCAGAGGAGGCTCCCACCATCTCCACGTTGATCCAGGATCCTAATCGACTAGTCGGCATCCAGTCCTAGGCTCCTATCGGGGTCCTTGTTATTGTATTTACTTCTCATGCCTTTAACCTATGTCCAGGTTTCTACTCCTCTCCTCTGTCCCTGGATTCCTGCTTCGTTTGTTACATGTTACCCTCTCCTCTCCTGCTATAATGGTGACCTCCACCTCCTTGTCTTCTTTTCTATATGGTCCTAATCTGTGACATTTTTTGAAAACGGTCTCCCGTTCTGAAGTTCATCTGTTCTTTCTTGGGTCAATGGACTTCCTCCCGTTTAGTATGGTCTCATTGTAGCACTGTAGCGTTGTAATTTCCTTCTAAGCGCCATTCGTTCTATTACCCCCGCTAGGGTACTGTGACTTCCTCCTTTGGGTTTATTCCTAGGGCAGACTACTCACAGTTACGTTTAAGTCTGCAAAGGTTTTTCTCTTTCTCGTTTCATCCTTTATTCTTCCTACCTCACCTTCCTACCCTTTTTCTCGTCTCTGCTTCCTTGTGTGTTCCCCCCCTTTCTCCTCTCCCCCTAGTCCCCAGTGCACCTCTCTCCCACGTCGTATCTTGAGGAACTAGACTCTTAACTCCTAGCTATATACCATGTCTAATGTTCTATTGGTCTCTCTCAATGTGCAGGGTCTCAACCTTCCGGAGAAAAGGTCTTCCCTCTTGCGTCTCCTCTGGAAAAATAGAGCTCAGGTGGCTTTCATTCAAGAAACACACTTCCGCTCCTCGTCAATTCCGAAACTCTCTGACCGACATTTCCCCTATGTCTATCACAGTACTTCTCCAGATGCCGTTAACTTCCCATTTAAATGGGTGAAATCCTCACTCAAGTACCTCGGGATACATCTAACCTCCACCCTCTCAGATCTATATCAAGCTAACTACCCACCACTTCTCCGACTCATAAAAGCAGACCTGGACCGTTGGCACGGTCACACATTTTCTTGGTTCGGTAGGGTCTCCATATTCAAGATGAACATCCTTCCGAGGATCCTATATCACTTTCAAGCCATGCCAATTCACATCCCTAGATTGTTTTTCCATAGTCTCCTGAAAATGATGACACACTTCATTTGGGCGGGTAAACCCTCTAGAATTGCTAGGTCACTTCTATTCCGTCCTAAACTTGAAGGGGGTTTGGGATTACCCGATTTTATCTCCTACCACAGAGCCTCTCACCTGTCCAGAATTATCGACTGGTGTCGTAACGCAACATACAAGCAATGGGTTACAATTGAGCAGTCTTTCCTCCCTACCCCATTGGCTACTACTCCCTGGCTAGATACTCATACACCTCTAGAATGTATGCTATTCTAGATGACCAAAGTAATCATTCCCTAGCTAGCCCTAAGTTCTTTGATCTGTTCAGGATAGAGGGAGAGACTACACCCTACACCCTAGGAACATGCTCTGGTCTTGTGACAACCTCAGGAAGAAGAGCTAATGGTTGCATCTTAAAGCCCATCAAAGGACATAAGAAACTCTCTCTTCCAACCCTTATTGAGTGTGACAAATTGCCGGACACAAGGGATGAGATTCCCACACCTGAAGCCGCACAGCATCACCCTCATCTCAGGAACATAGCCAGAGAGATTCCTCCCCTTGATAGCCATGCCAAGATCTTACTCTTGCTAGGTAGAGACATTCTTGAGGCTCATAAGGTCCTTGAACTTCGCAATGGCCCTTTCATATGCCCAGAAACTTACAGTGGGTTGGATCATCGTGGGGGATGTATGTCTGGACAGAACCCGCAGACCCTGCCAAGTACACTCCTTCAGAACTGAAGTATTAATACAGGGGCGAACTTCTTACTTCAGACAGTGTCCTAACCACTACTATGTGCAAGATATGCCCTGCCCAAATATTCTAAAAACATCAGAAAGCAGCTTAAATCCCAAGGAGTCAGCTGCAGAAGAATGTTCCTGGACAGAAGGGCAGCTTGTAGAAAGGCCTTCAGGATTTCAATTGGAGCCCTCTTCAAGCCCTTCCCAGCTTTGCAGTCCTCACACAGTTTATCATAATGAATCCTATATCATCACTGACAACAAGCCTTCTGATTCATGTAGTTCTGATGAGATACAGCAGAAACTTGAGCCTTCCAGTCTACTGTTTGACAATGAGTTTAATTCTGTAAAAGAAGTATCTTCTGAATGTTCTATAAAGGAGGTTCCTTCAACACAGGAAGAGTTCATTTCAGATACTTTGAAAGAACCTTCAGTTCCATCTGCAGTTGTTGATTGCACTCAAGAGGATCACAGTTCTTCCCAGTCTTCAACGGATGAGCACCTCCATATTGCTCAGCCTTTTCTGAAAACCACAGGAAAAAGTTCACCGCCAATGTCCATGACAAATACTGCATGTCACCAACCCAAGTCCGTACGTACAAAGACAGATCCCATTTCAGAAGTGAAAAGCAGACAAGAGCATTTGTATTCACGATTCATAGACAGAAAGCAATCTACATGTGAATCAGCCTCACAAAATAAGCGCTTTCGCTCTAAATTGGTGACACAGACAGAGAAGTCACATTCTAAATCTTTGGTAAGATCAAGGAGAACCAAGTCTCGCTCAGCTTCTAATGAAAGCAACAGACAACCTCCTGTAGTAAAAAAGAAGAAATCCACATCTGGGGTGCATAAAAGATCACTGAAGAATAAACCAAAAAATATAGGAAATATTCCTGTGCCATCTGGCGTTTTCAAAGAGCACAACCTTTATAAGTTTCGGTGAAAGCAGGTAAAACATCTCACCAGTCAGTTCTGGAAAAGGTGGATAAGAAAGTACCTCTACCTCTAGCAAGAATGCAGAAGGTGGCAAGAACCAAGGCCCAATATAAAGGAAGGAGATTTGTTCTGTTAAGAGACAAACAAGTTAATGGTCTCGACTGGCCTACTGGACTTATTACTAAAGTCGTTTCCAGTTTGGATGGAAAGAACTTCCATGTTGAGATTCCTTCTACCAGAGATGCTCATCATCTTCTAGGATTGTTTCCAGTACCAGCTCTATGTCTGAACTGAAGATATATCCTATTTTGGTTTGAATAAATGTTCATTGCATGTTTCCTTTTCAGGTTTATGGACATTATTCATTGTTATTTATACAATTCCATTGTATGCATATACATAGTGGTATCTACCGATACCAGACGGGGAGTGTTCCATTTCAGTATCTTGAATTGTGTATTGGTATGCTCCTCTCTTCTCCTCCCCCCTCTGTTTCTGCTTCTAGTTGGTTCAGTCTAGCCACTTCCTGTTTACCCTGTCATGCATTGCTGTTTTGTGTGCTCTAATTCTGAGGAGATTCTGAGAAAAATCTGAGGTGAATCTGTGTATCTCATGTTCTTATCAAGGAGACTATTAGTGGCATAATTCTTTTACCATCTGGATTCCCTGCATATCTTGTAATACAATCTCCGGATTAAAAGACTACTTGATTAACTCCTGGGTGTCTGATGCGTAAACTGTAAGTGGAGGATGTCTGATTCAACAAGTAACCTCACAGATGCGTGATTTGTATAAGGCTGACATTTCGAAACGCCACAATATCTAATATAGATGTTACTTAGATGGATATAGCTTAGATACAGATATAGCTTAGATACATACATAGCTTAGATACATCCATAGCTTAGATACATCCATAGCTTAGATACACATATATGTCCATCATATAGATATAGCTATATCTAAGCTATATCTGTATCTAAGCTTGAACTGTATCTAAGCTATATCTGTATCTCGGCTACATTCGTATCAAAGCTATATCTGTATCTAAGGTTGAACTGTACCTAAGATATATATGTATCTACTTTATATATAAAGGAGACGCCCAGGGCAAAAGAAGATGTCTCCGCCCCAGGCAAAATTATCAGAAGCACGAGCGCAGGTACTAGGGGCTACAGAGGACGAACGGAGCGGCACCCAGGGATACAAGTAAGTGCAGGGACATCCCTGGGTGCCGCTCTGCATGTATATACATTTGCCTAATAAACTGTGGACCAGTGAAAGCTCCTCTTCAAGCATAGGTCATCAACATCTGATCGGTGGGGGGGGGGGGTCCAAATCCTGGCATTAGCTGTTTGAAGAGGTTCACAGCTTACCAAGCAAAAGGCCATCCATTGTATAGCAGCTGTGATTTGCATTGCAGCCCAGGCCCATTTACTTGAATGAGCCATGTGTATGCCATTTAACTGATGAAAATGATGTCACTGGCTAGGATGAGGCCACAGCACTCACTGAAGCACCTCAGCCTCTTCAAACAGCTGATGGTGGTGGTGCTGGGAGCCAAACCCCCACTGATCATATATTGTTGACCAATCCTGAGGATAGGTCATAAATATTAAAATCTTAGAAAACTCCTTAGACTCAGAATTCCCTGATAGGATATATGAAAATGGGTTTTATAAACTGTTCAACTACTTTAAGGTTTCTTACCTTCGGATGGTTCAGACAGGCCTATACAATGATCAGGTGTCTGACCAATGGAAATAAACAAAGATTCCTTATCTAGGTCGACATAATCGCCATCGGTGGAAAACTGAACAATGTATTTCATTTGTACTTGATTTACATCATACACTACATATTCATCATCCTGAAAAAATACAAGAAAGTTACAACTTAGTTTTATGGTCAAAATAAGCAGGTTATCAGACAAGGTGATGATCCTCCTGATCGTCGTTTCACCCACGAGTTTCAGTTAGCGACTATTGTGAATATTGGTATGAGATGAGATATGGAAAAGTGGCAGGTGGCTGAGTGCAGATCAAAATAACGATGCGGCATTTATATCCCGAGCAATGTATAGAAATCACAGAATCAAGTAAAGTCAGAATTGAAAGGGCCAAGGATCAAACAAACTGGAGCACAGGACAAAGAGTGGAGGAAGGAGCAAAGGACAAAGAAAAAGCCAAGATTGGAAAAATGACAAGAAGACGGATATGACACAACTGCTAGTAGGCATTATTCACACTTTTTTGAGTTTGATACAGTTTGGCGGTCAGATTATTTTTTTTTTTAATACAGGCGTGGAAGATGTATAATGGAAAATGTAATGGTACATTCACAAGGAATTTGCAGTGTATGTTAGGAAGATGTGGCGGGAATGCTCCCAGGGCCCCTGTTCACCTGACGGAGGACAAAGAAATGTCCTTTTGGTCCCCATCAGGATGAAATGTGACATTATACATTTCTGCTCTATAGAATAGCGTAGTTGACTATGCTATTCTATACGGAGGCATTTAGTACTGCCTATAGAATATCGCATGGTATTCAGTTTTTTAACATGGAAGTCTATGGATGATGTATGTCACAGGCATCATTTTGTGGCATATGTCAGGGAATCCTCCAGGTATATCTGCAATATAAACAGTGCAAATGAACAGTGAATGAGCCCTTATATTGCTCCACATTTTTAGAACAATTTACATTTTTCTGGGAAAAAAACCTGCAAGAGAATATAAAGTGTGAAGACTCTATTAAAAGTATGTTATTGTCCAATTCTAGATGTAATAGTGGGTGTACATAACTTGGAGTATATATGCATTTTTTTTCCCCTATATACTGCATACTTCTAAGGGTACTTTCACACTTGCGTTGAAGGATTCCGTCAGCCATTCGTTAAAACGTTTGAAAGATCCGTTTGACAATTGTATTGAAATAACTGATCCGTCTGTCCATTGTCATCCGTAAAAATGGATCCGTTATTTATTATTTTACCATTTTTAAAGGTCTGCGCATGCGCAGAGTGGAGGAACGGATCCGTTAATGCGTCAATTTTCAATGGCGGATCCGTCATTTCGTCAAGTGTTTCCGCTTTTTTGGACGGAGATAAAAATACAACATGCTGCGTTTTTATCTGCATCCAAAAAACGTGAAAGGACTGAAGACAAACTGATGCAAACTGAACGGATTGCTTTCCATTCAGAATGCATTAGGATAAAACTGATCAGTTTTTTTTCCCGTTATTGAGCCCCGAGGACGGAACTCAATGATGAAAAACTTTGACGCTAGTGAGAAAGTACCCTAACACTAATTCAGAATACGAACATGGTTCTATCCTGATGCTATGAGTTTACCTTAAAGAGGACCTTTCATGGGTCCCAACATTGTAAAATAACTATCTGGACATGGAGAGCGGCGCCCAGGGATCTCACTGCACTTACTATTATCCCTGGACGCCGCTCCGTTCGCCCACTGTGGCCCTGTTACCTACTCCCGCGCTGTATGGTAATTGCTACTAACTTCGAAACAGGGAGGAGACATCAGCTTCTCTCCCTGGGCGTTCCTTCTCCCTGGCTGTAAGCTCTGCGCTGCGATTGGACAGCGCTACAGCCAGGGAGAAGGAATGCCCAGGGAGAGAAGCTGATGTCTCCTCCCTGTTGTGAAGTCAGTAGCAATTACCATACAGCACGGGAGAAGGTAACAGGGCCACAGCAGGCGAACGGAGCGGTGCCCAGGGATAATAGTAAGTGCAGTACGATCCCTGAGCGCCGCTCTACATGTCCAGATAGTTATCTTACAATGTTCGGACCCATGAAAGGTCCTTTTTAAATTTTATCTTTTATTTTTAAATTCTTTTAGTGCAATAGACTTTTATGCATTACTTGAAAGGGTACATGAAATAAGTATTTTCTTGGACATGGATTAGGTATTTTCTTTTGACCTTTGCAGAAATCACACTTCTTTGTGGCACTATTAAATTTACTCACTTTTGTGGATTTTGTTTCTTTTATATCTGTCTCTGTCATGGAAATAAATTATAATACAAAAGAATCACAATCAATTTTTTTTTAAAGTATGCTTCTTATATAGCCAAATTTTGTAAGACTAATTGAAGGGCAGTAAGGGCCCGGCATGATGATGTTTGTACTGCCTAACCCTGTCAATGAAAGTGCAGAGGGACCGGCAGTTGCAGAAAGAGCTGAGCCTCTAGGTGTAAAGGTAACGCCCCCCCCCCTTTGCTTCTAGAGGCTCATTTGCATATATTGAAACGTTTTCTCAGCAAAGCGGGCACATAAGAACATGGGACCAACACAGATGCCTTCAGCTGCCAAGTGCACATGTAACAGGTCAGCCAGTGTCTTAGGTACAAATCTGCTGACAGATGCCCTTTAGGCCAACGCTACTTACTGTAAAGTCTGAGTTAACCCCATCCTTCTGTTGGACACCATGCACACTGTGGAAGCCACTGGGTGGTTCAGTGATTGTATAATCTCTGCGAAACACATCTGTGCATTTACCAAGAGCCACATCACAGACAACCATGAGCCGCGATCCAGTGATATCACTTGGCTGGGAATACTTTACACTTGTGCTATATATATATAAATATAAAAAAAAAAACATTTAATTAATTATTACTAGCTAAAGAGATATATGTTTTGAGATGTATTCACAATTATTACCAGGCATATACATTATATTGTTTTGGGAATTTCACAAAAAAGACTAAGGGGGTCATTTATTATGACCGGCGTTTTAGACGCCAGTCATAATAGGGCCCTGTGCTAGTGGTGGATCTGACGAAGTTATGTAGAGACCAGTGCCTCTAAATCTACGCCAGCTCCCTTGCTGGCATAGATTTAGACCATTTTCTACGCCTGAAACAGGCATAGAAAATGATGAATGAGGTGGACCTGCCGGCCTGTCCCATTTCCCTGCTTGGCTCACCTTTGTAGACCTGGCGTGAACGGGGAAAAGTCGCAGATTGCGGCACAAAGAGCCTTTGTGCCGCAATCTGTGCCAGAAATACGCCTAATTTAGAGCTAGCTGAGATCCGGAGCCTAATAAAACAACTGCTTCTAAACATTCCAGGAGCCACCTATGTATTTGTAAGTATGATTTATCCCTCATCTGTTCTGTAAGCTACTGTGCTGATAACAAACATAGTGGGAAGTAAGGGTACAATGCTGGCAGACTTTCATAGAAGGGATATACTCCTACTTCTGAGTGAAATGCATCTAGCTGTGCAGCTAAAACAGGGAATAGTATGGCTAAAAAACACATTAGGGAATCCCAAACATAACTGTTCCTTCACAGTTATGATTGTACAAAGAACTACAGCCATTGGTTAACATTTCTTTTTTTTTCTTTTTTTAACTCAGGTACGTTTTATTCACAGCTTCTTCAAACACCTTTTTTGCTTTCATAATGTAATAAAATACCAATTTCTACAGAAACAGTTATTAGTCACTGATCACTCATAGACAGTCTATGAATAAATAAATTCTAACAAACCCTATACACTTATATTTTGAATACACACTGCCTTTCAAATGACAACCTCAGTGTTTGAACCACAGGATCTGAACTTCCCACTCTTATTCTATTGCACCGGTTCTCTGGAATGCACTACCCCAGACCAGGGATGGGCAAACTGCGGCTCTCCAGCTGTTGTAAAACTACAATTCCCACCATGCCCTGCTGTAGGTTGATAGCTGTAGGCAGTCTTGGCATGCTGGGAGTTGTAGTTTTGCAGAAGGAGTTTGCCCATCCCTGCCCCAGACAAACAGATCAATTACTTACCTGCATGGTTTTAGCCTAGGCATAGAAATACATCTTTTTATCCAGGCCAATCACGTTCCCTAACCTCACTCTTCTATGTTTAAAGGCGTTGTCTGCCTTTTTCTTACTGATCATCTATCCTTTGGATAGGTCATCAGCATTTGATTGGCAGAGATCCAACACTCGGGATCCCCACCGATCAGCTGTTTGAGAAGGCAGCCATGCTCACAGGCCAGCTTACCTGGACTATAGGTCAGATGGCCTGGGCACAGCTCAGCCCCACTCACTTCACTAGGGCTGAGCTGCGCCCAGGGTATGTGACCTATAGTTGTGAGGTCTCTGGCCTGCAGGAAGCAGCGAGAAGGCTGTGGCTCAACTGCCTTCTCAAACTGCTGATTGACGGGGGTCCTGGGTGTTAGACTTCTACTGATCAGATGCTGGTGACCTATCCAAAGAATAGATCATCAGTAAGAAAAAAAGCGGACAATCCCTTTAACCCCCGGCCCTTCCCTTATTATTCCTTGGAACATGACCCCTTCATTCAACACTATGCCCCACACTCTTTGAACCATAAAGCACTTCATAAATGTGAATCTGGTGACTGGCTCAAGCTGTTTTATGTGTCCTACCTCTATATGGACCATTGTAGAAAACAAGCACTTTTTACCTAGTGTCACCCCTATTTTCACATAGATTATAAACTCTTGCAAACCAGACCCTCAATTCTATTGCTTGTTACTGCATTTGGTAATGTACTCTCGGAATTGTAAAGAGATGCAGAATATGTTGATGCTATACAAAGAATATCAATGAATAGTGCTGCAATCTCACATTGTTACTTGATACACTTCCAAACAGTGTGAACTGATGCAAGCTAACAAACCTTACCAACTTTTTTTTTTTATTATTCTTTTATTAGAAAATTACAAAAAAAACCCCCATAAAAATAGCAATACATTTTACACTTACATAGAAAAAACATCAAGCATCAACCAGAGAAGGATGAGAGTAATAAAGACAAATACTTGAATAGGGGTGGTAGGGCATCCATTCCCCTCCCACTTAAATGCCCTCTACATGGATATACTTGACTTATCCAGTACATAACAATAAATATCACATTGCTTATCTTACCTTTGACCCTTTATTCCTTCTTATCCCTCCCCTCATCCCCCTGCCCACCCTTCCCCACCTCAGGTAGGTAGAAGGGGGTCAGGACAAAGAGTGAGAGAGAGAAAAAGTAAATAAATAAAGAGAGAAAATATATAAAATAATAATTATATATATATATATATATATATATATATATATATATATATTATTTATTTATATATTTTATCCACTGAGTCCAAATTTTCTCATGTTTATAGCCTCCATTACTCTTAATATATCAGGGCGCATCCATCTTCTTGCTATCAGTAGACGAGCTATAAAACATGATTTATATAGCATACTTTCATTCTCTTTTGATAGATCATGAGGAATTTCAACCAAAATACATATAGAAGCTGTCCAATGGATTTTAAGACTAAAAATATCCCCGATTAATTCCATCAGACTACACCAGAATGGTTGTATCTTTGGACATCTCCACCACATGTGAATAATGTCTGCTTTATCATTCATACATCTAGGACATAGTCCTGATGTTTTAGCTGAAACTTTTTTAAGCCATTTTTGTGTCACATATAGACGATATCAACTTGATACCAAACTACTAATTTAATCTTACCTTTTAAATGTCAATATTAATGAAAATTATAACAATATAATCAAATTTGCATGCAAACCTTATTGAATCACTGAAATAAATGCCACTTCCAAGGTTTCCAATATCTGTTCTTTCACCACCAAATTCTTCAACAACAATCTTTGGCATCATTAGTCCTCTGCAAAGGACAAAAAAAGATAAATACGAATAAATAAAAAATGTGTTCTGAAAGGAAAACACAAAGCAATGTATTCTATAAGAAAGTAACATAGTATATAAGGCCAAAAAAATACATCTACAATTGGGCAGACTAGATGAGCCAAATGGTTCTTATCTGCCGACACATTCTATGTTTCTATGTTTCTATCTGTTCATCCAGTTGGGCCTGTCATCCTGCTAGTTGATCCAGAGGAAGGCAAAAAAAAAAACTGTGAGGTAGAAGCCAATTTTCCCCACTTAAGGGGGAGTAAAAAATTCCTTTCCGACTCCATTTACCAATCAGAATAACTCCCCGGATCAACGATCCATCTCTAGTGCATACCAATTCTTATTTATGCTCTCCAGAGGAATCATAGGCTTTGGACAAATCGACTATGATTATTATTGATGAGAATGATTTATTATGTACATAATAGATTTCTGTTGTGGCATATACTACTATCTCTGTGTTTGCATATTCTGCATCCTTCGTATCGTCTCTTTCTTATTGGTTTCCTTCTGTCTGTCACCTAGATTCTCAGTTGTTTAACAAGGCCTTTCCTTTGCCACACATCTGCCATGTTTCAGGACCATTGCTCCTCACCTCCAATACTCCTTTAAGAATAGACATGGGCCATCTCAGCTACCAGGCCCCATATACTGCCGCTTTGGTAGCTAGATCCTTGTGATGACAATTACATGGAAAAACCAAGAAAAAAAAACAATTGTCAAAACTCACCGTGAGAGGATACCCACAAAGTTGCATGGTGAAGAAGCATGGAGCAAGGATTTGACATTTTCAAGTTCACTCCTAAAGTTCATGGCCTCACTCAGTCTTCCAACTCGGAAAACTCTTAAGATATTAAACTGTGCATTGCTGTGTGAAGAAAAAAAAAACATGTCACATGCCACAGAAATAAAAAAACAAACAAAAAAACAACACACTTCAGCCTGCCATGCTCTAGAAATGATTATCTGTACTATTTTCAATGCCAGTGCTGCTCTAATACAGGCTCTCTCTGGTCCCAGTGATGCTCTGGAACAAAAAGTTAAAGGGCTTGCCGCTTTCTTATATTGATGATGTATACTTAGTATAGGTCATCAATATCAGATCAGCAGGGGACTGACTCCCAGGACCCTTGGTAATAATCTGTTTGACTAGAAAGCATCGCTCTTACGAGCACTGCCTTCCCTTTATTGTTAACCTGCTCACAGTCGCAACCGTAGTGGTGAGCAGGTGTAATTACAACTGCTCAGTTCCCATTCACTTCAATGTGACAGCTCCTTCCTGTTCAAGTGAATAGGATGAAGCAGGTTTATTGAAGTGAATGGGGACGACGTAGTTGTAATTAATTACACTGCCCATGGCTGCATTTGCGACGGTGAGCAGGTAAACAATAAAGAGAAGGCAGCGCTTGTACATGCGCTGCTTTCTCTTTAAATAACTGATCGATGGGAGTGCCGGGAGTTGCCCCGCCCCCCCACACCAATTTGATATCGATGAGCAAAAGGTCATCAATATAAAAAAAAAAAGCAATTCCTTTAACCCCTTAAGGACCGGGCTCATTTTCACCTTAGGACCAGGCCATTTTTTGCAAATCTGACCAGTGTCACTTTATGTGGTGATAACTTTAAAACGCTTTTTCTTATCCAGGCCATTCTGAGATTGTTTTTTCGTCACATATTGTACTTCATGACACTGGTAAAATTAAGTCGAAAAATTTCATTTTCATTTATAAAAAAAAAAAAAACCAAATTTACCAAAAATTTGGAAAAATTAGCAATTTTCCAAGTTTCAATTTCTCTACTTCTATAATACATAGTAATACCGCCCAAAAAAGTTATTGATTTACATTCCCCATATGTCTACTCCATGTATCAATCATTTTGGGAATGCCATTTTATTTTTTGGGGAAGTTACAAGGCTTAGAAGTTTAGAAGCAAATCTTGAAATTTTTCTGAAATTTTCAAAAACCCACTTTTTAGGGACCAGTTCAGGTCTGAAGTCACTTTGTGAGGCTTACATAATAGAAACCATCCAAAAATGACCCCATTCTAGAAACTACACCCCTCAAGGTATTCAAAACTGATTTTACAAACGTCATTAACCCTTTAGGTTTTCCACAAGAGTTAATGGCAAATGGAGATAAAATTTCAGAATTTCGATTTTTTGGAAAATTTTCAGTTTGAATCCATTTTTCCAGTAACAAAGCAAGGGTTAACAGCCAAACAAAACTCAATTTTTATTGCCCCGATTCTGTAGTTTTCAGAAACACCCCATATGTGGGCGTAAACTGCTGTATGGCCAAACGGCAGGGCACAGAAGTAAGGGAACGCCATATGGTTTTTGGAAGGCGGATTTTGCTGGACTGGATTTTTGACACCATGTCCCATTTGAAGCCCCCAGATGCAGCCCTAGAGTAGAATCTCCAAAAAGTGACTCCATCTAAGAAACTACACCCTCAAGGTATTCAAAACTGATTTTACAAACTTTGTTAACCCTTTAGGTGTTCCACAAGAGTTATTGGCAAATGGAGATGAAATTTCGAATTTCTATTTTTGTTACCTTGCCTCAAAAAAGTGTAATATAGAGCAACCAAAAATCATATTTACCTTAAAATAATACAAACAAAACTGCCACCTTATCCCGTAGTTTCCAAAATGGGGTCACTTTTTGGAGTTTCTACTGTAGGGGTGCATCAGGGAGCTTCAAATGGGACATGGTGTCAAATAACCAGTCCAGCAAAATCTGCCTTCCAAAAACCATATGGCGTTCCCTTCCTTCTACGCCCTGCCGTTTGGCCATACAGCAGTTTACGACCACATATGGGGTGTTTCTGCAAACTAGAGAATCAGGGCAATATATATTGAGTTTTGTTTGGCTGTTAACCCTTGCTTTGTTACTGGAAAAATTGATTAAAATGGAAAATTTGCAAAAAAATAGCTATTTTCGGACCGTTTTTATTTTTTGTTATTTACATCGTTGAACTGACAGGTTAGATTGTGTGCTATTTCTATAGAGCAGGTTGCTACGGACGTGGCAATACCAAATATGGCTACTTTTTGGGGGTTTTGTTTCAGTTTTACATAATACAGCATTTTTGAAAAAATGATTTTTAGTGTCTTCACATTCTGAAAGCCATATATTTTTTTATTTTTGGGCGACTGTCTTATGTAGGGGCTCATTTTTTGCGGGATGAGATGGCGGTTTGATTGGAACTATCTTGGGGTGCATATGACATTTTGGTCGCCTGCTATTACACTTTTTGTGATGTAAGGTGACAAAAATGGCTCTTGACACCGTATTTTTTTTTTTTGTTGTGTTCACCTGAGGGTTTTGGTCATGTGTTATTTTTATAGAGCAGGTTGCGACGGACGTGCCGATACCAAATATGTATACTTTTTATTTATTTATTTAAGTTTTACACAATATTATCATTTTTAAAACAAAACAAATCATGTTTTAGTGTCTCCATAGTCTGAGAGCCCTATTTTTTTTTTTTTTGGGGGTGATTGTCCTATGTGGGGTATCATTTTTGCGGGATGAGATGACGGTTTGATTGGCACTATTTTTGGGTGCATATAACTTTTTGATCGCTTGCTATTACAGCTTTTGAGATGTGAGGTGACAAAAATGTTTTTTTACATTGTTTTTATTTTATTTTTTAACAGTATTTACCTGAGGGGTTAGATAATGTGATATTTTTATAGAGCAGGTTTTTACGGACGCGGCGATACATAATATGTATACTTTTTATTTATTTATTTTACTTTAACACAATAATAGCATTTTAGAAAAAAAAATTATGTTTTAGTGTCTCCATAGTCTGAGAGCCATATTTTTTATTTTTTGGGCGATTGTCCTATATAAGGACTCATTTTTTGCGGGATGAGATGGCGGTTTTATTGGTACTATTTTGGGAGGCATACGCCTTTATGATCACTTGGTATTACACTTTTTGTGATGCAAGGTGACAAAAAATGGCTTTTACACCATTTTTGTGTGTTTTTTACGGTATTTGCGTGAGTGGTTAGGTCACGTGATATTTTTATAGAGGAGATTTTTACGGACGCGGCGATACCTAATATGTGTAGTTTATTTGTTTTTTTTATTTTTATTCAGTGATATGTATTTTTCTTATTTTTACTTTTTTTTCACTTTTTGACATTTTTTGACCCAGACCCACTTGGTTCTTGTAGATCCAGTGGATCTGGTGTCTATATAATACAGAACAGTACACTATATAGTGTACTGCACTGTATTTTTTACTTTTCACAGTCTGGTCAGACTTCTGCCTTTAGCAGAAGTCTGACCAGAGCTACTACCATGGCAAGCAGGGCGCTTCTGAAAGCGTCCTGCTGCCATGTAGCCATCACCCGCTGCCATTACAGAGCAGCGGGTGATGGGAAAGAAGTGAGCTCCCTCCCTCTACTATCCTATCCCGTCGGGGGCTGCAAAGGCAGCCCGATGAGAGGGAGCTCCCTCCATGTTAACACCTTCTATACCGCGGTCTGTACGAACCGCGGTATAGAAGGGGTTAAACTGCTGACATCTGCAGCACAGATGTCAGCAGTTTATAGCAGGGGGTCAGCAATGTGCTGACCCCCTAGACACCAGGGAAATCGATTGAAAGGAGGTGGGCGGGGGATCACAATTGCGATCCCGCCTCCTACGCCGCCCACCCGCAATCCCTTCCCCCTGCACCGCCCGGGGGGACACTAATATGGCGGGGTGCAGGGGGGGGGGTTAAAATTTACACTTTGGGGCATATTTTAGTCTCTGAGATCAGAGACTACAGATAGCGCAGCAAACCGCAGGTCTGAATTGACCTGCGGTTTGCTGCGATCGCTGACATGGGGGGGTCACAGGACCCCCCTGGGCATTGTGCCAAGATGCCTGCTGATTGATTTCAGCAGGCATCTTGTTCCGATCACCGCCACGTGCGCAGCGGTGATCGGATTTTCACAGGGCGTACATGTACGCCCTTGGTCCTTAAGTACCAGGACGCAAGGGCGTACATGTACGCCCTTCATCCTTAAGGGGTTAAAGGGTTATCCAATTCTAAAAATGCCCCTCACAATGCTCAGGCCCCTCCTTTAGATCTTACTTACCCCGCTTCCCGACACCTGCATGAGTCCGAATCCCTGTCCGGCCGTCGCGAAGATCAAAACATCCGGCGACAGGGGCGAGGGTTGGGGGATTTGCGGGTGCAGCCAACAGTAGGCTGCGACAGTGACCAGCACCCTTGCATCATGGGTGATGTCACTTGTGATGCTAGCGAGGCTGGTCACCATTGTGGCCTGCTATTGGCTGCACCCCCAATTGCAGGATTCTTTGATCTGCATGACGGAGAGATGCAGCGGGGGCTGTGCGTAAATCCAGAGTGATGCGGGTGCCAAAAAGCGGGGTGAGTATGATTTTTAGAATTGGATAACCCCTTTAAGCAAGACTGGTTGCCATGCTATAAGTCCAAAGAAAGAGGAAGTTAAAGAGCCAGGACGGGTGGTAGAATACATGAAGCGATTTTAAAAAATACATAGAATATTCACATATACTGTAGGTAGTTAATATATGGTAAAAACATTTTTTGATGGAATTGTCCCTCAATGTCATTCATTTTTACAGACCACTTATACAAAGGGAATCTGGCAGGCTGGTAGGCACTTGATCTCCACTTGACTGACTCTTCCTTTAGACGCAGCCATGTTATGTTCATAAATGTAATACAGTAAAGGGAGCAGTTTTGCCATTAAAATACGAACTGATATAAAAAGAAGCCTCACACTGGAGAGATTTAATATGGAAAATGCATTAATAAATGAAGCACATGGTGTATTTAGTATTTTAGACACTTTTCATGTCTAAACAAGAGAAACATACCTAACAAGATCTTGTGATTTGCTCCAAATTCATAAATATATTATGACATGTGCATGGGGGTAGCTATAAGGGGTGCAGAGGTAGCAGTCGCTACCGGGCCCAGGAGCCTGAGGTGGCCCAAAGACCCTTGTGCCGCATAAGAAGACACACAAAGCACTGAGGGAATGGGGCCCCAAGCTGAACTCTTGCACCAGGGCCCATGAGCCGTTAGCTACGCCCCTGGCCATGTGTGAACATTTTCATTAAATTCATGCGATCGCCGTTTATAAATCTTGCCCACACTCCTGTGATACATGTATAACCAATTGCTTGGGAGGGCAGAGAAAATAATTCCCAGGCCATCAGTAGTTTGTCAGCAGACAAAGCCCACCTCTGACAACATATTTCTAAGGGCTCATGCAACCAGTTGAAATCTTTTTCCATATGCAAACTCCAGACATCCTTGCCTCTTACCTGTGGTTGTGATCCAGAATACCCTGTTTCACCTGAAGACACTCTGCAGAGTTTGGGTCAATATGTTCAATTCTGCATCTGAGCGCTTGGTATTTAGCAGTAGAGGTTGAAGTGTATTTAGATAAGCTGGTCTCACAGACATTAATCATGTCCCTAATTACCTAGAAGGAGATTGTAAAGAAATAAAGAGCAGAAATACCTTTTAATCAGTACACAAAGAGGTATATTAACGCATATCTACAAACAGATAGTCATGAATGTTGTTGTGACCCTTTAATACAATGCTCCAGGTCCTATACCTCAATTATTGATTTTGGCCAGGAGTACCTCAATATATAGTACCTGTGGCATATTCTCATACTCTCATAGAAAATATGATGTATGAGACAATAAGGTCAAACAAAAGTAAAAGAAGGTATGTTGTACCTGGCATAAGTCCTGCTTAACAGTCAAGAACTTCATATTAATCTTATTCAGTTTCTTTTCCTTGTGTGGAATAAATCGGTAGAACTCTTGCATCATCTGATGAATGTTTTTTTCTTTATCTTTCTTGATTAAAGCATTTCGGACTTGGCATAGAATTCCTTCAGCTTTACTAAGCTTGAGAAGTAAACGAAAAATAACATTACACTTAATCTTGACAAAATGTAATAAAAGCATGTTCATAAAGATCAGTTACATTCAATATATTGTACTAATGCTTTATTGCAACAGAGCACAAATAGTGGAAAAAATCTTATATTACTGAGTCACTATAAAGACACAAAAGCTGAGGCTGACTAAATGGTATCAACACAGGGTGATTTCTCCTTTCACTCCATGCAAGTAACAGTAACTGTTTGGTATATATATATATATATATATATATATATATATATATATATATATATATCTAGTATATCCCCCCCCCCAACTCATTTTATGTGTTTTCACCTGGTCAACAAATAACTTACATCATTCAGACTGATATTTTCCACAGGGCATGAAAGTATGGCGTCCAAATGTCCAACTGCATCCACCCAAATAGACTCAACCAAGCCAGCGACTTCTGGGGACAATTCTGCAATATTGATGGCTTCTCCGAGCAGCACCTTTAATAACCAGACAAATGGTAATTTTATATGACGTTCTAAGACATTAATTTGAAAGAAAAACTTGCACATGTTGAAAAAATACCAAATAAAAAAAAAACTATTATCAGCATACAGTGTTTTTTTTTTTTTTTTTTTACTTTTATAAATTTGGGTAAATATCTTGAAAAGTTCAGTAGAGACAAAGTTTCTCTGTCTTATGGTTAATGTATATATTACTCATATACTCCGGTAGACAGGTATGCCGGAAGTCTGCTCTTCTAAAATGGTGCCCGCTTCTGAGGTTAACAGTGGTGCCATAGCTGCTGGGTTACTGGTGGCGTAACTAGAACTGACTGGGAGGGCCTCACGCTAACTGTTTGAACGACCCACCCCTTCCCAGCAACCCTCTTCTCCTGTGGCTCCTCAAGATAGTTTTCTCAGACCAGGCAAGGCAGCCACTCCGTATATATTGAATGTGATGGTGTCATTGTATATACTGTCATTTTACAATACAGTTGAAGGGGCCCTGACAATAAAATCTTTCAGTCCTCCTCCAGAGTTTGGGCCCCTTAGCAGCTGCTTCCCAGGCTTCCACAATAGCTACGCCCCAGGCTTCTCCTTGCGCAGATCAGGGTAGTCGTTCCATTCTTTTTAATAGCCTCAGACTCTCTGAAGAAATCGAGACTGCTATAGCTGTATTTACAATGGAGCCGTGCTGTTAGCAGGGATAAATAGGAACATGGCGAATCTTCCATACAATGCAATGTTAATATATTACATTGTATTGGAGAAACAATCTGAAGACCACATATTCAAGTTCCCTCAAGGGACTTAAAAAGGTAAGAAAAATAAGTAAACAAAAGTTTTTAAAATTATTTAAAAAATCTAAAAATTTAAATCACACCCTTCCCCCATAATAAAAATAATAAAGATAATTTACACTGCCACATCTCAAAACGTTCATACTAATAAAATTTAAACATATTGTCCCGAATGGCGAATGCTGTAATCAAAAAAATATATATATATTTAAATATCAAAATGGTCGAATTGCTCCAAAATGGTATCATTAAAAAACTACAGATGGCACCACAAAAAAATGAGCCATGAGCTTAAGGCTACAATTACACACGACCGTAGTGTATTACAGATTCGCTAATTGCGGATCCGCAATACACCCAGCCGCACCCCTCATAGAAATGCCTATTCTTGTCTGCAGCTGCGGACAAGAATAGGACATGTTCTATCTTTTGCGGAGCTGCGGACCGGAAGTTAGGGTCCGCGCTCCGCAAATGCGGAAGCGGAGAGCACATAGTGTGCTCTCCGCACCTCGTCCGGCCCCATAGACAGTGAATGGGTCCCCACCCGTTCCGCAGAATTGCGGAACGGATGCGGACACATTCACGGTTGTGTGAATGTAGCCTAATAGACATAATTATAAAAAATTTGGGGGGGTCAGAATATGGCAAAAAAAAAAAAAAAAGGATTAGTATTAGTAGTATTTCAGTATTAGAACACTAAAAAACTCTATAAATATGGTATTGTTGTAATTGTACTGACACAGGGAATAAATAGAACAGTTCAGTTTTACAGCAGAGTAAAAGCTGTAGAAACTAAACCCATAAAATGATGGCAGAATTGCGTTTTTTTCAAAACTTCCCACTCAAATGCAATATAAGATGATTCCATTAGAAAGTACAATTTGTCCTGCAAAAAAAAAATAACTCTAGGGCTATGTGCATGGCAAAATAATAATCTCATTGCTCCGGAAAAGCAGGGAGTGAAAAACGGAAATGCAAAAATGGAAAATTGCCTGGTTCTGAAGGGGTTAGGCCTCTTTCACACGGGCGTCATGTTTGACGCCTGGATAAGAGGCGGGTGCGTTGCGGGAATATGCGCGTTTTTCCCGCACGGGTACAAACGTTTGTAATGCGTTTTGCACATCATCACTTAAGTCCGGTTTCGGGTCTTCTGGAGAATTTATTATTTTCCCTTATAACATGGAAATAATAGCATTCCTAATAAAAAATGCATAGTAATATGAAGTGGAAGGGGTTAAAAATAATAAAAGTTAACTTACCTTAGCCACTTGATCGCGTAGTCGCGATCTCTCCTCTCTTTCCCTGCATCAGCTAAGATCTACAGGACCTGTGATGACGTTACATCACATGGTCCAATCACATGGTCCATCTTACCATGGTGATGGACCATGTGATGTGACGTCATCACAGGTCCTTTAGATCTTAGCTGATGCAGGGAAAGAGAGGAGAGATCGCGACTACGCGATCAATGGCTAAGGTAAGTTAACTTTTATTATTTTTAACCCCTTCCTCTTCATTTTACTATGCATTCTTTATTAAGAATGCTATTATTTCCTCTTATAACCATGTTATAAGGGAAAATAATAGAGATCGGGTCCCGCTGCTAAGCAACCATGCGGGAAAATCGCAACGCATCTGCACTTGCTTGCGGATGCTTGCGATTTTCCCGCAGCCCCATTCACTTCTATGGGGCCTGCGTTGCGTGAAAAACGCACAATATAGAGCATGCTGCGATTTTCACACAACGCAGAAGTGATGCGTGAAAATCACCGCTCATGTGCACAGCCCCATAGAAATGAATGGGTCCGGTTTCAGTGCGGGTGCAATGCGTCCTCCTCACGCATTGCACCTGCGCGGAAAACTCGCCCGTGTGAAAGGGGCCTTAATATTTCTACCCTTTTAGGCTTTTTACAAAAAAGCTTGTACCTCAGGGTTTTTTTTTTGCAAGCTATTTTTCTGGCTAGACTGGGTTTTCAGCAGGAAGCGGGACACAAATTGTAAGGAAGTCCAAAATGAATAATGTAATTAAAGGGAACCTGTGATCAACTTTATGCTGACCGTACTGAGGGAAGCATAAATTAGTGACAGAAATGCTGATTTCAGCACTGCGTCACTCTTGAGCTAAAGGTAAGTGGTTGCGGAGAACCAGCATCATAACCATTGCAGCCCAGGCCTTGAAAAGAGTCAAATCTACCTGAGAAGAGTCATGGTTATTCCTAATCTCCTGCTCTTCCGCCATCTGCTGATGATTGGCAGTTCTCTCCTAGAGAGAAAGGGAGAAAACTAGGTAGAAGCCTGTCAGTCATCAGCAGGTAGAGCAGGAATTCATGAATAACCAGGACTCTTCTCAGGTGGATTCGACTTTTCAAGGCTTGGGCTGCAATGGTTATGATGCTGGTTCTCGGCAACCACTTACTTTTAGCTGATGAGCGACACACCGCTGAATCAGCATTTCTGTCACTACTTTGTACTGCCCTCACCAGCAAGTTGATGAGATTCCCTTTAAATATAATACCTGTCATTCTTATAAACTAGAATATCGGTATCTAAATTCAAAAGCTTTCTGCGATTAAAATTAAAATCTGTCACATAGATCACCAGTACCAAGGGCTCAGACAGTTGTTTCAGAAAGCTACATCCACAAATGAAGCACATGTAGTCATCACCTTCTGCAGTGCTTTGGAAGCCAGGTTCTCAGCTTGCAGCGGGATCTTATCGATTCGCGTGAACCCTTTATTAATAAGGTCATTAATGCGATGCTCATATTTCTCACAAGCTTTCTCAGCAGAATCCACCAGGTGAAACGTAAAATCTTTCTGGAAAGAGAGAAAACAATAATGAAAAGGAAAAAGTATTTTCAAGTAAAAAGTATTCTACATGCATGTCGTTCTGTGTAATATAAATTCTTCTCTATAATTGTATAGAACTATTATTTCATACTTGTAAGATCCTAGGTTCATTTACGCAGGGCTTAAAGTGATAAGATAAAGGCATACATCCCCCAGTAAGTAAAATGGAAGCATCCCTTTATAATGCGTAGTTATAAAATTCAAAAAATGGCTAATGATGACACTAATTATAGGAGAGATAGAGCAGCAGAAGGCTTTCTTAAAAAACAAATGGGGTCATTTATCAAACCGGTGTAAAGTAGAACTGGCTTAGTAGCCCATAGCAACCAACCAGATTCTACCTTTCATTTTTTAGAGCGCCTTTGGAAAATGAAAGGAGGAATCTGACTGGTTGCAATAATATTCAATTACTGTTTTGTTATGCAAATAGTTAAAGGAAATGAATCGCCAAAAATTTTATTTGCCAGTTATAACCAGATAGCAGCACATCCCCTTTATTTCTAATCTATTTTTATTTTCTGATTGCAGATTTATGCAGATCACCTGAGCCTCGGCACTTTGATTGACTTTAGGAGAAGTCAGGACCAGGTGTGATGATGTTTACACTGCCTGGTCCTGTCAATTAAAGTACATAGGGAGCAGCAGTTGCAGAGAGAGCAGAGCCTCTAGGTGTAACAGCAACACGCCCATTGCTCCTAGAGGCTCATTTGCATGTAATAAAACATTATTTTTCTCAGCAATGCGGACACACATGAAAATGGACCAACGCAGATGCTGTCAGCTGCAAAGCGCACAAGTAACAGGTCAGCCAGTTTTATATGTACAAATCTGCTCACAGATGCCCTATAACCTGTACAGTACAAGCTCCGTACATATACGGCGCTGGCTACGGTGTCCAAAATCCCAGAGCCGTACTATAACGGCGCACTGATCGGGCGGGTGCAGGAGCTGCAGGGGTCCAGCAGTCACTGACCGCCGCACCCCTGGAGTATGCGCCGGCATAGGTGAAACACTAACCCTAGATGTGCCGTGGTCAGCGCTGACCACGGCACGTGCGATGTATGGGGAGGGAGCAGCCATCAGGTCCCCGTGCTGTTGTGACGGGGACCCGATGGCTGGGACGGCAGCCCAATGCCTTCCTTAGGCATCGTGGCTGCCTTCCATGATCCCCCTGGATCTCACAAGCAGGAAGGCTGTAAGTGTATTACTTGCGTTTAGAAGATCCGGCATAGAGTTCCGTCGTCGGGGCTCTATGCCGAAAAGAAACGTTTCAGTTACAGTTAATACAACCGCATGTATCCGGTTGTATTAACTTTTACTATTTTTTTAACATTGCCAAGACGGATCCGTCATGAACTGCATTGAAAGTCAATTGAGGACAGATCCGTTTTCTATTGTGGCAGATTGTGCCAGAGAAAACGGATCCGTCCCCATTGACTTGCATTGGGGGTCATGACCGTTTTGCTCCGCATCCCGGGACGGAAACAATACCGCAGCATGCTGCAGTATTTTCTCCGTCCAAAAAACGTTCAGTGACTGAACTGAAGACATCCTGATGCATACTGATCAGATTTCTCTCCATTCAGAATGCATGGGGATGTGACTGATCAGTATTCATCCGGCATAGAGCCCCGACGACGGAACTCTATGCCGGATCCTGAAAATGCAAGTGTGAAAGGGCCCTAATACACTTACAGCCAATGCATTACAATACAGAAGTATTGTAATGAATTGTACAGGGGAAGAGATCTCCAAAAAACAAGTAAAAAAAAAAAAGTTAAAAAATAAAGTTTTACACATAAAAAAAATTAGAAGTTTACAGTAAAAAAAAAGCGTAATTTTTCCAAAATTAATGAAAAAAAAAATTGTAAAAAATAGGAAAAAAAAGAAAAGTAGACATATTATGTATCGCCGCATCCGTATCGACAGGCTCTATAAAAATATCACATGATCCACCCCGCCAGGTAAACGCCATAAAGAAAAAAAAAAAAAAGAAAAGAAACTGTGTCAAAACAGCCATTTTTCGTAACCTTTTGTGTTAGCTCCTCCTCTCAGTTATACCCTCCTGCAGACACTGAGCTAATCAGTTTGTACAAGAGCAGTAGGACAGAAACAACAGGCCTCTTTCACACAAACAGAAACCAATTGTGTGAAAGAGAGCTGGAAATGGGTCAGAACCAAGAACAGGTGGGACCCACCAAAAAGAACCAGCAATGTATTTACTGGGCGAGTGCTGTGTCCCCAAATGAACTCAGCGAGAAAAGGATTTTACAGGTAAGCACAAAAATCCTATTTTTTTGTTTGTATCATTGGGGGACACAGGAGACCATGGGACGTTCCAAAGCAGTACCATGGGGCGGGAATAAAAGACTAGAATAAATCTAAGGCCGGTCATAAGGCCCCACACAGAAATGTGGGGAAAGGATGCACAGAAACCCTGAATAGGACAGGAAGAGCATTAACCAGAAAGGCCAGCCAGAGGGCATCCTAGACTGGGCAAAAAGAGGAAAACCCAGTTAAACGAAACCCAAGGGCTCGAGAGGTTTCAGAAAATGTGGATAGCAGCACATAATATCCACAAGAAGGATAAGCATGTCTGACGACTGAAGATGATGTGCGGAAGGTACTTCCATATATAACGAGGACCACAGAATTGCTGTGGGGACCTGGACTGGAAACCCAGAATGTCTTGCATGGCAATAGGCCCTATGGAAAACCAAGGGGTGTTTACTCAACAGAAATGAGTCTGTAGAATCTGGGTATGCACGAGACCTGGCGAACGAGCAACAGGAAAACCCAGACACGACCTTACCAAGTGTGTAAGTATCAGGATAGGATACTTCAACCCAAGAAAAAAAACTGGGAAAACTGAAAGGAACTACTGGGCAACTGGCATAGGATTAGTCCTGTAGGGATCTCCCAGGTACGTGAGGAGACCCCAGCGGGCCAATATGTAAAAGAAAATACTGAGTAGCCACTCCCTTGTAAAGAATCCAGCACGAGAATAGACTAAAAAGTATGGAATATGATCATACATCAAGACAGAGATAAGGTATGGCCAAGGGGGACAAAAAGCCACAACGGGAATGAATCAGAGGTAGAAAATGAAAAAGCATAGACAAATAAAGAGTAGTCTAAGAGGAAAAGACTGTGTCCCTGGGGATCAATAGCATCCCAGCCATGCAGCAGAGAGCACTGCCGCAGAAGAGTGCAGCCAAAGCGACCTCCACCACTGGACAAAAGGAAGACTGTGAGTGATACTGGATCCAGGACCATATTATGACTGGCATTAGAAAGCCTGAGGAAACTGAGCAACTGCACTCTTAAAAGAGAGCAGGCTACAATACATGAGAGAGAGAGAGAGCACATACACTTGCCGGAATACACTCATGGAAGCCGATCCAAAAAGGTAAGGATCGCAGCATAGATCTCTGCTTAAAAAGGAAACGCCCCCTAAGGAGCAGGTACTGTGGAAGACAGATGCCCCAAGAGCCATAGAGGCTTGTCGTGAGACTTCTAACAAAAAAAGCTGCTTGATACTCCACAAACTGCCTGGGTCAGGCAAACCCAACTGCAGGCTGAAGAAAAAAAAAATACCGTAGTGATAGGTAGAAGCAAAGCTGACATCAAAAATATTGGAGGTGTGTAGATTTGTCAGAGACCATCTACTGTCACCGTGTAACTGAAGGGGACAATGCGGTCATCAGCGGAATGCAAAGATTGGCCCGAGATAGGAGAAATACCTCTCCAGGAGAGAATGTGATGACTATGTCCGACCCGTCACTAAAACATCAGAGAAAATCTGGACATATAAGTAAGAATCCAACCTCAGGAGTATGGAAACTGGCCAGGTAGACAGAAACATGATCTGGGGGGGGGGGGGGGAAGCGCAATTACTCGTCTTGCGGAGGGGCATAATATCGAAAGGGTGTTGCGTTCCAGCGAAACATCTATTAGCATTGACAACATGCGACAGCACCATAGTCCAGTCCAGTGACGGAGAAAAAGCAGTTGATGCACAGTATGTGCCCTGAATAGGTGTGTCCCCTACATAAGGACATGTCAAATCTATTACTCATCTGTTAAAAGAGGCAGTGCTGATGGTGTCACAGAACCAACAGTTAGCGCCAAAGTCCCACTTGAAATAAGAACCATGTGGTAGACCAAACGAGAGGGTTATGCCAACCAGGGAGAACCCCGCAATAGTGCGCACTAGAAGTGAATGGCTCATCAGCTATAGCATGCATACTAATGCAAATACCTGGTCAGAGAATGGAAGTACTGCAGATGACCATGTCATCAGGAATGAGTGGACGAATCAGCTAAAACTGCGAGCGCCAGCATAAAGATCCCACCTATTAGTGCATCCATTGGTCGAGTAAAATGAGCCGGAGATCCACCACACCTAAGACCAGTGTGAGGGTTTCACCTATAGAAGGAGAGAAGCGGTAGAAGCTACCGCATACAGAGCCAGTGCCGAAACATGGAACGGAACAGAAGGCAATGTGGTAGAAACCCCAGAACCATCTCCAGTGCAAATGCAAGGAGAGAGGAAGAAAGCAACGTGGGTGCCACCATGGCCTGCATGAGGTATGTAAGCCCCAAATCTGAGAAGGGAACCACACAGTGGTAGACAAGTCACTTAGGGCTAAGGCAAATTCTTCACCTGATAATGGGGCCAGACAGGAGTAGCCACAGGAACTAGTGCTGGCGCAATACTCCACCTAAGGAGGAGGTCATACCATAGAAGCCTCCTCTCTTCAGCCACTAGCACCGAGGTGGTAGTGAGGCTGGAGTGGATAGGGGGACTGCAGAAATGCAGGTGACACCATGGCTGGCGGGATGCAGGGAAGCTGAGCTGCCCAGGTCCACTTTTGCCTTGCTGGGGGGGTCGGGCAGTGAGGGGAACCGACACCAGCCTTCGTCCCCGGGTAAACAGAGAGGCGTCTCTGTTTCCCGTACTGTACCTTAGGCTAGTTTCGCACTAGAAGCAGGATGGATCCGAGAGGCTGTTCACCCGACGGAACAGCCTGTCGGATCCATCCTGCCGCTAGTGAACGTGTGCCCCCGGACTACCGCTCTGGCCCCATTGAGCAGTAGTCTGGGGGCACACATTCACTAGCGGCAGGACGGATCCGACAGGCTGTTTCATCTGGTGAACAGCCTGTCGTATCCGTCCTGCCGCTAGTGTGAAAGTAGCCTAAACGGGAAAAAGGGATAAATAACAAAAGAAGGGAGGTCTGCCTCCTACAGAGACTAAGCTAAAACTGATTAGCTCAGTGTATGCAGGAGGGATATAACTGAGAGGAGGAGCTAACACTTTTTTGCCTAGTGTCGCCTCCTAGTGGCAGCAGCAGCTATACCCATGGTCTCCTTTGTCCCCTAATGTTAGGAGCGAGAAAGTGTAATACCAAGTGATCAAAAAGTCTTATGTACCCCAAAATGGTACCAATAAAATCATCATCTCATCCCACAAAAAATGAGCTCCTACCTAAGACAATCACCCCAAAAAAAAAAAAACATGGCTCTCAGAAAATGGCAACACAAACAAGATTTTATTCTGTTCAAAAAGGCTTTCACTGTAAGAAACTTAACAAAAATAAAAACGATAGTCATATTAGGTATTGCCGCATCTGTAACAACCTACTCTATAAAAATATCACGAGATGGCCCCTCAGGTGAATGCTGTAAAAAAAGAAAATTAAAAACTATGCCAAAACAGACATTTTTTGTCACCTTGCCTCACAAAAAGTGTAATACCAAGCGATCAAAATGTCTTATGTACCACAAAATAAAAACGTCACCTCATCCCACAAAAAATGAACCACCACATAAGACAATCACTTTAAAACTAAAAACCAATGGCACCTGTAAACCAATCCATCAAAATCTGCGCTGCAAAAGCCATATGGCCCTCCTTCCGTTCTGAGTCCTGCCATGTGGCCCCACAGCAATCTACCACCACATATGGGGTGTTGCCATATTCAGGAGAAAATGGCTAACAAATTTTGCTCCTGTTACCCCTTGTGAAAATGAAAAGTTTGGGGCTAAAGCAACATTTTATTGGAAGAAATGAAACTTTCCATTTTCACAGCCAAGTGTTTCCAAAGTCCGTAAAACGCTTAGTGGGTCAAAGTGCTCAGTACCCTCCTTAATATATTTTTAGAAGGTGTAGTGTCCAAAATGGGGTCATTTTTTGAGGGTTTTCACTGTAGGGGTACATCAGGGTCTTTTCAAATACAAAATGGTGCCTAAAAACCATTTTAGCAAAATATGCCTCCAAAATCCATATGGCGCTCCTTTCCTTCTGACCACTGCCTTGTGCCCATAGAGCAGTTTACTGTGTTGCAAGAAAAAAATGATTAACATGAAACATCTGCAAAAATAATGAAATTTAGAAATTTAACCTCGATTTTCCTTTAATTCTTGTGGAACACCTCAAGGGTTAACAAAGTTTGTAACATCAGTTTTGAATAATTTGAGGGGTGTAGTTTCTAAAATGGGATACTTTATGGGTGGTTTCCAATATGTAAGCCCCTCAAAATCACCTTATAACTGAATTGGTGCTTAAAAAAAAATGGTTTGGGAAATTTTGTTGAAAATTTGAAAAATTGCTTCTAAAATTCTAAGCCTTCTAACATCCTAAAATAATAAAATGACATTTACAAAATATGCCAACATAAAGCAGACATATGGAGAATGTTGACTGATAACTATTTTATGAGGTATTACTATCTGTCTTAAAAGTAAAGAAATTCAGATTTAGAAAATTTAGAATTTTTCAAAAATGTTGGTAAATTTGGGATTCATTTATAAATAAAGGTGAAATAGATCGACTCAAATTTACCACTGTCGTGAAGTACAATGTGTCACGAGAAAATTGGATAAGTAAAAGCATTCCAAAGTTATTACCACATAAAGTGACATGTCAGATTTTCAAAATTCAGCATGAGATTTAAAGGGGTATTCCCATCACAAACAATAGGGACATATCACTAGCATATGCCCCCATTGTCTGATAGGTGCAGGTCCCATCTCTAGGACTGGCACCTACAATGAGAACGGAGCGGGGAAATGAATGGAGGGCACACTGCGCATGCCCCCATTGTATGTGATGGGAATAACCTTTTAAGGTGAAAAGTGTCTCGGTAGTGAAGGGGTTAAGATTTGCTGTACTAAATCCTCATATTAGCTGCTTCTAGAGAAAATAAAGCTTCCTGCAGGCCGGTTGCTAAGACTGTTAAAATGGAAATGTCCATCAGATAACTGCAAATGATTTTTCATACCACCAGTTGTTTGTTAGTGGTTTAGATAAATGACTCATGTAAATTGGTAATACCATACCTGAGATGTGTTAGGACGACCACAGACAGTAGACACCCTAAATGGAAAGGGATCCTGTCTGCTAAAGCAAAGAAGTTCAACAACTGCATATTCTTTATCCTAAAAAATAAATTAAATATAAATATTAAAGAGTCACTGTAATTTCACACTAT
The DNA here is from genome assembly GCA_033119425.1 of Bufotes viridis. NCBI lineage: Eukaryota > Metazoa > Chordata > Amphibia > Anura > Bufonidae > Bufotes > Bufotes viridis. Next base: position 468,722,448 of record CM065591.1, read on the forward strand.
TTCATTTAATAGGGAATGGTGTGACTAGAAAATTTCTAAATCACTTCATTTAAAGGGTTTTTCCTATCCTCAAGATAAGTCATCAGAATCTGATTAGTGGAGGTCCGACACTCGGGACCCCCGCCGATCAGCTGTTTGAGAAAGCACTGGCGCTCCTGTGAGCACTGTGGCCTTTTCGCAGCTCACCAAGCACAGTGCTTTACACCGTATAGTGGCTGTGTTTGGTATCGCAGTTCAGCCCCATTCATTTCAATGGGCCTGAGCACGATACCAAGCACAGCCACTATGCAATGTTCGTCAATGTGCGATTTTGCATGCTGGAGGCGTTCTTCTTTTTTTAAATTTAGGCGGGTCGGGCACATCAGGGGGGGTTCCTGGGCACCTTAGAAAAAGAATAACGCCCCTCTGGGCTCCTTACAGCCTAATTAGCATATCGGATAAAGCGTTTTTTTGAAGAAAAGACAAGGCACACAATTAAAAGAAGACGACATATGGAAATAAGGTAATTTATTACACCTGGATTAATGAAAAAAAAATGTTGGTAATATGCAGGTGACAGATTCCCTTTAACTGCAACATACAAAAAACGTATACGTTACTGATGCTTCAGTGGCATTGTAAGTAAAAAAGGTATATATTTACATATATGTTTTTTACTGTACGCTGCAGCATGGAAAAGCGTAGTGTAGTACGCTTTTATAACCTTTTTTCCCAACGTATACGTTAAATGTAAGGCAAAAACATTATTTAAACCCGGCCTAATGCCTTATTCATATGTCAGTGTTTCTCATCAGTGATTGTGAGCTAAAATCAGGAGGGATATAACAAGAGAGATAAGGTATCATGGAAAGATCCGCACCTGATCTGTGTTGTTTTTGCTCACCATCACTGATAGAAAACACTGACCGAACACTGATTGTGTGAATTAGGCATAAGTGAGATTACCCCCCTCTTTATCTGTTCTGTCAGCTCCAGAGATAAAAACAAACATAGTGCGAAGTAAGGGAAAGGACATCACAGCAGTACAGTGCTGGCAGATTTTACAGAATGGAGATGCCCCTACTTGTGAGAGAAATGTATATTGCTGTGCAGCTGAAGAGGGGAATAATTAGGCTGAAAAACACATTCGAGAAGCCCAAAAGACCTTGTCCTTCACAGTTATCATTGTACAAACTTGTTTTGAAAACTCATGAATGCTTTAAAGGGGTTGTCCACTTTTTATTATTGATGACCTATCCTCAGGATAGGTCATCAATATCTGATCGTCGGGGGGCTGACTCCCATCACCCCTGCCGATCAACTGTTTGAAGAGAAGGCAGTGCTTGTACGAGCGATGCCTTCTCTGCTCTGTTTACATGCTTGCTGAAGCAACTGCAGTGGTGAGCAGGTGTAATTACAAGTATGGCGTCCCCATTCACTTCTATAGGATGGCTCTATCTGTTCAAGTGAACACTACAGAGCCATCCCATAGAAATGAATGGGGACGCCATGCTTGTAATTACACCTGCTCACCACTGCTATCGCTGCGGCGAGCAGGTAAACAGAACAGAGAAGGCAGGGTTACGTATGAGTTCTGCCTTCTTTTCAAACAGCTGATCTTCAGGGGTGCTGATAGTTGGACCCCCGCCGATCTGATATTGATGACCTATCCTGAGGATAGGTCATCAATAGTAAAAAGTGGACAACCCTTTTAAGGCATGTCAGGAAACAATTATAGATGTATTTATTACAAAATCAGTTTTGGACTAGAATACGTTGGTCACAGGCATTTATTTTGAGGGCCTATATTTAAGAACATCTACTCTTTTATAGGCACAAATAGGTGATTTGTGAAATAGCTGAAAATATGTAGAAATAAGGAACCTGCCAGTGGTATTGTCTGCAGCGGAGCCATATATGATCTGTTGTGACTGGGCATTGTCATTGTGTCTAAACCAGGGGCCAACAAAGGATCCTCCATAAATGGATATTTGCTAAAAACATAGTGCAGTGATATCAGTGCAATAATCTAATAATAACACATGGTTATAACTTTTTAAAAGCTGAGAGGGTGGAAATGTTATTGAATAGTCCAGCAGCACAGGTAACTGTAGGTTCTTAGGGCTTCTAAACTGTCACATTTATGACCTGCAATGTCTCCAGATAATACAAAAAAATATTTTACTTTTTGGAAACAACAGCATTGTGCCACTTCAGTGTTGTCTGGAATATTGTCTTCTACTCCACTCTCTTCAAATTCGAAATCCTCTTCCAAAGTACTACACAGAGAAACAAATGTTGTTATTGCGTACGTCAGTATAACTAGATCATCAAAATCCATGACATAACAAAGGTAAATGATTGGTCTTAAGCATGTAAAAATATGTGTTTTTTTTGCTATTGCCCCATGAGGGGTCCAAATATGGATTCCGAGATTATATACGAGAATTATTCCGTGTTCAAGCTTTGCTGCGTATTTACTTGGTTTTAACAACAGCATGCATCATCTTTAGCTATGCTTTATACTATGCTGATTCCTTTTGATTATTTTTATTAGTTATTTTTAATGTCAGTTTGTCACACAACTGTATTCATGTGGGGATAGACGTTATTTGCCAAAAATGACGCCATCTGTTCAATATGCTTTAAATGGTGAAAACTCCGTCATTATGACATGTGTGATGTCGATTTGTCATGTTTTGTTTGAAAAATGCAATAAATACAATTTTTTTTAAAGGTAAATGATTGGGGCTCAATCAGTGATAATTTAGGACAGTCCCCTATTATCGACCTAATGCCCATATTAAAGCCCTTGCTTTTATTGTTGTCCGTGCTCTTTCCAATTTATCTTGATTTACATGTGCGTATGATGTAAGAAATATTTACTTGGCTGGTTATGTGGGGAAGTCAAATTATAAAATTTCAGGAACCTAGATAAGAACAATTCTATGTTAGCCAAAGGCTGGGTTCACGTCTGCGCTGTGCACTCCAGCAGAAGGACAGACTGATGGAGTTCACCGTCTCCGGCACAGCTGGATACCACCGTGCACAGCTGGATCCTTATTCACTGTAATTGGATCCAGTGGCAATCCAGCTGCTTTCCGGCCAGATAAAAATGTTGCGTTAATAGTAACGCTCATTAGCGATGATCTGACAGTGTAAATGTAACGCCGATTACGTGATGAGTGAGCAAAATGCTCGGTTATTGGGTAATTGGATCATTTGTGCGAACACAAAAATAATTTTCCGGTGGCAGCTGCTGGGAAACAGGTCGGTTTGGGGAAGAGCGATGGCATTAGCGATCGCTCCTCCCCATCTCTTTAGGATATTGCTGCATGTAAATGCAGCGGTCTCCTTCGCCAGTGAGCAGCAGATTGTCGGGAACGCTTCCTTCCCGACAATCTGCTGTAATATCATCCCATGTAAAAGGACCTTAAGGAGCAGCAAAGGCCTGTGCAGGGTGCCTGACACAAGGCACATGGAAGGAGGTTACCCAATAAATATTTTTAACATACCTTTCCAGTGTTTCTTTCTTGTTTACGGTTATACATTTTTCAAGAAATAGATTTTTCTTTTTCTCTGAAAAAAATAATAATTCACGTTCGATATTTTTCAACATTTTGACTGAAGTCCAGACACTAAAACTTCAAAGATCTATTTGATAATCTTAACCACAGAAAGCCACATACATTTGTTGTACAGAATTTGATGTTCAGAATTTGATGTTTATGAGGTTTGTAACTTATGAAAACTGGGGGCTATCATTGAAAAATAGGATATCCAGCCAAACATCAACTTTAGATACTGGTTCAACATTCGTTTGTACAATGGTACCACAATTTAGGATCAATTCATTAAAGTGCTACCCTGTTACAATATTTGGAATAAGACCCTTTGAGCTCTGCGTCCACCAGCAGAGAGTTTTTTTTTTTTAATCAAGTATATATATTTTATTGAGAAAAAAGTATTTCTTGTGCATTGATCCATATATCTAAGTCAAAGCATAATAAAGTATTACATTAACACAAAATATAGCATATTTTTTCATTATTGCTATATCGTTTTTTATAAAGTACCAAAAAACATAGTACATACTTTAGATATCCCCCCCAACTTCTCTTAGGAGCGACAACTACATCAGCTCATGTTATGAAGGTACTGCATCATGGTGCATGGCAGGTACAATGTGACACTATCTGGACAATTCATAGCATTGTCCAGAATGTCGGGTCTGCCCAAGGTCACAGGTCGGAGCCGTAACAGGAGTCCCCAAGGTTCATATCATTTTCCCTAGTACGGAAAGTTGCCCCGTAAACAGTCTCTTGTTAAAGCCCGCAACGCCAATCCAGGGACTTCAAAACATCCCTGCCAAATAGCCATAAACTTAGCTGGGCATCTTCTTTTCAAATATACTCCTCTTTCATATCTCAGGATATGGTTAAGACGTTTTACAAATTCCCAGTTAGTGGGTGGGTTCTGTTCTATCCAGTGTTTGGCTATCAATATTCTAGCTTGGAAGAGCTTTCCTTGAATACTTAGAGACACTCCGCTATCACCTCCCGTCAAGTCTACGAGACCTAACACACAGACTCTGGGATCTCTCGGCAACTGTATCTGAGTCTTCTGGGCAACTATCCGCAAAACTTCCTTCCAGTAGACCTTTAATGCAAAACATTCCCCAATATATGCATCAGGGAAGCCTCCTCTGCTCCACACCGGGGGCAGCACGAGTTTGTCGTAAGACCTTTCTTGTGTAAGAATACAGGGGGTTTATACACTCTATGTACTAGGTATAGCTGGGATATTAGTTGAGCCTCACTAAGTGTTAGGCTAGGAGTTAAAGCCAGAACAGTGTCCCATTGCTCCTGCGTTATAATACCAACATCCCGTTCCCATTTATCTTTGATCGGTAAACATCCTGATGAGGTAGATTTATCAAACAGATGCCTATAGAGCATAGAAATTAATCCCTTAGAGCTACCACCACGCAACACCTGTTGGACTATCGGAGAAGAGGCTGCCATTTGTATGCCTTCCTTAAACTGCGTCTCATATGCATGTCTTAGCTGCAGGAATTGGTAGAATACAGTATGAGGGAGACCAAATTCTAGCTGTAATTGTGCAAATAGTTTCATAACGCCTCCCGTCTAAATCTGATGAAGAAAAAGAAGACCTTTTTCTTCCCACGGGAAAAAACCTTCTAGTCTATTAGTTCAGGTAATCGCGGGTTGTGCCACAAAGGCGTATTGTCATATAATCCTTGGAGACCAATCTATTCCTTAAACCTAGACCAGATTTTCCTTATTTGAGAAATTGTAGGATAATTCCCAGAAAATGTCTGTGGCTTTCCCAACACTGCCATAGCAATAGGTGCCTTTTGCTTCATAATAAATTATGCTATTCTATCGAGGGCCCCAAGCCAACACGTTGTCCCCATCCCTTAAGTTGTTATATTTGTGTGGCTACAAATTATACCCATGGATTTGGGAGAGAGAGAGACCTCCCTCCTCTTTGCCCCTCTGGAGAGTCTCCATACGAATTCTAGGTTGTTGCTTTTTCCACACCAGGGAGCAGAAAATGCCCTGGATCTTATAAAATACCCTTTGGGGAATCCACACGGGGGAATTATGTAACATATAGCAGTTGAGGCATCAGTATCATTTTAATTTGATTACAATGGTCAACAACTGACAAGGCTAGTTTACACCAGGCATTAAACTTACCCGTAAATTTATGAATCAGGGGATCCATATTAACTTTAACATAGTTGGTGTTATCACCACACCCAGATATTTAACATAGTTGGTGTTATCACCACACCCAGATATTTAAAGCTGTGGTGACTTGTAACTGGATTTGCGTCCAGTCCATCTATGATGGAAGGGGATCAAGAGGAAGAATTACAGATTTGTCCCAATAATTGTTAATGCGGAGCATTTTCCAAATTCAATAATGTCCCTCATAATTGGGCTGATAGATTGCACGATGTCCCCTCTATATAGAAGCATATCATCTGCATACAAGAAGACTCTTTCCTCTTCAGAACCGAGTGGAAACCCTTTCAGGTCAGGAGAAGCACGCAAGAGGCAGGCCAGGGGTTCAATAGCAATAGCGAACATCAGAGGGCATAGTGGACAACCCTGCCTTGTTCCCCTGTGCAATGGAAATTGTACAAAAAACTTCCTGTTTGCCCTAATCTTGGCTACTGGCGAGCAGTAGAGAAGCTTGACCCATGACATGAAACCTTGTCCAAGCCTCATAACCCCTGTGACCTCCCGCAAATATTCCCACTGTCAAATGCCTTGGCAGCGTCTAGGGATATTATTGCGTGACAGCCCCCAGTGTCCACTGATCTTTGGAGATTAAGGATTAATGGAAGTACTTTTGTCAGGCATGAACCCTGACTGGTCTTCATGTATTAGGGAGGTAATAACCTTATTCAAACGATTAGTCAGTACTTTTGCCAGTATTTTTACATCTGTCAAGTGTCAACAAAAGGGAGATGGGCCTATAGGAATCAGGCAAAGTTGGGTCCTTTCCAGGTTTTGGTAACACTACCACCACAGCCTCCCGCATAGATGCAGGCAATTTCCCCAATCGTAAAGCATCATTAAAGGTGTCTAATAGATGAGGAAGAAGGGTTTCCTGATATCTTATAAAAACCACAGCCAGTAAGTCATCTAAACCCAGGGTTTTCTCATTGGGGAAAGAACCAAGGCCCGTATTAAGTTCCTCCAAATCTAAGGGCTCATTTAGGTATCGGGCTGATTCCAGAGACATCACCGGGATAGGTATATTGGCTAGATAAGATTTGATATCACCAATCTCCATTTCTAGTTTTGAGGTGTATAACTCTTTATACTATCTATAAAACCCATTAAGGAAAACCGAATCATCTGTAGAATGAACCCCCTCTCTAGTTCTGATGGGCCATTCTAGATGGGCCTTCCTGCGAGCAGACCACTCTGGCCAGCAAACTGCCCGTGCTTTTCACCTGCCCCCTGTTCATTGCATCTGTCTAGTGGACAGTAGAACATAGAGAAGAGAGGGACAGTAATGGTAAATAGAGTGAAGTACAAAGGAGGCAGAGTACTCATCACTATGTTTCAGCGGTCGCTGTGTTATCCTCAGTGACCGTCCAATTCAAGAGAGTCAGTCCCCTTGGTCAGCCAGTCCCGGTAGGATCACATAGGGAGCTTTCATTCGGATCCATCCAGCATGCAACGTCTTCAGGTGATTCAATCAAGTGGACATTTCCGCCAGCAACCACACGCAGCTTGGAAGAATAAAGCGTAGAGTACTGCACATTTTTCATTCATAAACGTCTTTTAACATCCAGAAATTTCGCCTGTCATCTTTGGACCTCCACCAAGAAGTCAGGGAAGATGGATATCTTATTACCATTGATAAGTAGATCCACATGATCTCCTGCTTTGCGGAGAATAGTGTCCCGATCTTGAAAGTGCAGGATCCTAAGCAGGATTGGTCTGGGGGATGCCCCTGTTGGTGGCGGACGGAATGGCACCCTGTGTGCCCTTTCTATTGCAAATAATGGAGACAAGGAGTTTTGTCCAAATTTATCTTTAAACCACTCTTCAAAGAGCTGTGCAGCATTAACCCCTTCTGCCTTTTCTGGCACTCGTACCAACCGGAGATTATTACAGCGTGATCTATTCTCTAAAGCTTCCGTTTTATTTATAAGAAGGGTGATCTTGTGAATTACTTTGGCCAGGTCCCGCTTTACAGGGGGTACTTGATCTTCCAAAAGGCCCACTCTTTCCTCCACCCCAGCAAACACGTTCATTAACTTTCCTTATATCTTGTCGGATAAAAGAGACACTCTCTTGAAGGCACCCCATGGATGTATTTAGGGTCAATAATGCAAAGCTGCAGTTTTGTAGTGCCAGAAATATATCTTTGATTGTAGGCTCTATATCTTGTGGCAAGGTAGGGAAAGGTAGCTGTGGTTGTAGCATAGGACTGTCTATTTGGCACTTTATGGTCCCCCTCTTCACCAGCTCCTGTTTTGTTGCTGAAAATGACCATTATAGAGTTTTTCTACCATTAGAAGTAAAGGTATGCCAATTTAATCCCTAACTGACTGACTGGGATCCCCACTATCCCACGAATGAAGGGGCTAAATTGAAAGTGTTGTCCCATCAGGACTATCACTGTCTGTCCAAATGTACTAAAATAGTATATAGACATCATAGAGCACCGTACTCTGAGTAAAAGAGAGAGTCTCTAACAAGTAGACACTTTTGTTCTGGAGGACTCAGTCATCGATATATTACATGGAATGGCATTTATCTGAATAGTGACCATGTAATACTGTATACATGTCCCCTGTAGCATGTTTAGGTAGTCCTTCTGTTACTGTATCTATGTAGTAAGCTTCATTCTGTTACCATATCTATGCAGTAAGCTTAGTTCTGTTACCAGATCTATGCAGTAAGCTTGGTTCTGTTACCATATCTATGTAGTAAGCTTGGTTCCGTTACCATATCTATGCAGTAAGCTTAGTTCTGTTACCATATCTATGCAGTAAGCTTGGTTCTGTTACCATATCTATGCAGTAAGCTTGGTTCTGTTACCATATCTATGCAGTAAGCTTGGTTCTGTTACCATATCTATGCAGTAAGCTTGGTTCTGTTACCATATCTATGCAGTAATCTTGGTTCTGTTACCATATCTATGTAGTAAGCTTGGTTCTGTTACCATATCTATGCAGTAAGCTTGGTTCTGTTACCATATCTATGCAGTAAGCTTGGTTCTGTTACCATATCTATGCAGTAAGCTTGGTTCTGTTACCATATCTATGCAGTAAGCTTGGTTCTGTTACCATATCTATGCAGTAAGCTTGGTTCTGTTACCATATCTATGCAGTAAGCTTGGTTCTGTTACCATATCTATGCAGTAAGCTTGGTTCTGTTACCATATCTATGCAGTAAGCTTGGTTCTGTTACCATATCTATGCAGTAAGCTTGGTTCTGTTACCATATCTATGCAGTAAGCTTGGTTCTGTTACCATATCTATGCAGTAAGCTTGGTTCTGTTACCATATCTATGCAGTAAGCTTGGTTCTGTTACCATATCTATGCAGTAAGCTTGGTTCTGTTACCATATCTATGCAGTAAGCTTGGTTCTGTTACCATATCTATGCAGTAAGCTTGGTTCTGTTACCATATCTATGCAGTAAGCTTGGTTCTGTTACCATATCTATGCAGTAAGCTTGGTTCTGTTACCATATCTATGCAGTAAGCTTGGTTCTGTTACCATATCTATGCAGTAAGCTTGGTTCTGTTACCATATCTATGCAGTAAGCTTGGTTCTGTTACCGTATCTATGCAGTAAGCTTGGTTCTGTTACCATATCTATGCAGTAAGCTTGGTTCTGTTACCATATCTATGTAGTAAGCTTGGTTCTGTTACCGTATCTATGCAGTAAGCTTGGTTCTGTTACGGTATCTATGCAATAAGCTTGGTTCTGTTACGGTATCTATGCAATAAGCTTGGTTCTGTTACGGTATCTATGCAATAAGCTTGGTTCTGTTACCATATCTATGCAGTAAGCTTGGTTCTGTTACCATATCTATGAAGTAATCTTGGTTCTGTTACCGGATCTATGCAGTAAGCTTGGTTCTGTTACCGGATCTATGCAGTATGCTTGGTTCTGTTACCATATCTATGTAGTAAGCTTGGTTCTGTTACCATATCTATGCAGTAAGCTTGGTTCTGTTACCATATCTATGTAGTAAGCTTGGTTCTGTCAACATATCTATGCAGTAAGCTTGGTTCTGTTACCATATCTATGCAGTATGCTTGGTTCTGTTACCATATCTATGTAGTAAGCTTGGTTCTGTTACCATATCTCTGCAGTAAGCTTGGTTCTGTTACCATATCTATGTAGTAAGCTTGGTTCTGTCAACGTATCTCTGCAGTAAGCTTGGTTCTGTTACCATATCTATGTAGTAAGCTTGGTTCTGTTACCATATCTATGTAGTAAGCTTGGTTCTGTTACCGTATCTATGCAGTAAGCTTGGTTCTGTTACCATATCTATGCAGTAAGCTTGGTTCTGTCAACATATCTATGCAGTAAGCTTGGTTCTGTTACCGTATCTATGTAGTAAGCTTGGTTCTGTTACCATATCTATGCAGTAAGCTTGGTTCTGTTACCGTATCTATGCAGCAAGCTTGGTTCTGTTACCATATCTATGCAGTAAGCTTGGTTCTGTTACCATATCTATGCAGTAAGCTTGGTTCTGTTACCATATCTATGCAGTAAGCTTGGTTCTGTTACCATATCTATGCAGTAAGCTTGGTTCTGTTACCATATCTATGCAGTAATCTTGGTTCTGTTACCATATCTATGCAGTAAACTCTGGTTCTGTTACCATATCTATGCAGTAATCCTGGTTCTGTTACCGGATCTATGCAGTAAGCTTGGTTCTGTTACCGGATCTTTGCAGTATGCTTGGTTCTGTTACCATATCTATGCAGTAAGCTTGGTTCTGTTACCATATCTATGCAGTAAGCTTGGTTCTGTTACCATATCTATGCAGTAAGCTTGGTTCTGTTACCATATCTATGCAGTAAGCTTGGTTCTGTTACCATATCTATGTAGTAAGCTTGGTTCTGTTACCATATCTATGCAGTAAGCTTGGTTCTGTTACCATATCTATGCAGTAAGCTTGGTTCTGTTACCATATCTATGCAGTAAGCTTGGTTCTGTTACCATATCTATGCAGTAAGCTTGGTTCTGTTACCATATCTATGCAGTAAGCTTAGTTCTGTTACCATATCTATGCAGTAAGCTTGGTTCTGTTACCATATCTATGCAGCTTGGTTCTGTTACCGTATCTATGTAGTAAGCTTGGTTCTGTTACCGTATCTATGCAGTAAGCTTGGTTCTGTTACCGTATCTATGCAGTAAGCTTGGTTCTGTTACCATATCTATGCAGTAAGCTTGGTTCTGTTACGGTATCTATGCAATAAGCTTGGTTCTGTTACCATATCTATGCAGTAAGCTTGGTTCTGTTACCATATCTATGCAGTAATCTGGTTCTGTTACCATATCTATGCAGTAAGCTTGGTTCTGTTACCATATCTATGCAGTAAGCTTGGTTCTGTTACCGTATCTATGCAGTAAGCTTGGTTCTGTTACCATATCTATGCAGTAATCTTGGTTCTGTTACCATATCTATGCAGTAAGCCTGGTTCTGTTACCATATCTATGCAGTAAGCTTGGTTCTGTTACCATATCTATGCAGTAAGCTTGGTTCTGTTACCGTATCTATGCAGTAAGCTTGGTTCTGTTACCATATCTATGCAGTAAGCTTGGTTCTGTTACCATATCTATGCAGTAAGCTTGGTTCTGTTACCATATCTATGCAGTATGCTTGGTTCTGTTACCGTATCTATGTAGTAAGCTTGGTTCTGTTACCATATCTATGCAGTAAGCTTGGTTCTGTTACCATATCTATGCAGTAATCTTGGTTCTGTTACCATATCTATGCAGTAAGCCTGGTTCTGTTACCATATCTATGCAGTAAACTTGGTTCTGTTACCATATCTATGCAGTAAGCTTGGTTCTGTTACCATATCTATGTAGTAAGCTTGGTTCTGTTACCATATCTATGCAGTAAGCTTGGTTCTGTTACCATATCTATGCAGTAAGCTTGGTTCTGTTACCATATCTATGCAGTAATCTTGGTTCTGTTACCGTATCTATGTAGTAAGCTTGGTTCTGTTACCGTATCTATGCAGTAAGCTTGGTTCTGTTACCATATCCATACAGTAAGCTTGGTTCTGTTACCGTATCTATGTAGTAAGCTTGGTTCTGTTACCGTATCTATGCAGTAAGCTTGGTTCTGTTACCATATCCATACAGTAAGCTTGGTTCTGTTACCATATCTATGCAGTAAGCCTGGTTCTGTTACCGGATCTATGTAGTAAGCTTGGTTCTGTTACCATATCTATGCAGTAAGCTTGGTTCTGTTACCGTATCTATGTAGTCAGCTTGGTTCTGTCACCATATCTATGCAGTAAGCTTGGTTCTGTTACCCTATCTATGTAGTAAGCTTGGTTCTGTTACCATATCTATGCAGTAAGCTTGGTGCTGTCACCATATCTATGCAGTAAGCTTGGTTCTGTTACCCTATCTATGCAGTAAGCTTGGTTCTGTCACCATATCTATGCAGTAAGCTTGGTTCTGTTACCGTATCTATGCAGTAAGCTTGGTTCTGTTACCGTATCTATGTAGTAAGCTTGGTTCTGTTACCATATATATGCAGTAAGCTTGGTTCTGTTACCATATCTATGCAGTAAGCTTGGTTCTGTCACCATATCTATGCAGTAAGCTTGGTTCTGTTACCCTATCTATGTAGTAAGCTTGGTTCTGTCACCATATCTATGCAGTAAGCTTGGTTCTGTTACCGTATCTATGCAGTAAGCTCGGTTCTGTTACCATATCTATGCAGTAAGCTTGGTTCTGTTACCATATCTATGCAGTAATCCTGGTTCTGTCACCATATCTATGCAGTAAGCTTGGTTCTGTTACCATATCTATGCAGTAAGCTTGGTTCTGTTACTGGATGTATGCAGTAAGCTTGGTTCTGTTACCGGATCTATGCAGTAAGCTTGGTTCTGTTACCATATCTATGCAGTAAGCTTGGTTCTGTTACTGGATGTATGCAGTAAGCTTGGTTCTGTTACCGGATCTATGCAGTAAGCTTGGTTCTGTTACCATATCTATGCAGTAAGCTTGGTTCTGTTACTGGATGTATGCAGTAAGCTTGGTTCTGTTACCGGATCTATGCAGTAAGCTTGGTTCTGTTACCATATCTATGCAGTAAGCTTGGTTCTGTTACCGTATCTATGCAGTAAGCTTGGTTCAGTTACCGTATCTTTGCAGTAAGCTTGGTTCTGTTACCATAAGCTTGGATTGGGTGAACCACTGTTTTTAGAATGATCTGGACCATGGATTTCGGTTTCTGCTTTCATTGTCCTTTGGTGCTGTCTTCCTATGTTATGCAACGTTTACATAAGAGGACAACCTTTCATTTTTGACAGCTCCTTTGGAAAATGAAAGGTGGAATTCTACTTTACACCAGTTTGATAAATGATCCCATAAGTTCACAATCTGACCCTGAGTGCATGCTATTCAGCATGCTGCGGTATTATCTCCGTTCAAAATGACGGATCAGTTTCCGGAATGCCAGCATTAATTTACATTGAAATGTATTAGTGCTGGGTCCGGCATTAGAAATACCTGAAGGACGGATCCGTCCTCCCAGTCTGCGCATGCGCAGACCTTAAAAACTGTAAAAAAAAAAATACAAGACGGATCCGTCTATCTGCATGACAAGCAGAGAGACGGATCCGTTCTTACAAAGCATTTGTGAGACGGTTTCGCATCCGGATCCGTCTACAAACGCATTCAGTTTACACCCAGATCGACGGATCCGGCAGGCAGTTTAGACGACGGAACTGCTTGCCGGATCACTCTGCCGCAAGTGTAAAAGTACCCTTACATGTTTGGGTCAAAATTTTACTATCCTTTTAAATGAGATGTTTTTCTAATGGCACAACACAGGCAAAAGGAGTAAAGCTGGCATAAAGAATGCTTTACCTTGATGTTCATCCCCAGTGACTTCAAACGGTCCATCATTGTCCTTACATTCCACCTCTAGAAGTCTTTCTTCTTGTGCTGATTTCCATATGAAGTCAGGATTTACTACAGAGATTATGCACTTCTCGATTTTCTTCTGCTGGGTACTGCTTAGTGTGGCAGGATTAACGACAACAGCGTGTGTGCACTAAAACACAAAGAACAGGTTTTTTTCCTCCCAAGTATAGCAAATATGGAAACTGCAGCCAAAAAATGGATGAATCATTATGTACAGTAACTGAGTGCAGTCTTTCTTTTGTATCGAGTTATTTCTGCTCCAGATATCTCCTGCCTTCCGTTATTGTGTAGAGACACACTGAGTCAACAGGGTCTATGCTTGTCCCAGGGGCGTAGCTATAGGGGAAGTGGCTGCTTTGGGGCCCAGACCCACAAGGGGCCCCCTCAGGAGGAAGACTAAAAGATTTTATTGTCAGGGCCCCCTCAACAGTATTATACAATAAGATTATATACAAAGACACTCTAGGAAACAGTAGGAGCGGCGACAAGGCCTTGTCTGAGAGCTCAATCTTGACTAGGCACAGGAGTGGGGGTTGTGGGTTGCAAAGAAGTTGCCGGGGGGCTCGTTGTGCTGTACCTACCTGGTTCTTAATTACATATTAGATTATCAATTAGGACCCTAAAGCCTCTTTCACAACAGCGAGTTTTTCGTCAAGCAAACGCATAGCATCCGGACTGAATCCTGCATCATTTCTGAGTTCAGGAAAAATCACAGCATGTTGTATATTCTGCGTTTTTCACGCAGCTCTGGTTCCAAAGAAGTGAATGGGGCTTCAGTAAAAAACGGATTGCATGTGGATGCAATGCGTTTTTCACTGATGGTTACCAGGAGATGTAGATTGTTATTGTTCAGTTTTTTTCAAGCGTGGGAAAAATGCATCAAAAACTGATTGCAACCGTGAGGAAAAAACTGAAACACTGAACACAATCACAGACAAAACTGACTGAACTTGCAGGCAAAACCATCAGTTTCTTCCTGAACACACCCTGAAAGAATCTGTGTGAAAGAGGCCTAGGGGTGCTGTAATAAATGGCAATTGCCACAAGGCAATCACATGGCCAAGCCCTCCTCAGGAGCCGCAATTCCTCGCTGATTACTGTTGAAAGAAGTGATTACCGTACTACAGTAGCTGATGAAAAGACGCATCAACAAACAGCAAGGAGTTAACACTTTTTTTCATTAACAGATCACAGGGACATGGGGGGGGGGGGATTTATCATTAAGGGGAATATTTAAAGTAAATTTTCCTTGAGTATGCGTTGTCGCACTTTATACCACATTCATCAAATGTCTGATCCCTAAACACTTTGGTCTAGAAAAGCTGCTCCAGTTTTCCTCCTCCACCCTCCTACTGGAGTGCGACTGCGACTTTTTTGTGACTTTTTTAAAAAGTGATAAATCTGGAGTGAAACTCATTACCATTGCTAACCACACCCATATTTAAAAACGCATCAAAACGCATTGCACCCGCGCGGAAAAAACTGAACAACTAAACGCAATCGCAGGCACAACTGAATGGCTTTGCCTGTTAAATCGCAGTTTTCACTGAACGCATCTGCAACGCATCTGTTAAATAATAAGTGATCTAAATTAATTGATATTTAATATTAAGTATGTATTACACTACACATTGATTGACACCATATATAGTAATGTACTTGACATGGGAGGTCTGTATGAGAACGTCAAAACCTATATTTGAAGTCTACCATATATGACAGTGTAAAGTGCATACGCGCCTGTTTTCTATGGTATAAATGATTGACAGAGACAGACAAGGTCGTCGTCTTCGTCGTCTTCTTCTTCTTACACTCTGGTCGGGGGTGTTTGCTACTGAAGGAGATGGAGAACACACATGGATCTTGAAGGAGGAGGATCTACCCTTCAACAATGATACTTCAAGGACTTTCACATTCACACACGGACAATTAGACTAAGACTTTCCTGAAACTATGTTTGTAAGTAATCAACTTTTATGAAGACTGAAAATAAATCACATTATTCATTTTTATATAACTCCTGTTGAATCCTGGTGAATGAGTCCTCCGGGTGTTCCTTACTCCAAATAAGCATACACTACATTTGGAGAGGATTACCAATCAAGTTATTATATTTTTGATACATAAAATATCATATTTAAAACGATATTTTACATTGGCGAGCCATCCAAATCCTGATATTAAAGGTTGAAAGGGGGAAGAACGGACGTGTGTCTCTCAAGAAAAGAATTATCAATCTTTAATAAGCAGGAGAATTAAGAAGAATCTTCTGAAGGAGGACAAGTGCCAGACATAGCAAGACGTGCTGATGACAGAAGGCCAGCAGTGAATCTACTGAGGTTGTGAGTATGGAAATAATAAATTCTATTGCTGATAAGAGTAGATTACAATTTACGTTTATGCCTAGCGAACAGTCAGATTTGCAAACAATATGGTTTGATTTATATGCAAAATGTGAACAGGAGAATAAGAAGATAGATGGAAAGAGTATTTTAGTTAGTAAAGAGAAAGAGAAAATAAGGAATATTGTCCATATGGTGAAGATCTTTCATAGCCTAGTGTCAGATAGATCCATGTATAATTGTACCAGTGAAGTTCCAACCACAGATGCTGTGATCTGTGAAGATGCATCAACTGAGGGTGGAAATGGTAATAAAGTTCAGGAAAGTAAGAAATGAGGATTTGAGAACTCAGCAGGATGAGATGAAAGACATATGTATGATCTCTGCTGAAAGTGACCATAACCTTATAGATGAAGAAAGGTCAATACAACAAGAGAAGACATTACAGATCTCTGCTGAAGGTGACATTGTGTCAGTAGACAATGACAAGTCTATACACCAGCAGACAATGCACATGAAAGAGGCAAACTTACAATTAAAATTGCAGAAGCAATTAATGAAAATGTGCAAATAAATCCCGACATATGATGCAAACATCCATGTGTGCAGGAATTCTGAGAATTTTGAGAGTCATGCAGACAGATTTGAATTATCAAATGAACAAAGGAATCGATTATTTAGATTGTGGCTTCCTGTGAATTTATCTAGGAGTCTAGCAATAAAAGAGTTTGATGATAATGATTCAAATGAATGGATTTGTCATAATGATGTACAAAGATTAAAATAGTTGATTTGGTGCACTAGAAGTGACAGCATGCCTACATATGAAATTCTAAAGGAATTAAAAATTGGCAGAAAGGAATCCACATTTGGATTAAGTCTATGTTTGAGCGGACATACAAAGCGGTGATTGAGAATACCAAACCTTCACATATCATTCACATGTTTGTCAGAAAGTTCAAATTTCTTGAGCCATCTATATTAGTTTTGGCGTCAAAGAAATCGTCCTTATTTCAGACTACAATGTTTTTGGATATTATGAGGAAAAATATAAAGCAGAACATGTCTCCATCATATATAAGAAAAGAGAGAACATGTGCAGATTTAAGAATAGACAGACCCAGGCCTAAGAAGACTCAAAGATCAGATACATATAAACGGATCAAAGATTCTCTTTATGATGAGCGAAGAAGAGAATTACATGTAATGTTTAGACCCTATCATGTGATAAAATCAGTCACACAAACAAATCCACAGATAGAAAATGTAACTGAAAATAATTCTCAGTTTCAGCCATCTACAAATAGACCAACTTCAGAAAAGGATCTACAGGGGGGAAAATGTCAAATTTCTGAGGTAGATACCAATCTAGAGGTCAAAAGTAAAGACATTCAGAATCAGATGAGTTCTAAATGTAATTATCCTGTCATTGAGGAAAAACTTAAGAAAATGCAGTCAATGGATTTCTTAAATGAATTAAAAGAGTTTGACATTTCTAAATCAATCACATTGAGCAGGATATTCCAGGATCTCATAAACAGAGAAGTTATGAGAAGAGGTTTAAGTATTGGCTAGAAATAGATCCAGTGAGGACAGACATATTGGTAATGATTTTGGCCTGGATAAGGATAAGATTTTGTGTTTCCCATTAAAATTACCTGAATAAAAGTTTAGCTGAATAAAAGTTCTGATAAATTAGAAAACAATGCACAGGAGAAATCTAGAGGATTGGAGATTTCATGTGAATTATATCAGACTCTGGGAAAGTTGGGTGCATTATT
The DNA here is from genome assembly GCA_033119425.1 of Bufotes viridis. Taxonomy (NCBI): domain Eukaryota; kingdom Metazoa; phylum Chordata; class Amphibia; order Anura; family Bufonidae; genus Bufotes; species Bufotes viridis. The sequence continues at coordinate 468,740,236 of CM065591.1, forward strand.
TAGGTTAAATGCAGACATGCCTGGAAAGGAGAGAATAAGTGCATTCCCTATCCATAATATTACATTTTGGTATAATTTAAGAGTTGTATTTAAAAGATGTTACATTGTATACATAAGTATATACAGAGGAATATGATACTTATTGTAAGATCAGCACAGTGTAGTAGCTGTAATTCTAAGTAAGAAGACAGAAGCTAATTATAAAGTAACAGGATCCTATTCTCATATGTCCTGAGTCTAAAGACAATCTTCTTTATGCTGCAGGAGGACAGAGAATAGAAGAATAAGATTTCTATATATTCTTTACACAGATAATATTGTTAGGAAATATGTTTCTGTTGTATCTAATGCTATTTTCTATTTTTATATTTTCTCCAGTAGAAATTTTCTTAAGGAACAGCATTAGACTGAAATCATAAATTTCCTTCCATAACAATCTTCTCCACATTACTAAATAACTTTCATAATTGTATGGAATGTCTAGTAATCAAACTGTTAATCCATAACCATGTTTGACTAACAGAATAACAATAACTACAAGATATTAAAGAGGAAAACTTACATTGTGATGCATGAAGCAGGGTTCTTGTTTGCAGCCATTGATGAGAAGCATGTGGTCAAGTGATTGACAAGAGCATAATGACATATGAGACTTTTGTCTAAGAATAGGTTAATGGTATGCAAAGACTATGGAAAGACCAATTCTAGAGAATTCTAAGATCTTAAGTTTAAGCAAAATACTAAATTATTGTTTATGTGTGGTCCACAAATGAAGTACTTCAGGTTTATAACTGAAATTCCTTTTATAAGGCGCATTACAAAATAAGACATACTTATGAGTTATATTACATCAATTTTAAAATGGAAGTTAATTGGCCATATGAGAGTGTGATGATGTAAGAGTGATGTGAGCAGCTGCTGAGTCATATGAGTATATGTCATGCGAGTATGTATGAATGCTATTTGAGCATATTTGGGTTAAAAATGAAGAAGCCCTTAGTAGTTTAAGAGGTCATATTATTTATAATGACATATTAGATATATTGTAGGATTATACAACATATTTTATTATTTGTGTTGAAAATTATATATCTAACACTTATACTGGAAATGAGATAAAAGAAATTTGTTTAAATTGTGTTAAGAATAAGGATAATATTGAGGCCTTATAATAGTAATTTGACAGACATATGTCCACAAAGACATTTGATCTTAGTGTTAAAGGTTCTATAACATCATAAGTTATATTGAGTTGAATATTTGATGATCTAGCATATAGAATCATAAATATCCACAGGTAAATGTTTTAGTGTACTTTACAAATGTTTTATGGTAATATTTTTATGGATTTACTTTCTATAAGATTGTTTTATTTTCAAAAGGGGTTTTATTTATAGTGATGATTTATTGTTGATGCTACACACACACACACACACACACACACACAAATATTTTCTCATATGCACAACTATATTTTAATCTACAGGAAGATGTTCTATATATATTTTATATATGCTAGTAATATATTGGTTTTAATATGAATGAACAATGTATTATATATTTATATATATATATATATATCCCAACTGAACGTTTGTAAGGGTTCAAGATTCTTAGGACAACTCATGTTTTGTTTATACAGGAGTGATGGCCACAGGTGGTCAAGGCATACTCATGTCTCCCAAGAGTTAAAGTCTAAGAATAACAGTCAAACTTAGTTCACTTGAGTAAATAAGTATTGGTATATGAAAGAATGTATGCAAATACAAGGGTATAATGAAATATTATATATGTGACGAGACCAATCTCGCCACATTGCATTGGAGAAACCTGGTTGCTCGCCTGCTGCCTTTGGACTATGGCCCCCTGTTAAAAGACATCTTTTTTACCTGCAGAAAAGCTTAATTCGTGCTTTTCTGCCTGGGGTTCGGTAGTTTTGGTTGAATGTGTTATACCCCAGATAGGAATCCCATGGAGCCCATTCGTATGAAACTGACTGTAAAGACTTTGGCTCCATGGCGATTAAACTGTATTCGTGTGGTCTGAGCGCCATTCACTTAATAATGTGCGCTCAGACCTTAGCTATCTGGGGATATGTTAAATGTATAGTTTTAATGTAATGTGTCTTACCTGGTGTATTTTAACAGTAATGCTTGTTCTGTGTCCCCATGTGCATAATGGAGTCTTGTCTGTGAAATGTCTGTGTGTATTGTAAAGGGTGGGACATTGTGTATTGAATAGTGATGTCTGTCCTATTGTCCCCACATGTGTATTGGCGATTTCCTTTGTCCTGAGAGATAATTGAATGACTCCTCAATTGTCTCCAGGACAGAAGACATTAGTGTATTCGTCTGCCTGTGGTGATTGCATTACCCATGTAGGGTGATTGCATCACAGGCAGAGGGGAGGATATGCTGGGGTGTCTGTATTGTCCCAATGTGTGTGATTGGCTGCTGTATCCCGTGTCGCAGTCTTCCTTCTGGTCCTCTAGGGAGTGTCCACCAGGTGGGAGACCTGGATAAATACCAGGCAGGTAGCCGTTAATAAAGAGAGAATTCCTGTTTACCCTCAATACGGAGCCTCGTCTCGTTCTTGGGGGGATTCACTGTATGCTGTTAGAGACTGATTGCCAGGAGTAAACGGTCCGTTACAATTGGTGGCGAGCAGCGGGATCGTTCCTACAGCCAGAAGGACAGCTACAGGAGACACCATTTCCTTGGATTTACAAGTGGGGGCAACGCATGTCCCAGTACAGCGACCCTAAAAGCAACAGAATGGAACCAGCAGTGTCATACGAGGAGGAGGACCTGGATGGCCGGGATGCATTAAGGAAAGGCATCTGGTACCAGGCCCTGGACAATGTACAATACCAGCGGGGTGAGAGTCTCCCCAGTGAAGAGCAGCGGTGGCAGAAGCAAGTGGCCCTGCGGCTGCCCTTTCTGGGAGAGCAGCCCTGGATGAATGGGTGAAGGAACTAGAGCACCGGGTATGGCAGGAGCTATGGCTGGAGAATGCCTACCAGGCGCTCTGGTGGTATATGGCACAGTATATACCCTGGACAGCCGAGCATGACAAGCCAGAGGGAGAGGAGTTTGATGGTTCTGGCTTGTTATGGGAGTCCTTTGCAGAGCCTGACTTCGGGAGTCCTGCGCAGAACAGACTTCAGGACATTTTCTACGAGAGGGAGGCTAGGCATGACGGGGATGACCCCCATGAGGTAGAGCAAGACCTGGCTCACCTAGCAACCCTGGAGTGGGAACTGGAGCAGGACTACCGAGATCTCTTCCACTCCATTGGGAAGGCTCAGCAGGACAGCAAGGTGACAGATCCAGTTCCAGACCCATTCCGCTGGGAAGATATTATTGAAATTTACTGGGAGGAACCCCAGGCGGCAGGTGGAGATGGGACCGAGGTCTCTCCACCGGTATTGCAGGGAATTGGGAGCCTGAGCTCCATTCCCCAGCGGGAGATATTACAGGGAATTGGGAGCCTGAGCTCCATTCCCCAGCGGCAGGCTGAGCTACAGGGGGCAGAGGTAGTTGTTCCTGCCCCACAGCAGCAGCGTGATTTTTCGGGAATTGGGAGCCCGGTCTCCATTCCCCAGTGGCAGTATTATTTGTTGGGAATTGGGAGCCCGGTCTCCAGTCCCCAGCGGCAGAGTAACCAGCAGGGAATAGAGAGCCCAGTCTCCTTTCTCCAGCAGCAGGACTCTGTATTGGGAGGAGAGACAGTCGGTCTCCCTCCACTGAGGAGGAAGGTATGTATGGGAGAGGAGCTTACTACCACCTCTCCCCAGCGGCGGATCATTAATGGGCAGGGAATAGAGAGCTCAGTCTCCTTTCCCCAGCAGCAGAGCTGTGTAACCAAAGGGGAGACAGTCGGTCTCCAGCAGCAGAGCTGTGTAACCAAAGGGGAGACAGTCGGTCTCCAGCAGCAGGACTGTATATCTAAAGGGGAGACAGTCGGTCTCCCCTCCAACAACCAGGCTTCAACCAGGCTACCCTCCCAGTAGCGCTGGCAACAGGGCAGAGTGACGCGGGTCTCTGCCCATGCAGCACCCCACCAAGTCAGCGTACCCGTACTCCAGCACAGCCGTGGTGAGGCACCTGGACATGGACAAGCTTCTCCTCTACCCAGTTGCAGTAACTATTTATTGTGGGTGGGCTGTGCTGTTGATTGTGTTTTGTGGGTGGGCTGCTGGACTAACAAGGGCACTGACCGGCAGGAGGTCAGATACCCTGTTAGTCTGTTTGGAAAAGGGAGAGATGTGACGAGACCAATCTCGCCACATTGCATTGGAGAAACCTGGTTGCTCGCCTGCTGCCTTTGGACTATGGCCCCTGTTAAAAGACATCTTTTTACCTGCAGAAAAGCTTAATTCGTGCTTTTCTGCCTGGGGTTCGGTAGTTTTGGTTGAATGTGTTATACCTCAGATAGGAATCCCATGGAGCCCATTCGTATGAAACTGACTGTAAAGACTTTGGCTCCATGGCGATTAAACTGTATTCGTGTGGTCTGAGCGCCATTCACTTAATAATGTGCGCTCAGACCTTAGCTATCTGGGGATATGTTAAATGTATAGTTTTAATGTAATGTGTCTTACCTGGTGTATTTTAACAGTAATGCTTGTTCTGTTCCCCATGTGCATAATGGAGTCTTGTCTGTGAAATGTCTGTGTGTATTGTAAAGGGTGGGACATTGTGTATTGAATGGTGATGTCTGTCCTATTGTCCCCACATGTGTATTGGCGATTTCCCTTTGTCCTGAGAGATAATTGAATGACTCCTCAATTGTCTCCAGGACAGAAGACATTGTGTATTCGTCTGCCTGTGGTGATTGCATTACCCATGTAGGGTGATTGCATCACAGGCAGAGGGGAGGGATATGCTGGGGGTGTCTGTATTGTCCCAATGTGTGTGATTGGCTGCTGTATCCCGTGTCGCAGTCTTCCTTCTGGTCCTCTAGGGGAGTGTCCACCAGGTGGGAGACCTGGATAAATACCAGGCAGGTAGCCGTTAATAAAGAGAGAATTCCTGTTTACCCTCAATACGGAGCCTCGTCTCGTTCTTGGGGGGATTCACTGTATGCTGTTAGAGACTGATTGCCAGGAGTAAACGGTCCGTTACAATATAGTTATCTATTACACAATTGTATGAACCAATCATCTTATCAGGATATATAAGTATGACACACATGAACTACATGGTAATAATGTAGTTACTATAAGTTTTATCTGAGATATTGTATTCCAGAGAGTTTTTAAATATGGAAGGAGTTAATCCTGGATCAGTGATATAAATTGAAACTCAATTAATGGAGATTATTAAATATAAGCGTCAACTGTATTGGAAGCATATCCAGCTATAGGGATTATGTTAATACATATTTGTTGTTTTTGTAAACAAATGTTTATATTTACAGTTATATTTTAAAGAAGAACACAATAATATTTAATAGATATCTCATATCTTAAACAGAATATTACTTTATTAAAAAGGTAAATATTTGGTTTTACTGTGAAGAAATATATTTTATGTGATTAATTTAATTACTCAATATAATTTTTAGTAATAAAAATTCCACAAACATACACAAAGATACATAAATGAAGGAATAAAGATGAAAAAGGTACACTTACATAAAGGTTATTTTGTATTAGGATAATATTTTCAGTAATATGTAAACATTTAAATTGTGTTGAAATTTAATATGGTAATAAATGAATGAAGTATGGTACACTGTGATATTATAGGTTAGGTATAATCACCAACTTTTGGTGTAGTAATAGGAAAGAAGAAGATATCTTCAATCAAGACTAAAGTCCACAGGAAATGTAATGTTTTCTAGAGACTGTGATATTCATGAAGTCTATAAACATAAAGACTGATGTGCATGGAGTCCCAGGAAAAGACTTGGAGGTAAAGAAATCTGTTATATTCTGGGAAAGGTGTGAAGATAGAGGGCACGGGAGAGTGACCCAAGACAAGGGTGAAGAGTCCCTGACACACAGCTGTCCTAGACATCTCCAGAGGTAAAGTTCAGAGGAAAGAAAGTTCTGTCGACGCAGAAATGAGGTCTGTGACAGAAGGATTGGCATCTAAAATGGAGAACTGAGCTCAAAGAAAGCAAGTACTGAAGAGCTTCAGTGAAAAATTTATAATTAGAAGTAGCTAGGTTTCCAGAAGTTTATTTAGCGCCTATAAACGGCCTAGGATGTTTGTTTTTTCTGAAAAAGCTATTTCATTGGATTGCCATAAACACCTCTGAGAAGTTCAGGAATCTGCTACTCGTGATACTAAAGCTAAAAATGTTTTAATAACGGACTAAGTTTAACAATAATACTGAGAGCGTGAAAATCTTCAGGTGAGGCTGAATGGACAGTTACTCCAAAATTCTACCGTGTTATAACTGGTGAGAAAGAAGGGGAGTGACAAAGACGTCACAGCTGTTCAGAATGAGTTAAAGGACGCTTCTGAAGAAGACCAAGGAATTCCTGATGGTATGCAAGTTAAAATCTGTGTCCAGGAAAGCTGTATCACCACAAGTCGTAAAAAGAGATAAATCTTGTATATAAAGATCATTGGGATAATATGATACAATTCAATTTAAAGATTGCACATCACCTACCGTTTTAACAAGCATTGATATGATAGACTTTATACGAATCAAATATAGGATGAATAAATGAAATTAAAGTATCAAGACCATGACGAGACCAGAGGAAGATGATGAAGAGAAGAAGATGCCTAGTAGATAATAGTTTAGTTCTTAAATCTATTTAATTGGTATTCAATCACAGTTTACCATATGTTCAGTAAATATTATTTTGTTGTTTAATGAATAATTGAAGGACAATTAATTTATAAAGAAAAATGAAGAGTCCAAGATAATTGTAAAATTTGATGTTGAGGATTCATAGATATATCTCACCCTCAAGAGGGGGAAATGTTAAATAATATGTGATCTAAATTAATTGATATTTAATATTAAGTATGTATTACACTACACATTGATTGACACCATGTATAGTAATGTACTTGACATGGGAGGTCTGTATGAGAACGTCAAAACCTATATTTGAAGTCTACCATATATGACAGTGTAAAGTGCATACGCGCCTGTTTTCTATGGTATAAATGATTGACAGAGACAGACAAGGAGGTCGTCTTCGTCGTCTTTTTCTTCTTACACTCTGTCGGGGGTGTTTGCTACTGAAGGAGATGGAGAACACACATGGATCTTGAAGGAGGAGGATGTACCCTTCAACAATGATACTTCAAGGACTTTCACATTCACACACGGACAATTAGACTAAGACTTTCCTGAAACTATGTTTGTAAGTAATCAACTTTTATGAAGACTGAAAATAAATCACATTATTCATTTTTTATATAACTCCTGTTGAATCCTGGTGAATGAGTCCTCCGGGTGTTCCTTACTCCAAATAAGCATACACTACATTTGGAGAGGATTACCAATCAAGTTATTATATTTTTGATACATAAAATATCATATTTAAAACGATATTTTACAGCATCCGGACTTAATCCGGACACGCTCGTGTGAAAGAGGCCTAAGAGTTCATGCAGACGAACGCGAGGGCTCTGTGCCCGTGCTGTGAAGGCAAATAACAGTCTGCAATGCACAGGCACCGGCCGTGTAGACTCTGTGCTGCGAACCCATTGACTTGAATGGGTCGGTGATTCACAAGATACAGTAAAAGATAGGTCATGTTCTACCTTTTGCGATGCAGACCTGAAAGTCTACCAAGCGCTTTGTAGTGCTTCCATGGGCTTCCGATCTGTGCATCTGTTCTATCTTTTACTGTATCTTGTGGATCGTGGACCAGTTCAAGTCAATGGGACTGCCAGTGCCTGTACATTGCGAACCCACTGTTTGCTGTCTGCATGAGCCATAAGAGAGCAGATTTAGCTTCTTCTGAAAAGCATTTACCAGTCATTTGAGTGGTTTTGGCGGCAAGCACAAGGAGTTTGCAGTGTGAGAAGACACCCCAAGGGCCCTTTCACACAATGTTTTTTGGTGCTGTTTTTCACGCATTTTCTGCGCACAATCTGCTTAAAAAAATGACTTTTTTTTATGATCCTCATCATGCTAAATTTGGTTATTATCATGTTAGGCTTCATTCACATCACCGTTTAGCCTTTCCGTTCTAAATGGAGCAGAAGAACGGAAAGGTCGGATTCAGAACATAACTGAGCCGAACGGAACCTAAGGACCCCATAGCCCAGGGATGGGCAAACTGCGGCTCTCCAGCTGTTGTAAAACTACAATTCCCACCATGCCCTGCTGTAGGCTGATAGCTGTAAGCAGTCTTTGCATGCTGGGAATTGTAGTTTTGCAACAGCTGGAGAGCCGCAGTTTGTCCATCCCTGCCATTGACTATAATGGGGTCCGTAAGGTTTCCGCTCAGTGGAAGATTTTTGAAGCGGAGACAAAAGTCCAGCATGCACTACTTTTGTCTCCGCCCCAAAATCATCTTCTGAGCGGAAACCAAATGGACCCCATTATAGTCTATGGTGTCCTTAGGTTCCGTTCGGCTCAGTTATGTGCTGAATCTGTCCTTTCCGTTCTCCTGCTCCTAAACGGAGCAGTAGAACGGAAAGGCTGAACGGTGATGTGAACAAAGCCTTATAAAGTAGAACAGAACTATGAGAAGTGGATGTGTCTTCTGTGCAATGAGGTCCTGTTTGCATGTTTTCAGTGTCATAAGAGTGACTGATCCATGATGACTGGGGTTCCTGACATTTGAGCAATGCATACTACATGGCAGAAACATTCTTAGGCTACGTCGACATCTGCGTTTTAGCATTGCGTTACTCTGTTTCGGCAGAGGAGCACAGTACAAGAACTACCACTGCATCCAGCTTTTTTTTTTATTTGGACAGAAAGATGGCATTCCTGCTGGATAACTGATGGATGCCAGTATGCTGAATAAGGATCCGGTAGCGTCCAGCTATGCTATGTGGACGTAGTTGTATGTCAAAATATAAATATAAGTCAGCGGAAAGGAGACCCAATTATTTATTGCCAAGATATATACTGTACATACCTTTTCATTCAGCACTAATGAAATTTCTCCTCCATTCGAAAGGATGATGCTTGTTAGCCTTTTCCTTTCTTTAAGGGGTAAGGAGTTCACTTTGAGGAAGAATTTGCAGTCTGAAAAAATGCCCACACCCATCCTAGAGAGAAAACAACCATTAAGAATTTCTAAGATAATTAGGAACCAAGTTGCTATGGTTAAAGCCCTGTATTGTTGGCGATAACCGTATTCAAAATATAAATTCACATAAGTAGTTGACTGCAATTAAAACTTAACCTTTAATTGTTACTTCATTATAATAAATGGGCCCATATACAAAAAAATGTACACAAAAGTCGTAAAAACAGGGTTCGCACCAAAAGAAAAGGCGGGGATGCGACAACTAGCTGCCATATGATAATAATATGGTCTAAAGATAACAAGGGATAGAGAAGGATAGATGTTAGAGAGATAGGGATACTGGGTCTCTGACCCTGTGTGTCCCTATGTCTAGCTACTAATCCACTCACTCTAAGTGTTCCTCAACAAGGCGACAGCGACTGCCCAGTTTCATCAAGTAATACAGAAACAGAAAGAGAAGAGAGAACACATAATCAGATCAGATCAACGCAATTGTCCCATGATAAAAAAAAACATAAATGTTCCGACGCGTTTCATTGGCCTCTGCCAAATCCTCAGGGGACCAATCTCCAGAGTAATGTTATAGTGCTGGAAAAATCTTTAGAATATTAACAGAGCGATAATCAGTCGCTAACAATGACTACTTAGCTGTCCATTAGTTGCAATGAATGTTCAGCAGTAGGTCTGGCGTCCTGCATGTGGTAGTACATGGTGTGGCGTCCTGTGTGTGGCATGATTTATCATGAATTCTGTGTGCCTCTGCTTGACCTTACTTCTACAGAATCACAGTGACATAAAGCTGTCAGTATGAGGCCTCATAAACACGGCTGTTGTGCGGTCTGATACCTGATCCTGTAGAAGTAAGATCAAACAGAGGCACATAGCATTATAAATTATGATAATGCCAAGTGCTTCTGCAAGTCCAGAACGGAGGATCACGCTCACACACCAAAGGGGTCTTCTCACAATTGGGTCTTCTCACAATTTAGGCTAAACTGTAAAAGTCTGTTTAATATTGTGCATTGGTCCTATTAATTAGGACTGTCAGTGGACTTGATGGTCATGGGTGAAAGAACCGCAGGTGACTGTTCAGGCTCAGCAGTGATGTGCCATTCTGCACACGTGACCGCTGAGACCACTGATTGGTGGCCTTCTCGAGATTGTGAATGGCTCCCTGTAATTTCCTGTCTAAAGGGGATTGCCAGGAGCCACAAAGCTGGAACGGAGGGTGTTTTAAAGGTGAGTTTTTAATTTTTTTGTTTTTAACACAATTCTGCCTACAGTGTAATTTAAAGGAGTTGTCCAAGTTCAATTAAGAACCCACTCACGCAATTGTATCCGCTTTTTCGGACCGCAAATTACAGATCCACAAAACAAGGTACTGGCTGTGTGTGCTCTGCATTTTGCAGATCAGAACATCCGTCCCCCTGATAGAAATTCCTATTCTTTTCTGCAAAATGGACAATATGACATGTTCTATTTTTTTGCGGGTGCCACGGAACGGTCATACGGATGCAGACAGCACACGGTGTGCTGTCCGCATCTTTTCTGCAGCCCCGTTGAAATTATTTTTTGCAGACTTAAAATACGATCATGTGATTGGGGCCTAAAACTGTGGCAGTAGCAGTAAACTTTAAACAAAAGAAGTAATACTCCCCATCTTTCTACTACGCAGCTTCCTGCGTTGTGCTCTGGTCTTCCCCACCAGTGTTCTTTTCCAGTACACACTGGTGACATGTCGTACACACCACATCACCAATGCAACCAATTACCAGCCTCAGAGATCGCTATCTCCCCAGCTCCCCCATAGTCATGTGTGCCAACACTGGCCAAAGGTGCATGTTTGTGGTATTTCCGTGAACAGAGGGTGAAATATTAGTCATGTTGAACTCCACCATGATGATTCACATTTTCCCTGATGGCAGCTGGGTTGCCCCCATACACATTAGATTACTATTGGGGTATGCTGACATTTATCTAAAGAGGCAGCTAGCTTATGTAAACTCCTTGACTGATTTTATTTTTATGTGTGAGCTATCCTTACATGTACACTACTCACAAAAAGTTAGGGATATTTGGCTTTTGGGTGAAATTCATGGAAAATGTAAAAAGTTCACGCTACAGTGATATTATATCAAAGTGGGGCATTTAAAGGGGCTGTCTCATCTCAGACAATGGGGGCATATCGCTAGGATACACCCTTATTGTCTTATAGGTGTGGGTCGCACCGCTGGGACCTGCACCTATATCGAGAATGGAGCCCTGCAAAGTAGTGGCTAGAGGACTCTGGTCCGGCCACCACCAAGTGCTCTCCCCATAGAAGTGGATAGGAGCGCACTGTGCATGACCGGCCACCGCTCCCATTTACTTCTATGGGCCCGACGGAAATAGTCAAGCCAGCTCTCAGCTATTTTCGGTGGGCCTGTAGAAATGCATTGAGGGAGGATGGAAACCGCGATATGCCCCCATTGTCTGAGATGAGACAACCCCTTTAAGTAGAAACATATAATGGTGATTTCCCCATCTCAAAACATTTATTGAAACAAAAGTCAAAACCAGTGGTGGGTATATCCCTACAAAAAATGTTAATGTGTCAAAAACTTGTCATGTGGCCTTGAGCATCAACTACAGATTGACAAAAACGTCTCATGCTGTTCACAAGCAGACTTATTGTCGGCTGAGGCATGGCACTCTTCTTGAAGGGTGTCCCTCAGGTCATTGAGGTTCTGGGGTACAGAGTTATGAGCCTCTACACAGTGACTCAGCTGATCCCATACAGTAGGTCTTCAATGGGATTCAGGTCTGAAGAAAGTACAGGCCACTACATTTAAGGTTCCCCAGTCTCCAGCAACCGTTTCCTAATGATGCGACCTCGATGAGCTGGCGCATTGTCATCAATAAAGTAGAAATTAGGCCTGTTTTGTTCATGTGGAGGCAAAATGACTGGATTAATGAAGTTATTCAAGTAATATGGGCTTCTCACTGTACTATTCACAAAGTGTAGGGCAGTTCTGTATTGACTAGACACACCTGCCCACACTGTAACTGTAAGGCTTGTATGGTGACAACAGTAGCTGATGCACAGCTCTCTCCTTGACGTCTCCAACACCGTTGGTGGACATCATTTCTGCTCAGAGTGAATCAACTTGTATGAGTGAACAGCACTGAGGCCCACTGGCCCCTCGTTCAGCGTAGATGCTCCCTGGCCCTTGCAAGACAAAGACACCTGTGGTCAGGTACCCTTGCAGGTCGTCTAGCACACAGACTACACTGATATAAATGGGTTTGAATGGTCTCACTTGACTTTTGGGTGCCTCTCACCTCCCTTAAATGTGCTTGGAGTTGTGTGGCATTCATCATCCGGTTCTGCAGGGCATTGTTCACAATGAAGAAGTCATCAGTGTGGGATGTGGCCAAAGGAGGTCCACTTCTATGCCTTTCTGTGACTCTTCCAGTGTCTCTGTATCTCTATTGCAACCTGCTAATGACACTCTATGACACTTTAAGTTCAGTGGCCACTATCGTCTGAGAACATCCTGCTTGAAGCCTCACAATGGTGAGGTGCTGTAGATCAATTGTTAGGTGTCTTCTTGGTCTCACGATGTCAAAATGTGAACAGCATGATGAGGAGAAAGTACTGTTTAAACACAAATTCTAATTTAACCAGGAATTTTTTGGGGTGATTCATGGATCAAAAACCTGTTGTGCATTTTGCTGCTAAGCTCCTTGTTAGAGAACAGCAAGTTGTGCAAAAAGTACAGAAACATTGAACAGTTGGACATGTGCATTCAAAAGTTTAGAGAAGGTCACATTAAGTTCACTTGTAAAGGTTAGAGTGCATTTTAGGTTCATCCTGAAATTTCACCCACAAGCCAAGTAGCCCTAACTATCTTGAGGTTTCCCCTGTCCCTGACAAAATTTACGCAATGTGCTACTTCACAATGTTTTGTGGCACAGGTGTTTTTATAAAGGAAAAAAAATGGAGATTGCAGTCAGCACAACCCAATATGCAGGTGCACATTGCTATGGTGAAATACACATACAAACGTAAAAACAAAGGTGCAATGGCACACTGCAGCTAGAGCTCCGTCCTGCCACTATGCTGGATGTTAGATGAGGCATTAGTTTATATTTTGGCCAAATTATGTAAGCAACCCACCACTTCACGGTTGCCTCTCGAGTGGTCCCTAACATTAATTCTTACCTTTTATGGGCCATATCAGCCACACAAAACCCAGGGAGTGCAGGTGCAGCATGCATGCCAGATACACTCTGCTTGTAACCCCGTCTGGTGCCATACAGCGTTCATCAGATCAAGGGATGCAAATACCAACATGCATGCTGAGCCCACTAGTACTTCTCCTGGAACCAAATGGCTTCTGGTAAGTTCAATAAAGCAGACTCAGTTTTATACTGACTTTAAAACCAGCCTACAGGGCGGATTCACTAGTCAGGTGTGCATGGTGTTTTTATGTCACGTTTTACATAGGAGTGGTGGAAGCTGGAACATTGTCAAATTTACTAACATTGCCTGAAAACAGGCATAAATGTTGGCAAAAAACTACTACAGTTAGTGGCTGGAGTTGTTCTAAAATTTGACACACGGACTGCCGAAGGTGTGCCTAATATATGAAGAGGTGCACACCTGGTCATAAAGGTAGGTAAATCCTATGGCAGTGCAGGGGTGGAACAAAGACCAGACTCTGCACGAGCAGAGATCTTCTGTAAATGCATAAATGACAGTCATCCTGCACCACATAGATTGCCCTGCTTTTTCAATGTGTAAAGTCAACTTTAAATTTCCTTTCAGCTGGACTCTGTGCTGTGGCATTTTACTAAAAAGGGAACTGCAGAGAAAAAAATCATAACATCATACGTACATTTGTGGTGCAGCTTTACGAGGTATTCACATGTGACAGAATTGCAGCACTGTGTGGGAGGAGCACAGGCAGATTCCCGGGCTGCAGGCTCTTCCCACACAGGCCAACAGCACTATCTGTGCCTGCAGGCTGATTGGTGGAGCAGGGAAAAGGCTTCCTGCTTTATCATTCAGTTTGGGAGAACAGAACAGCAGCTCCCGGTGCTCCAGCAATGAGTGCTTCCATCTGTATTGATTGAAGCACTCATTGCTTCTGGGCTCTGGTACCTGTCCGGCAGCGGGCACCTGGAGTGGACCACCCCCCCTACCCCTTAGAACGCCACTGGATGGTAGGTACATGCATTTCTGAAAAATCTATTTAAATTAATGGGACACTTGCAGAAATTTCTGAAACAAATCTGCAGCATGTGAATTCACCCTGAGACCCCTTTCCATCTGTGACAGGAATGAACAGCACATAATGGGAACAAGTAAGTCTTGCAGGAATGTTTTTTCCTATTGGTCTTTATTAAAAATATGGAATCCTTTTTTCTGTACAGAGCTGAGATTCTGTAGATTTTTTGACTTTTCCATCATCTGAGAAGCAGACAGGCTCCTTACCTCTGCGGTTTGACATTATAAACACTCATTATAGCTCAATCCTTATCTTACTGATAAAATGTAGCCTAAATAAGTCTTTTTGACCTTTTAGTAGTTCAGAGATAAGGGTTATTAGATGACTGTCACAAAGTGAAAGTACCAGTAACACAGCTAGAAAAACAGTTAACCCTTTGTGACAGAATGGTTCAATATTCTTAATAAAGGCCAATTGAAATTATTATTTTTAGCCAAAAATAAGTATAATGCAATCATAAATAAAAATTGCCTCTGAAGGTGTACATAGCCTTTATTCTATCCACAGTAACTAATGATTGAGTTAATCTACCTAAAGCAGCATGTTCCATTCCTTAAACACAATTTCGGAGATAAGACTAATAAGGGAGATATTTCAAATTGGTAGAACATCTTTCATTTTCCAAAGGAGCTGTGAAAAATAAAAGGAGGAATCCGATTGGTTGTTATGGGCAACTAAGGGTACTTTCACACTAACGGTATTCTTTTCCGGTATTGAAATCCGGTAAAGGGTCTCAATAGCGGAAAAAAACGCATCAGTTTTGTCCTAGTGCAGGGATGCTCAACCTGCGGCCCTCCAGCTGTTGTAAAACTACAACTCCCAGCATGCCCTTCTGCAGGCTAATAGCTGTAGGCTGCCCAGGAATGATGGGAGTTGTAGTTTTGCAACAGCTGGAGGGCCGCAGGTTGAGCATGAGTGTCCTAGTGCATTCTGAACGGAAAGCAATCTGTTCAGTATGCATCAGGATGTATTCCGTTCCGTCCCTTGTACGGTATTTAACCGGACAAAATCCCGGAACTCTACCACACTTGCCGGATCCGGAAATTGCCGCGTTGCCAGATCCGGTTTTCCAGTCTGTGCATGTGCCGGGATTTAGGAGGAGCTATTTTTCCTTTTGATCTTTGAAAAATATTAAATACCCGATCCGATATTCCAGATGATACCGGATGAGACAGATCCGGAAAAAAAATGATTTCATTTGCATACGGTTTGACGGATCCGAATAACGCTAGTGTGAAAGTACCCTATGCCAGTTTTAATTTACACCTGTTTGCTAAATCCCCCCCAGTGTCCTGAATGCAGCTGTAATTACAGTACAGCAGTGCTTCTCAATTATTTTCTGTCATGCCCCCCCCTAGGAAGAAGAAATCATTTCGCGCCCCCCGCGCAACTGTAAATAGTATCTTTTGTATCACCCACAGGTGAGGGCCATTAACCCCCCCTCCCCCCAAATCATGTGCAGGCTCCATTAACCCCCCCCCCCAAATCATGTGCAGGCTCCATTAACCCCCCCTCCCCCCAAATCATGTGCAGGCTCCAGTAACCCCCCCAAATCATGTGCAGGCTCCATTAACCCCCCCCCAAATCATATGCAGGCTCCATTAACCCCCCTCCTCAATCATGTGCAGGCTACATTAACCCCCTCTCCCCAAATCATGTGCAGGGTCCAGGCTTCCCTCCCCCAAATCATGTGCAGGCTCTCCCTCCCCCCAAATTATGTGCAGGCTCCCCCCCCCCCCAATAGGGTCCAGGGTCCCCCCACCCACCCAATACTTACCTCCCTGGAAGCGCTGGATGCAGGCCTCTTCCGGCCTGTGTCCCGCTCTGCACTCTGCTCAGGCGGCGCGATGACGTCATCGCGCCGCCTGAACCGCTCTGATAGGCTGCGGGCCTTGTGCCGGCAGCCTATTAGAGGAGCAGGGGAGGGAGACGCCTCTCCCTCCCCTGCCGCACAGCACAGCGATCTGTATCGCTGTCCAGAGGACGGCGATACAGATCACTATGAAGATGAACGCTTCCACAGTGGAAGCGTTCATCTCCTGTCACCTGGAGCCCCCCTTTACAGAGCCTCGCGCCCCGCATGGGGGGCACGCCCCACTATTTGAGAAACGCTGCAGTACAGCCTTGTTTTATCTCTCTCCATTCACTTGTGACTTGGCCAGTGATCTTTTCCTGTACTGCATCAGTTATCAAGTGAAAGGTGATCTGGATTGTAAAGAGCAGGGTGTGTTCTGCAATTTACAATGTTACATTAGCTACATGCTGCATTACAGTAAGTGACCACCGTATACATAAAAGAAGTTAAATCTGTAACACTGTAATTACTTTGACATTCTTCAATCAAACATTTTGCTACCCAGGTCAGGTCTATTTGTTCTCTTAAAGTAGTGGTAGATTTTCTTACTTGTTTCATGAAACCATAAGAACAGAATCCACCCACCTTCTGTGTGCAGACAGCGGTCGCCCTGGGTTTACTGCGACACCAGCGATCTTCAGTCGTACATGAGCTGAAAAATGATCTTCAGTTGTACATGAGCTGGAAAATGATCTTCAGTCGTACATGAGTTGTAGAATGATTTTCAGATGTACATGAGCTGGAGAATGTTGCCAGAGCAGTTCAATGCAAAGTTCCTGGAGGGGAGGAGGAACTGTGGGGAATCAAATAACTTCCTGACTCATCTTAAAGGAACAGTGTATATTTACAGCATGGATTTGCGTCATAGTTTACCCGTTTGCCTTAGAGCTCATGTCCTATTATTGTCCGCATTAAGGATAGGATTGGGCCGGCTATTCTGTAAAATGAATGGCCGGTATCCGAGTTTTGCGGATCCACAATTTGCAGACCGCAAAACAACAACATTGCATGAGTAAAGCTGGCGCGGACCGAGCTTCAGATCATAGATCCAAAGTCGATTTGCTCAAACACTTTGCTAATGCTGTACAGAGACCTGTCTCCCTACATGTATTTCCTCAATGGAGGTAAAATTAGTCTCTGCCAAAGTCACACGATACTTCGGTGAATGAATTCCCTGTTCATTTCTGTACCTTTAAAAACATTTAAAATTCGGAATCCGAAGTCGGGTTTGGTACCTTGGTAACAAACCCGACTTCGGATTGCTATTTTAAAATGTTTTTAAAGAAGAAGTGATTACCGAATTAATTTACTGAAGTGTCACGCGACTTCGGCTGAAACTAATTTTGCCTCTACGGAGGCAATACATTCGAATGCTGTACGGAGACTGAATGAATCGACTTCGGATCTATGATCAATTCTCTCAACACTAGCATGAGACAGTGACAGATCTCACACAGGTTATAGGCAAGGAAGGGGTGGATAGTGCGATCCACACCCCTATTCCACCACAGGTGAGACCTCCTTGTGTGTCAGTAAGGATCCATTCACACGTCCGCAATTCTGTTCCGCATTTTGTGGAACGGAATTGCGGACCCATTCATTTCAATGGGGCCTGGTCCGCAATTGCGGATCCGCACTACCGGGCCCGCAATCGCGTTCCCTAAAAAAATAGAACATGTCCTATTCTTTTCCGCAATTGCGGACAAGAAAAGGCATTTTCTATATAGTGCCGGCGATGTGTGGTCTGCAAATTGCGGAACGCACATCGCCAATGTCCATGTTTTGCGGATCCGCAAAACACACGGACGTGTGAATGGACCCTAAGAGACAAAGTTGGAAGCAGAGGCCTGGGATGGTTCTGTGACTGTGGTCTCAGCTGGGCAAGGCTGAGGGGCTACGAGGTTTGGGAGTGGGTTGCTGGGTCCTAGTCAGTCGGACTAGTGAGCCCGAATCCCTCAAGGGACATTGGAACTGAGACCGTGTCTGAACGGTGCTCTGAACAGACATTTGGGCTGGGAAAGCCATATCGGTTCACAGGGTTTGAACTGTACCCACTAGGTGAGTGAGGGATACGTTATGTATTAGTTAGAGCCTGAATGGGCAAGTGCTTATTGTTTTGATGTACTGTTTTGCTGGTGTGCCACAATAAATGCACTGTTTGGACCTTAAACCTGGTGTCCTGAAGCCGTAACTTTGAGGATGATACTCTGAAAGGAAGATATCTTCTCACAATATATATATATATATATATATATATATATATATATATATATATATACAGGGAGTGCAGAATTATTAGGCAAATGAGTATTTTGACCACATCATCCTCTTTATGCATGTTGTCTTACTCCAAGCTGTATAGGCTTGAAAGCCTACTACCAATTAAGCATATTAGGTGATGTGCATCTCTGTAATGAGAAGGGGTGTGGTCTAATGACATCAACACACTATATCAGGTGTGCATAATTATTAGGCAACTTCCTTTCCTTTGGCAAAATGGGTCAAAAGAAGGACTTGACAGGCTCAGAAAAGTCAAAAATAGTGAGATATCTTGCAGAGGGATGCAGCACTCTTAAAATTGCAAAGCTTCTGAAGCGTGATCATCGAACAATCAAGCTGTTTCATTCAAAATAGTCAACAGGGTCGCAAGAAGCGTGTGGAAAAACCAAGGCGCAAAATAACTGCCCATGAACTGAGAAAAGTCAGCGTGCAGCTGCCAAGATGCCACTTGCCACCAGTTTGGCCATATTTCAGAGCTGCAACATCACTGGAGTGCCCAAAAGCACAAGGTGTGCAATACTCAGAGACATGGCCAAGGTAAGAAAGGCTGAAAGACGACCACCACTGAACAAGACACACAAGCTGAAACGTCAAGACTGGACCAAGAAATATCTCAAGACTGATTTTTCTAAGGTTTTATGGACTGATGAAATGAGAGTGAGTCTTGATGGGCCAGATGGATGGGCCCGTGGCTGGATTGGTAAAGGGCAGAGAGCTCCAGTCCGACTCAGACGCCAGCAAGGTGGAGGTGGAGTACTGGTTTGGGCTGGTATCATCAAAGATGAGCTTGTGGGGCCTTTTCGGGTTGAGGATGGAGTCAAGCTCAACTCCCAGTCCTACTGCCAGTTTCTGGAAGACACCTTCTTTAAGCAGCGGTACAGGAAGAAGTCTGCATCCTTCAAAAAAAAAAAAATGATTTTCATGCAGGACAATGCTCCATCACACGCGTCCAAGTACTCCACAGCGTGGCTGGCAAGAAAGGGTATAAAAGAAGAAAATCTAATGACATGGCCTCCTTGTTCACCTGATCTGAACCCCATTGAGAACCTGTGGTCCATCATCAAATGTGAGATTTACAAGGAGGGAAAACAGTACACCTCTCTGAACAGTGTCTGGGAGGCTGTGGTTGCTGCTGCACGCAATGTTGATGGTGAACAGATCAAAACACTGACAGAATCCATGGATGGCAGGCTTTTGAGTGTCCTTGCAAAGAAAGGTGGCTATATTGGTCACTGATTTGTTTTTGAATGTCAGAAATGTATATTTGTGAATGTTGAGATGTTATATTGGTTTCACTGGTAAAAATAAATAATTGAAATGGGTATATATTTGTTTTTTGTTAAGTTGCCTAATAATTATGCACAGTAATAGTCACCTGCACACACAGATATCCCCCTAAAATAGCTAAAACTAAAAACAAACTAAAAACTAGTTGTCTATTATTCAATATTCAGCTTTGATATTAATGAGTTTTTTGGGTTCATTGAGAACATGGTTGTTGTTCAATAATAAAATTAATCCTCAAAAATACAACTTGCCCAATAATTCTGCACTCCCTGTATATATATATATATACACACACACACACACACACTAGAGATGAGCGAATCAAAGTTAACAAATTGGAATTTGATCCGAATTTCAAGAAAAATTTGATTCACACGGAATCCTAATTTCCTCACGCTTCGTGGTAACGATTCACATTTTTTCCTAAAATGGCTGTTGCACGTGTTAGGACATGGAGTAAGGAACTCTGGGAATGCGGGATCACCTATAATCGATGCATGCAGCCAATCAGCAGCCAGCCAGCCCTGTGATGTCACAGCTCTATAAATAGCCTCAGCCATCTTGGATTCTGCCATTTTCCAGTATGCTTAGTGCAGGGAAAGACGTTAGCAGGCGCTAGGGACAGTGCTAGGAAAGACTTCATTGTGCTAAAAAAAACGATTTACAAGTTCAGGGAAAGATTATTCAAGGTGTAGGGAAAGGATAGGGAGGAATCATTCCGCAGCATTTATGTAGAACAGGGATCAGTAGGGGAGGTTACAGCCTGTGTAATAGGAACATTCCTATTACACCTTGCTGCACTGCCATTATACAGCTCTGTAATTCCAGCAAACCATTCTTGTTATTGGGGTGCAAGTGCTGTTTAATACAGCCATTAACAGGGTTTATTACAAGAAAATATTTCTAAGTCTTATTTGCCCTTGAGCGGTGCAGTTATATGTTCTAAAGCATTTTTTGGCTTGTATTAGTGGGGGAAAAAAAGGGCTTATTAGCCGTTGTGTGGTGAAAATTACAGCTCTTTTTGGCGTGTATTAGTGGCACAAAAAAAATATTTTATTTGCCGTTCATCGGTACAGTTATACAAACCGGATTCCAAAAAAGTTGGGACACTATACAAATCGTGAATAAAAACTGAATGCAATGATGTGGAAGTGCCAACTTCTAATATTTTATTCAGAATAGAACATAAATCACGGAACAAAAGCTGCCCATGCCACACGCACTCATGCTACCCCATACCATCAGAGATGCAGGCTTCTGAACTGAGCGTTGATAACAACTTGGGTTGTCCTTGTCCTCTTTGGTCCGGATGACATGGCGGCCCAGATTTCCAAAAAGAACTTCGAATCGTGACTTGTCTGACCACAGAACAGTCTTCCATTTTGCCACACTCCATTTTAAATGATCCCTGGCCCAGTGAAAACGCCTGAGCTTGTGGATCTTGCTTAGAAATGGCTTGTTCTTTGCACTGTAGAGTTTCAGCTGGCAACGGCGGATGGCACGGTGGATTGTGTTCACTGACAATGGTTTCTGGAAGTATTCCTGAGCCCATTTCCTTTACAGTAGTATTCCTATTTGTGGTGCAGTGTCGTTTAAGGGCCCGGAGATCACGGGCATCCAGTATGGTTTTACGGCCTTGACCCTTACGCACAGAGATTGTTCCAGATTCTCTGAATCTTCGGATGATGTTATGCACAGTTGATGATGATAGATGCAAAGTCTTTGCAATTTTACGCTGGGTAACACCTTTCTGATATTGCTCCACTATCTTTCTGCGCAACATTGTGGGAATTGGTGATCCTCTACCCATCTTGGCTTCTGAGAGACACTGCCACTCTGAGAAGCTCTTTTTATACCCAATCATGTCGCCAATTGACCTAATTAGTGTTAATTGGTCTTCCAGCTCTTCGTAATGCTCAAATTTACTTTTTCCAGCCTCTTATTGCTACTTGTCCCAACTTTTTTGGGATTTGTTGACACCGTGAAATTTTGAATCAACATATTTTTCCTTTAAAATGATACATTTACTCGGATTAAACGTTTGATCTGTCATCTACGTTCTATTACAAATAAAATATTGACATTTGCCATCTCCACATCATTGCATTCAGTTTTTATTCACAATTTGTTTAGTGTCCCAACTTTTTTGGAATCCGATTTGCATGTTCCAAAGCCTTTTGTCTTGTGTATTTGCCGGTGTCATCTAGCGGTCGTGTCTTGACCAGCAACCCGAAGGTTCTTGAATGGTTGACTCGGTCATCCACTTCGTCCCAAGTGACATCAGAAACCCCCAGCCAAGAGTCGGTGGGTTTGTCAGACATAAACCTTAGTTGGCATGGCCCGGGAGCAGGCCCTGTGCCCTTAAGAGGGTGGCAGCTTGCCCGTGAGGCAGTGGCAGAGCCAGAAAGTCGCTAGCATAGCTGGGAGTTAGCAGGGTGGCAACAGTGGGAGGTCGGTAGCCAAACATGCCCGGGGTAGACCACCCGCTTCGAAGGAGCCTACCTACCCTAAAGTAGTGGTGCACAGGTTCACGGAAGCAACGGTGGTAGCAGTCAGTCAGTGCGTAGTGGTTGGGGTAAAACCACCTACTCGGGGGTGTGGCAGTCTATTTTTAAGTCGCCAGAGGAGGGGAACATGGCCATATGTAGAATCTGTGGGCAGAAGGTGAAGCATGGCCAGGGTGCCAATGTTGCAAACATATGCAGCATCACCATAAAGTGTCCTAGGAAAACTGTGGCTCCGATGTGGTGATCCAGTCTGCCGCAGCAACCGTTGCATCACCCAGTGGCACGCACCTGGTTTCAGCCAGTCAAGGCTCCACCACCTCAGCTGAAGGGAGCTGTCTGTCCTTCGCATCATCTGCTGGCCCTGATGCTCCTGCTCCTCCTAGTCATTCATTCCATCAGCAATGGATCACCAAAGTGTTTGCCAAGAGACAACAGTATGCATGCACTCATCCAACGGCGCAGAAGCTAAATGTGCTCCTGTCCAAGTTTCTGCAGTCCCTTCCTTTCCAAGTGGTGGACTCTGCACCTTTCAGAGAACTGATGGCTTGTGCCAAGCCGAAGTGGAGAGTTCCAAACCGCAATTTCTTTGCCAAAAAGGCAGTACCAGCCCTGCACACACATGTAGAACAGAAGGTAGACCAATCCTTGAGCCTGTCGGTGTCTACCAAAGTGCATGGCAGCGCCGACGTGTGGAGCTGCAACTACGGTCAGGGATAATACATGTCCTTTATGACCCACTGGGTGAATGTGGTTCCTGCACAGGCGCACCAGCAACTGGGCCAGGTGATGCCTCTGCCGCCTCCACGTTTTCACGCAGTTGGTCCTGCGGCAATGCCTCTACCTCCTCATCCTCCACCGTGTCTTCAGCCTCCACTGCAGGGACAATTCACAGTACCCCTCCAGCATACCACATATGCAGGGCACGGCGGTGTCACGCTGTTCTGCACCGGTTCTGATGTCACAGTGTCCTTCTTCAAGAAATCGTATCATATCATAGGCTGATATGCGACGTTTCCACCCGTTGGAATTCCACCCTCTATATGGTGGACCGACTATACGAACAGAGAAAGGCCATAAACGATTTCTTGATGATCCATCCAGATAGGAGTACTCCTCTGTGTAACTTCAATGTCAGCCAGTAGCAGCTCATGCGTGACACCTGCCGTTTGCTCAGGCCCTTTGAGGAGGCCACGTTATTTGTCAGTCACCAGGACTACGGGATGAACAATGTCATTCCACTGCTTCATGTCCTGGAACAGATGCTGGTAAATCTGGCTGGTCAGGGGACTGGAGACGTGGCGCTAAGATCTCATGGCCACATGAGCCCTGTGGGGGTGAACTGGAGGAGGATGACATTGGAGCACAAGCAATGTGTAGCGAAATGGGTGGTTTTTACAAACAGATGACAGGAGAGGAGGAGCAGCCAGACGAGCAACATGGTGATGAGAAATACGAGGCAAAGAACCCAGACACACCGTGGCAGTATGCAGTGGAGATGGAGGCAGGAAGTCCCTCCGAGTCACTTGCACAAATGACCCGATGCATGCTCGCTTGCGTAGTGACAGCAGAACTGTCACCATTCAGGCAGAGGGATGACTTCTGTCTTTCCACCTTGTTGGACCCTCGCTACCAGTCCAAAATGGGGGCCTCATTTACACCCGCTGAGAGGGACAAACTGAACTACTATAGAGACATCCTTTGTAGTGAGTTGGCCGCTGCCTATCTGCCCCATCGTCCAACCTCTCGCAGGTCTGACCGGGGGGCCCTCTGCGCTCATGTTCCTCTTCCATGGCTGCTGTGGCAGGGGGGTTAGGAACAGTTCCAGCTCAATCTGCCTAGTGAAGAAACCATTCACCGGGAGCTAGACTTGGAGAAGGACCTGAACTAGCAGGTGGTGGCATACTTGGACAGTACTCTGCAACCCCACATGGAAGATCTGCTGGTCTACTGGGCAGGCAAACTGGATTTGTGGCTGCAACTAGCAGAGTTTGCCCTGGAAAAGCTGTCCTGCCCAGCCAGTAGTATGGCATCAGAGCGGGTGTTTAGTGCAGCGGGGGCCATAGTTACCCCAAGAAGAACTCGTTTGTCCACCCAAAACGTGGAGACAGACCTTTGTCAAGATGAATCAGGCATGGATCAGCCAGGATTTCCACCCACTAGTGCCTGATGCATCAGACTAGATCACCCATGGTACCACACCAACACTTTGACAAAAGAGACCGGTTTCTTCTGGCTACCTGCCTCAGCTACTATTCTGATGCTGCCACCCCGCCTGATGCCAAGTGTTCCTTCTTTCACCACCATCTTCAGCTGGTACTCGTATGGCCACCCACCTCCCCACTCTGTGGTCTCCTGATGCTGCAGCAAACTCCCCACTATGTCACCTTGCCACTCTGTGGTCTCCTGATGCTGCCACCTCCACACTGTCATTGTGCCACTCTGTGACCTCCTCCTGATGCTGCCGCCACCTCCAGACTCTGTCATTGGGCCACTCTATGGTCTCCTCATGCTGCTTCCACCTCACCACTATGTCATAGGGCCACTCTGTAGACTTCTCATGCTGTTCTCACACTCCCCACTTCATGACTGGGCCCCTATTTTGCCTTTTGGCCTGGCTGACATCATCATTTATTCGACCCATCTTCTGATCTGCAAGAAGGAAGAAAAAATGAGACGCACAAAGGAACCTGTCTGTGTAGCAGCTGTAAGGCCTGTACGGTCCAATAAGAATTGGCTCGTGATTTGGTAGCCAAAAGCTGCAGTGGGTACAAAACACAGAAGACATGCAAATATTCCATTCACGTGTCATCTCTGTTTTAGATCCACTCCTATTTTTTGGACATTAGCAATACTGATGGATTACCGACCAAAAACTGACCGAGTGAAGGTGGATGCTCAACAGACAGGATCTGCTTTTTGGGGGTTATTGTTCTGACAGATCAGAGGAAGGGAAAAATAATCAGTGACGTCAACACAAACTTACTGCCGACACCCTCTCTACTCTGTTGAGGGGAGGCTCTACTTGTATAAGCGTTTAATAAAACCAGTTCTGTAGACAACTATGTAGAATCAGCAGACGACGGTGTAAAAGGAGTACGCTTCTTCTTGGGGCTAACATTGACCTGTAAGGCTGAGTTCATACTTCTGTTATTTGGTCAGATTTGGCCCCTGACTGCCCAAGTAACTAAAGTGTGCAGTGATTTTAAGAGCAACACCTGTCATCTGTGTGTCATACTGACTCACATTATTATTTCACTACCAAAGCAGACTCCCTATGCGTGTTACTGCAAGGCACAGTGTTCTACACCACTATAAAGGGTCTCTGCAGCCAGGAAATAGCTATTTTTTAACACGATTCGCTGCGAATAAATTCAGAGCAAACCAAATTTATCCCTATCCACAGGATCGGATCTTTATCAATCCTGAGAACGGGGTCTGCTTTCTACGTGTTAATGGAATGGCAGGTGCCAAGGGCTGTAGCAAGGGAATGAATGCAGGATGCATGCTTGACCTACCACTCCATCAGTGCGAGGGGATATGGGATCCCTGTTTTCTGTATCATTGGGGGACCCAGCAATCGGACACACCCCAAACAGTAATCTATCCCCTGTCCTGTGGCTAGTGCATAACTTTTAATCATGGCACAACCCCTTTAAGGGATCTGCTGCTAGAATCATGGTGCCAGATACCACAAGGTGTCCTTAGATGTGCATCCTGATGTGGAATCCATGCCTTGAAGGATCAGACTTGTTTTGGCAGAGTTTGGGGGGACTACACAATATTAAGCAAGTGATTTTTAACCCCTTAAAGCAAAATCACGTAGATGATCAGTGTTGATGGCATGTATTGAGTGGTCCATGTGCTTGCATCTGTCTTTCGGCAGGCACAGCACTGGAGTACTCGCCCTCCACGCAGCAGTTTGTACTATTCATAGCCGCCACTGCCTCTTGCTTGTGTGTACACCCTTAGGGTGTGCATTGTCTCTCTGGTTCTTAAAGGGCCAGTGCACACATGAGCAAAAAGGTTCTTGGCTTGTCTAGTTCCGGTGAAGGTGTGCAGCTATTGTGTGTTCTAACTCCCTCTCTTTCCCTCTTAACCACACTTTTGCCTTTCCCTTGGTGCCACATACTGGTGTTTCTTGATCCACCTGGGTAAGCAGCCTCTGAATGAAGAATACTCTTAGAATTAGTGACCTGGTGGTCTGTGCATTGAAATCTTGATCCCCGTACAGGAATAAAAGGGTGGATACCAGGGACCAACTCGAATGCCCTCAAGAGTAGTCAAATCCATTCAGTGGCACGGAGGATTCACACCTGTTGAGGTAAAGTTTGCTCAGGCTGTGGAACCTGCTTGCACCCCCCAAGTTTGGGGTTCAGAACAGTATATGAATACCATCTCTGCACTTCAGGAAACTATGGCTGCCTCTGTCCTATCTTCACTTCCTCAATCCGCAGATCCTTCACCTTAGCAACAGTCTGCCCTCATTCCAATG
This sequence comes from Bufotes viridis, assembly GCA_033119425.1. Taxonomy (NCBI): domain Eukaryota; kingdom Metazoa; phylum Chordata; class Amphibia; order Anura; family Bufonidae; genus Bufotes; species Bufotes viridis. Next base: position 468,767,114 of record CM065591.1, read on the forward strand.
GCACCAGATTACACCTTCCATTGCTGCCTTGATACGGTGAAAACAACTTTCTTTCTAAATCGGTTTAACATACAGTTTGAATTCGTAGTCCAACGGTTTCCTACGGATCGTGCCAAGGTGGCCTTCATTGTGTATCTTCTGTCTGGTGAAGCATTGGCTTAGGACACCTCCCTGAGAGCATGGAGATTCCCTGAGTGCCAACTTTCTTCCATAGGGTCTTTGAGGAATCTGGTTTAACTACTTCATCTGCATCTTCCCAGCTACGTCTCTGCCCAGACAACTTGACTGTGGACCAGTGTGCTATCCATTTCAGCACCCGGTCTTCTGAGTTATCCTGGAATAACGAAGTCCTGGAAGCAGCCTTCTGGTAGGGCTTGACAGGCCGTATTAAAGACAAGCTTGCAGGCAGAAAGTTTCCACCTGCTTTGGACGAGTTAAAGGGGTTATGCCATGATTGATTTACAAAAGTATTCAGATGCAGGTGCTGGTTTGAAAAATGTAGAATATGCTTTATGACACAACCCCTTTAATTACTTTGGCTACTCGTATTGACTGAAAGGGGCTGAGCAGTGTATAAAGTGATGGGGAAATAAACCAAACTAGGAAAGGAGGCAAAACTGAAAATAACATTATATTAGTAAGATGGATTTTAGGGTGGCACCTGGGGCATTGGTCAAACCACAGAAGCCTGCTTCTTGGCGCTACAATAGCTCATTTGTAGAGTTCAGTGAACCTGCCTTTTCGGGGTTTAGGTGAATTACGTTCTCACGGAATCCATCACATAATTCAATAGCGACATGCCAAACAGAATGCCTTCAGAGGCATGTCGTCATAATACAAGTGTATGGCCAGCAGAACAGAACCCTCGGAGCTGGCCATACACTTGCATTATGTGGCATGCCGGCATTGAATTACGTGATGGCAGATTTGCTCGACGCTACTCATTTGCATAAAGCTAAAAGTGCAAATTTGTCTTGAATGCCGGCACCTAAACGTTTTACTCACCTTCATCAACCCTACCAGGATATATGCCTGGTTGTATAGGGTTGATCCTAGTGAAAGAGCCAATTTATATAGGCAGACTGACAGATTACAAGTTTGAAGACACTTGTGACGCTAATTACAGGACACACCTTAGTTTAACATGTCTCTGGTAAAATTATCAATCTTTTCTAGGGGTACCATCATTTTTGTCCCGGCCAGTTTCATTAATTTGTTTTTAAAATTATTCTGTTGAACCACAAATGAAAAGCAATGTCTGATTTTCATTAGCTGGGTTTCAGTGTTTATTTCTTATTACTTTTGTTTCAACTTATTTCAGTGGGTATTTTATTTATTTTTTTATGTAAGGGTACCAACAATTTTCTGTGTGTGTGTATATTAGAGATGAGCGAATTTTTCAAAAATTCGACTGGTTTCCCTGTAAGTGGGGCTGCCATGGGTTGGACTTATTTTTCCAGCTTATCTGGATAATTTTAAACCAAGTTAACACCTTAAACTCCTTGTTATGGTCCTCAAGCAATTCCTAAACTATTTTTCATAGTCTGATTAGGGCATTATCTTCCATGGGCTTTCAGGTCCATGCCTTCACACCGCAAAAGATAAGACATGTTCTATCCTTGGCCGTATCTTGCAGATTGCGGTCCCATTCTAGTCAATGTGCCCGCATCCACAACACGGAATGCACACGGCAGTTAGAGGACGTCTCCAGAATAGAGCAATCAGGCATTTAGCAGCAATTAATATATGGAGGAGCAGCCTGGTTCCCCGGCCCCCAAGTGTCGCTGGAACCATATTCATGAGAAGTATTAAAGGGTCTCTAGAAACACAGATATCTAAAACAGCCTGCACTAGTCGAGTCACCTGTAACCAAAATGGCTCTATCACTGGGTAGGACCAGAAAACAAAAATTAGGGAGGCTTTTGGCTGAGAGTATCTCCAAAAGAGATCCAACAACTCAGGGTTTAGGGAATGCATTACTTCTAGTGTATGATACCAGAACATTCAAGTCATTAATTGGTTCTCATTTGAAGTTATACAAGAAGAGCTAGAGTGTGCCCTCCTACATATGGTTCGCCAAGTCTCTGGGGAGAGCTCCCTTGGCAGCAATTCCTCCCATTTTCGTATGTATGAGTGTTTACCCTCAGTTCACACTTGCGCGTTTTACAGCGCATTCGAACGCGCTGTAAAACGCTCAACAGGAGAAAACTCATGTTTCCCTATGGGCATAGTTCTCACCTGAGCGTTATACAGCGCGTTTGAACGCGCTGTAAAACGCCCTACGCTCAAAGAAGTTCTTGAGCTTCTTTGGGGCGTTTTGTCACGCTTTTGCACCCATAGACTTCAATGGGAACGCGCGTTTAACACGCGTTAAAGTGTAGATATGCCTTTTTCAATTGGTCTCCAGAGTCACGAACGCGCGTATTTCCTATTTGCAAAAACGAGCTGTAATACGCGTGACTAAAACTCGCGTTTTAGAAACGCTCAGGTGTGAACTCAGGGTTAAAGTCTGAAGGTTTCAGTATCTGATAAATATGAGAGATGAGACCTTTAGATGAGGGGCCATGAATACAGACATGGGGAGAGGGTTGGGACATCTGATGATCCCAAAGCATTCCTACAGTAGTGAAGTATTCTGTGGTACTGAAATACTAAAGTGCTTGGTAGGGAGAATTTAGTGTGAAGTTCCTCAAAGGACAAGATTAGAGCAGAAAAGGGGTCCTTCAGGTCGACAAAGCGATAAATCCCTGCAGCCACCCATGGTTTAATTATCTCTGCTCCTAATCTTTCCAAAAGAAATAAAGTAAGAGGAGAACGTAGCGTTGATAGGTTATATCTAATCCTACTCCTGTGCCAGATCTGCCTAGTAAACAGCATGGGACTGAGCAAGTCAGAGGAGAGTCCCAGGTCATAGTCCCCGGGTGAGTTGGTGCCAGCCACAGCCACTCAATCTCAGTCCACTGATTGTATGAATGAAGCGTAGACCAAGAAGCAATGTGCCTCAAATGAGTCGTTAGATAATATAAGGTAATACTAGGGAGGGCCAGACCTCCATTGGAAACAGGTGCTATCAGAATCTGTTCAGAGAACCTATGGCACTTGTAATGGCAAACAAAATTAGTAAAAGAGAACTGTATAGAACGAAGAACCGCGGCAGGCACCCTCACTGGAAAGGTCTCAAACAAGTATAGGAAGTTAGGGGGAATAGAAATTTTTATCACCACAATGCGACCGAGATTGGGAGAGGTTTCTGACAGTAAACAGTAAAATGTATTCCCAGATATTTAATGGAGTACAGCAGGTATAGTTAGGCCTCATGCACACGAACATATTTTGGGTCCGAGCCGCATAGTTTGCAGCTTGGGAGCGGACCCATTCACTTCAATGGGGCCGCAAAAGATGCGGACAGCACTCCGTGTGCTGTCCGTATCCTTTGCTCCATTCCATGGCCCCGCAAAAAATATATAGCATGTCCTATACTTGTCCGTTTTGCGGACAAGAATAGGCATGTTTACAACGGGCCGTGTTCCGTTCCGGAAATTGCAGGAACAGCTACCGTGTTTTGCGTATCCGCGGGATGGGGACCGCAAAACACTTACGATCGTGTGCATGAGGCCTTAAAGGGTTTCTGTCACCAGATTTAACCCTATTAGTTCTCATATGCGGCGGGGACTAGTCTTTTGCCTGGGGAGTGGTTTTCCTCTCCCTGGATGCGAGCCGAGCGCTATGATTGGCTGCGCTCGCAGCCAGGGAGAGGAAAACCCCTCCCCGGGCAAAAAACGAGTCTCCGACGCATATGAGAACTAACAGGGACCGGAGCGGATGAACCGGGGGATATTTTGAAAAAAACTGTTGCCTGGACCTCAGCGGGGGCTGCCCAGGAAGGTAGTGTATTTCACTACCTCAATCCGAAGTGAAAGGTCCTCTTTAAAGCCAAAGTAATGCAGGGTACGGAACATTAACTCCTAGTGTAGGCCGCCAAAGGCCTTTTCTGCATCAAGGCTAAGCAGAAGGGCCTCCAGTCCTCCTTTATCCGCCGCGTCTATCAAGTCAGTGACCTTTGTAGTGTTCTCTCCAGCCTGTCTGAAACGAACAAAGCCGACCCAGTCTTTGCAGACTAGGTGATGGTGCCAGAAATTCAACAGTTTCGCTAGCAGCTTTGTAAAAATCTTCAAGTCTGAATTTAATAAGCTAATGGGGCAATAGTCCGAGCAATCTGGAGGATCTTTACCAGGCTGGGGGATAACAGTCATATAAGAAAGCAACCGGGATTCAGGAATGTTGTCACCTATTAGGAATCGGTTTAACAACGTGACCAATGAGGGATTAGTAGTTCCCCAAATATTTTAAAATAGCTGCATGAAAGCCCGTCAGGACCAGAGATTTACCGCTAGGTAGCTGTGTCAGATTTTCACGGACCATTGGTAGCAGGGGTCTGGAAATATAATTTTCTATTAAATTGTCTAGTGTTGAGTGAAGTAAAACTTCGGAATATTACTGTATGGAGATCCGTCTCCGTACAGTATTAGAATGCATGGGCTCCGATAAGCCAAAGTTAGTTATCCCCGAAGTCGCGCGTGACTGTTGAACTTCGGTAGGTGATTTTTAAAGTGGAAAACCACTTTAAAACTTGAAACCGAATTCAGCCTCGGTTTTCGGGTACTAGTCGGTACCTAAGCAGAGTTTGGTTTCAAGTTTTAAAGCGGTTTTCCACTTTAAAAATCAACTACCAAAGTTATTCAACGAAGTCATGCGCGACTTAACGAATAACTAACATCGGCTCATTGGAGCCCATACATTCTCATATTGTACGGAGACGGATCTCTGTACCGTATTATTCTAAAGTTTTGGACGGAGCGACTTCGGACAAAGCTCACTTTGCTCCACACTAGAAGTGTCCATAGAAGACACATGGAGGGCAAAAACGGAAACACGGACCATGGGATGTCAGCTCGGACATGAGAAAGAGGGCTGTGTTTATGGGCGCACTCCGCCTGACACCGTCATAACCTTGCAGTGACTTCTCTAACCCCACAAGCTTCATATACCCACCCTGAATGTCCTATTCCTGTGGAGAGGGCACCCCTATACACATAGGAAGGGCCCTCCATGCCCCACCACACGCAGACAAACGTTCCTGAGGTAAAAAACCGCCCTACTCTTATCTCCTAGCACCCACCTGCGCCTATTTACACGTCGCCATCCGGTCTTACAACGCCCGGGGTGACAGTGTTTGCCCTCAGACAGGTCAATGTATAAACCCGCAGCCCTGACGAGATAAGCCCAGTGCGCCACAGCTTCCCCGGCTCCCGCCGCTCACTGCTCTCCCGACAGCCCTTGAGGCGACCAACGTACTTTGCGAAAGGGTTGCTGGGAAACGTAGTCACTTCCAGTCTGTGTGTCTCTGCTCTGCCGCGAGGCTGCACTGCGTTTCCCGTCGTCCTCTGCGCCCTCACTGCTGGACTAGCTTTGTTTGCAGAGGGCTTGGCAGGAGTAAAGCGTAGCCGGGTATTTAATATTTGTTTGAGTCGTTGGCACCCGGGTGACTGCAGCGCTGGACGTGCAGGTAATGGCCGAAGGAGAAACCGTGCGACTTTTTCTTGTTTCATGGCTCTGGACGTGCGTTTCTAACTATGTCGCTGGAGTTTTAGCTTGTTGCTGCGCTGTAGAGTTGTAGTGTTGTTGCTATGTAGCGCTGTGTATCAGCTGAGATACATGCAGCACATACAAATGTCTCATGTGGGATGTGTCGCAGCTGTGGGACATATTAGTAAAACTGTCTCTGGAATCACGGGTGATGGGTCATAGTTACAAAATCTGTGCTGCCTCTTAATTTCTGTCAAATGTCCCAATGTTTTCTGAGTGGGATGCACATAGTACCAGCTTATGGCAATGTCAGTGGGGTCCTCCAGGAGGGGACCCCCTGTGGGCTCTACTAGGACATATGGACGACGAGTGGACGTACCCTTTAAAGTTACCCTAAGTACATGTGTCCTGGGGTGTGTGCGCCCTGTCCCTTTAAACAGGCTTATGTGTCACAATCTTGTCAGTGATGTGTCTGTGGCGTTGGAAATCCTTAAAGGGGTTGTTCAGAATTAGAAAAACACAACTGCTTTATTCCAAAAAACAGCACCACCGCTGTCTATAGGTTGTGTCTGGTATTGCAGCTCAGCTCTATCGAAGTGAGTGGGGATGTAGTACCTGCGGACCGGTGTGGTGCTGTTTTTGGAAGAAAACTGCCATCTTTCACTGGTCCTGGACAACCCTTTTAAAAAAAATTCTAGGCTGGGGCCAAAAATAGTTATTAGTCCCACCCGTGTAAACCATATATTTATCATGGTAGTAAATCACCCCGAGGCCAGCGCACCTCGCTTCACTGCGCATGTGTCGGGTGCTGCTGTCAATCAAGCCAAAAGGGGAACTGGCCTGTGTGACCCATAGAATTCAATGGAGTGGGTGGCTGACACGCCCCCCACGGGACACCTATCTATGTAGGGAATACTTCTTCTGGGATAACCCCTTGGACAATATTTCAGGCACCTCCTAAACCCAAGAAAGTGCCAGTTTGGTTGGTTTAAAAAAATGTGTCAAATTTGGAACTGAAATTTATTTCTGTAAACTGAATTTCAAACTTGTGGCTCAGATTTAATAATGCGCCAAAAATTTAGCGCCACTCTTTTCCGACATGCTTGATAAGGGAGTGGGGCCTAAGATGTACTATATTGTGCCACGGTTATGGCATAAATTCTGTCAGAGTTGGCCAACCAATAGCTGGTATAGAGCAGCTTTCAGCAACCTTTGGCACTCAAACTACAACTCCCAGCAGGCACACGTGCCTGTTTTTTTTTAAAGGGGTTGTCCGATTTCAGAGCTGAACCCGGATGTACCTCCAATGTCACCCAGCCAGCCCCCCTGACAGGAGCATTGGAGCAGTTTATGCTCCGATGCTCTTCTTTGCCCTGAGCTAAATCGCGAAGGGCAACGGCATTTTCCGGAGTTACGGTGCCGAACCGGGCTCTCAATGGGGCTGCCAGGAAGCCGGTGATGTCACCGAACACACTGCCGGGCGGAAGCTTCCGCCCGTCAGTGTGTTATTGTAACAAAAGAGCCCTTGCCCTGCACGATCTAGCAAGGGCAAGGTAGCGCATCAGATGCTAACATCAGGGGGGCTGCCTGGGTAAAATTATGGGTATGTCCGGGTTCAGCTCTGAACTTGGACAACCCCTTTAACTCCCATATCAGTAAAAGGAGGATTCTGGGAGTTGTAGTTTCAGTACAACTGGAGTGCCAGAGGTTGCTGGTCCTTGGTATAGAGTCCGAGAAAAGTGTCTTCTGCACCACATGTATCAGCCAGCCTGAGCCCCCGTGATAAATCTGCACCACATGTATCAGCCAGCCTGAGCTCCTGTGATAAATCTGCACCACATGTATCAGCCAGCCTGAGCCCCTGTGATAAATCTGCACCACATGTATCAGCCAGCCTGAGCCCCTGTGATAAATCTGCACCACATGTATCAGCCAGCCTGAGCCCCTGTGATAAATCTGCACCACATGTATCAGCCAGCCTGAGCCCCTGTGATAAATCTGCACCACATGTATCAGCCAGCCTGAGCCCCTGTGATAGATCTGCACCACATGTATCAGCCAGCCTGAGCCCCTGTGATAAATCTGCACCACATCATGTGGTGCAGATTTATCACAGGCTCAGGCTGCTGATACATGTGGTGCAGATCTATCAGCTCAGGCTGGCTGATACATGTGGTGCAGATCACAGGCTCAGGCTGACTGATGGTGCAGATGTATCACAGGCTCAGGCTGGCCATGTGGTGCAGATCACAGGCTCAGGCTGGCTGACATGTGGTGCAGATCTATCACAGGCACAGGCTGGCTGATACGTGGTGCAGATATCACAGGGCTCAGGCTGACTGATACATGTCATGTATCAGTCAGCCTGAGCCCCTGTGATAAATCTGCACCACATGTATCAGCCAGCCTGAGCCCCTGTGATAAATCTGCACCACATGTATCATCCAGCCTGAGCCCCTGTGATAAATCTGCACCACATGTATCAGCCAGCCTGTGCCCCTGTGATAAATCTGCACCACATGTATCAGCCAGCCTGAGCCCCTGTGATAAATGTGCACCACATGTATCAGCCAGCCTGAGCCCCTGTGATATAAATCTGCACCACATGTATCAGCCAGCCTGAGCCTCTGTGATAAATCTGTACCACATGTATCAGCCAGCCTGAGCCCCTGTGATAAATCTGCACCACATGTATCAGCCAGCCTGAGCCCCTGTGATAAATCTGCACCACATGTATCAGCCAGCCTGTGCCCCTGTGATAGATCTGCACCACATGTATCAGCCAGCCTGAGCCCCTGTGATAGATCTGCACCACATGTATCAGCCAGCCTGAGCCCCTGTGATAGATCTGCACCACATGTATCAGCCAGCCTGAGCCCCTGTGATAGATCTGCTCCGCATGTATCAGCCAGCCTGAGCCCCTGTGATAAATCTACACCACATGTATCAGCCAGCCTGAGCCCCTGTGATAGATCTGCACCACATGTATCAGCCAGCCTGAGCCCCTGTGATAAATCTGCACCACATGTATCAGCCAGCCTGAGCCCCTGTGATAAATCTGCACCACATTTATCAGCCAGCCTGAGCCCCTGATAGATCTGCACCACATGTATCAGCCAGCCTGAGCCCCTGTGATAAATCTGCACCACATGTATCAGCCAGCCTGAGCCCCTGTGATAAATCTACACCACATGTATCAGCCAGCCTGAGCCCCTGTGATAAATCTGCACCACATGTATCAGCCAGCCTGTGCCCCTGTGATAAATCTGCACCACATGTATCAGCCAGCCTGAGCCCCTGTGATAAATGTGCACCACATGTATCAGCCAGCCTGAGCCCCTGTGATATAAATCTGCACCACATGTATCAGCCAGCCTGAGCCCCTGTGATAAATCTGCACCACATGTATCAGCCAGCCTGTGCCCCTGTGATAGATCTGCACCACATGTATCAGCCAGCCTGAGCCCCTGTGATAAATCTACACCACATGTATCAGCCAGCCTGAGCCCCTGTGATAGATCTGCACCACATGTATCAGCCAGCCTGAGCCCCTGTGATAGATCTGCACCACATGTATCAGCCAGCCTGTGCCCCTGTGATAGATCTGCACCACATGTATCAGCCAGCCTGAGCCCCTGTGATAAATCTGCACCACATGTATCATCCAGCCTGTGCCCCTGTGATAGATCTGCACCACATGTATCAGCCAGCCTGAGCCCCTGTGATAGATCTGCACCACATGTATCAGCCAGCCTGAGCCCCTGTGATAGATCTGCACCACATGTATCATGTACAATGTCAGCCATATCTTACCCCTATATAACTAACTGATTGCAATATAATTCTACCTTTGGGCATAATCTTGAAGTGTATAATGTGTGTGTTAAAGCACATCTGTCAGCAGATTTGTCCCTATGACACCGGCGGACCTGTTACATGTGCGCATGATGTTATAATATATGCAAATGAGCCTCTAGGAGCAATGGGGGCGTTACCAATAAACCTAGAGGCTCAGCTCTCTCAGCAACTGCCGCATCCTCTAGGTGTAATAGTAACGCCCCCGTTGCTCCTAGAGGCTCATTTGCATATATTAAAACATCATTTTTCTCAGCAATGCGGACACATATGAACATGGGACCAACACAGATGTCTTCAGCTGCCAAGCGCACATGTAACAGGTCAGCCGGTGTCAGAGGTACAGATCTGCTGACAGATGGGCTTTAAAGGGGAATTTGTCACCACGTGGATTCTGTCTTCCCGGTGTGAAGTAGGGGCGGAGATGCGGATTTCAGCTCTATGTTTAGGTTATATATACATTTGGGGTATACTTTTTGTGAAATATACAGCTTATTATTTGTAACACTTGCACTGTGCTTTGGGCCGGCAGTGCTGTGTGTTAGTGAGGGGATCCCCTCGCCCCCCTGATTGACAGCTTTGTCCCTGTGCACAGTAACAGAAACTTTTTCTACCAGATTTTGTATTTCTTTGCCTATGAATGTCTTCTACTACTCACCAGTGTAACCTGTCTTGTTTCAGTGATCCACCCCATCAGCATGGAATTAACCCTGCAGCTCCTGTAGAGCTCTGCTAACCAGAAAAATATGCCAGAAATGATTTCCTCACCAGATTTCAGCAGTGAAACTGATTTCATGGCGCAGTACATGTCCAACATTGCACGAGCCGGCGTCATCGTGAACTCTGCTTTCCCGAACCTGGAATTGGGTGGAGATGGGCAGACGCCGAGGCCTCCTAGCGCCCTTTCCGGAATGCGGATTCCCACGCCTTTCTCCGGAAGCAGCAGCCTGTTAAGCGAGGACTCTTTTGAACACCAAAATGCGGTTCATAAACCCCCGCACCATAAGCTGGACCATGCAGGGCAGATGTCGGCACATAAGGACCCCGACTGGGAAGGGAGCAGAAGTCGGCCGCACAGCAGACCGTTTTTCAGAGAAGAGGACGTTTTAAGAGAAGAACTGAATGATCCACTATTAAAAAAACTTGAACAGGTAACTCCGATGTGGATTTTCCATTGGTTTGGTAATCCCTGTTACACACTGCTAGCTTCTTAAAGAGTAACTGCCATTTCACTACCAAAAATGAAAATCCTAACATGTGTGACGCTGAGGGGAAGATATTCATGAAGCTTTATTTTTCAGTTACAGTAATTTTACCTTTCTGATGTCTGTATTGAGCCCTTAACAACCCTATTCCTCTGTGCCTCTATTTCAGCATCTTCCTAAGATGGTCCCTGCTGCACTTCTTGTGGCGATCTTTGCCCTGTCCTTGAGGCCATCCTGTATTTCCCTCACTTCCCATAATCCTTTGCTCTCCTCACATGAACAAGCAGGACCAATCAGAATGCAGATAACCTCCCCCACTACCCCAGAGCAGTGTGTATCCTTTCACATACAGCTAACCAGAGACAGACAAGACTAATCAGAATGCAGATAACCTCCCCCACTACCCCAGAGCAGTGTGTATCCTTTCACATACAGCTAACCAGAGACAGACAAGACCAATCAGAATGCAGATAACCTCCTCCACTACCCCAGAGCAGTGTGTATCCTTTCACATACAGCTAACCAGAGACAGACAAGACCAATCAGAATGCAGATAACCTCCTCCACTACCCCAGAGCAGTGTATATCCTCTCACATACAGCTAACCAGAGACAGACAAGACCAATCAGAATGCAGATAACCTCCCCCACTACCCCAGAGCAGTGTGTATCCTTTCACATACAGCTAACCAGAGACAGACAAGACCAATCAGAATGCAGATAACCTCCCCCACTACCCCAGAGCAGTGTGTATCCCCTCACATACAGCTAACCAGAGACAAGCCCTGCAATTACTTGAAATCAGTTAAGCATTTGTTTTAGCCTCCTAATAGTCACATAAAAATATTTTTTAGGAATCATTTGGGGGTTATATATTGTGTATTAAATAACTTTTATTATTTTATTTTTATTTAAAAAAAACTGCAATTTTTACGTTATTTTGTGGAACTTTTTTATGGCGTTCACTGTGTGGTGAACATAATGTAATTTTATTATTTGGGTCACTACACTGATAATAATGTCACATTTCTATATTTTTTTTACTATCTTTCACTCCTCCTGTCAGCTCTGCAGCTGCTCCGTCATTCTCCTCCACACTGACGGGGATGCTTTAACTGCTCATATCTCTAGTTTGGTACCAGGTAGAGATATGGGCTTTGTAATGTTTGAAAGCTGACATTCCAAGCTTTCAGACAATACCAGAATGACAGCAAGCTGAAAGTGAAAGTAAAAGCAGGTTTTACCCGCGATTATTCCAACTCGAATTCTAACAGTGATTTCTCCTCTGTTGCATTTCTTTTTCAAAATGGCTCCACATTTGTTCATGAGCTGACTAGAATTGCTCATCTGTACCGTACACAGCTCATCGACAAGGATGGTGCTATTTCTGGAAGAAAAGCAGACCCTTTTCCTTTTCCCCTAATTTTAGACCAAGCCTTCTACTTAGCAAGTCATAACTCCCAAGTCTGTTCTTTGTCTAGTCGTGTAAAATAAAGAGACTTATGTGTTAAGGCGGTCATGCGTGGGGGAACTTCTTGACGGATTGCGTCATGTTAATTGTTTTATTCTTCTTCCATGCGTTTATTAAGATGCTGTTGGCGCCTTTAGAAATGTTTCTGGCACTAAACTTCTTATTATGTTGACCGTTTCCCAGAGTTGATGGTCTTCGTTTTTTGGACCAACTCCAAACCTAAAATGGAAGTTTAGGCCCTTGACGATCGGAACAGTTATCGGAAATCAGCATTCCCAGAAACACTCGTTCCCAATAATTAGTTGCCCTGTGTAACCTTGCCACAGATCACCAGATGAAGGAGCCAACGCTTGTTCCTTGGGCGACGGGGTGTTTTTGGTGGCACGTTAAATCATTGTTTGCCGGCAGCATGTCATCCTGCGCAAGAAGGACTCAGCCGCCAGCGAATAGTGATTTTTGGTGGGGACCAAACAGCCGCTGATTTCCATACCGAGGGGGTGATTGCTGCATGTAAATGCAGCTAAGAGTGCGGCCACACCTTCAGTTTTTTTTTATGCAATTTTGGAAGCCAAAACCAGGAGTGGATTCAAAAAAGAGGAGTTCATATCTGTCCTTAAAGAGGACCTTTCACCTGATAATGCAAGTTAAAATAAAGATATACCCTTACATGCCGGCCCCCGTGGTGCTTATTCAGTTGTTCTTTTTTCACTATGTGCCCCCGTTTGTCCGCGGTGCCCCCCGCAATATTTCCCGCCTTCCATGCTAATGAGCCATTCGGCTCAACTGGGGGGGCCTGCAAAAGTTCTCCCGGGCGTGTCTTTCTTCTCCCTGGCACGGAGCGCATCCAATCAGCGCACTCCACTCTTAGCCAGGGAGAAGAAACTCCAGTTCTCGCGAGATTCGCGAGAACTGGAGCGATTTCATCCATCCTGAGCCGGCGCCATCTTGGATTCCCGCGGAGAGCATCGGAGCAGCGTGCATGCTCGCCGCGGGAATCCGCGAGAATCTCGCGAGAACTGGAGCTTCCTCTCCCTGGCTAAGAGTGGAGTGCGCTGATTGGATGCGCTCCGTGCCAGGGAGAAGAAAGACACGCCCGGGATAACTTTTGCAGGCCCCCCCAGTTGAGCCGAATGGCTCAACAGCATGGAAGGCGGGAAATATTGCGGGGGGCACCGCGGACAAACGGGGGCACATAGTGAAAAATGAACAACTGAATAAGCACCACCGGGGGCCGGCAAGTAAGGGTATATCTTTATTTTAACTTGCATTTTCAGGTGAAAGGTCCTCTTTAATACTTCTCCTTTTATGATCCACTCCTGATTTTGGCTTCCAAAACTGAATCAAAAAACCTGAATGTGTGGCAGCACCCTAACCCCACCGCCTAACAATAGGCAATTATCGGAAACAGATGGTTTGTTTTCAATAATTGCCTGGTCAGTCTGCTCATATACAAGGGTCTTTAGTTGGAGAGGTTCCCCGATAAACAGCACACAATGTCCTGTCCGCATCTTTTGTGGCCCCATTGAAATTAATAGGGGGGTGGGGTGGCTGAACTAGTTGTATGGCCACTTACAGACACTGGATTCCTTTCTATTGCACAGTACATGTCGATGACTTTCTGTGTATTGTCCAGGTACTTGTGTAAGTAAACTGTGACTCCTGTTTTCGGTCTGTCCTTCTATTCAGCAGTCTGGATTGTGCAATGCGTTGATAAACCCGACATTCATAGTGTATTGTGTATTTGCTTTGTAGCTTAAAGAAATACAACAGCAGAAACAAGAGCAGTTAAAGCAGCAGCAGATGGAGCAGCTCCATAAGCTCATGGAGGAGCAGAAAATGCTGCTGAACCTGGTATCGCGGCAGCCATCGTACTCCGGTTTGTATCAGCCCTGTATTCTGTGTATGAAACTGCTCCCGTTCAGTCTTTCACACACATTCTTCCCCTAAGGCCTATTTCACACGAACGTTGTTGTTTTTTGTCTTTTACATGCAGAGCCATGCACCTCTATGGATGCCCTATTACAGTTTCATACATTACAGAGCTGTAACACGGCCTTGTGCATGAGCCATGGAGGATCCAGCACATTCAGGCATCACAGGGACAGTCCATTGATTTTAATGGGCATTGTGTAGTGATCAATTTGTCCTGTGATGTCGCTGCAGACCCATTGAAATGAATGGTTCCGTATACGGACGGTATACTGAACTCCAAAAAAATTATTGTTTTTATAGTAAGGAAAGCCAACTCTTTTTATGGTCTGATTTTGTGATGAGTTGTCTTATGCAGAGCTGCAGTGTAAAGCATGGGAAGAGGCAGATTAGCTGCTGTACACTCTGATGGTGCAGGAGGATTACAGACTACGTCAGACTCCCTTTAGACAGTGCTGCAAGGCTTAGTACCAAATACATTTTAGACCTCATGCATCCCAGGGTAGGCCATCAATATCTGTTCAACTGTTCTGCGGTAGCTCTGGTGCTGGAATTTCGCAGGGTACTGCAGCCCCGCTCCTATTGAAGTGAATGGGAGCCCTGCAGCAGTGTCACGCTCTGCCACCACACACAATGCATGACTTCCAGCACCGGAGCTACTGCAGAAAAACTGATCAGCAGGGGGTGCGAGGTTTCAGAACCCATCAGATATTGATGGCCTATCCTGAGGTCATCTATATAAAAGGACCTGAAACCCATTTAATTCAGGCTTATTATAATGTTCATGCATTTTTCGAAGGCCATGATCTCCAACAAACTACTGTCAACACGCTCTGGTAACTGGCAGATATAAGGCATGTTGAGAGTTGTACTCTTGCAGCAGCCGGGAAGCCACAGGTTGGGGATCACAGTTCTAAGGGCTTATATAGATGAGAGTAGTAAAACTCTATGGTTGCCCTGTAATTATTTTCCATCCATGTGGAATGAGTATGGTCTCTGACTGCGTTCCGTTTTCATGTCTGTTAGAAAAACAGGTCATCAATATCTGGTTGGTGGGGGTCTGCCTCCCGGCACCCCTGCTGCTCAGATGTTTGTAGAGACCGCTGCTCTTTGGTGAACGCCCTGGCCTCCTCCTAGGTCATTGACGTGACGTTCTTTGGTCACGTAACCTATTTGCAGCTTGCTCCTGCTAAAGTGAATGCACCTTTGGCTGCAGTACCAGGGACACCCACTATACAAAGTACGGCGCTGTGCTTGGTTTGCTGTGAAGAGGCCACAGTGCTCAACGGAGCCGCCATGGCCTCTTCAAACGGCTGATCAACAGGGGTGCCAGGAGTTGGACTCCGCCCATGAGATATTTATCCTGAGGATGGGCCATCCATACAGAAAACCCCTTTAAGTCAAGGAACGCCTGATTACATTCCCGTCACCCTGCGTCAGTATTATATTTCCCATTGTGCAATGTGATGACATGCACATTGTGCTGTAAAGCCTGCTATAAATGACTAGTATGCCTGAGGCTGACGGGCTAAGCTCCTAGCAGGGTACGGCGTCCGTGTAGATTATCCGGATAGACCAGAGAGACCACAACTCTACATGTCTCTCTATGGTAACACATGTATAGCAGTATATAGATATATATATATATATATATATATATATATATATATATTATACAGAATTAAGTGCCGCCCCAGAAGTGTTATCGTAATGACAGGAAATGTCATAAATCTACGTAGAACTGCTATGTGCAGCCTGATTCACTATTTGGCTACAGCCACATGGTCAGGTTTCCTGAGGCAGTTTTAGAGGCCAAATTCAGGGGTGGATCATAAAAAGAGAGAAAGTACCCTTAGAGAGAACAGACCTCGCACAGATTTAGGGTAGTTACGTAAATGCGTATACACTACCTCTAGTGGAGGCCACGAGTTTCCATATTTCCTACATTTTATTTAGAGCCTGCAGCGGCGTGTTACTCCGCTCCTTTTAATGGCGCCCATACACCAAGTCCCCTATACACAGAACTGCTCGGATGTGTTCTCAGTGAGGAAAATGAATTGAGCGTTTAATTCAATCCGCTGTATCCTTCTCTCCGACGTCATCTGTTGGAGGAAAGTATTGAGTTTCCCATACAGACTAGATTGTCAGCCTGTCTTACTGAATACCGTGGGTTCAGCTGAAAGTACGCTAGGGCAGTGATGGTGACCGTTTTAGAGACCGAGTGCCCAAACTGCAACCCTACTACCCACTTATTTATCGCAAAGCACCAACACGGCAATTTACCAGGAATACTACTGTCCAATATAGTATATGTTCCATGTACTTTATCATTTAGCTATATTAGCCTGCCTGCATTCAGTGCACTGCCTGCGCTGTCCATAGTGCATCCTGCGCTGATGAATGTTAGGAAAGGTCTAAGGTGTATTCGTACACCATAGACTTTTTCCAGGGTGCGGGTGCCCACAGAGAGGGCTCCGAGTTCCCCCTCTGCACCCGTGCCATAGCTTCGCCACCACTGCGCTATTGTGTACAAGGACCTGAACTTGACTGATGATTATTTTTTTTTTTATAAGTGTGTAACCATGAAAGCACATAAGCCTACATAGGGCCATAGGCACTATATACACAAACTGGTAGGAGATCTTTAAAGAGTCGCTGTCACCTCTCCCGAAATGTCCGTTTTAGTAACTACTCCCATTCCCAATGAAATAACGCTTCTGGAGCATCTACTCTTACGACTCTTATGTGATGTGCCATTCATTTTTTCCTGCTATAAGGTTATGAATGAATGGTGTGAATGATTATGAATGAATGATGGGTGTTACTAGTCAGGGGTGTGTCCCTGCACAGTCTGAAACTGGCAGCACTGATCGGATTGTGTCAGACTGTGCAGGGACACACCCCCAACTGGTAACACCCGTCTTGACCATCGTTGCAAACCATAGGCAAATTATTTGTAAACTTTCAGAAGGAAAAATAAACAAATGCCACAAGTTAGAGTCCTAAGAATAGATGCTCCAGAAGTGTTGTTATATGGGGGGTGCAAGTAGTTACTAAAGCAGACCTGTCAGGAGAGGGGCCGCTCCTCTCCTCTGCTGCCCTGGCTTCTGTGTTTTAGTAAATACTTGCACTTTCTATGAAATTAGACTTCCCATTTCTCGTAACTCTGTGTTGTGGTGTTCCACTGTTGTTCCTGTTGAACTTTTTTAAATACATTGACAACTGGATGTTACCGTTGTCCTTGTCAAAGTGTAGTGTCCCTACACACTCTGATACTGTGGCCCCTGATTGGAGAGTGTCAGGTTGTGTGAGGATACCCCCTCCCCAACTTGTTACATCTAGATCAGGCATGTCCAAACTACGGCCCTCCAGCTGTTGCAAAGCTACAACTCCCAGCATGCCCTAATAGCTGTAGGCAATCCAGGTATGCTGGGAGTTGTAGTTTTGCAACAGCTGGAGGGCCGCAGTTTGGACATGCCTGATCTAGATATTTATTTAGAAATGTTTAATAGAGGAACAGTGCAACAATGTTTTAAGAAAAGATGGCCTTTATATGTTATTCCAGGGGCAATATAAGTATTTACAACCCCAATTCTAAAACGGTGGGACGACGTAAAATGTGAATAAAAGCAGAATGCAATGACTTGCAAATCTCCTAGACCCATATTTTAGTCACAACAGTGACAGTGAAATGGTTAAATGTCTCCCTTTCAACATCTGATATCTGTTCTATCATCTACTGGATCTATGAGATTTGCAGATCATTGCTTTCTTTTTCTATTTACAACTTTTTTTTGGAATTGGGGTTGTACATTAGCAGACTGGAGAACTGACAGGTCTTCTTTAAGACTTTTACATTATTATTTCTTATTTTCCCCTGAAAAGACAATTCTGTCCCATTAAAGGGGTTGTCCGGGCTCACAGCTGAACCCGGACATATCCCCATTTTCTCCTAGGCAACCCCTCTGATATGAGCATCAGAGCATTTCATGCTCAGATGATCTTTGTCCTGCGCGATTCAGCCTTTTCTGGACATCCAGTGACCGGGCTCTCCATGGGTAAAGCTAGTGCTTTAGTGCTGCCCTAGCATGTAAAATGGCTAGGGCAGCACTAGATCCCATCCATTAGTGCCGGTGACGTCACCGGGAACACTGATAGCTGGAAGCCTCTGCCTAAGGCCTCATGCACATGACCGTATGTATTTTGCGGTCCGCAAAAAATATGAATGACATCCGTGTGCATTCCGTATTTTGCGGAACGGAACAGCTGGCCCCTAATAGAACAGTCCTATCCTTGTCCATAATGCAGACAATAATAGGACATGTTCTATATTTTTGCGGAACGGACATATGGAAACGGAATGCACACGGAGTACCTTCAGTTTTTTTTGTGGACCCATTGAAATGAATGGTTCCGCATATGGTCCGCAAAAAAAACGGAACGGAAAGAAAATAAGTTTGTGTGCATGAGGCCTTAGGCCCCATTCACACGTCTGCAAGTGATCTGCAAATGCTCATATCGGAGGAGGCCCTGGCTGGGTGAAAATGTGGATATGGCCTTGTTCAGCTCTGAACCTGGACAACCCCTTTAATGCATATAAATGTCTTTAGAAAAGGGGGTTTGTCCTAGCAAGAAACAACCCCTACTATCTACAGTGATACATGAGTAATACTGCAGATAGTGCAGATCACTATTTTTTTTTATTTTCCTACTGCCCCCCGTTCTCCCGCTATGAGTGCTCAAAGCTGCATTGAAATACATTGTCAGGACTGCTGTTCATGCACACAGGAGTCCCCTCCATTATGTTAGAACAGCACAGAAGTCTGGACTGTGTTTCAGTGCAGCTTTGAGCGCTGACAGTGGGGGAACTGGGATTAGTAGGAAGATAAAAAAAATATTACTGTAGATAATAGATTCTCTTTAATATCAGAAACATAAAAAATGATCCTTCATTAGATGTTGACTGGTCATTTTTAAATATCTCAGGTTGCAAGTTGTTGCTACAAAATGACTCAAGCCTTACTTTATTACAGAACAGGAGCAGCAGAACCTCATATCGGGACATCTCAGTAGCTCTTTGTCCCAAAAACATCTTTCACGCCTTATGTCCCCTGTCAGTGGGAACATCCCCAGAGATTCCCCATACATGAAGGAAGAACTGCTCACCAAGGACAGAAGTCCATCCCGACCCCCTTCCGTATCTGTCCGGGAGCTTAGTCCTGAAAAATCCAAAACGCTAGAGGAGCTATTAAACGAGGAGGACACTGAAGATTATTCGGGTAAGTAATATTAGTCCAACTCTGTGCTTGACAATCAATATCTGGGGGGGTTATATGTATTTGTTTATTGAATGTAAAATATTACCGTAGGGGATGAGTATGAAACAGAAGGTTCTTCACACGGAGAAGATTCCTCCAGGGTAACGCCAGAACCACTTACTAAGAACAATGCAGAGGACAGGTGAGCGTTTCACTCCCCCGGGAGGGTGTAAAGCTGAGATAATTGTTAGTGAGGTGTATCTCTCATTCATAATTGCTAGGGTCCCACCTATCTGGCCATCTGCACATATGGTGCGGGGCACAAGGTGGGGGTCAAAGCTCAACCCTAGCACATTAAAATCCGAATCTGCCACCTGTCGCTATATTTTTTTTATTGGCAATGTTCCAACATGGAGTATAATGGTGGACTGTGGAGGAAGCAGAACCATTTATCTGTTGTCTTCTTGAAAAATTAAAGGGAAGTTATTGCTTCTGCAAATGTTATTTTTGTAATGAAAAGTTGTACAATTTTCTGTACGTTCTGGAAAACTGATGGTGGAGAAGCACGATGCTTGTGTGAACTGAGCTTGTCAAGCGCTCATTTGCATCCTTTCCAGGATCATTGCCTGGCCTAGAAGATTCCTAAGGTTCTCTCCATAAGGAGAAATTGTATTCCCCAAATCCTGACTTAGGCCTCTCACCTAGTTAAGCCAGTACTCTCTGGTCTGCACTGATGAGGGGGCATCACCCCTAAACAGCTGTCTGCAGATGAGATGCTGGCTTAGGCTGCATTCACACGTCCGTGGAACACGGACCATGTGATACCGGACTGGCACCCAGCTTACTGCAGGAGCGCACGGCGTCATTCGTTCCTATGACGCCGTGCGCTTCCTGCTGCCGCCACAGTACAGTAATACACTCGTATAGATCATAGGAGTGTATTACTGTGCAGCGCCGGCAGCAGGAAGTGCACGGCGTCATAGGAACGAATGACGCCGTGCGCTCCTGCAGTAAGCTGGGTGCCAGTCGAGTATCACACGGTCCGTGTTCCACGGACGTGTGAATGCAGCCTTAAAGCTGGTTTTCTGGGATTTTAATATTGATGATCTATGCTCTGGATAGGTCATCCATATCAGATCGGTGGGGGTCTGACACCTGCCCCCCACGCCGATCAGCTGGTTAAAGAGAAGGACGCGCTCTGTGTGAGTGCAGCCTTCCCTTCATTGTTTACTCGCTCGCCTTCGACATCACAGCGATGAGCAGCTGTAATTACTAGCCGGTCCATTCACTTCTATGGGACGGCTTGTTCCTATTCAAGTGTATACTACAGAGCCGTCCCATATAAGTGAATGGACCAGCTTGTAATTACACCTGCTCACCGCTGCGATGTCGACGGCGAGCGGGTAAACAATGAAGGGACGGCTACTCTTGCACGGACCACAGCCTTCCCTTCTACATGCTGATCGGTGGGGGTACCAGGTGTCACTGAGGATAAGTCATCAATATGAAAATCCCGGAAAACCACCTTTAATTGTTATCCAAGTCAAGTTTCAAGGCCTTTTAAAAGGTCGAACATTGACTTATAGGATACCTACCTTGCATCTGGTGACATCAGAGGCGGAGCTTGCTAAGATTTTATTTGCATCCAGAGAAGCATGTATGGCCTATAAGCCTCCTCACACCGACAAAGGTGCTCTCCATAAGGATGTGGATATTGATGACCTGTCCTCACAATAGGTCATCAGTATCGGATAGTATCAGCACCCAACACCCCTATCGATCAGATGTTTTTGGCAGCTGCTGGAAACAAAACAGATGATGGATCTGGAGGCAGAAGCCTCCGTCCATTGTGTAATGGCCGTATTGGCACACTGCAGATCAGCTCTACGCCCATTCAGGATGGAAAACCCCTTTAACAAACCTTAAACGGAGAGTTTTTATGGGGACTTGGGGGGAGAGCTGTGCACATGTACATGGGGTACCTGGGTTCCCCACATATGACATTTATGGCATATTCTGTTTCTTATCTCATGAGTCTAAAATAGGAAAACCCCCTTATAAGCCCACACACTTTACATAGAACAATAGTCTGACACCACCCCGTCCAAAAATGCCTGCTATTCCTGTGCTCCACCTGGTGACATAGACTTTAACACAGAAGAATATATGTTGAGAAATACATTGAGTGCAGTCTTTCAATTGTATCCTATAGGCCCATTGTGTCTGGTATCAAGGAAAGAAAGAAATCATTTGAAGAGTTCTTGGAGGAACAGATGAGGATTGAAGAACAAAGACTTAAAGAAACCAACCTACAACAGGTAACGTTTCTCGGGCCCCTTTCCTACTACTCGGTGCTAAACCAGTTTCTGTTACTGGCCCGCCTGACTTCCTAGGACTCTTTTGAACAAGGGGATAGAGTAAATGGAGATAAAAGGCAAATTGAGGTGTGACACAGTACAATACCTTTTTACTTTGTTTGGGCTGTTCCTCAAGTTGACTTTTACTGAATCTACTCTTAAGGCGCATTTACGCACACTGACTGAACAGGCAATTATCTGGAAGGAACCGTTCCTTCCCGATAACTGCCTGCTCGTCAGTAGGGAAAGAGCTGCATTTAGAGGCTGCGATCGCCTCCACTGTATGGGGACGAGTCATGGCTACTGCAGTCAGTCGTCCTATAGATTCATTGTTTCTTGCCACCAGATCCCTGATCACAAAGCATGATCTGCTGCCCTAAATTCATTTCACCCCATGCCCAAATGTTTTGCTCATCTTGTGATCTGCACTACCTTTACACGAACTGGTTATCAGGAACGAGTGTTTGTAATAACAGTTGTTCCCAATAATTGGCCCGACATTTGCTCCTTGTAAACCTGGCATTATGATGTAGGTGTATTTAGCGATTTATTATTATTTTTTGCAATGGCTCCCTTTACAAGGGACTCCGATGACTGATCTAGGCAAAAGCTGAGAATTCAGGTCTATATTCAGCGAATGTGTCTGCTGATGGACTGCGCATCTGATGAGAAATCAAATTCCAGTGTTTGCAAAGTGTGTGATCCTAGTAATCTATGTATGCAGCTGTAGGAAAATAATCTGTTGTGGGCTACACTTGGGACTTGATTTATGCCTAGATACCAGGATAGGAGAGTTTAGAAACTGTTTCAGTAGGACTCCTTGGTTTACAGTAGGTCAGAGTCATACTTCAAAAGTCTGAAGAGGGTGAAACATTCAGGTAGTTTATCTTGGTGAAGAGAACCCACAGCAGACTGCAGGGCCTGTATCAGCGCAAGGTAGAGCAGATCCCTCGGGGTCTGTATCAGAGGAGTAAAAGAATCCAGGAATGAAGCTGTGCTGATGCATGAGAGCTAGTGAAGACAGCAACATCCTGGTTCCACAGACCTCACATCCAGCATGAATAATTGGGATGGACATGTCCGAATAGGAAAAGTCTGAGACTAGGAGCAGGTTTTAAAATGCATATCAGGGAATCCAAATATATATATAAAGAAATGAAGATTTTAGACTGAAACTTAGTGCAACTGTTAGAATTCAAGGTAACTATTAACATGCCTATAACCTTAAATCATTATTTTTTCATATGCTGTTAAACATAAAATATGGAATCATTTTTCATTCTTGTGCTAAAGGCCATTGAAGAACAGTCAAAGAGTAAACCAGCAGTGAAAAAACCATTTCTTCGTAGAGGAGAGGGGATTGCTAGATTTAAAAATGCACCTACTAAACGAATCAAACCTCAGGAGAACAAAGCAAATTCTGCAGAAGCCGCTGTTCCTCAGAAAATGGAGAAAGTTCACATTCAAAGAAAAATTGCACCATCGAGCAAGGATCCGGCGTCTGAGAATGGATCTGGGGTAACAAAAACCACAGCTCTGCCTGCAAGGGAGAAAAGCGAGTCAGCACAGAGAAAAGCTGTCCTTAAAAACCACAACCGAAAGCATAGTGTGTCCTCCACCACGGCACATGGGCAGCTGGAAGACAAGACCACCGTAAGTGGGAGAAATTCTGTTACTCTGGAGAGAAAAGCCATGGTAGAGCTTGATAAAGAAAATGTGGCTAACATAAGGTCAACCGAAACCAGCAATAAAATGGGCATAAAGGTCCAGGATGGTGAGCCAAAAGGTGCCAACCCTGCAAATTTGTCTTTCGAAGTTTCATTCCAAAAACGGGGGGTAAACTGGGAGAAGGAGAAACAGAAGGAACACTATGAATTAGATGAATTTTTGCTTCTGGAGCAAGCTGCCGAGGACCTCTCCTTTTCCAGCAACTCTTCGTTTGTCCAGAAACTCCTGGATCAGAATTTCCAGACTGACAGCCGCAGATTGTCGTCTACACCAGTTAAATTGGCAGAAAAGCCCCAAGAAAAAGTAGGTAACACCACAAGGACTGCAAGTGGTGGAAAGTTGTTTCAGAAAATGGAGGTGTCCGGGTCATTATCGGAAAACGTTCCTAATGTTAAACTTCCAGAACAGAGTGGAAAAAACTCATGTGAGTTACAAAGGACTAGTGAGAAAGCAAAAAAATCTCACGTTTCTGACCCTGTATCAAGTGAAGGGGACTATGCATCCTCTGGAGATGAACATAGTAACTCGGTTTCCAGTGAAAATGAAGATGATGATTCTGACGGCAGCACCAGGGATCACGGCCCTAACACTGAAGACCTCAAAGGTCCTTCTCAAAGACTTAACAGGGGCAGTAAGGGCAGGGATTTCGATCTAGACTTATCAGATGGTGAAGATAATGAAAGTAAGGATAAGACACTATTAGCAGACAACAGCAAAGCATCCTTGAAAGATGACCATAGTTCTTCATCGTCTGACTCAAGTCAAGTAGTGTTTGATGATGAACGGACTTGGGATGACCTTGGTAATGTGCAAAGCTTGCAGGGCGTTTATGAAAGCCATTTTGCCACCAAGCAGTTTATCCCATCTGAGTACACCAGCAGCAGTCCTAGCGATGCCCCGGACAAAGCCGTCACAAGGAAAGTGGCATCCAAAAAAGACCAGCTTCAAGCTACAAATACTAGTACCTCAGATACTCCTCCAGCTTCAGAACTGATGATGAAGTTGTTTCCAGCTCTTAAGCCAAAAGCAAAACCAGAGGCGCCGAGTGCAACTAAACCTGCATCAAGTCAAGAAGGACCAGGTAAGAACATCTGAACTGATTTTAATACTGCATACAAGATGACGGGTTCCTTATAAATACCTTTAGGGGCATCTGTCATCAGATCTGTACCTATGACACCGGCTGACCTGTTACATGTGCACTTGGCAGCTGAAGGCATCTGTGTTGGTCCCATGTTCTTATGTGTCCGCATTGCTGAGAAAAATGATGTTTTAATGTATGCAAATGAGCCTCTAGGAGCAACGGGGGCGTTGCCTTTACACCTAGAGGCTCTGCTCTCTTTGCAACTGCCGCACCCTCTGCACTTTGACAGGGCCAGGCAATAAAAAATATCATCATGCCTGATCCTGTCGATCAAAGTGCAGGGGACTCAACAGCAGAGAGAGCAGAGCCTTTGGGAGTAATGGCAACGCCCCCTGTTCCTAGAGGCTCATTGGCATATATTAAAGCTTAATCTTTCTCACGTGTGAACATGGGACCAACACAGATGTCTTCAGCTGCCAAGTGCACATGTAACAGGTCAGCCAGTGTCATAGGGACAAATCTGCTGACAGATGTGCTTTAAATTCATGATAAAATTGTACACTGGAATCCTTTTTAGCAAGTTAAATAGTCGCCTCTCCTGAAATCTCTGGTTTACTAAATGATTTTTTTTCCCCCCATGCACTAGCAATTCTGGAGCATCCGTTCATATATCTCTTTGCTGTTCCTGTTGCAGGGTCGGCACCTTTTGGGCCGCCATCCTGGACCTTAATGCCCATTTTATTGCTTGTTTCAGTTGACCTCAGTTATTGCTACTGGTAGTTTATTAATGAATCTGAATCTGGGTTTTACCAGTTGTGGGTGTGTCCCTCCACATACTGAGACTGTGCATTGATCCCCCCTTCCCGCTGGTACCACTTAGTTACAGAGATCATTAATAAACTTCTAGTAGGAATATCCGCGGAATGGCACAGCATGGTGAATATGAATAAATGCTCCAGAATTGTTACCACATGGGGGAATGCAATTAGTTTCTAAAACTGACATGTCAGGATGATTTTTGCTTTTATTTTACGATGTTCTGGAAATGATAGACTGGCTGTTATGTTTTTTTTTTTCATGTTTCAGTGACCTTCCACTTTGTATTGAATAAACTCCGTTTTTTAGCCTTACGATTAGTATCATCTGACTGCGGCATGTTTTACAGCGCCTACTATTTTCGTTGTTTTCCAGGAGATGCTGCGCGGTCTCAGCTTTTGAAGGAGAAACTAGTTGAATTAGAGACTGAAATTGAAAGGTTTAAGATGGAGAATGCCTCCCTGGCAAGGCTCCGTGAAGACAAAGAAAAAACTCTAGAGACTCTAAGGTAGGATATGTTACTGTATTGTAAATTACTAGCTACCACTTTAGAAAGGCCTCCTGACACCGAGCAGTAGGTATTACTGTGGGAAAACCATCAATTCTGCAGTAATGCTTGATCTGTATGGCCCGAGGGTGTAGATCACTCCCATCTGGGGATAGAAAATGGGTATTTTTCCCACTTCTCTATACCATTGCATGTGTCAATGCTCACATGTACAGTGGTTCTGGATCAAAGTACAAAAAATTGCCACTCCATACCTAAACCTGAACACCTTAAAGTGTCCTATTTGTTTTTGTTTTTTTTAGGGGCAGACTGTAATTACTGAAATTGTATATTTCTATTAGAAAAATAGCTCTAAAGGGGCCCATTTTGATCCTTAGCGGCGCTCCTCTGTCTTCTGTTTACATAACAGGGGAGACTTGCTCAACGCTGTGCAATGTAAATACAATGTAAATGGGCCACTTTAGAGCTTTTTTTCTAATAGAAATATATAATTTCAGTAATTAATGTATATTACAAAAATGGTCAGTATTACTGTCCCTACACATTACAAACATAAAAAAAAGAAGAATGGCAGATACACTTTAAACTCTACATGGGCAATTACTGGTTTTATAGACAAAACACAGTATTTAGCGGTAGTCTCACCTGGAACATTGGTGGCTTATTGCTAGGATATGCACCCAAAGATCACAAGAGCGCATCAGGCATGCGTGACTCCCCTCCATTCATTTCTATGCAAGTGCCGAAAATAGTTGAGCCACGCTCTGCTGTTTTTGAAAGTCCCATAGAAATGAATTGGAGAGCACGCCGCACAACCGCAGGCAGCGCCCCGTTCACTTCTATGGGACTTTCAGATATTGCTCAGCCAGCGCTTTGCTATTTTTGGCACTCCTATACAAATCCTCTTTGGGACGCACATCTATCTCACATATAGTGCAGTGATTGTGAACCCTTTAGAGACTGAGTGCCAAAACTGCAACCCAAAACCCACTTATTTATTGCAAAGTGCCAACATGGCAATTCCTGAAAACTACAGTCCAATCCATATTATGTCCTCCATGTACTTTATCATTTAGCTGTAATAGCCTGTCTACATTCAATGTGCTGCCTGTGCTGTTCATAGTGCGCCCTGCGTATTCGTACACCTTAGACTTTTTATCCAGGGTGCAGGTGCCCACAGAGAGGGCTACGAGTGCCGCCTCTGGCACCCGTGCCATAGGTACACCACCGATGTCCCTTTAAGCTACTTCATATGGTCTCTGCCGCAACAAAAAAAGCAATATTTCTGTTCTGGAAACAACCTCTCCCCTTTCATTTACTTTTTTTTTTTTTTTTTTTTTCAATTATTTTTTATTCTGAAAATGGACTGGATAGAGACGGCCCAGCCTAAGGAGAGGAGGGTTGAGTTTTCCACAGTGTGGGGTAAATAAATGACATTGCTTCCCCGAAGACACTTGCTCTAAACTGCATTCATGTTACCCACATGGTATCCAGAACGCCTTACTAGGAAGTGATACTCCAGTCTGTCTCCTGATTTTATATCTAAATGTCCTGATATTTCTTATTTCTTTATATCCTTCCTCCGTCGAATTAAAGTGGGGGTTGTATGACTGTGGGGTCCCGCATGTATGTCTGTGAATTCTGCCCAGCGATGTGCAACCATCTTTTCTAATATTACTGGGATACCCATTCCCCCCTGATGGGTTTCTCTCCTTTGTGGTGTTTGCTCTGCATGGAGATATTCTTCTTACACATTATATGGGATGTTGGCGGCGGCCCCAGGGGGCCAGGACGGTGAGTAGATTTTCAGCATGTGTTGGTGCGCTATTCATATTGCTTGTATGGTTCTCACTGCTGTTTTTTCTTTTTCTCTAATTTGTATGAACATTTTATGATTTATTTCCACAGGAAAGAAGTTACAGACTTTGAACAGCAGAAAACAAAAGAACTGGCCAGGATTGAGGAGTATAAAAAAGAAGAAATGAAGAAGCTCCAAAAAGAGCGCAAAGTGTTTGAGAAGTATGCTAGTGCTGCACGAGCAATACCGGACAAGAAAGAACGGGAGGAAATCCAGGTGGGGACAGAATAGTTTACTTTCTATCCATACAACTTTATATGTTCTCATACTACTCGCGATCAATAGTTATATCAGGTGCCCACCTTCTGTAGCTATCGGTCGACAGCTATATCTTCAGACTCGCCCATGCGCGTAAACTCTGTTCTGCCGAGTGTGTATGTGTTTTCAATGTGGAGAGAAGACAGAGCCTCTGGTGGTGACTTATCTCAAACAAACTGATCAGGTAAAAAGTTGAATTTTCCCAACCCTGGCCCCCTTAACATCCATCTGTGGAGAGTTGGGGGCTCCCCATACATATGAGACTGTTGGCTCATCCCACTGAAAATGGTGGGTTCAGACAACAATCCACATGTATGGGGACCTTATGCTCTCTTTGACCGTTGGCAAATGATACATGTGCTCAGTGCAGCATAAAAACAGGAAGATGCTTTTAGGGCTGTATGCATTCTACCATAATACTGTATATAGTTTACACTTCATTTTCTTTATCTCCGAAGACTTTAAAGCAACAGATCAAAGACTTACAAGAGGAGTTGAAGAAAAAGGAGGGAAAGTGGTCAACTACCCATGTGCGCCTCCGAAATCAGATAGAAACCTTGTTAAAAGAAAACGGGGAACTGCGGGAAGAAATCAAGTTTATGGAAAAAGTTCGGTTGGAAACTTGGAAGAAAGCTGAGGCAGTGGAAAGCAGAAAGAAGACAAGTGAAGCTCCTACAACCCAAGTGAAGAGATCAGAATCTGTAGTAAGTGACCTAATCCGAGTAATAACTAAAGACGCATTTACACGAGCTGAGGAGCAGACAACTGTTGGGAAGGAAGCGTTCCTTCCCAATAGTCGGCTGCTTGTTAACTCGAGGTGATGCTCTGCATTTACATGCAGTGATCACCTCCACAGTATGGGAATGAGAAATGGCTATTGCGATCGCTCGTCCTCATACAGCTGCATCGCTGTTTAGACCGATTCCCAGAAACGATTCGTGGTGCCTGCACGAATGGCATGATCACCCAATAAACGCGCATTTTTCTCGTTCATTGGGTGATTGGCAGCACCTTTAGACAGGCAGATTGTCGGGAATGAGCGTTCACAGGAACATTCATGCCAGATTATTGCCCTGTCTAAATCCACATTAAGGCCTCGTGTTAACAACGATATTATGGCTTTTATCTACAGCCTGAGAGTTGTACAGGCTCAGCAGTCATAGAAGTCTATGCAGCCATAATCCAATTTCGTACAGAAGGTTTTTCATTAAGCCAGGTTCCATAAAAAAAATTGCAGCAGGTTCCATTGTATGCTGTATTAAAAAGATATCCTCCAATATATTCTTTCTATATAAAGCTGCACAATACGGCGCAATAGAGATGTAAGAGAGTGCGGACAGCCCTCTAGCTCATAGTATGGGCAACAAAAATTGGAAAGAAACTGTCCCCCTCTTATGGTGGATGCATATGGTGCAGATTTATGTGCAGAAAATCCCAATTAAATCTGCATCAAAACTACACAAAAAAATGCAACAACAATTGACACACTACAGATTTAAAAATCCGCCCAACAGTTCAATTTCCGCACCTACATGACATTTGTTTAATTTCATACGCTTTGATGGTACTTTATTATGCTGTGGTTTTTCAACGTGAAAGCCACAACATGTGCAGCCACTCTAAGGGTACTTTCACACTAGCGGCATAGCTATCCGGCAGGCTGTTCCGGCGGGTTAACAGCCTGCCGGATGCGCCAAGCCGGAAGTACCCGGCAGTGCACGGTCGGAGATCGCCGGACTAAAAGTACTGCAGGTCCGACTTTTTAGTCTTTATAGTCAATGGGGACGGAGCGGCAGCACATGGGTACTTGTGGCATGGCGGATCCGGCAGGCTGTTCACCCACTGGAACAGCCTGCTGGATAGCTATGCCGCTAGTGTGAAATTACCCTTAGTGGAGGTGGTTCCACAGCAATACTGATGCAGATCCTAACACTCCAAGAAAAACAAATCTAGTTTCCTTATTAGTGAATCACATTAAAGGGGTTCTGTAGTTATTGCCTCTGGATAGATCATCAGCATCTGATCGGTGGGGGTCCGAAACCCGGGACCCCTGCCGATCAGCTGTTTGAAAAGGCAGCGGCACTGGCAGTAGTGCCGCAGCCTTCTCGCTGTTTACCGCAGGCTCAGTGACATCACGATTAGTATCACTGGCCTGGGCGCGGCTAAGCTTCATTCGAGTGAACAGAGCTTAGCCCCTCCCAGGCCAGTGAAACAGCGAGAAGGCCGCGGCGCTACTGCCAGTGTCGCTTTCTTCACAAACAGCTGATCATCAGTTTAAGGATGAGGATAGATCATCAGTTTAAAATAACTGCAGAACCCCTTTAAAAATCATCTGAATGACAGGAAAAAATATAAAACAGGGAATCCTCTACAAGATCTAAAAAATGTTATAGGACATGGTCAGACTAGGGTGCCTTGGGCCCACCAGAATAAATTATTCTCATGGACCAAACCCCATATCAGTGAAGAGAGATTTTAATTCAAAGAAATAGACCCTAGTGGTAAGTTATTGGCTCCAAAGGTTGCTCCAAATTATTATTTTTTTTCTTCCGAACCCTCTGGTACTCTGGTGGACCAGTCAGACACTGGTCAGGGATGTAAATTTTCAGCTAGGAAACCACCCATAGTACAATCTAGAATGTCCCCCAGATTAGTTCAGATACTTGAATCCACTAAAACATGGTTCTACAAATGTGGCACAATGTTCTGTAAAGATGAGGACCAAACTAAAAGGAAAAAAAAATAAATTCTCGCTCGTATCATTGGGGGACACAGAAAACCATGGGTATAGCTGCTGCCAACTAGGAGGCGACACTAAGCAAAAAAAAGTGTTCGCTCCTCCCCTCAGCTATACCCCTCCTGCAAACACTGAGCTAATCAGTTTTAGCTTAGTGTCTGTAGGAGGCAGACCTCCCTGCTTTGCAGGTCTGCTGATTTTTTTTTTTTTTTTTTTTATTTTCATTTTTCTATTTCTCTTTCATTTAGCTGGGCTGCTGGCAGTCTCCAAGCTGCCTGCGTTCCCACCCATGAGACGGGAGTCCAGGGGGTTTCCAAGCCTGCTGAGCGTTCCCGGTCTCCAGAAGCCAACCAGAGGTTACTAAAGCCTCTGTATCCCGCCAGCTTTCGGGTCACCAGGCCCAGCCTCCGCTAAGTCCCCTTTGTTACCGGTGTAGCTACCCTGACCAAGGGGTAACACATTTTGTGGTATTACCCTCTTTCCATAGAGTAGTTGCACTACCACTGGTTCCTATACAGACTATCGCATTACCCTCCTTCATTAGGCGGGTAACTGAACTTCCACCGGATACCATATATCATGTTGCATTACCCCCTCTGCAGGTGGAGTGATTGCACCAATACTGGCTATTATCTGCCTGCGCGGGTGGTATAGGTTCTGTTACCAGTTTTTTTTCTGGGACTTGTGGCGTTCGATGTCCACACTCCCTTTATGCCATCTCTGGTTCCTTTCGGCCCGTTTTGTGCGTTCCTCGGATAACCCCATTCTTTTCTTCTTTAGGCGGAGTTGTTCTGCAGTGGCTGTCGACAGTGTCTGAAGAGGTTACACAACCTTGATATTTTCATCCCTTTGGCCTAGCTGTTTTTTTCTTCAGCTTCCAGTTAGGTCTGCCAGTTCAGGCAGACTTCCATGGCGTATCTGACGTCTTCTCCTCCTCTCTTGTTCTGGAATTTAAGGTCCTCCTCTACCTACCACTACTTTTCACATTGCCATTCCCCTTGGGGAACACTCTTATGCAGCAAACCCCTTGGCTGTATGTCTGAAGCGGATGTTTTTGCTTACAGAAGACACTTTTTTCCTGCCAGGTTACTCCCCTCCTTTTTTGTGGTTTTGGTCAGTTTCACTGCCTTGTTCCCATTGACTTTCTTCACCCCCTCAAGAACTTTTTCTTGTGGGCTATTTTCATGCCTGCCATCCAGGTTCTCTAGCTCTGCCTTGTTCGTCATGGTCCCGCTGAGGGTGTTTTCTCTTCTGGCAGCCAGTTATGGTTTTGGGGCCTTGACTTCTGGCACCCCTACTTCGTCCCTTGTGGGGGGCAATATTTTTGTCACATCTGTACTTCTCTGTCCCTTGATATCCAGATGCGATTTTTAGTTTGTCTTCTTCCAATCAGTTTTCCACTGAGTGGTTCCCTTTTTTTCTTCACACCATTTTGTGTCTGATGGCTCTGGTGTGGTTTTTTCCTGGGGTTCTGACCCAGGGATATCACTTTCTCAGAAGTCTTCTGAATCCAGGCTAGGTCTCTCTCCTGCCAGGTGACATATTGTGGAGGTGGCGGCAGCATCAGGAGACCACAGAGTGACCCGGTAACAGAGTGGGGAGGTGGGTGGCAAGACGAGTACCAGCTGAAGATGGTGGTGAAAGAAGGAGCACTTGGCATCAGAATAGTAGCTGAGACAGGTGATCTATTCTGATGCATCAGGCATTGGTGGGTGGAAATCCCAGCTTATCCACGCCTGATTCATCTTGACAAAGGTCAGTCTCTCCACATTTTGAGTGGATAGACGAGTTCTTCTTGGGGTAACCGTGGCTCCCGCCGCACTAAACACCCGCTCTGATGCCACACTACTGGCTGGGCAGGGCAGCTTTTCCAGGGCAAACTCTGCCAGTTGTGGCCACAAATCCAGTTTGGCTGCCCAGTAGTCCAGCGGATTGTCAATGTGGGGTGGCAGGCTGCTGTCCAAGTATGCCACCAGCTGGTTCAGGTCATGCTCCAGGTCTAGCTGCTTGTGAGTAGTTTCTTCACTAGGCGGGTAAAGAAAGCTGCTTATCAGCGACTTAAGACTCAAGTTGCCGCTGATGGAGCTGGAACTGCACCACCCGACCCCCCCCCCCACCCTGCCACAACAGCCATGGCAGAGAAACGTGGGTACAGAGGGCCCCCCTTGTCAGACCTGCGAGAGGATGGACGATGGCACAGATGGGCAGTGGCCAACAGACTACATAGGATGTCTCTATAGTAGTTCAGTTTGTCCTTCCTCTCAGCGGGTGTAAAAATAAAAATGGCTCCCATTTTGGACCGATAACAAGAGTCCAACAAGGTGGAAAGACAGAAGTCATCCCTCTGCCTGAATGGTGACAGTTCGGCTGTCACTACGCAAGCAAGTGAGCATGCATCGGGCCATTTGTGCAAGTGACTTGGAGGGACTCTCTGCCTCCATCTCCACTGCATGCTGCCACGGTGTGTCTGGGTCCTCTGCCTAGTCTTCCTCATCACCCTGCAGCTCCTCTGGCTTCTCCTGTTCCTCCTCTCCTGTCAGCTGTGTAGAAAGCCACCCATTTTGCTACACATGGCTTGTGCTCCAATGTCCTCCTCCTCCAGTTCAGCCCCCACAGCGGCCGTGAGATCTAGGCACCACGTCTACAGTCCCCTGACCATCCAGATTTTCCAGCATCTGTTCCAGGACATAAAGCAGTTGAATGACTTTGTGCATCCCGTAGTCCTGGCGGCTGAGAAAAAACGTGGCCTCCTGAAAGAGCCTGAGCAAACTCCTGTCTTACTAATATAATGTTATTTTCAGTTTTGCCTCCTTTCCTAGTTTGGTTTATTTTCCCATCACTTTATACACTGCTCAGCCCCTTTAAGTCAATACGAGTAGCCAACTTATCAGTCCGGAGAACGGGGTCTGCTTTCCATGTGTTAATGGAATGGCAGGTGCCAAGGGCTGTAGCCAGAGAATGAATGAAGGATGCATGCTTGACCTGCCACTCCATCAGTGCGAGGGGATATGGGATCCCTGTTTTCTGTATCATTGGGGACCCAGCAATCTGACCCACTCCAAACAGTAATCTGTCCCATGTCCTGTGGCTAGTGCATAACTTTTAATCATGGCACAACCCCTTTAAGGGATCTGCTGCTAGCATCAAGGTGCCAGATACCACAGGATGTCCTTAGATGTGCATCCTGATGTGGAATCCATGCCTTGAAGGATCAGACTTGTTTTGGCGGCACCACCCCCCTGCCACAGCAGCCATGGCAGAGGAACATGAGCGCAGAGGGCCCCCCTGTCAGACCTGCGATAAGTTGGACGATGGGGCAGATAGGCAGCGGCCAACTCACTACATAGGATGTCTTTATAGTAGTTCAGTTTGTCCCTCTCAACGGGTGTAAATGAGGCCCCCATTTTGGAATGGTAGCGAGGGTCCAACAAGGTGGAAAGACAGAAGTCATCCCTCTGCCTGAATGGTAACAGTTCGGCTGTCACTACGCAAGTGAGCATGCATCGGGTCATTTGTGCAAGTGACTCGGAGGGACTCCCTGCCTCCATCTCCACTGCATACTGCCATGGTGTGTCTGGGTCCTCTGCCTCCTCTTTCTCATCACCCTGCAGCTCCTCTGGCTGCTCCTCCTCTCCAATGGTAACAGTTCGGCTGTCACTACGCAAGTGAGCATGCATCGGGTCATTTGTGCAAGTGACTCGGAGGGACTCCCTGCCTCCATCTCCACTGCATACTGCCATGGTGTGTCTGGGTCCTCTGCCTCGTCTTTCTCATCACCCTGCAGCTCCTCTGGCTGCTCCTCCTCTCCTGTCATCTGTTTGTAAAAAAACACCCATTTCGCTACACATTGATTGTGTTTCAATGTCCTCCTCCAGTTCAGCCCCCACAGGGCTTATGTGGCCATGAGATCTAGGCGCCACATCTCCAGTCCCCTGACCAGCCAGATTTACCAGCATCTGTTTCAGGACACGAAGCAGTGGAATGACGTTGTTCATCCCGTAGTCCTGGTGACTGACAAATAACGTGGCCTCCTTAAAGAGCCTGAGCAAACGGCAGGTGTTATGCATGAGCTGCCACTGGCTGACATTGAAGTTACACAGAGGAGTACTCCTGTCTGCTTGGATCATCAAGAAATCGTTTATGGCCTTTCTCTGTTCGTATAGTCAGTCCAACATATGGAGGGTGGAATTCCAACGGGTGGAAGCGTCGCCTATCAGCCTATGTTGGGGGGTGCCATTCTGCCGCTGCAGCTCAAAGAGGGTGTGCTTTGCGGTGTACGAGTGGCTGAAATGCATGCAAAGTTTCCTGGCCATTTTTAGGATGTCTTACAGACGGGTGGAAGACTTCAGGAACCGCTTGACAACCAGATTAAACACGTGTGCCATGCTGGGAGCATGGCTCAGCCCTCCTTGACGCAGTGCCCTTTGTCGGTCACTATGGTTCCGATTTTGAGTTGTCGCGGAGAAAGACGGGATTTGATTTCTTGGTGAAGGACACGGAGCAGTTCCTCCTCTGTGTGACTCCATTCACCCAGGCAAATGAGGTGCAGAACAGCGTGACACCGCCATGCCCTGCACATGTGGTATGCTGGAGGGGCATTGTGAATTGTCCCTGCAGTAGAGGCTGAGGACACAGTGAAGGATGAGGAGGCAGAGGTGGACATTGTCGCAGGACCAACGGCGTGAGACCGTAGAGGCGGAAGCGGCGTCACCTGGCCAAATTGCTGGTGTGGCTGTGCAGGAACCACATTCACCCAGTGGGCTGTAAAGGACATGTATTGTCCCTAACCATAGTTACAGCTCCTCACGTCGGCACTACCGTGCACTTTGGCAGACACCGACAGGCTCAAGGACTGCCCACCTTCTGTTCTACATACGTGTGCAGGGCTGGTACTGCCTTTTTGGCAAAGAAATGACGGCTTGGGACTCTCCACCTGGGTTTGGCACAAGCCATCAGTTCTCTCAAAGGTGCAGAGTCCACCACTTGCAAAGGGAGGGACTACAGCAACTTGGCCAGGAGCACAATCAGCTTCTGCGCAGTTGGATGAGTACACGCATACTTTTGTCTCTTGGCAAT
The DNA here is from genome assembly GCA_033119425.1 of Bufotes viridis. Classification (NCBI taxonomy): domain Eukaryota; kingdom Metazoa; phylum Chordata; class Amphibia; order Anura; family Bufonidae; genus Bufotes; species Bufotes viridis. The sequence continues at coordinate 468,802,839 of CM065591.1, forward strand.
CGCTTTTGTGATCGATTGCTGGCGGAATGACTGATGAGGAGTAGGAGGTGGAGCATCAGGACCAGCAGATGATGGTAAGGATAGACAGCTCCCTTTGGCTGAGGTGGTGGAGCCTTAACTGCCTGAAATCGGGACCGTGCCACCGGGTGATGCAGCGCTTGCTGCGGCAGGCTGGATCCCCACATCGGAGCCACGGTTCTCCCAGGTCACTTTTTGGTGACGCTGCATATGTTGATGCCAAAGAGCATGCGCAGTTCCTACGTAGCGCTGCCAGTGTTGCCATATAGGGTTGGCAACTGTCTATTGACTTCTGTGGACAGCCTGTGCGGTACCGCATCTGTGCGTGTCTCGTGCACCGATGCCTTTACATATGTCAGCCTCCAGCATGTCACTTTTATTTTCATAAACCACTGCAGAAAATTTTCAATACAACCGTTTTAGAAAGTGAAAACAGAAAAAAAAACATGATATTCCCTTTATTCAGAGGATTTGTATATTTGTTTCCTGCTGATCAATGACGTTTAATGTGATTCAATAATAAAGTTGGATTTTATCTTGGAGTGCCGGTCAAACAGAAACTGCTTTTGAACTTTACAGAATGGGCCCTGTTCTTTAGATAGTAGTGGGTCCCAGAGGTGAGACTCCTATCTGACATTGAAGGCGTAGCCTAGTGACATGCCATCTATGTCCCAGATGGGTCAACCCCTTTAAAACCCTCCTGTCTCAACTTTCAGAGTCCCCTGCACATGTTAAAACAGAGACGGACGTCTGCTCCCGAACCAGAAAAGAGCACTAAGATTCTCCGAAGCCATTCTCCCATTAAAGGTATGCTGAAGTAAAGATTGGTAATTTCCACCCCTTAGGCTGAATGCACACGATCAGGATTGCGTGCGGATTTTCCGCGCGGATTTGCGTGCGGAAAATCCGTACCGTACATCTTGTACATTGTATTGTATGAGAATTTGAAATTCTCAATGCACACGATGCGGATTTTTTCAGCGCGGATTTTGACCTGCGGTGCGGATTTTAAAATCCGCAGCATGTCAATTCTTTTTTTTTTTCCTGTCCGGATATCTTGCGGATTTTCTCAATTCACTTCAATGGGGAGGATAAAATCCGGATGGTGCACGCACACAGTGCGGATTTTGATGCGGATCCGCATGCGGAAAATCCGCATGCAAATCCGCACCAATTGATGCGGATTTACCGCACGGATTTGCCTGCGAACACCGACGGATTTCAGTGCGGATTCTCCGCACATGAATCCTGAACGTGTGCATGTAGCCTTACTCTATCTGTTATATGTCTATACTGAATAAAAAAACTAAACCATTGAGTTTCCTGTCATCTAGTTCACTTTAATACAGTCCAGTACTACAGGGAGGGTAAGTTGTAATAGCAGTAGCATCATCCATCTTCTGTCCTCTTAGGACTATCCTCCAGAAGTTTCAGACAGATGTCACTCAGCGACTCCAGTAATTCTGAAGCATCAAAAGCCAAAGCAACAGAGCCTGTGACCAGCACTGCTTCACAGGTAATGGAAGTTATCATGGACCATCTTAGTAGTCACTTGGGTGCTACGTCTGTGTTTAGTTGCAAAATGTATGTGATAAGAAATATTGTCACAGTGCTCAAATATAGGGCAAAGTAACAGAAGTCATAGAGAAGAGACCCTACTCTAGTAAATATAACAAGGGGTCATTCAAAGATCCAGTTCTATTTTATTTTTTGTGAATGTAAACTGGGCCTATGTAGGGTGGAGAGTGAACAATCCGCCATCTAATTAATTGCCCTGTGCAACCTTCCATGGTTTAGAAATCTTGGGACCTTTTATGCTTTTAGTACCTGGCTATCTGGTCCATCTCTTTGAGCTCCAGCAATCTCTTCTTAGTTCCTAGGTTATATCTGGGTTAGATCCCAAAGGAAAAAACAGCGCAAATGATTTGGAGCTTTCTCTTAATAGGCTGTTTCTTTGGTACATGGTTGTTTTGTTCCCACAGTCCTACTTGTAAACATCTTGGATGCCTGTTGCCACCACTAGGCAGTTGATCTCTGTATAGGTTTCTAAGGAAATGAGAGAACAGTAAGAAAGAGAGTGAGGAAAATGCTCCAGATTATTATCGGTTTTGTACCGTCACAGATTCTGTTTAAATTCCTGGACAAAATAGGACCGCATGCTGCGCTATTTAGTCAGGAAAAAGTCTGGGCCCCACAATGAAACCCGACAGACACCAGTATAGTCTGCAGGGTCTGTTGAGTAACATTTGTATCCTTTGTGCTAGGGATCTGACCCTTCTATATTCATCACTATGTTTCTCTGCAGGTTCCTAACAAGGTGCTACCTACAGAACCCAAAAATGACAGCTCACTAGTGAAAGACAATGATGACGTCCAGGGAGAAATTACATATCCAGATGGAAAGGTGAAATGATTATTTAATTTATATAGGACTTATTTATCTTATTAACATATAGGATTCTATGATAATTTAAGTTCTTTAGGACAGCGTTCCTCAGCTCCAGTCCTCAGGGCCCACGTACTGGTCATTTTTTCAGGATTTCCTTAGTATTGAGAAGATGATCTAATTAGTGTCAGCGCATCAGGATTTACCACAGGTATTCATTCTCTTGGATATTCTCAGATCATGACCGGTAGGTGGGCCCTTAGGACTCGAGTTGAGGAACAGTGCTTTAGGAGGTCCATAATGGCAGAAAGAAAAAGCCATTTCCATATTTCACAATACAAACTGCATATATTATAAATAGATGTTTTAAACCCGATGAGCATGTGGAAAACTTACAAGTAGTATTAGATCGCCATTCTGACATGAATCATGTAAGTAAGTATTCCAGTCTCATCAGGTATAAGGCTGGGAACACACCTAGGCGTTTTTGGATCAGGCGTTTTTTTGAGCGTTTTTTCTATTTTTGAAACGCGCGCATTTGGGGCGTTTTTTGATTGACAGCTTACAGTTTGCAGAAAAAAAGAATCCCCACCCAGCAAAGGTGGGTGGAGATTCTGCCTTTCTGCTGGGTTTTACTACAAAAACGCGCGATCATATGCGCGTTTTAGAAGCGGAAAACGCGCATATTTTCTTATATGCGCGTTTCCATGCTTTTCAATGGGTGCAAACGCTTGGGCAAACGCCCCAAAGAAGCTCATGCACAAGTTTGCGTTTGGCGTTGTTCAGCGCGTTCAAACGCGCTGTAAAACGCTCAAGTGTGAACCATGTCCATTTGAACGCGCTGAAAAACGCTTAGGTGTGTTCCCAGGGTAAGAGATCTGTCTAATCTGCAGTTCATATTGTGAAATCTATTGATGGAGCCTCTAACTCCATTAAAACTTAATTTCCTCTCTTTGCAGGTAGAGCGGATTTTAAGAAACGGCTGTCATGTAATTTTATTTCCGAATGGGACACGTAAAGAAGTGAGCCCTGATGGAAAGTCTACAACTGTGACCTTCTTCAATGGGGATGTTAAACAAGTGATGGCAGACCAGAGAGTGGTAAGTCCAAAAAACAAAAGACAAAGTTAGTCGGCACATCCTGTAAAATGTAGTGAATGCGCAGGCGCACATTGTCATGGCTAAAACTACAAAACTGAAAGCAAACGCAATGCAACAGCACTCATATATGTCCTAATGCTATATTCGCTTTATAAAATGAATATGAGGTACTGGGAAAATATATTTGATCAAATAAATTTGTGCCCATCCACCACAGCAAGGTGACCTCTTTCTGGATGGGAAGCTATTCTATAATTTAACCTATCCTTTCCACAGGCTGTTTTTAATTAGTGCAATATATAGTTGTATTCTGCGGTCTCTAAATTCATTTAAGGCCTTCTGGCACAGAGTTAGAGGTAAGATAGAGCGGACACAATATACATGTGGACCCTGCTCTTCTTATATTAATTTGAAGCTGGTTGGCACAGACACAGGTATCATAGAGCAGCCTCCCATCTAGAAAGAGGTCATTAGCCGTGGTTGATGGGCACAAATGATTTTTATCAAAATATATTTGCTAAGTACCGCTTTTATTTTACGCATTGAATATAGCATTATCTCATGTATTCATGTTTGCAGAGTGCTGTTGCATTGTTTGCTTCTAACTTCAGAGAGTGGTAAGTGATTGCAGTTAGAATTGTCATATTGGCTGGTGGATTTTAGTTCTTTTGTGATCATTTATACAATTTTTAATTCTCACTGTAGATTTATTATTACGCTGATGCCCAGACTACTCATACAACATACCCCGATGGCCTTGAAATACTTCAGTTTTCCAACGGACAGATAGGTAAGAGATTACTTGTACTATTGACTGTGTTTAGATGTTTCCATCCAATGCACAAACTGTAAAGTTGCAAGTACATTCCCCGCTATCAGGTGGTATTTTTGAAGTTTGTTTTGCTGGAGACAACGTTACCGATGTTTGTAACACATTTGTCAACATTTTTAACAATGCTGATAAATAACAGTTGCGTTGTTGTTGTCTTAATCCTGGTCAAGTCACATCCACTTTTAAAAACGAATGTGCACAGTGCAATGGCTCTAATTTCTGGTGAAGATGATTAATAAATGTGTCTCACAGCAGATGAGACTATTTTGGAATAAAATGTTAAAAAAAACAAACACAAATTGATGTGGGTTTGGGTCTTAAAGGGGTTTTCCAGGCTCCTGATATTGATGACCCATCCTCCAAGATAATGTAGTGCCCTCACCTATTTAGTATTTAAGTGAATGGGAGCTGAGCTGCAGTAACCCAGCACGACCACTACATTTTGATTGGGGCTGTACAGCCGCTGATAGGTGGGGGATGTCAGGTCCCCACCAATCGAATATTTGGATAGTTTATTAATATCAGGAGCCTGGAAAACCGCTTTAAATATTTCCTACCAAAATGTTGCTGTTATTGAACTTTATAAGATACCAGGAGCTGAAGCTGTACAGGTTCTGCCTCCTTTCACCAGTAACTTAAACTGGTGTTTTGCTAACTCAGGCTACATGCACACGACAGTTGGTGTTTTGCGGTCCGCAAACCGCGGATCCGCAAAACATGGAAGCTGCTCCGCATTCGGAACACGGCCCATTATAGAAATACCTATTCTTGTCCGCAAAACGGACAAGAATAGGACATACTCTATTTTTTTTGCGGGGGCACGGAACGGAGCAACGGATGCGGACAGCACACGGAGTGCTGTCCGCATCTTTTGCAGCCCCATTGAAGTGAATGGGTCCGCGCCTGAGCCGCAAAATATACGGACCACAACAACGGCCGTGTGCATGAGGCCCCAGCCTGGAAGTATTAATGTACTTTTAAAAAAATAAAAAAGGAAAAAATGTTATTAGTAGAGCCACTTGTACCAGTGTCTGTCATTGGACATATTAAAGGAAAAAGCTGGTACATGGACCATATAGGCATTGTTTCTGTGAAAATAATTATATTCTCCTGTAATTTCTTTTTATAAGAAAAACATTTTACGGATGGAAAGAAAGAAATAACATTTCCAGATCAAACAATAAAAAATCTTTACCGAGATGGAAGAGAAGAGAGCATATTCCCTGATGGAACAATCATAACCACTCATCCGTAAGTTAGATGCATTGTTTTCTCCTGTGTTCATAGTCGCCCCCCCCCCCCAAATATTTATTTGACAATGCAAACTATGCTCCCAGGGTTGTATTCAAGGTTACAGCAGCCCTACATACATATAGCACTCACGCATCACACATTATAACACTGCGTGTTTATCATTTATCAAAAACATTTTTCCCCATTTTTCATTATGGGGAAATCTCATGTCAACCCCTGGGCCCCAACCTGATGACAACAGTGCATAATAATTTTAGTGTGTATATTATAATGGAAGCGAACTGTACTACACGAACTGCTACATCGTCTACTTCCTAATAAGCAATGGTACCTTCTCCCTGGTTGTCTGTAAGAATATGTTCTGATTACCATAAAGTAAAAATGGCTGCAGGTCTATATGCTCTTGTGTCATTAGAAGTGGAAATTACATCTTGTCCTATAATGTCAGCTCACCCGCAGCATTCCTACCTCTGACTGGTTTACATATCATATACTATTCACGTAGTTTGCAGCAGGTGTTGCTATTAAGGGAGTTTTCCATTCCATTTTAGTGAAAAGTTCTGTCCTATGGATAGAGGATAACCATCGGTGGGGGTTCGACACTGGAACCCCTATGTTCACAGGAATGGGGATCCCATTTGCATGAATGAATGGAACAGGTCCCACATGACAATGCCACTCAATATCTCCAGACAGGCTACAGCCAGCTAGCCGTAGTACTATGTTTCTTTGGCAGTTCTATACAGAATGAATAGAGTAACAGAAGTCGTGCTACTCTGACGCTCCATTCTTTTGAGGTAATGGAGCCCTTGTTCTCTTGAATGTCCCAATGGTCAGGCCCCTACTGTTCAGAAATTTTCATAGATAAGGGACAACTGCATTTCCATATATAATATTATTTTTGATCAAATGTAGATCCATTTCATTGTCTAGAGCAGGGATGCCCAACCTGCGGCCCTCCCAGCATGCCCTAATAGCTGTAGGCATGCTGGGAGTTGTAGTTTTGCAACAGCTGGATGGCTGCAGGTTGGGCATCCCTGGTCTACAGGAAAAGAAAAGGGCACTCCCTGGTGCATTAGGATCAATGATCAGAGGGGCAGTTAAGCACAGGTGCTTACCAGATAGCATTTTGTGGTCTTAAGCTCCTCTGGTATAATGGCACAGCTGCTCCAGTTTTGGGACTCCACTTCCAGCTTATGTTAAACACGTGTCTGCACGAGACTAGTGCCGTGTGTAATAACGAGGGGCTTATTTCAGTATACAGGATACAGTGCAGCGTCGTATGGGCTGGCGGGTGACCACAGAGCGGTAATAGCAAGCGCTTCACTCCTGCTCCGTGGTCACACAACACAAACGAATCCTTGATACAGATTTTTTTTTTTTTGTCGAATTACTCGAGTCATCGTTTCAGCCCTAGTGTAGAGTGGGCAGTGTGTGGACAAGCATTATCTTGTTTGAACACATCTCCTACCAGAGGGCTCGTCAATGTTATCTCCACAAATACCAGACAGGAACAGCCATGTAGCTAGTAGCACCCCCACACCATGACACCTGGTGCTGGTCCTCTGAGCTCTCAAGCTCTGTTGCAGCCATCAATGGCAAATAATGGTGTTCAGTAATGAAAACAGGGTCTGCCTTGGTACTAATGCTGGCCATCACAGGAGGACTTGAGTGTGCATACTGCCATCAAATTCTGCTGGCCTTTGTTGTTCTGACTGCAGCAGGAACATGCCTGTATACCACATGTGACAGCTGAAGCCAATCAATGACATCAGTGGTCTTGTATACCACTGAAGCCTGCAACTGGTTGCAGAGGTCACATGTTTTATGTATGGCACTACACTACTGCATGGGAAATTTTAAATCTGGTATGTTACCCACAACATTTGTAAAACTCTTAAGACTAGAAAAGACATTTCCTCATGCCCATCACGTTTAGTACTGCAGTAATATATCCATTTCCTGCACACTCCTGTGTCTCTCCCTCCCCTAATTACGTTTTTTTTTAATTTTCTTCTACTTCAGAGATGGGACCAAAGTAATAGAATTTGACAATGGACAGCGAGAATTGCACACGGCTCAGTTTAAAAGGCGGGAATACCCAGACGGGACAGTCAAAACTGTGTACACCAACGGTCAACAGGAAACCAAGTATGCCTCGGGGAGGGTCAGGGTTAAAGACAAAGACGGCAACATTATCATGGACACTAAGCTGTGAAGGATTGTTACGTTATGTCACTATTTATGTCTGTACTCAGCATGTATATAGGCTTTGTAAAAGCAGAATGTCACACAATGTACTTACTGTATATATATGAGCTGTACATAAGCATTTTATTTTTTTAATGAATGTCTGTAAAATACAATTCTTAATATAATAAAACAAGATTTGAAGTGTGACTGTCAATTACACAAATTATATAGAACTGCACAGGCCGAGTGGAGCTGGGAGGCTCTTGCTTTGTAAGTGTAGAAGGTCTCCAGTTCTCCAGCACGGGAAGGGTCTGAACACATCCCCACACAGCAAGAGAAAGCTGTGGTCAGATGTATCAAGTTTTCTGCTATAAAACGGTCATGGATTTTATGCCGAGTACTGTTTAAGGTTACTTTCACACTAGAGTTTCTATTTTCGGGTATGGAGATCCATTGTAGGGTCTCACAAAAATATCACTTCCGTTTTGTCCCAATTAATTGTCAATGGGGAAAAAACAACTGAACAGAATGGAATGCTCCAAAATGCCTTGCGTTCTCATAGTGGAGAGCAAACCGCAGCATGCTGCGGTTTTCTTTCCGTCATAGGATGCAGAGCAAGACAGATCCAGCGTGACCCACAATGGGAACGGATCCGTTTAACTCTGACACAATAGAAAACAGATCCGTCCCCCATTGACTTTCAATGAAGTTCAAGACGGATCAGTCTTGGCTATGTTACAGATAATAAAATCATCTGCGTCCATTATGAACAGATCGGTTGTATTATCAGTAACAGAAGCTTTTGCAGAGCCCTGCTGGATCCAGCCATCGTTAGTGTGAAAGTAGCATAAAGCCACTGTGGTTTACTGGAGTAATATTTCTACACGAAAGTGCAAGGCTTAACGATGTGTCAAATTTAACATTGTGTGGCTTTTGTGAAATTTTGCACATTTTTCTTCAACTCCAAGGTCTAAGCAAAAATGACTTCATGAAGTCCCATCTTGATGCGTTCCCACAACGTTTTTCTGTAGTGGCAATTAAAGACTTATTTTTTTTTAATTGCAGCATACTCTGAAGCACCCTAAATGCCGCAATTTGTACCAAAGTTGGTATTCATCTCATTTTTTTATATTCCAAAAAGAGCAGTATGCAAGATTTCTGAACTACAGTATTTACTAGAGCCAGCTGAATTGTATACTGATGGAGGAAAGATGGTTCATAATCCATTACTTATTTCTTCACCATAAAAAGATACTGTGCAGGATCACTGAAGAGGTGGTGTAACAGTTAGGTGGTCCCATATTGGATATATACAATATGCCCTGCAGATATTGCTACCCAGCTTTCTCATACTACAAAATGCCAGATCGGTCTAGGTATGAATTAAAGGGTTTCTGTCATCAAGTTTTGACATTATAAGCTGTCTGACATTAGCTATGTGCTAATGTCAGAGCAGCTTGATAATGTCTTTTTTATAAAAATCCGATTTATATTTTGTATTATACTAAAAAAGACATTATCAAGCTGCTCTGACATTAGCACATAGCTAATGTCAGACAGCTTATAATGTCAAAACTTGATGACAGAAACCCTTTAAGTCTCCAGTAGAACACCTAGCTGGATTTACTAGCCAGGAGCCTGGAAATCCTTCATACTGTGACATAACTGCCCTGATAACGTATAGTATATCTGCGCACACTGGGGAGGTCTTGTGAGAAGCTGCTGCAGTTTTGCAGTTTCCACCTCTCACACAGGGCCCTGGATGTCCATTGGAGTGAGGCCTCGTTCACATTTCCGTGTTAGTGTCACGTCCATGAATAAAAGCGTACGTGTATCATCTGTGAAGGATCTGTGGTTGGTCCAGGTGTTATCCATAATTTACCGATGTTGCTCAGCTGAAAATCATTTTCCAAAGAATCTCCTATTAGTCTTTAGTGAAAAACAGACACAACACGGATGTGTGTCAGTGATTTTCACTGACTTATATGGTCCGCACCATGGATCAAAGTAGTGCATGTCCCCGTGATTTTTTTTAAGGGTCCTTTCACACTGGCGTTTTTGTTTTCCGGCATAGAGTTCCGTCCTCGGCGCTCTATGCCGGAAAAATCCTGATCAGGATCATCCCAATGCATTCTGAATGGAGAGAAATCCGTTCAGGATGCATCAGGATGTCTTCAGTTCAGGACCGGAAAATTTTTTGGCCGGAGAAAATACCGCAGCATGCTGCGCTTTTTGCTCCGGCCAAAAATCCTGAACACTTGCCGCAAGGCCGGATCCGGAATTAATGCCCATTCAAAGGCATTAATCCGGATCCGGCCTTAAGCTAAACGTCGTTTCGGTGCATCGCTGGATCCGACGTTTAGCTTTTTCTCAATGGTTACCATGGCAGCCAGGACGCTAAAGTCCTGGTTGACATGGTAAAATGTAGTGGGGAGCGGTATACTTACCATCCGTGCGGCTCCCGGGGCGCTCCGGAGTGACGTCAGGGCGCCCTACACGCATGGATCACGTGATCCATGCGCATGGGGCGCTCTGACGTCATTCTGGAGCGTCCCGGGAGCCGCATGGACTGTAAGTATACCGCTCTCCACTACTACTATGGCAACCAGGACTTTAATAGCGTCCTGGCTGCCATAGTAACCTGAAAGCATTTCAAAGACTGATCAGGATCCTGATCAGTCTTCTAATGCTTCAGGTGACTTGCGTTCTGACGGATCCGGCGGGACAGAAGTGCCTTCTGGATCCTCAGAACGCAAGTGTGAAAGGACCCTAAATGACCCACAGTCAGTAAAAAAAAACACTGAAATGTAAACAGGCACATTAAAATCAATGGGTACGTGTGCTGTCCGCAGATAATGTGGATGGAACACGTCAGTGAAAAATGGAAATATGAGTGAGGCCTGAATGTGCATTAAGTGACACCCCTTTCCCGAACTTGGTTTGGTGTGAGACATGACAGCTGGTTTTCAGCAAAAGATGGAGGGACTGAGGGGAAGGAGGCATCTCTGACTGCGGGATATCCGATAAAACTGCTTTCTCATCTACAGCAGCTTGTAGTTGACCATACAGAAGGAGCTATAGACAAACTATACCTTGAATGTTATTTTTTTTCCTTTTACACGTTTTGGTGATCCTTTAAATGATATTTGAATGAATTATGACACTGGACACAGCACTATGGATGAACTGTTTCTAATTGTGGCCAACACCTATACATGGTATTACACATTAAAGGCCCTAATGTGATTGATGCAAGATACTCAATGTAACATAGCAACTTTCTTTAATTGGGACCGACATACTTTAATATTAATGACGTGCCAAAAAAAAAAAAGAGCACAACTTTCATTTGCACATGTAACCAAAACTCTACTGCCACTTTGCAGTTGCTCAGCAAACATGTAGAACGGATGATACAACAACCCATAAACTAAGGAAACTTCTCACTGGGAAAGACAGATCGTTACCTGGAAGGGAAAAAGAAACATTAAAACGTAAAAGAAAAATAAAACATACACCAGTTTACACTTTTAATATTGAGGGTTCAAGGACTGCGAAGCCTTGGAACTTTAGTAGCTGTTGTGCTGGAAAGCATCCATGCCAGGCCCTTGAAAGTATAGACCCTTGGGCATGTTATCATTTCCTCATTTCTTATATAGGACAACTTTTAAATCAGCTGGTGGACAGCTTCCCACACAGCATTTCAGCGGCTGGACTGTCCATACTGCGGTAACTCTTCTGCAGCGTCGTCTTATGTCAGAAACTGCTTTTTACAAGATATTTACATTACCTCTAAAGCTTTTTTCTGTTTACCCTATGGGGGAATATTTTTTATATTTTTATAGTATGGGCGTTTTCGCACCCATGATGTGTATTTTAATTTTTTTTTCATTTTAGCAAAAGAGGGGTGATTTTAATTTTTAGGTTATTACATTTTTTTTTTTATGGCTCCATAGGAAATACTTTGCAGCAGCCTGGGTTTCATGCTGCAGGCACACCCAGGCTCCTCCAATGGCCACACGGGGGAGCCGGAGCAGAAACCGAAAGTGAAAATTTCGGTTTGTGCGGCGCTCAGATGCCGTGGTCAGGATTGACCATGGCATCTGAGGGGTTAAATGTCCGCGTCACGGACATGAGCCGTGGGTGTCTGCTTGAAGAAGGCGGCGGCCACAGCGCCCACATCCAGCAGGAGCGGGCGCCATCTTTAAACACTGGCACAGGGCGTACATGTACACCCTGTGTCCTTAAGAGGTTAAAGTGGTTGTCCATCTTTTAGACACTGATGGCCTATCCTTCACTCCTTGAATGGGAGCTGAGCTGCAGTATGCCAAAATGGCAAATACACATTACAGTGTAGATTCTGCTTCTGCCTCCATTCAAGGTTATGTTTCTGGCACCGGCTGCTGCTGCTAACGACTGATGAGTGGAGGTCCCGGGCCCCCACTGATCTGATATTGATGACCTAAAATAGTGGACAACGCCTTTAAGGTACTTATACGCCTCCAATAGCAGTCGGCCGACTTTTTCTGATTCCACACACATGCTCGGCGAGGCTGCCAATGGCTTATCTCAGGATGCTCAGCCTGCGGCCCTCCAGCTGTTGCAAAACTACAACTCCCAGCATGTCCTAATAGCTGTAGGCTTTCCAGGCATGGGAGTTGAAGTTTTGCAACAGCTGGAGGGCCGCAGGTTGAACATCCCTGGCTTATCTCACAGGAGCACAGAACGATCAGGTTGTGAACCTTCTCTCATACATCATCTGGGGTAGAGTCCGGTCTTTTTGTTTGACAGACAATAGTCTGTGTAATGGGGGTGAATGGGGCTGCATGAAAATTTTTCACTGATGGTTGCTAAGAGATGTTGTTTGTAAACCTTCAGTTTTTTATCACACGTGTGAAAAACGCATCAATGCGCATTCCACCCACGTGAAAAAAAACGAGATTTTTGTATAACTTACCAGTAAAATCTCTTTCTCGCTCTTCCTTGGGGGACACAGGAGACCTTGGGTATAGCTCAGCTCCCTAGGAGGCGTGACACTAAGTAGAAACTGTTAAGCCCCTCCTCCATCAGCTATACCCTCAGCCTGGAGAGAGAGACTGCCAGTTGCGTGTCAAAGTAGTGAGAAAAGGCAATGTCCACAAGTGGAAACAACAAGCCAACTTCCCGACGGGGTAAACCAAGTCCTGAAACAGTGTAGAGAAAAACAATGAATGGGTGGGTGCTGTGTCCCCCAAGGAAGAGCGAGAAAGAGAGTTTACTGGTAAGTTATACAAAAATCTCGTTTTCTTGCCCATCTTCCTTGGGGGGGACACAGGAGACTTTGGGACGTCCGAGACAGTCCAAGAGGGGAGGGACCACAGTTCCAAGGCGAAGCAGCCGAAGGCATCAAGAAACAGCCGCCTGCAAAAACCGGGCTGCCCAAGGCAGCTTCCGCCTAAGCCCGAGTATACATCCTGTAGAACCTGGTAAGGCGTGCAAGGAAGACAGGTGGCTGCCTTGCACAATTGCGCGACCAAAGCCCAATGTCTCCGGCCCAGGAGGCACCGACCTCTCTGGTGGAAAGAACGTTGACACTGAAGGCAGAACCCTGCCCCTGGTGTGGCCTCAGCAACAGCTATGATTAAGAAGCGGATGAAAGCCACCCTCCTGGAGGCTTTTAAACCTGCGTGCAGACCTCCTGGAACCACAAAGAGTCCGAGTGCCGAAAAGAGTCGGTGATCTCCAAGTAAAACTGCAAGGCCCGAACAACGTCCAATCTGTGAAGTGCCCGTTAGTGGGGTGGAAAGGGGAGGACGATGGTCTCGTTGAGATGAAAGGCAGATACGACCTTCAGAAGGAAGGAAGGGACAGGATGGAGAACAGCCCCGTCTCGGGGAATGAACAGAAGGCTCGGAACAAGAAGGGCCGCAATTCAGACACCATCTGAGAGACATGATGGCCACAAAAAACACAACCGTACAGGGACAGAGGAACCAAGGAGCCACTCTGTGGAAGAAGGTCTTGACAGGCCCAAGAGGGGCTAGGAATGCTGGAAGAGGATGGACAGCGCCGACACTTGACCCTTTAAGGAACAGAGTCCCAGTCCCAGGTCCAAGCCGGACTGGAGAAAGGACAGAATCATGGGGAGAGAAAGGCAGTGTGGGGAAAAGCCCAGCCTCCCAACTCCAAGTCCGATAATAGATCCTGGACGAAGCACGGCCGGGAGCGAACACTAGCGTGCCCACTGGAATCGCTTGGGCAAGCGGGAAAAAACAACGTGATCAGGCGCAGACCAGTAACACGAGCAGAAGAGTCCGGCAAAACTGGTCCCTTCGGCCAGTAGCCACCCGGAGTGGGAAAGCAGAAGGGCAGACGGAAGGAACCGAAGGGAGCCGCCCAGCGTCCGACAGATGACAGGACAGGACAAGGCCAAGTCCATGTCGATGTTGCCACTAGAGGAAGAGGTTCTACCGTCCCGGTGTGGGAGATCCAAGGACAATCTTGACCGAAGGGTAGTCCTCAGGCAAGGACAACATCAGGAAGGGATGGATGAAAAACCTTGCTGTAGAACGTAATGTAGCTACTCCCAGTACAACAGGAAGGTCGTTACAGCCTACCCGATAAGGGACAAAATGGCAAGAAATAGAAGGCAATTAATGAAAGCACTACAGGCACCAACTGAAGAGACCCAGATCCAAGCCTGAGGGCCAAGTTACCAAGAAGGTAAGTACACAGTAGGACCATCGACTAGAATGGAAAATGCAATCTGCATCCAGCGGGAGGACAGAACGCGGTAGACTCGATAAGTGGGCGCATGGCTAGTACAGCCAGTGTGGACGAGGGAGTCGGTATGAGGCCACAAGGAACACCGGAACCATCCAAGTGAACCACCATGCTCTCCCCTGAGGGGAGGGAAGTAAAGGAACAGACTCTGAAGCCTGGCCGGGGCGAAAACTACATCGGAGTGATATGCCCCGAGCGGGGTCCAAAAAACAGAGCCGGCGAGACAGAGGCCTGCAGAACACCCACCAACCGAAAGTAGGAGTGGGTAACGGGGTAACCATAGTAGGACAGCTCAAGGCAGAACACCCGCTACACTGCAAGTCGTCCAGCACACAAACCCCCCCCCCAGCAGAAGGCGACACCCTGAGGAACCCAAAATGGACCTGGATAATCGAGGACCCAAGGAAAGTTGGGTGACTTTTCCGAGGAAATCAGCCCGAACCTGGCAGCAGTGCGGAACTGAAGCGCAGAGGGCGCCCATAGGAAGGACTCATACCACACCGCACCCAAAGAGGAGGAGAAAGTAGTAGGCGAGGGAACGTAGAATTCGAGGGGTGCTGTGGGCAGCACTCTCGTCCATGTGACCGCTTGCGCAAGGAAGCGATGTAGCGGGGGACAAATGGGCACGTATGTAGGAAACACGAACACCCCCCAGGTGGAAGGGTCAACGAACATGGTGGATACCGTACAACGGAACCGCAAGATACTGACCAAAACCGAGAAGGAGCACGGCGTGGCTCGGTGCAGGATAGTGATCTCTTCGGAGAAGAGTGCAAGGCGTGCGGCAAGCATCGTATCCCACTAGAAACAAGTAGGTCGCAGGAGGAAGAGAGGCATACGTACGAGCAGCCCCGCAGGCAGTGAGACAACCAACCAGCTACGGAGGAGAAGGCATACACAGCCCAAACAACGCAAGAGCGTGCAAGAACGTTCACTCACTGCAAAATAGGCACTCAGTAAAGGGGACCATCTACAGAGTCCCACAGTATTTACGTAAGTGCAACGTGCCGCCTGGACGGGAGTTAAGCCCAGGACTAGTACGGCATGCAATGGAACGCAAGCAGTCCGCCAGGAAAAGGGGGAAATGTACCTGGCAAACACCGCAGTCGGCAAGAGTGCAAAGGCCAATCCAAGCAGGGGGTAATGCCCAAGGCCAGTGCTGACTTCGGAGAAGTAGGACGCACCGTATTCTGCCCAGAAGGGGGTCAGGCACATGGCCGCACAGTATCTAGTAGGAACGCAGGAGGTCCACCTGGTGAAGGGGGACATGCACAAGTCCAGCTGTGAGTCCTGTGGGCGTGCAAAATTCCACCCATGGAATGAGGGGTGGTCATGCACAAGCCAGCACCGTATCCAATGGGAGTGTGAACATTCCACCCATGGAAGAGGGCCATGCTCAAGGCCAGCCACGTACCGACAGAAAACAACCACCGTTGTGAGAGCATATGCATGCCGCCTGAGGGAAGGAGGCGTGCCCATAGCCGGCAGTGAATCCAGTGGAAGTGCAGAATACTGCCTATGGAAGGGGGTCATGCACACGGCCGGTAGCGAATCTGGTGAGAGTGCAGCATACCGCCTATGGAAGGGGGTCATGCACACGGCCGGTAGCGAATCTGGTGAGAGTGCAGTATTCCGCCTATGGAAGGGGGTCATGCACACGGCCGGTAGCAAATCTGGTGAGTGTGTAAAATTCCGCCTATGGAAGGGTGAAATGCACATGGCCGGTAGTGAATCCAGTGAGAGTGCAGCGTCCGCCTATGGAAGGGGGACGTGCACATGGCCAGCACCGCGTCCAGTGAGAGTTCAGTATTCCGCCTATGGAAGAGGGTCATGCACATGGCCAGCCCGCAGCCGGTGAGAGTGCAGAATTCCGCCTATGGAAGGGGGTCATGCACATGGCCAGCCCGCAGCCGGTGAGAGTGCAGTATTCCCCCTATGGAAGGGGGTCATGCACATGACCAGCACCGTAACTGGAGAGGGTGACAAGCCAAATTCTGCCTATAGAAAAGGGGGGGGTCATGCACCCGGCCGACACCGTACTCAGGGGGAGATGGGGTGCGAGATTCCGCCCATGGAAGGGGATGTACTTGGCCAGCGCCGTATCCCAGGAGAGAGCAAGGGTCCGCCTGGGAGGGGAACTTGCACCTGGCCAGTGCCGCAGCCAGGGAGCGCGACATGCCGCCTATGGAAGGGGGGCATTCATACGGCCAGCTCTACTGAGATTAGGCTGCACGGCCTTTCTGAAAGGCAGGAAGGTCACTATACAGGACACAGTATCTCTGAAAGGCAGGAAGGGGCCACCATAAAGGAGCCAGTCCCTGTTTGGCCGGTACCTAAGGGGTTAACCGGAATCCGGCCTGGGGGCGGGGCAGTGATCTCCTGGGGAGTTGAGGAGGAACTCAAGGCGGGAAAAAATTTTCGGCACCCGGCTGACCTGGGAGTACCGACGGTCGGCCGGGGCACGGAGGGACCAGGAGCGGTGCGGAGGTGCCTGCATTACATAGCTGCCCCTTGTGCTGGCGGGATGTAGGGGAGCTAAGCTGCCCGGATCCACCTTGCCTTCTGTGGGGGAGGCAGCAACCCCAGGAGAAACAGAGAAGTCTATTGCGTCTCTGTTGTCCCAGATGTTCTAGAAGAAAAGAAAAAACTAAAATAAATCAAAAATCAAAAGAACAAGGAGAAAACAGCCCTGCAGAGCAGGGGGTGTCTTGCCTCCTTGGACACTAAGCAAAAACTGGCAGTCTCTCTCTCCAGGCTGAGGGTATAGCTGCTGGAGGAGGGGCTTACAGCTTTCACTTAGTGTCACGCCTCCTAGGGAGCTGAGCTATACCCAAGGTCTCCTGTGTCCCCCAAGGAAGATGGGCGAGAAAACTGAACAACTGAACGCAATCGCAGACAAAACTGAATGAACTTGCTTGCGAAATCACGCATTTTTAACTGAACGCATCCGGACCCTAATCAGTGACGTTCGTCTGCAAGGGGCCCCATAACCTGTCCTGCTGTGCCATCCTGTGAGAAATCCAGAATTGTGTGCAGCAGTGGGCTGTATACGGATGTACAGTATACGTGTGTGTCCACGCTCATGTCCATTAAACCCCGACCCATGATATTGCAGGATTTCATGTTCTGATACAAAGATATCAGGTTTCCAACAAACAGAGCGGGACAACTCCAAGCTAATCTGCATGCGCGGAGTGGTCACATAAAAATGTGATTTAAACAATAGGTAATTTTCTGATGAAACATTCCCTTTAGGCCTCATGCACACGACTGTATGTATTTTGCGGTCCGCAAATTGTGGATCCGCAAAAAAAATGGATGTCGTTCCGTATGGCATCCGTTTTTTTTTGCGGATCCATTGTAATAATGCCTATTCTTGTCCGCAAACTAGAAAAAAATAGGACATGCTCTATTTTTTTGCAGAACGGAAAAACGGACATATGGAAACGGAATGCACACGGAGTACCTTCGGTTTTTTTTGCGGACCCATTGAAATGAATGGTTCCACATATGGTCCGCAAAAAAAACAGAACGGACACGGAAAGAAAATACGTTCGTGTGCATAAGGCCTTAGACTACATGCACACGGCAGTGGTTTTTTGCGGCCTCCGATCCAGGATCAGATGGTTTCCTATTCATTTCTATGGATCCGTTAAAAATGCGGATGCCTCTTCCGTTGCCTGTCCGCATTTCAAGTCCGCCAAAAAAATTATGGCATGTCCTATTCTTGTCCGCAAAAAACGGTTTGCGGACCCATAGAAGTCAATGGGTCAGCAAAAAATGCGGATGACCAACGGAAGCCATCCGTTTGTCATCCGCATCCGTTTTTTTTGCGGATGGTTGCTTGGAAACCAGGGCACTTGCACAGGTACTTTAAGAAACTGCTTCAAGCCTTCCGTTTTTTTGCGGATCCGCAAAAAAAACAGAAGACACACGAAAACACAACCTACAAAATTTGTGGACACACGGAACGGATGTGGATGTGAAAAAAACGGATCCACGATTTGCGGACAGCAAAAAACAACTGTCGTGTGCATGTAGCCTTAAGACATAAAGGTAAAAAGCAGGGTGTTTCAAAAAGATGGACACGATTTCTTGATGGCAACAAGTTGCGATTACCCAAAAAGTTACAGTTTTAGGAGTTATCAAATTTTATCTTAAGTGTTCCTCTGAAGTGCTTGTTGCCCTGTGCTCTTCCTCTTACATAAACTGCCCGCTTCCTCAAATTGTCTGTGCCAACAAAGAATGCTCACTGCACCGCAATTGTGGATTCAGTGTTGCTGAACTGCAGAATGCCTTGTGTTGTGCGGTCACCATCTTGCATAAGCGATTTCAAATCAGGCCCACCTTGTTCAAACGCCCTGTATTTATAAGCACGCTGTACAATCTCTGTTTCACAGTAACTGATCAGGGCCCCTTTACACTGGCTACATTCATTTACACGCCGCTCGGGGCTATATGGTGATGGACTTCGTAAGATCATTTGTCCTTATATTATTTCCGTTTTTGGGTGCTACATGAAAGATGTGATCACCTGCTGAATGGGCACTTTTACAAAGGGGATCTAGCGTTCCCGGTAATTGGCCTGTGAAAACCTACATACTTCATTTTAGCAGCAGTGGCTGTTGTTTCACATTATAATTTCATGATGCAGGTGATCGCACATAAGTTCTGCATAAATTTCTGTGCGTTTCTGCACCATATCGCAGCAAAATCTGCAATTTGTAAATGCGGAGTAGACGTGGTTTTACCGTAGATCTCCACCTTCATTGGAAAAGGGTGAAATCCACAGCTAAAACTGCAAGCATAGGCAGGTCAGTTTCCGCACAGAAAAAAAATCTGCAAAGTTTACATGAGAATTGTGTAATTGCATACACTACACTGGTACTGTAATACACTGCAATTTTTACCACATGGGAATCAGCACGGAAAAAACGTGCATATTCCGCAACGTGTGCAGGCGGCCTAAAGGGAAGCTTTCCTGCAAAAGAATGCAAAAGCTATAAAACAGATTCATTGAAGTTTAAGTGCTCATTGGAAACAAAAACCATACCTTCATACACACTCAAATCTCATCTACATCTGCCAGTCCCATGGTGATCAGTGGCTTGTGCACCAATTGCTGATTGTCATCGTACAAAAAGACGGTATTTTCTGACCCGGCCTAGGAAAGGAAAGGTTGTTTTAAGTCAATCATGTTTTGGTATATTGGCTCCCAAGAGGTAGCGATTTTTTAAAAAAAACATTTTTCTCATCCCTGTCATAACTTTTTATTATTTTTCCGCTGAATTAGCCTGTTTTTTGTGAGAGTTGTATTCTTAAACGGTACCATTTTGAGTTACATAAATGTGGCAGATTTAGGCCTCTTTTAGACGAGCGTGTCCTGTGCGGAAATCACGCTCTATGTGAGCGGGATTCCTCATTATGGATACTGCTGGTTTCACAGGATCGCACAGCATTATACGGATTTATAATGCTGTGTGTCTCTGCATGATCTTGCTTCTACAGAATTATGCTCACAACATTATGTCAGTATAATTCAGTAGATACAGGTCATACAGAGACACAACCAGGACCCCCACCGATCAGCTCTTTGAGAAGGCACCAGCACTCCTGTGAGTGCCATGGCCTTTTCTATGCTTACCATGCACAGCGTCATACATTGTATACAGGCTGTACTTGGTATCGCACTCAGCCCAATTGAAATGAATGGAGCTGAGCACGATATCAAATACAGCCGCTATACAATGTCCGGCCCAATGCTTGGTAAGCACAGAGAAGGCTGTGGTGCCTTTTCAAAGAGCTGATCTATGGGGTCCCAGGTGTTGGACCCCCACTGATCAGATACGAATGATCTATCCTGAGGATAGGTCCTCTGTATATCAAAATCTTGGAAAACCCCTATAACCCCTTAGTGACCACCCATACGCCTTCTTACGGCTGTCACTAAGGGGCCTTAGGCTGGGCTGCAGATTTTTCACGGTGGCCCAGTCTAAACGCTGCACGGGTCAGCGGATCTTACATGAGAGCCATGCTTACTTACTTCAACAGCCTGGACCAGCAGGAGTGCTTAACGCTTTACATGCCTCAGGCAATGGCGTCCGCCACATGTAAAGTGCTGACTGAGGGAGCGGACTGCCTCTGTCTCCCATCGGCACCCTGCAAATGCGATCGCAGGGTGCCCATGTGTGTAAAGGCTGCCTGGGGTCTGATGTAGATGAAAACATCTAGTGACGGGGGTAGCAGTCAATAGCAGGCTGTGACGGGGACGAGTCTCCCTAGCGTCACCCACGATGCTAGTCCCATTGCGGCCTGCTATTGGGCCCCCACCCCACCCCCAACTGTTTTTATCCACGTGATGGGGAGATGCAGCAGTGGCCATGCGGGAGACAGAAGCGACACGGGTGCCGGGCAGCAAGGTAAGTACAACCAGTGTGAGGGGCCCGGGCAGGAGGGGAGGCATTTTAGGAGTTGGATAACCCCTTTATAATGCTAAATCTATATATGGGAATTTGGAACCATGCAATACATAAACAAAGCTCCATCAACTTTAAAGACATATCAAGAAAAAAGTTAATTAACTGGCAATTTATTAATAACTCAAGTGTAAAATGCTCTCACGCGACATGCTGCAGAGAGCGTCTTTCCTCCCACTATGTCCACCATCTCAATCAATGCTTTGCTACTCCACTCTGGGCAGTACTGAAGTCTCCGGATTTCGAAGTCTTCTTTCGGAGCCTTAAATCCAGCCAGTCTAACGTTGATAGCTTTTGCCGGGTACTGAATGAGTACAGCGGGAAGCTGAAATAAACTAGAAAAAAACAAACAGGAGGGGACTGATGTCATTCTGCATGTCTGTTTACTGGCGTTGAGCAGTTGCAAATGTTGGCACAAAGATGCGCGACTTTCTAATTTTACACCGTTCTTATGAAAACTTGGCACTTTTTCCAAACTTTTTTTTTTTAAAAAAAGATGCATTTTCACCCAGGTACAGGTCAGTGAAAACAAAACAATGAAGTAGCTTCAGTAGACAAAAGTGTGAATATGTATTTGTACAGATGAGCCAGACATATCAAACATAAAACCTGGCTCAAATTATCTCAACACAGACTAACACAAAACTGACAAGGTTCCCCTCATGACAAATCTCCGACAGTCACTGCAGCTCCATTTCCAGCACTACCCCTGGTTTCTGTTCATTATGTTTACCATACCTCCCAACCGTCCCGGATACAGCGGGCCAGTCCAGGATGTCCCATGGTCCTGGGTTGGATGAGGTTTATATAATTTACACTGTGTGTCCTGAGGATGCAGATACAGTTGAATACAAAGTGAGGCAGGAAGAAGTCAGCTCCCTGCTTCACCATTCAAATGCCAGTGCTTTCCCCAGCGGCAGCAGCGATCATTGGTACGACGCTGGGGATTGTTCTTAACAGACTTCTGAATGAATCTAAGAACAATCTCCCACCTCGTATCACTGCACAATGAGGATGATTAGTGGGGGTGCTGTACCCCACAGATTAGATAATGATAGGTCATTGATATTAGGTGCCTGAAAAATCCCTTTAAATGCAAGCTGCAGAAGACACACTATTGTCTCCTATATGTAAAGGTTCATGTAATAAAGAAAGGAGCCCATAAAGGAAATCTGTCACCAGCGACCTCCCTATCCAGAGTTATGGTAGTTTTCCTCAATATGCAAATTAGGCCTTTAGTGCAATGAGGGTGTCACTATTGCTCTGGTTGCACCCAAGCTCCTCCTTTCTGTGGTCAGCCCCCTCCCTCACTGCTTTGACTGACGGGGAGGAGCTGGCCACAGAAAGGAGGAGCTTGGGTGCAACAAGAGCAATGGTGACACCCTCATTGCACCAAAGGCCTAGTAAATCGAGAACTGAGCCTCAGATCAACTAAAAACAGAGTTTTACTAGGTCTATGCAAACAGTTAACTCCCCCCTGCTCCATACTTCATCCGGGAGCAGTGGAGAGAGCAGCCTGCTGCCTGAGCCCAGCACCCCAACACTCCCCTGTGACCCTCCAAAGTGCCTTCTGGCACTAGCAGGTAGGTTAGGGACAGGTTAGGGAAAGATTTAGGTCAGGCAGGGTGACTTAGGGAGAGTTTATAGTATAAAAAAAAAAAAAAAAAGTTAACTGTTGCATCACCCTGATCAGGTGTCTGGGGTCCACTGCACAGCTGTGTAACCCTAGACCCTCTCAGGGGTGCTGCAGCTTGCCCTCTTGTGTGGGACCTTATGCACCCACTGCTAGATAAGGGTTACCACCTGTACGTGGATAACTTTTATACTAGTATCCCCTTGTTCCAGTCCCTCGCGAGACCGTGCGGAAAAATCAATGCAGCCTCCCTACCTACCCCCTCCAGGTACCTATCCCCAGGGGTGAGACCCAGGCCCTTACCAGTGGAAACATGTTGCTGGTCAGATATAAGGACAAGAGGGTTGTCCTTATGCTGACCACAATTCACGGTAACGGCATCTCCCCTGTCCCTGTGCGAGGTACCGCGGCAACGGTCCTCAAGCCCGATTGTATCATCAACTACAATCGGTATATGGGAGAAGTTGATCCCTCTGATAAAGTCCTCAAGCCATATAATGCCATGTACAAAAAAGTTGCAGGCTACTTGGTACAGGTTGCCATGTACAACTCTTTTGTGCTGCCCCGGAGCGCTGGCAACACAGGGAAATCCCTTCAGTTCTATGAGGCAGTCTTTAAGGACCTGATCTTTTCTGATCGGGAAAGAGCAGGCCAGAGTACCTCGGGAACTGGAGGTGCCCGGATCGTCCCTGGCCAACACTTTCCAGGTGTGGTCCCCCATACTGGAAAGAAGGGACAGACCCCAAAAAAATGCAGAGTGTGTCACAGGAGGGGGATACGAAAGGACACCACCACTCAGTGTGACACGTGCCCCGATCATCCAGGCCTCTGCGTTATTGGTTGCTTCAGGGAGTACCACAATTCCATGGAGTACTACATTTATTATCCCCTTTTCCATGTAGCCACTGACAATTGGATAAAAATTATGGTTCTCAGACTTGAAACATTTTTTTTTTTGAAAAATGATAGTTTGTAAGGGCTCTAGGACGGAAAGATACTGATCAGGATTTATCCTAATGCATTCTGAATGGAGAGAAATCCGTTCAGGATGCATCAGGATGTCTTCCGTTCAGTATGTGAACGTTTATTGGACATTGACAAAACCGTAGCATGCTGCGGATTTGTCTCTGTCCAAAAATGCGGAAGACATGCCGTAACGCCGGATCCGGAATTAATGCCCATTGAAGTGCATTAATCCGGATCCGGCATTAAGCTAAACGTCGTTTCGGCGCATCGCCGGACCCGACGTTTAGCTTTTGTGAATGGTTACCATGGCAGCCAGGACGCTAAAGTCCCGGCTGCCATGGTAAAGTGTAGTGGGGAGGCAGGGGAGAAGTATACTTACCGTCTGTGCGGCTCCCGAGTCCCGGGGAGCTTCACAATGACGTCAGAGCGCCCCATGAGCATGGATCACATGATCACATGGATCGGGTGACCATGTGCGTGGGGCGCTCTGACGTCATTGTGGAGCGCCCCGGGAGCCGTACAGACTGTAAGTATCTGCTCCCCTGGCTCCCCACTACTTACTATGGCAACCAGGACTTTAGCAGCGTGCTGGCTGCCATGGTAACACTGAAAGCATTTTGAAGACTGATCAGTCTTCAAATGCTTTCAGTTGTCTTGCGCTGTGACGGATCTGGCGGGCATTTCCGGCGACTGAAGTGCACGCCGGATCCACACAACGCAAGTGTGAAAGAGGCCTAAAACTAAAATCATTTAAAAAGTACACAAATTAGGTATCGCCGCATCCATAATAATTTGCTGTATAAAAATACCCAATGACCTAACCCCTTAGATTAACACGGTAAAGAAAAAAAGGTGCAAAAAGGAATTTGTCACCTTACATCACAAAAAGTATAATAGCAAGCGATAAAAAAATCATATGCCCCCCCCCCAAAATAGTGCCAATAAAACCGTGCTCTAATCCTGCAAAAAATGAGCCCCTACCTAAGACAATCGGATAAAAACATAAAAAAAAAAAAAAAACAGACTCTTAGACTGTGTAGATACTATTTTTTGTATTTTGTTTCAAATAGGATAATATAGTGATGAAACTAAATAAAAAAAAAAAAGAAGTAGACAACTTAGGTATCGCCTCGTCCGAAATAATCTGCTCTATAAAAATATCCCATGACCTAATCCCTTAGATTAACACAGTAAAAAATATAAAGGGTGCCAAAACAGATATTTTTTGGCAAATTTTCCATTTTAATCCATTTTTACAAAGCAAGGGTTAACAGCCAAATAAAACGTACAATTTATTGCCCCGATTCTGTGGTTTACAGAAACACCCCATATGTGGTGGTAAACTGCTGTACGGGCACACGGTAGGGCGCAGAAGGAAAGGAACGCCATATGGTTTCTGGAAGGCAGATTTTGATGGCCTTTTTTTGACACCATGTCCCATTTGAAGAGCCCCTGATGTACCCCTAGAGTAGAAATTCCATAAAAGTGACCCCATATAATAAACTACACCCTTCAAGGTATTCAAAACTTATTTTACAAACTTTGTTAACCCTTGGAGTTAAATGGAGCTAAAATTTCAGAATTTCTATTTTTGGCAACCTTGCGTCACAAAAATGTAATATAGAGCAACCAAAAATCATATGTACCCTAAAGATAGTCCCAACAAAACTACCTCCTTATCTCGTAGTTTCCAAAATGGGGTCACTTTTATGGAGTTTTTACCCCAGGGGGGCTTCAAATGGGACATGGTGTAGATAAACCAGTCCAGCAAAATCTGCCTTCCAAAAACCACACGGCGCTCCTTTCCCTCTACGCCCTGCCGTGTAGCTATACAGTAGTTTACGACCACATATGGGGTGTTTCTGCAAACTACAGAATCAGGGCTAAAAAATATTGGGTTTTGTTTGGCTGTTAACCCTTGCTTAGTTACTGGAAAAAATAGATTAAAATGGAAAATTTACCAAAAAATTGCATTTCTGAAATTTCATCTCAATTTACCAATAACGCTTGTGAAACACCTAAAGGGTTAACGACATTTGTAAAATCAGTTTCAATACCTTGAGGGGTGTAGTTTCTTTCATGGGGTCACTTTTATGGAGTTTCTACCCCAGGGGGGCTTTAAATTGGACACGGTGTCTAAATACCAGTCCAGCAAAATCTGCCTTCCAAAAACCACATGGCGCTCCTTTCCCTGTACGCCCTGCCGTGTGGCCATACAGTAGTTTATGACCACATATGGGGTGTTTCTGCAAACTATATAATCAGGGCAATGAATATAGAGTTTTGTTTGGCTGTTAATCCTTGCTTAGTTACTGAAAAAATTGATTAAAATGGAAAATTTGCCCAAAAATCTAAATTCTAAAATTTTATCTCCATTTGCCATAAACTCTTGTGGAACACCTAAAGGGTTAACGATGTTTGTAAAATCAGTTTTTAATACCTTGAGGGGTGTAGTTTCTAGAATGGGGTCATTTTTGGGTGGTTTCTATTATGTAAGCCTGTCAAAAAGTGGGTTTTTGAAAATTTCAGAAAATTTTCAAGATTTGCTTCTAAACGTCTAAGCCTTGTAACGTCCCCAAAAAGGAGATTTTTGTGAAACTCACCTGTAAAATCTTTTTCTCGTAGTTCCATTGGGGGACACAGACCATGGGTATAGCTTAGAGGTATTACCAGGAGGGACACTATGCAAATAGAAGAAGCTCCTCCTCCTCCTCGGGCTATACCCCCAGGCTCCAGCAGAACTTCAGGCGTTGCCAAAGCAGTAGGAGAAGGAGAACAAAAAGGTAAAGGAACCAAACAGACCGTAAACCAGAGAACAATAGAAAAAACATCCTCCCGTGCATACGCAGGAAGGGGTGGGAGCTGTGTCCCCCAATGGAACTACGAGAAAAAGATTTTACAGGTGAGTTTCACAAAAATCTCCTTTTCTCGGGCATTCCATTGGGGGACACAGACCATGGGACGTCCTAGAGCAGTCCATGGGGTGGGAGACAGTCACAGCACCGCCAGGAGAAGGACAAAAGGAAGGTAAAACCAGGTCTTCATTAAGGTGGAAGGGCGAAACCACCTTAAGTAGAAAGGATGGGACCGGACGCAGAACCACCTTATCCTGGTGAAAAACCAGGAAAGGATCTCTGCAGGATAGCGCAGCTAGCTCCGACACTCGCCGAATAGAGGTTATGGCCACCAGAAAAACCACCTTCCAGGTAAGGAAGGAAAGGGTCACATCTCTAAGGGGGCCCCCTGGAGGCCGAGGAGAACCAAGTAAAGGTCCCAAGACAGCAGGGGATGGATGTACGGGGGCACCGAACGCGCCACCCCTTGAAGAAAGGTCCGCACCGGATCGAGACGAGCAAGGGACCTCTGGAAGAAGACAGCCAGAGCCGAGACCTGACTCTTCAAGGAACCGAGGGAGAGACCCTTCTCAAGGCCAGACTGCAGAAATGCAAGTACCACCGGAATGGAAAAGCGTAGGGGAGGAAGCCCCGAGGACTCACAAAAGGAAAGAAAGGCCTTCCATGTGCGGTGGTAAATCCTAGAGGAAGCCGGCTTCCGCGCCTTAATCATGGTCCGCACCACGGACTCGGAGAAGCCCCGTGACTTCAGGATGATGGTTTCAGCAGCCAGGCCGTTAAACGCAGCGACCGTAAGTTCCGGTGAAAGAGAGGCCCCTGAGACAGAAGATCCTCTCTGTCCGGGAGGGGCCAAGGAGCGTCTGCGAGCATGCGCACGACGTCCGCGAACCAGGCGCGGGGCCAGTCCGGGGCGATGAGAATCGCCGGGATCCCCCAGCGCGATCCTGCGAAGAACCTTGGGTAGCAGAGGATTGTTGCCATGGAGATACCAGCGCGTCCACTCCGCAAGCTCTCGGGTCCCGCGTCCGAGCCAGGAACACTGGGACCTTGCAGTTCAACCTGGAAGCCATCAGGTCGACGTCCGGACGGCCCCACCTGCGGCAAAGGTCCTGGAAGACCTCCGGGTGCAGTGACCACTCGCCGGGATCCACCTTGGTCCGACTCAGAAAATCCGCCGTCCAGTTGTCGACACCCGGAATATACACCGGCGACAAGACCGGGACGTTGGACTCCGCCCACTGGAGGATCCGCTCCACCTCCTGCATTATGGCCGTGCTGCGGGTCCCGCCTTGATGATTGATGTAGGCCACAGCCGTGGCATTGTCCGACTGAACCCGCACAGGAACCCCTGCAAGGGTCCGGGTCCAATGAGAGAGGGAGAGAAAAATTGCTCGCAGCTCCAGGATATTGATCGGAAGGCGAGATTCCTCCGCTGACCAAACCCCTTGAACCGTCAGGTTCCGGAGAACCCCGCCCCAGCCCGAAAGGCTGGCATCCGTGGTGACAATCGTCCAGGCAACGGGAAGAAAGGACCGCCCGGACTCCAGAATCAGGGGGAACAGCCACCAAGACAGAGAGGTCCGAACCCGAGGAGGAAGGTGGACCCTGGAGTCCAGACCCAGAGGGGACCTGTCCCAGCGGGAGAGAATCAGCCACTGAAGGGGACGAGTGTGGAACTGCGCGTACGGGATGGCCTCGAAGGATGCCACCATGAGGCCAAGGATCCTCATGCACTGCCGAATGGACAGAGGCTGGGTAGACAGCAGGAGCCGAACCGCCTCCTGAATCTGGCAGGACTTTGAGTCTGGAAGGAACACCTTGGCGACTGACGTGTCCAGGATCATCCCCAGGAAGGCGAGCCTCTGGGATGGGAGGAGAGTCGACTTTGGCCGGTTGATCAACCGGCCGAACTGTTCCAGAGTCTGGACAGTAATTTGGACGCTGTCCACGGCTTGTGGAAAGGACGGGGCCTTTATCAGAATGTCGTCCAAGTAGGGCAAAAGAGAAATGCCCCTTGAACGAAGTAAGCCCATTAGAGGTGCCAGGATCTTGGTAAAGACCCGAGGGGCAGTAGCCAACCCAAAGGGAAGGGCGATGAACTGAAAATGACAGTCTCCGATAGCAAACCGCAGGTAGCGTTGATGCGACTCTGCTATAGGGACGTGTAAATAGGTGTCCTGGATGTCCACTGAGGCAAGAAATTCCCCTGGAAGAAGGGAGGCAATGACAGACCGGAGGGACTCCATGCGGAACTTCCGGACCAGCAGGAACTTGTTGAGTAGCTTTAGGTCCAGGATAGGGCGCACAGACCCTTCCTTCTTGGGCACCACAAACAGGTTGGAATAAAAGCCTGTTCCCTGCTCCTCCAGGGGAACAGAGGAGATGACCCCCCGTTCCAGAAGAGAGGTGACCGCCCCAAACAGAGCCGAAGCTCGGACGGGGTCTCCCGGAACCCGAGAGGGGAAAAAACGTTCCGGTGGTCTGGATTTGAACTCTATTTTGTAACCAGACGTTACAATCTCTAGAGCCCAGGCGTCCTGAATGTGAGCTCTCCAGGGCACCTGAAAGGAGAGCAGACGGCCCCCCACCGAGAGAGGTGGGGGCGCCCCGTCATGCTGAGGGCTGCTTGGGGGCTGCAGGACGTGCAGACTGAGCTCTCGGGCGCCAGGAGGGCTGAGCCTTGAAGGAAGGCTTCTTGCGGGAGTCCTGAGATCCCCCGGCCGAAGATGAGGAGAACGGCCGGACAGAGGAGAAGCGCCGAAAGGAGCGGTACCTGGGCCCAGAAGAATTCTGGCGAGCAGGGCGTTTGGACCTAGGCTGGGGCAGATGAGTACTCTTACCCCCGGTCGCAGCTGAAATGAACTCATCCAGCTGGGCCCCAAAAAGACAGGAACCATCAAAGGGAAGGTTAGCAAGGGAACGCTTGGAGGAGGCATCCGCGTCCCAGACCTTCAACCAGATCTCCCTGCGCTGGATCACCGAGAGGGAGGAGATGCGGGCAAACAGAGCCGCAATGTCCTTGGAGGCCTCGCAGAGGAATTTTGCTACCTGAGACATCTGGAGGATGAAGTCCAAGGTGTCAGCAGACGCATGCAGGTCTGTCAAATCTTGGTGATGACGTTGCAGCCACATAGAGAGGGCCCTAGCAACCCACGCAGATGCAAATGCTGGGCGCAGGGACGTGCCCGCCAAGGAAAAAATGGACTTGGATAAGGAATCCAAGCGCCTGTCCACAGCATCCTGTAGAGAGGAGCCGTCCAGGACTGGTAGGGCAGTATTTTTGGCCATCCGAGCCATAGGCGGATCCACCTTAGGAGGGGAAGCCCACTGATCAACGCTAGTGGCAGGAAACTGGTACAGCGTATCCATGCGCCTAGCAGAAGTAAATTTTTGGTTTGGTCGGTCCCAGGCCTTGGACACGACCGCGGTGAACTCACTGTGGACGGGAAACACCGCTGCCTCGGATTTTTTAGGCGGGAAGAGGGCAAACTCCTGACTGGTGGGAGGAATAAGGTCCTCTTGGAGGTTGAAGGTGTCACGGACTGCCGTAACTAACTCAGAGACCATAGCGGACAGTCTGGGAGGGGGATCCCGCTCCATGACCTCATCCAAATCTGACAATTCCCCTTCTGATTTCTGCTCCCTAGGGGGAGAACCATCAGAGCGCGCCTCAATGTGGGGGCGGGGGTGCAAGCGGAGACATCAGATGAAGATTGCTGACGCTCACGCGGTCTCTTAGTGCCCGGGCGACCCCTGGGAGGGTCACTGGGGGGAGTTAGAGCGGGAAGCGCCTCTGGGTTAGCGCAGCAGCACTAGACATGGCAGATGCCCAGGCGGGTACCACCGAGTCCGCAACTTGGTCGGGGCCAGGGGCAGGGCATGAGGTACAGAGACCCGTGACCGAGAGAGGCAGAAGGCACGACTTACAGGACCCCAGTGGAGCCTGAGAAGAGGCCTTGGCAGATTTAGTGGGCGCCCCAGGCTTAGGCATGATTGGCACTTAGTGCCCGGGCGACCCCCTTTGGGGAAAAGAAGGAAAAAATTCTCCTACCAGACTGCGTTCAGGAAGCAAACCTGGTCAAAACTACCGCTCTGGCAAGTTCTGAGTTTGCCAGAAACTGGAAATCCAAGTGTCAGGAAGGCAGAGAGCACGAGAGAACCGGCAGACACCTTGCTGTAGGAGCCGGAGGAAGCAGGAGTTAGGCTCCGCCCCCTAATTAATTATGAGGCGGGAAAAATGCAAGCGATACAAATAAATGCTCTTAAGATGTCTGAATTCCTTCTGCCGTGCTGGGGACCCTTATTATAAGGCCCCCCAATAGATACAAGGCAACTGAGAGCCATGGCAGGAGCTCTGTCTGCAGCCACAGCGTCTGCTCCTCCAGGCAGAGCAGCCTCTTAAGGTGGCCCCGACCTATTAAGGTGGAAGAGATTCTTAAGGTGGCACCAGAATTAAGGTGGCACAGAGAAATAGCACTGCACTGAGTGCTGCAGCACCCTTAGAGGTACCAATTCCCTCTATTATGGGTGAGAAAAGTGCCTCATATGCCCCCAGCCCCCAAGTTCACCCAGTCGGCCCAGGGGGGACAAGAAGAGGGAGAAGAAGAAACACAGACTGCAGTCATACTTATCTGTTCCTGCAGTCTTCTCCCTCTAAGTCCGGACCAGCAGGGAAGCACCTCTTCAGACGTCTGACTCCGCAGTGTGGGAGATGCAGTGCTCTGGATTGAGGGTGGCCGCAGGTGTCCCAATGGCTGGCGGGATGCGGTGCTACCAGGGAGCCCGGATCCTCTTTACTTCTTTGGGGGAAAGGTGGAGGAGGCCAGGCCACGTCCATGGACGGCGGCGGTCACTCCACGGGGTACCAGGAAAGTGCCATGCTGACCTGCGTCCCCCTCTGTAAGAAAAATAATAAACAGGAGTAGCAGTGTCATCCTCCTTCTACAGACACTAAGCAAAGACTGAAGTTCTCCTGCTGGAGCCTGGGGGTATAGCCCAAGGAGGAGGACATTCTTCTATTTGCATAGTGTCCCTCCTGGAAATACCTCTAAGCTATACCCATGGTCTGTGTCCCCCAATGGAATGCCCGAGAAAAATAAAATGGCATTCCCAAAATGATCCAAACATGAAGTAGACGTATGGGGAATGTAAGTTAATAACTTTTTTTGGCAGCATTACTATGTATTATACAGGTAGAGAAATAGAAACTTGGGAAATTGCAAATTTTTTCAAATTTTTGGTAAATTTGGTATTTTTTTATAAATAAAAATGATTTTTTTTACTCCATTTTACCAGTGTCATGAAGTACAATATGTGACGAAAAAACAATCTCAGAATGGCCTGGATAAGTAAATGCGTTTTAAAGTTATTCACACAAAGTGGCACTGGTCAGATTTGCACTGGTGAAAATGAGCCCTGTCCATAAGGCGTTAAATCTCTGTTTTTAGTCTATGGGGAGGTGTTATCAGTGACTGATAGAATTCTCAGTTTAAAGGGTTTTCCAATGATTGATGTAAAAGATGAAAATCAGACATCATACAGTACATGACAAGACCTTTCTAACAAAGCTAGAACCAGCCCTGTAACTAACATGGATCCAGAGACATCCCCATTAATTGCTCCAACGGCTCTGGTAAACTCTCTTCAGGTTGGCAGCTCAAGGGGAGTCTCCTTTCTGCTACAGCTCTTTCCCTGTAAATGCCACAGCGTCTATCAGAAGATATGACTGGTGGCAGTTGACTGAGGTGGACAACAAAATAAGGAAAAGAACAAACAGCAGGTGGCGTTAGACAGATTTTATTGAACTCAGTGGCTATACAAAATCTTTAATTACTGTACACGCAAATGCAAAACTATTCAGATCCAGGTGCTGGTGTGAAAAATGTGCTTCTTGACAAAACTCATTAAAGTGTGTATACAGAGATAGCTGTACATGGGGGTGGACCTAAAGGGGCTATGCCATGATTGGTGTAGAACCAGACCTGTACCTCACATGGGTCCAGAGATCTTCACATTCATTCATCATTCATCTTCACATCACGCTCCAACTGCTGTATTAGATTATACTCAGGCTGATTGCTCAGGGGTGTGTCCCTTCTGCTGTAGCTCTTTCCCTGTCTGGCGCTATACAGATACATTTTTATTGAAAAGCTCAGTGGCTATACAAAATTTTTAATTAACCCAAACTAACTAGACCTAAAAATGGGTCACATTAAACATTAAAGGGGGGTGTCCTCCCAATATATTATGTACTTTACAACTCCAGACATATAAGTCATGGTTTCAGATCACATCCAATTAATGAAGGTAACTCCCATACAATATCCTTCAAGACATCAACACAGGCTTAATAAAGTAACAACTATCCACACCAGTGTCCTTCACTCGTCAGGGGAATGCACTGCCGGATATGTATACTGCGGCTGTGTACTATTTTAATTTCCCATTGGTTGTCCCTCTTACTATTTTAACTTTATAAATGATGAGTTTTACAGATTTGTTTCCCCCCACAAAACTATCTATTCATCTTCTGTCCTATAAGATGCTGTTATAGATTGCATTGCATTTCGTGGTGGACAAGTCCTCCTTAAGAGGATGTATTATACTGGTAATAGCACATTGTCGGCCGGCTGATAATACTGTGTATTGGGCCTTCAAAATATTTAAATTAATCTTTTAAATTGATTCCTATTTTATTACCTGCTGGTATCCACCACCAATGTAGCTCCATAATCAACAAATTCCACTACACAGGTGACGGGGTCGTAAGATTTAATGGACTGTAACTTCCCTCTATGCAACAAACTGTCTGAGTAGGCAGCAAGGCATGGCATATCTGTAAAGAAAAGGAGAAAAATCAGCATTTCTCTAACAAGTAGGCATCCGCGGCAGACAGGAACTATTATGTTCACTCAGAACCTGTTCTAAAATCCGTCAAGTGTGACAATTCAGTCCTTTCAGAGTTGATTTTCTCAAGGATGGATTGAAGAGATTCCGTGACTCCATCACCACAGCCACTGATCTGGGATTTTCCACTTTCATTCTTAATACGAATAAAGCCCTGCAAAAAAATAAAAAAAAATTTGCAGTAAAATTTTAATTTCAATTGCAGTAAAAGAGGACTCACCGTAAGAAGAAGAAAAAACACCAAAAAACACGGATCCTGTGCATCAGTTAGGGTACTTTCACACTTGCGTTATTCTTTTCCGGCATAGAGTGCTGTCAAAAGGGCTCTATGCCGGGAAAGAACTGATCGGGCATATCCCATGCCCATGGGGGATCTGTGGATGGCACTGTTATGGGGGATCTGTGGATGGCGCACCGTTATGGGGGATCTGTGGATGGCACACCGTTATGGGGGATCTGTGGATGACGCACCATTATGGGGGATCTGTGGATGACGCACCGTTATGGGGGATCTGTGGATGACACACTGTTATGGGGGATCTGTGGATGACACACTGTTATGGGGGATCTGTGGATGACACACTGTTATGGGGGATCTGTGGATGACACACTGTTATGGGGGATCTGTGGATGACACTGTTATGGGGGATCTGTGGATGACACACTGTTATGGGGGATCTGTGGATGACACTGTTATGGGGGATCTGTGGATGACACACTGTTATGGGGGATCTGTGGATGACGCACTGTTATGGGGGATCTGTGGATGACGCACTGTTATGGGGGATCTGTGGATGGCGCACTGTTATGGGGGATCTGTGGATGACACTGTTATGGGGGATCTGTGGATGACACTGTTATGGGGGATCTGTGGATGACACACTGTTATGGGGGATCTGTGGATGACACTGTTATGGGGATCTGTGGATGGCGCACCGTTATGGGGGATCTGTGGATGGCACTGTTATGGGGGATCTGTGGAGGACACTTATTGGGGATCTGTGGAGGACTCTGTTATGGAGGGACTAACAGGGACAGGCAGTGCTAAAGCAATGAGGGAGGGTCTGGACACAGAAATGAGTGGTGCTTGGGTGCAACAAGAGCAATGGTGATGCCCCAAAGGCCTAATTTACACATTAGGGAACAGTATAACTCGGGAATGGAGCCTTGGATCTATTTGATAGGAAGGTCACAGGTGAGAGTTTCCCGTCAAGGGCCAAACCAGCCTTTATTATATATATTTTATATATAGTACTTACAAGATTGGGTGTTTGTAAGTGAGTGACTTCCACTTTAAAGAGTTCTCCTGTGCGAGGCAAAGATTCTAAAGAATATTTAGGCAATAAAGGTGTTTCCAAACCATTCTGAAGCAATTCCTAGAAAAAAGATGCAAACTATTAACTTTTTGAAATCGTTCCAACCAATGTCATTGCATACCTGGATTTGACAGACTATGGCCCTTTCTATAAATCTACTCAATTGGTTATTTAGCTTGAAACGCCTTAAAGGGGTTGTCTTGAATCTCATTGTTGAGAAGGTTACAATACCAAGTTAACACTTACTTTACTGGGCCTTCTAAAAATGACATGACTGTTTTGCATGTACTGAGTTTGGGCTGTGTGGCTGCAGAGAGCGCATTCCTGAGGGCTCGCTCTTGGGCTACAAATGAGCTAGAGCCACGATCTTAGTCTTGTTTGAAAGCTGAGAATCTAAGCTTTAAGACAAGGCCAGAATTGCAGCTGCTATAAAAAGCATTTGTAAAGGCTGTATTTAACATTTTTATGAAAGTTAACACTATACTCATGGTCTTGTTTTAACCCCCTAACACAAAGCCATACATGTATGGCAGTATGCATCCGCATATATACTTTATATATTGTATAGAGTGGGCTGCTGCGTTGAGCTTGCTCTTTTTGCAGCTGGTGCCACCTGTATAATACAGCAGAAATTAAAGGGGTTAAGGGTATGGCTACATGACACAAAAAAGGGTATAACACACTGTGACATGTTTTGTAATGATAATCAATGGTGGCACATTGCGACTGCGATGCGACAGTCGCACAAAAATACAACATGGATCGATTTTTGTGCGACTGTCGCAGGAAGTTGCAGTGCGACACCATTGACTATCATTACAAAAAAATGTTGCGCTAGCCCTAAAGGGGTTATCCAAGACTCCAACTTCACACACACTTTTTTTGTGGTTTACATGTACATCATGTTGCATGAAAGAACTTGTAGCTTTAATCTATGGGTCTCTACATTTATGCTGATGCCAAATGTGTATATTTTCTATGTACATTTCACAAGCCATAACTTGTGTTTTTCCCCATTGATGTAGCCAAATGAAGATTTTTATTGAGGAATGAGTTATATTTTTTAATACATGTAAATTATGGATTGAAGGAGTCGTCTGGGGGCCACAACGTACCAATAATTATTTTCTATTGTGCTGAGAATACATATTTAAAATGGATTCATTTGGTACATATATTTTTATAGAGGTTGCTACAGCATCCACGCACAAAACAAAAAAATCACCATTTACCTGGAAGTCAATTCGCCAAATTTTCTCATAAGGAATATCTGTAATGCCGTTTATCTCCTGAAATAAAGACAAACATATTAAAATATCTGAATGTTTCCACACTACCTGCATGCGCTGTTGACAAATCTAATTCTATGAGGGAAGGGTTTGAACATTTACAAGAACAATCGTTCCTTTAACCCCCCCCCCCCCCATGATAATGGTAAAGTGAAATTAAGGCAAACACTTGCCAACTGCTACACTTCGCAGAGGTGATGCGTTTTGCATGCGGCGGAAAAAACGAAACAAAAACAGATACAATGACCTCTGCACAGGGCACAGAGCATGCCTAGAAAACTCTCCCATAGACAACAGTGGGGTCCCCTCCTGACCATTGTATCTATGGCCCACAGTGGATGCTGGAAAGAATCTTTATCAATGGTGTTGGAGGGTTTGACCACTATGCAATAATTGGATTTTTTGTTACTCATCGTAAAATCCCTTTCTCGTCAAGTTCACTGGGGGACACGGCAAAGACCTCGGGGTATAGCTGCTGCAACTAGGAGGAAGGCACTAAGCAAAAAGTGTTAGCTCCTCCCACCAGCTATAGGGTAACCATGCAGATAACATACAAGAGGGGTGGGTGCTGTGTCCCCCAATGAATGAGACGTTAAAGGGATTTTACTGTAACAAAAAAAATATATATATTTTCTCGATCATGTCATTGGGGGACCCAGCAAAGATCTTGGGACGTTCTAGAGCAGTGGATGGATCATTGCTTGCAGCACCCTGTGACCAAGAGCCGCCTCAGACGATGCAAAAGTATGCCCCTAGAGAACTTCGAGAAAGTGTGTAGAGAGAACAAGTACTTGCCTGCAAAGAGGGAGGCCTTGTGCCATATCGCCCAAAAGGCACAAACCGCTTTGGTGGAATGAGCCACCACCCGAAAGGTTGTCGCCGTGCCCTTGGAGCGAAAAGCCTCGCTGATCAATGTCCTGATCTAGTGCCTGGTAGCGGACTCGTTCAGGGACCAAGAAGAGAAGGTTCAACTTGCAAAAGGGTGCCATTCTGTCCAGATAGGTTTTAAGTGCGTGGACCATGCCCAAGGTGTGAAGTGGTTCCTCCTGGGGCAGGCTGGGGTCTCAGGACGACCTTGCACTGATGCAGGATCAGAAAGGGAGGCCTAGTTGAGATTGTCGGGAGCTCAGACACGTCATATAGATATGATGGCCACAAGAAAGGCAACTTACCAGTAGAGAAGGCCGAGAGGAATCTCTCTAAGGGATTAGAAGTGGGACAACTGCAGAAGTTCCAAGGAGGAGTAGGCAGACCGTATATGGGTACCAGTTGTGTAACTCCCTGGGTAGATGTACATACTGCCAAGATGTAAGCCACGGGATGTTGAAGAAAATCGAAAAGGGACAGTGATCCCGTAAAATGGTGGTTCCAACCACCATACCGTCAAACAAAGTGTGTCTGAATGTGGGTGAAAGAACTGACCTTGGGAGAGGATTGTGGCCATCGGACATCTGCTAGCAGAGCCACCAAATCAGCGCGCCACGACCGTCTGAGCCAACCCGGAAAGACCTTTTCAAGGACCTTGGGGAGCAGCAGCACGGGGAAAAATATGTACAGGGAACCTGCGCTGGGGAACCACTAGGGCGTCAGTCACTTCTGCTTGGGGGTCTGGGATCGGGCCACAAAGCTGGGTACCATATTGTCTAACTTTAATGCCATCGGGTCGACGTCCAGTGTCCCCCATTTGTTGCAGACTTTGTTAAAAAAGGTCAAGATGGAGGGACAATTCTCTGGGGTCCACACGTTCCCTGCTCCGGAAGTCTACTATCCAGCAGCCCACTCCCAGGATACCCACTGCTCACAGTGCTGGAATTGCTTTCTCCGCCTACTTGAAGATCTTTGCTGTCTCTTCGGCTACACCTTGACTGCGAGTTCCACTTTGGTGATATAGGGAGGCCATCATGGTTGCCCTATTGGATTCAATCCTGACTGGGCAGCCCATCAACAGCCGAGTACAGTGTCTGAAAGCTAGACGAATCGCCCAAGCTCCAAGATATTGATAGGGTGTTGCGCCTTAGCAACAAATAAACCATTAGCAGTGACAACAAAAGACAGTACCACAACTCCGTCTGGTGCGGGGAACAATGCAGACGAGTCACATATGCGAACCATGTATGCGATTACTCAATCTCCTAAGGGAGGCTATGCCAATGTCATCACAGCATTAATTGGTAATGCCAATACCCCACCTGTGAGTCTGACGGGACAATAGGGTAGACGAGTGCCACAAAAACTAGTAGCTTATGCCAGCTAAAGAAAACAGTACCAGTACACACCAGAAGCCGCCCCATCAGTTACAGCGTACCAAAGTATTGCAAATACCTGTACTGGTGACGGAAGTAATGCAGATGAGCAGTGTCATCAGGAGTAATTGGACTTATCAGCAACCGTATCAAGAGCCAGCATAAACACCAAACTTGAGGGAGCCACAGCACCAATTGCTAGCAGAACATAAGCAAAAGTTTCACCTGTGGGAGAAGGAAAAGTAGAGAAGTCCAACATCTAGGACCACCATTTTTAGGGTAACCAAATAAGCCACCTGAGAAGGGCTCATACAGTAGTAGCCATGGAAACGGTAGTAGTGCAAATATAAAAACGTGAGAGGGAGGCGATTCCGTAGCAAACACAGTATCTATGGCATGAGCAAATACTGCACCTGAGAAGGAAGCCATACCATAGTAGCCACAGTATCTAGAGCCAGTGCAAATTAATACTCCACTTAAGAATAATACTCCACCTAGGAATGAGAAAGCTGGCAACCTGTGCAGATGCGCCACCTATTGAAGGTGTCAATGACAACGACTAACATAGTAGTGCGTTTGCCTTACAAGGACTCAGAGCAAGAGAAAAATTATGTTGCGGGGTCATACCCAAGAAAGTCAGAGGTTGCCATGGACCCAAAGGGACTACTCGACTAAAGGGATAGTGTGATAGTAGTCACAGTATTCAGTGGTAGTGTCCATATGCTACTGTTGGGGGTAAAGGCAATAGAAGGTACTATCTCTTGCAAATAGTCCACCCGTGGAAGGGGGGATAATGCAACAACGAAGTAGTGAGGGAGGAGTAACAGAAGACAATGTTATTGCAATTGCTTCCCCTGCAGAAGGGAGGCAAGGCAACTGGATATAAGGTACCCCGAGATAGCGTACCTAATCCACCTGTGGAAGTGGGGTACTGTAATAGGATGTACCGTATCCAGTGGTAGTGCAAAAACTCCACCCGTAGAAGGAGGGTAATGTGACGGAACCTATGGTAATCAGAAGTAGTGAAATTACTCCACTTGTGGAAGGGGGCAATACAGTAGGATGTACCGTAACCAGTAGTAGTACAAGTACTCCGCCCGTGAAAGCGGGTAATGCGTCAGGATGTACGGTAACCAGTGGTAGGGCAAGTACTATACTTTTGGAAGAAAGGTAATGCGACAGGGTGTACAGTGTGGTTCTTGCTGGCAGTACCTGGTACTCATGACAGGGCAGGTGGGCAGCAGGGAGCCAGTCCAGAACAGGACAGCTTCAAGGGTTAATTTTTTTTTAACCCTACTCCCCAGCCTCAAGTGTAGGGCAAGAAATAGCTAAACATGGGGGTTACGCCACAAGTAAGCAGCCCAGATAGTCTAAGAAGTGGGGGGCGGAGCTTAGCGGGCTCCTGGAGAAGGGGAGAGTATGGGTGTGAGAATAGGCCGCCTGAAAGGTGCCAGGACCAAGGATGCGGGTAAGACGAGGCTACAGGGGTTGCGGTCAGGGCTGGGAAATGGGGGCGCAAAATGGTGGAACCGGAGGCCACATGTGACAGAGGAAAGCAGGAGATATTCTGGAAAGTTAGTGTACAGCGCCTCCCTCCTGTCTCGTGCTGCGGCAGGGTTGCAGAAAGGACTGGACTGGCTGGTAAAAGGGGGAGGTATCTTGAAGCGTTCTCGCATACTTACCTATTCCCGTTCCCTGAAGGATAAGGCCATGCCTAGCCTTGGCTCCAGCAGGGTCCTTATGTCTACCAAGTCGCTCTCTTTGGCGGGAAAGGCCCAAGGCTGGTGGGCGGCGGAAGATTTGGTGGTCCTCCACACCACCCTTCCTTCTGTCCTGGCTACTGGGGATAGGATATTAGAAGGCATTCTGCTTTGCTGCCAGGTGAGTAACCAGGGGATAAAAAGCAACACCCCCAGAGCAGATGTCTGCCTCCTCCTACGGACACTAAGCTAAATCTGATGAGCTCAGTGCCTGCAGGAGGGATATAGCTGGTGGTAGGAGGTAACAGTTTTTGCTTAGCGTCCGCCATCTAGTGGCAGCTCACTGTACTTCTGTCCCTGCTCCTGTGGCCTTCATTAACTTTCATCTGTATTATTTTCCTTCTGCTGGTTTCTGACCTGGCTGCTGTTGCTGTGCACAGGGCCTGTGCATCGTTTTTGCAGTTCTGGCACCTTTACATGACACCACTGAAAATGGCTTCAGAGGCTCCTTGTCCCGCTATCATTGCGCGCTCCTGTCCTGTTTTCTACTGCACAGACTCCTCAACTAGTGTTCGGCGTCAGCACAGTAGAATTAATTCTTGCCTCCAGTGTCCTGAGCGGCCACTGCAGCGGGCTTTGTCAATGCGCGCACTAGCTTCTCTAGGCCAGCTGCGCTCCGAGGCCGGGACACTGGTGTACAAAGGGGCAGCTCATTCTGGCACAAGCAGAAAGCAGTACAGAACATGTAGTAGCAAACTGTACTGTAAAGGGCGATACTAGACAGCCAGTAAGTGAATACACTTCAGTAATACAGGTGATTACCAGTGAAATGACCATGATGATTGGCTTGATCTTGCAGTCAATTACATGTGCTGCTGATGGTCAGTGACTATTTGTGGCTCCAATCTGGAATGGCCAGGGAAAGAGAACTACTAAAAATTAAGTAAGCTAAATATGCCAGAATTCTGTCTCAATGCAACTCAAAACTGGAGTTCATGTACTAGATTTATTGGGGGGAATTTATCACGAGGAGAATATTTGAAGTCAGTTTTGCTTGAGTCTGCGTTGGAATACTTTAAGCCAGATTTATCAAATGTCATGTGTTGTTTGATAAGTTTGTCTTATCCTTAAACCGGATATTTTGGTCTAGAAAAGCTGCTCCAGTTTTCCGACTCCACCCTCCTACAGGAGTGAGATTACAACCTATTTTGAATCTTTTTAAAAAAGTCTCAGAGATAAATCTGGAGTGAAAACCATTAACATAGCTAACCACATCCACTTTCCATATTTCAAAACTAGAGTGGTGTAAAAATGCAGAAAGTTGTGAAAATTTTGCGTGCGAGCTGAAAGTCGCAAAAGCCCCATTTTGCAACTTTTTGGAGCCAGAATTTTGGAGTGAAAGTATGATAAATCAAAGCTGTTCTGTTCTAGACACTTGTGCATCACAGGACAGTATCTCAAAAAATGGGGCGGCGAAGCACAAAAGATGTGTGGATTAGGTTCTGGCTTCAATTGCAAAAACAAGTAAGCCAACTACAGCGATGAATCTGGTGCATCTTCTGCAATATGGCTGCCGTGTTGGCAGAGTTGGGGAAAGCAGTTTAAAAGCAGTGGGCGCCAAACTAACTTACAGCTGAAACCCTGCTGCAAGATAGCAGGTTGGGCAGAAATCTTCAGGTCAGGATGAAAAATGTTATTTTTTTATTTTTTTTTATAATTGGGGTATGGTACAAGGGAATTAGATTTTTGAACAGACTGTTAAAGGGGTATTCACATCCCACACACTTATGGCATATTCACTGGTACATAAAAGTCCATAAGCAGCTACGCAGAACTGGTGTATGGGGTTTCCAAGGGCCCTGTTTTCTGACAGGTTAGGGTCCCGTAGGGGGATCAGCACCTGTCAAGCATTTATGAATGTTGCAAATGTGTAAGATACAAAATTAACAACATACACCACAACCGCACATTGTCAAACACTTACCACGTTGTTTTTCTCACAACCTGTGGGAATACCGTGGTCATACTGCTCCAAAATAGAAGAGACTGAAGCATTTCCACAATATATACGGACAGATGCAACACCATCAGAATAATTTGCAGGCTCCTGTGGAATGCAAAGGGTTATGTACAAAGGCATCAGACAGTAGACTGTAAGCACTGAAATGATTTACAAACTGGTATTGTGCAAAAAATAAAAGTAAAATTTTCCACACTGCACCGAGGAGTAAGAATTTCCAAAAGCATACTGTTGATGATCTGTTATAACCCACCCACCCATCAGAACTTCCAGGATTACAAAAGAGGGGTCCGCTTTCTATCGCCATAATAAAGCACCACTCTTTTCCATAGTTGTGTCTAGCACTGCAGCTTAAAAAAGTGAGCACACGTACATACACAGTCTATAGACAAATCTTGGTAATCAACACTTTGGTCCAATTTTACTAATCTGCCTTAAAAAAAAGAGCAAACTGGGGCATGTAAGGTTTCGACACTTTTTTCAGACATGGCCGAAAAGTGTGTGTGGCTTACTGTAAATGAGCGGTTCTTTGTGGGAAAGGGGTGTGGCATAAGATGTGGCTAGGGTTGAGCGAACTTATATTTTAAGTTCGGCGTCCAAAGTTCGGGTTCGGGTTATGGATTCCGCTACCACGGACCATAACAAGTTTGTGCAACCGTCTTTCACAGCTCTACTTTCTGCTTCTCTTCCACACAGAGCACCATGATTATTATACCAGTCCCTTTACCACCTCTTATCCAATCCAGTGCTGAGCCACGCCCCCTGCACTGATCACATGACGGTGACATCACACCCCAGGTCCTTAGTGTTGCCCAAGGTTCGGGTTCATCGAAGAATCCCCTTATGGATTCAAAATTCCATTATGGTCCATGGTAGCGGAATCCATAACGGGATTCTTCGATAACCCCAACCCGAACTTTGGACGCCGAACTTAAAATACAAGTTCGCTCAACCCTAGATGTGGCGTTTTGCGCCACAATTCTGTGAAAAAAATCTGTCTCAAAGTAATCTAACCAGTAGTTGGTATAGTCAGAGAAAAGTGTCTCCCTGCACCACATGTATCAGCCAGCCTGTGCAACGTGATAAATCTGCTGTGGGTCTAGACAGTCTAAGTTTACACCTGCTTTTCCGTATACCTGGCTCACATTAATAGAGACTTACAAACCATATGTGACCACCTCATTCCTGAAAATGTAGGCCACAGGATTACTTTGGCTGTCCTGATAATTCTGACGATGGTACGCAGCGCCATGTATATGCTTTCCTGTCCTGCGTAGTGCGTACACACACACTGTCATGTCAGGGATGGCAGTTTGCATCTCACTTGGAATTTAAGGGTTCCCTGAGACTATAATACTACAGATGGCTCTTCCTTAGGACAGTCCCATCTGCCCTCCGGGAACCCAGCCAATCAATGAAATAAAAGGGCCTGTCATGGCCTAAACACTGTATAGAAATGAGCTGCTGTACCAGGTATAACTGTATGCTCAAATACAGAAGGCACATTTTCTGAAGCATTGCTAGAATATTAAAAGTAGTGACTAGGGATGAGCAAACCCGAACTTCGCCGGATTCGGGTTCGTGTGGGTTAGTAAAAAGGGAATTTGTAGACGGAATGCAAAACGGAAGCCTTTAAGAGGCATTCAATTTTGATCCGTCATAATAGAAGTCTATGGCCAAGCATAATGGGTCCGTCTGTTTTCCATTATGCAGGAAGGAAAACAAAGTCCCGCATAACGGAAACCAGACGGATCCATTATGCTTGGCCATAGACTTCTATTTTCGTGGATCAAAACAGAATGCCTCTTAAAGGCTTCCGTTTTGCATTCAGTCTACAAATTTCGTTGTATTCTGTTTTCCTAGGAGTCCATTCACATGTCCGCAAAATGGGTTCGCACCCGTTCCGCAATTTTGCAGAATGGGTGCAGACCCATTAATTTTCAATGGGGCTGGAGTGGTTGCAGACAGCACACTATGTGCTGTCCGCATCCCCGGATCCGCAAAAAAATAGAACTTATCCTATTCTTGGGCATTTTCTATTATAGTGCAGGCCATGCACACATGGCCGGTGTCCGTGTTTTGCGTATCCGCAAAACACTTACGGACTTGTGAATGGAGCCTAACCCACTGGAATACCGAACCCGGTGAAGTTCGGGTTTGCTCATCCCTAGTAGTGACAAAAGGTGATCTTCTTTTTTTCCCCATTAAGTTTTAAAAGACAAAAATAAAAAGATACCACAATGTGAACGGTGACTACTCTCTTCAGCAGAAGTTCTTTAAGTAACTGAATTGCATCCTGTTGCCAATGGTCACCAACCTGAAATAAATTAGTAAAAGTAATATATCATATTATGCACGTAAAGCCTGGTGCACACAACCGTGTCCGTCCGCTTTTTTTTTAAATTTGTGGACCTGCTGGCTTTTTGCAGACAT
Organism: Bufotes viridis; assembly: GCA_033119425.1. Taxonomy (NCBI): domain Eukaryota; kingdom Metazoa; phylum Chordata; class Amphibia; order Anura; family Bufonidae; genus Bufotes; species Bufotes viridis. Next base: position 468,847,221 of record CM065591.1, read on the forward strand.
TCTTGCGGAACGGACATACGGATCCAGAAAGCACACCAAAGTCCTATACTTGGGAGCAAAACGCAGACCACGGACCCTTTGAAGACAATTGCATAATACATATGATCACGTGCAAGAGGTCTAAAGGGGTATTCCAGTTGTACCAAATTATCCCTACCCACAGGACAGGGGATAACTATTAGATCCGTCAGGGTCCGACCGCTGGGACCACCACCAATCATAAGAATGGGACCCAATAATTGTACTCGGCTATCTCTTGCAGTCCCATAGCGATGGATGGGAAGTGCGTATGCTTGACCATCACCTCCATTAATTTTGGGGTTGCCCACCGATCTAATAGATATCCCCTATACTGTGGAACACCAACACTGACACCCCTTTAAACTCTTTCACATGTACAAATCAAGTAATGTAATGTTCCCAGGTTTGATGGGTTTCTGTCTCCCATGCTATATGGAAGCTAATAAGAAGACTTATTAGCAGATGGTCCAAACAAATAGTCTATGTCTGTACATTCCTCTTAGTATCTGCAGCCCCTCTTCTCTGCTCGCTGATCTATAACAAGATTTGAGCTTAGACTATAAAACTCACTTATTTGTGCATGAAATGCAATAAAAAGGAGAAAATATTCAGTGCCCATAGCCTTCAACCCCAACCAGCAGTCTCTAATGGACACATGAGAGGGATTTATACCACTAGGTAATAAATAAGGTCTCTGGTAAAGCAAAGTTTTCAATACTATTACTCAAAGCAAAAAGTAAGAATGATGGAAACTGAACCAGTTACTCACAGGAACAATATCATTCAGCTGGCAAGGTATACAAAAGCGTGGAATATGTGGATTATACACAAATGGGTACAGGTGACACTTGGGTATTTTCTCTGTGTATCCGTGATCTGCATACTTCACCTGTAAGTGTTAGACACAATAAAATAATATACACAAAAACACCTGGAACCCCACCAACAAGCAGGATAATGGGGCACTGAGAACCCCACCAACAAGCAGGATAGTGGGGCACTGAGAACCCCGCCAACAAGCAGGATGATGGGGCACTGAGAACCCCACCAACAAGCAGGATAATGGGGCACTGAGAACCCCACCAACAAGCAGGATAGTGGGGCACTGAGAACCCCGCCAACAAGCAGGATGATGGGGCACTGAGAACCCCGCCAACAAGCAGGATGATGGGGCACTGAGAACCCCGCCAACAAGCAGGATGATGGGGCACTGAGAACCCCGCCAACAAGCAGGATGATGGGGCACTGAGAACCCCACCAACAAGCAGGATGATGGGGCACTGAGAACCCCACCAACAAGCAGGATAATGGGGCACTGAGAACCCCACCAACAAGCAGGATAGTGGGGCACTGAGAACCCCGCCAACAAGCAGGATGATGGGGCACTGAGAACCCCGCCAACAAGCAGGATGATGGGGCACTGAGAACCCCGCCAACAAGCAGGATGATGGGGCACTGAGAACCCCGCCAACAAGCAGGATGATGGGGCACTGAGAACCCCACCAACAAGCAGGATGATGGGGCACTGAGAACCCCACCAACAAGCAGGATGATGGGGCACTGAGAACCCCACCAACAAGCAGGATAATGGGGCACTGAGAACCCCACCAACAAGCAGGATGATGGGGCACTGAGAACCCCACCAACAAGCAGGATAATGGGGCACTGAGAACCCCACCAACAAGCAGGATAATGGGGCACTGAGAACCTCACCAACAAGCAGGATAATGGGGCACTGAGAACTCCACCAACAAGCAGGATGATGGGGCACTGAGAACCCCACCAACAAGCAGGATGATGGGGCACTGAGAACCCCACCAACAAGCAGGATAATGGGGCACTGAGAACCTCACCAACAAGCAGGATAATGGGGCACTGAGAACCCCACCAACAAGCAGGATGATGGGGCACTGAGAACCCCACCAACAAGCAGGATGATGGGGCACTGAGAACCCCACCAACAAGCAGGATGATGGGGCACTGAGAACCCCACCAACAAGCACGCACTGAGAACCCCACCAACAAGCAGGATGATGGGGCACTGAGAACCCCACCAACAAGCAGGATAATGGAGCACTGGGATCACTGGAGAGCTGTTGCCCATTGCCCATTTACGGCATGGTAAATTCCCCCCCATTATATCAGAGAATACAAGTTAATCCTCATTCACACGTCCGTGCTCAAATCCGTGAGAGGGTGGTCAGTGGTGCATCCGTGAAGCTGTCCGTGATGGATCAGTGTCTGTTTCTTTGCTGTCCGTGTGCCATCCGTATTTTACTGGCACTGAACAGCTGAAAAATATTTTTAAAAGCTTCTCTTCCTAATGATCCATGAAACACGGATGCAACACGCATAGCATCCGTAGAGTTCACGGACCCATAGACTATAATGGGAGTGATGGATCCATGAACACAGACAAAATAGGGCATGCATCCGTGCTAAAAACGCGGACCCACGGACCGTGCTAAAACACTGATGTCTGAATACACACATTAAGGCCTCATGCACACGACTGTTGTTTGATTCCGTGTCCATTGCGCCGTTTTTCATGATTTTCTGCGGACCCATTGGTTTTCAATGGGTCCGTGGAAAACTCAACAAATGCACCGTTTGTCCTCCGTGTCCGTGAATACAGTCCGTCCAAAAAATATAACCTGCCCTATTCTTGTCTGTAAAAAACGGTTCGCGGACCCATTTGAGTCAATGGGACCGTGACAAAATGCGGATGGCATCCGTGTGTCATCCGTGTCCGCATTTTTTTGCAGATTCCTTGGCAGGCATTTGGCAAATTGTCAGCCTGTCTTTTGGTAATATCTTTTGGGTCATGTCCGCAAAAAAAAATAACAAAAAAAAAACGGAAGACACACGGAAACACAACGGAAGCAAAAACGGACATGGATCACGGAACAACGGAACCCCGTTTTGCGGACCGCAAAAAAACACTGTCGTGTGCATGAGGCCTAAAATGAATGTTCTCCACGGGCAGCATACGTCCGTGAAGAAGACTTTAGGAAGAAGAAAGAGGATCACAAAAGAGTTGCCATGAGTACAGTTTGTTCGACCCGAGTTACTCAAGTTCAACTTTTTGTGCAGATTTAAAATACAACTGTAAAAAAAAGCCCTCATAAGGTTAAGATGCCAAAATAATAATAAAATTAATAATGGGGGAAAAAATGAACATACCGTAATCATATCGCCACTGAGAATGTCAAGAACCTTTCCTCGGTATGTCAAGGTATCAGATCCCTTAATAAGACAGCCTTCACCTTTCCTCCAAGAGTAGGGTGCCATCAAACCTAGGCACTTAAATGAATCCTGGATATCAAGCATAAGCACACCAAGCTCGTTTTCTAAAACAAAGAAAATGATGTCACTTTTGAGCAGGTCCCAGAGCTCAGCACCACATGAGGATTAGGGTAAAAAAAAAAAAAAATCTATCAGTTTAGACATAAATAATCCCTGAAAACAAATTAAAAGACTACAATGTGTCAGAAATAATCTAATGGATTATCATAATTATAGGAAAAAATCAGTGACTGCAGGTTGAGAATACAGTACTCTGCGTCGACCTCATCCAGCCATCATGATCATCCGAGTGCCGTGCATTAGAACAAATTGTGATTGGCTGAGCGAGAAGAGGAAGCCATCACTGGGACCACCATGCGCATGTCAGCAGGCGTTTCTTGTAGAAGCAATTCTGTCATACAGCATAGATCATACATATTAACTATCCCCCTGAGGACCAGACCAATTTGGGAAATTAAATTTTTCATTTTCCTTGCCTTTTTCTTTTTCCCGTTGACACAGCTATGGGTGGGTTTACTTTCTGCAGGACAATTTGTTCTCAAAGAAACCTTTTATTGTCCCATCTAATGTATTGTGAAACTGTAAATATAATTATTTTTCAGGTGAAGAAGAAAAAAAAAAAAAACGCTGCCGTTTGGGTTTCGTTTTTATGTCACAGGTCATCCTGCAGACAATCACTGGCCTCAGCAGTATATCGGACGACACAGCTACAGTCATGAAAACAAACAGCGGCAGAGAGAACCAAACTCATTTCTGGAAGAGACAGGAGAGAAGTGGAAGGTATCTCTTGTTATTTTAGCACATGTACAGGGGTCTCCGAGTTTAACCTCACACAACCCATTTAATCACATACCAGTTTTGCCTGAGCTCAGGCTTTGAGAAAAAGACTTAACAGTTCAGCCAGCAGGATGAGAGCTGCTTTAGCTACTCACATCTCCAGATTGGTAGCAGCTCGAAATACTGGATATGGCATTCCAAACAAGACCAGAATCACTGCATTATTTCCACTACATCAAGAGATATACCTATTAGAAATGAAGTCGGGAGTGAAAGCAGTGAAATCACTTTCTAATTGCTGTATTAAACCTGCAGAGTAGCAGGCGATTGTTGGAGAGGGAAGCATTCCTTTCCAGTAAACACCTACTCATTAGTGGAGGAGACTGCTCCTATTACATGCAGCAATCTCTCTTACAGTATAGGGAGGAGCGATCGCTTATGCCATCGTCCATCCCCATACTGATCACTGCTTGCCGGCAAACTATGATTTTAAAACCTGTTGAAAAATTACAATTGCCAGAGCAAACGCTCATTCATTGGGTAATCAGTGGCAGTATTACACTGCCAGATAATCGCTAACTAGCTTTACTATGAACACTGGTTAGAGATGATTTGGTGGACTCCCAGTCGACGGCTGCATTCACACATACGTGGATTTTCACGTACCCAATATGCACCTGGTAGAATTTAGTGAATGTGTGCAAGGAAGACCACGTGGCCGCCTTGCACAGCTGTGCTGCCGAAGCACAATTCCCCCAAGCCCAAGAGGCGCCCACCGCTCTGGTGAAATGGGCCGTGGCACCCAAGGGCGGAACCTTTCCCCGGGCACGGTAAGCCTCAGCAATTGCGGACTGAATCCAACGCTCAATTGCCACCTTGGAGGCCGCCAATCCCTTGCGAGGACCCTCCGGGACGACAAAAAGGGAGTCCTTGCCTAGGAAGGAACTGGTGACCGCCAAATAAATCTTCAGAGTCGGGTCAACATCCAGATGGTGCAATTCCCGTTCCCTAGAGTAGAAAGGGGAGGGACACAATGAGGGGAGGACGATGTCCTCATTGATGTAGAAGGCAGAGACCGCCTTTGGGAGGAAGGAAGGAACAGGACGGCCTTATCCTTGTGAAGAACCAGGTAGGGTTCCCTGCAAGAGAGCGCTGCCAGCTCAGACACTCGTATGATGGACGTGATGGCCACCAGAAAAACCACTTTCCAGGACAGGAGCCGCAGAGATATCTCCTGCAAGGGCTCAAAGGGAGAGGTCTGGAACGCCGAGAGGACCGTATTCAAATCCCAAGGTGGCAGAGGGGGCGGTACGGAGGGACTGAATGAGCCACCCCCTGAAGGAAGGTTTTTATGGGCCTCAGGGGGCGGTGGAGAAGAATAGACAGTGCCGACACCTGACCCTTCAAGGAACTAAGGCCCAAACCAAAGTCCAACCCTGATTGCAAAAAGGATAAGAGGGAGAGAGAAAAACGGAGGGGAGGAATGTCCTGGTTCTCACATAAGCCCAGGAAGGACTTCCAGGTCCGGTAATAGATCCTGGACGACGCAGGCTCCCTGGTCCAAATCATAGTGCGGAGGAAGGAAAACCCCGGCCACGGGGATATGAGGGCGTCTACGACGCATGCCTCCGGATCTCTTGCTCGGGAGAGAAAAGTGGAAAGTTTGCGATTGAACCTTGAAGACGTCCGGATGTAGGAACCACTCGCCCGGATCGATCGTCGTCCTGCTGAGGAAGTTCGCGGTCCAGTTCTCCACACCCCGGATGTAGAACGCCGAAAGCGCCGGTACGTGGGCCTCCGCCCACCACAAGATCTTGGCAGACTCCTGCATCGCTGCGCGTCCCCCCTTGGTGGTCGATGTACGCCACGGCGGTGGCATTGTCCGATTGAACTCGGACCAGGAAACCCCTGAGGAGGTGGGTCCAGTGCCGGAGGGCGAGAAGAATTGCCCTGAGTTCCAGGACATTAATCGGAAGTTTGGACTCCAACCAAGACCATGTGCCCTGGACTGACTGGGAAGGGAACAATTCCCCCCCTGCAAACTGGCGTCGGTGGTAACAACCGCTCAGGACACTGGGAGGAAGGACTTTCCCGGAAGCGGAACCGACAGCCACCAATGGAGGGATGCCCTCACCTGAAGGGGCGGTTCAGACTCTCGGAAATTTGTTCTAGGAGGACAGGATCGCCCTCTGACACGTGTGAGAGTGGAAATGGGCAAAGGGAATCGCCTCGAAACAGGTGACCATCTTCCCCAACACACTCATGCACAGGCGAAAGGACGGGCGCTGGCATTGGAGGAGAAATCGCACTGAACGGTGTAAGGCCAGGTGTTTGTCCGGGGGAAGGCGGCGCTGCACCACTTCCGTGTCCAGCAAAATGCTCTTCCGCAAGCCATTCCCAATTTCTGAAAATTTACCAGCCACCCAAATCGCGCAAGGGAAACGAAGGGATTCCATCCGAAATCGCTGGAAGCGGGGGAACCTGTTCAGCAGCTTGAGGTCCAAGATCGGGTGCACCATGCCCTCCTTCTTAAGGACCACAAAGAAATTCGAGTAGAACCCCTTGAACCTTTCTGCTGGGGGGACGGGAGAGGAGACTCCCTGGTCCAGGTGGGACTGAATGGCCTGGGAGAAGGCGGCCGCCTGCTCGGGATCCCGTGGAGGACGGGATTGGAAAAACCTGTCTGGGGGGAGGGACGAGAAATCGATCTTGTACCCGGACAAAACAATCTCGAGTGCCCAGGCGTCGGAGACGTGGGCCCGCCAGACGTCCCGGAAGAGGAGGAGGCGATCCCCCCACCCTGCTGGGTGGGGGCGCATCCTCAGGTTGAGGGCTGTTTAGCCGCGGAAGGACGAGCGCCCCAAGTCCTGGGGCGCAAGGATGGCTGTGCCCGAAAGGACGGCTTCTTACGCTGATCCTGGGAATGGCTTGCGGAAGAGCTCGCCGACCTGGCGAAAGGACCTACCTCGGGAGGAACCCGCCCTGGCGTACAAGGCACTCTTCGCCCTGGGTTGCGGGAGGTGGGTGCTCTTACCGCCCATGGCTTCCGAAATGATCTCGTCCAGCCAGATCCCAAAGAGACAGGTCCCCATGAAGAGAAGATCAGTGAGGGAGCGCTTAGACGTCACGTCAGCTGCCCACACCTTTAGCCAGAGCTCGCGTCGGATGGTGATGGCCAGCGCCGAAGAGAGCGCAATGAGGGAGCCAGCGTCCAAGGACGCCTCACATAGGAATTTTCCCACCTGAGTGATCAGCTGGGCCAAGGATCTGAGATCCTGAACAGGAACCTCTGGAGCCAGGTCCCGGTCCATCTGACTGTCCCACTCAGAGGTCGCCTTCGCCATCCACGCGGAGGCGAAAACGGGTCTAAGCGCCAACCCGGAGGCAGCAAAGAGGGATTTCGTCAAGGGTTCCATCCGACGATCTTCAGGGGTCTGGAGGGAGGAGCCATCGGCTACCGGAATGGCGGTATTTTTGGCTAAGCTTGCCACCGGTGGGTCAACCTTGGGAGGGGATGCCCACGTGGCCATGCAGTCCACTGGAAACGGATACAATACATCCAGTTTCCTAGGCGTGGTAAAACGCATGTCTGGGTGATACCGGGTTTTAGAAACCACCGTGGAGAGATCCTTGTAGCGAGGAAACACCTTAGACGTCTGGTTAGGGCGGAAAAAGTATACCCCCGGTTGGTCAGCGTTGGGTGGATCATCCTGCACCTGGAAGGTGTCATGGATGGCCGAGATGAAGTTATCTACAGCGGATGCCATTTTGAAAGGCTGATCCGTATACATATCCAAGTCAGAATCCACTATCTCCCCTTCAGAGGGCAGCTCCCCAGGGGAGGACAAGCCCGACTGATATCTCACACGGGGTGGAGAGAGAGATGCGTCTGAGGAGGAAACGTGTCCTGCTCTAGGGCCCTTTTGAGTGTGCCGAGCCCTGGAGGGACCTGAGGGAGTAGCAGCCTGCGTCAGATTCTCAATCAAGCGACCCACAATACATAGGATGGATGGGGAGATTTTTGCGAGGTTTTCCTTTGCCTAAGAGTGGGTTCTTGTCCAGTCCGGCAACTCAGAAACCTGAGGGGAGGGGGGTTAGTGGCCTACCTGGATGCCTGGCAAACAGAGCAGACAGAACCTGGTTGCCTACAGGGGAATATGGCCTGACATATTGAGCAGGCATAATAGACAGTTATCGGCAGTTTAGGTGAAACACCCGTGGGCTCAGACATGTTGGGACCCAGACAAATTGCACACAACCCGAGGCTGGAGAGAGTACAGTGATCTAGGAGAGAGGGGAACGGTCGTACCAGGTCCCAGAGACGTGCAGCAGCCGGAGAGAGGAAGGCCCCCCTCAGCAGAGCCAGCGTCCGTGCAGTGTGGCGGGAAGGAGGAACGCCCACCCCCCTAGGTCACATGGTACTCCCTCCACTTCGGCCGAGTCCTGTCTTCAGAGCGCGCTAGAATGCTTAACCGTTGCGGTGCCGTCTGCCAGCTCACGCAGAGCGGCCCGAGCTGTCCTGCCCCGCTGCGGTCAAATGACCGCTGCTGATCGCCGTTCGGGCCGACACGCTACGCAAGTGCACACGGAGGAGAGGCCCCCAAAGAGATGTGGGTATCCCTTGTCCCAGAAACCCCACAATAAGGCTGTTGGGCAGACACACAAAGGAGACCGCCAGCGTCCGCGCAAATGAGAAAGTCAAGCAGCGGTGACGGCGGCCGGGGGGGATAAAGGTGGGCTGTAGCAGACATAAAATACTTATCTGACCAAAGTCTTCACCCTCCCTCAGCTCCAGCAGGGTTACCTCTTCAGCTACTGGCACAGTAGTGGCAGGACGCTGGAAGAGGGACTTTGAGCAGGTGACCCTTCGGCTGGCGGAATGCAGGGAAGCGAGGCTGCCCTGGTCCACCTTGTCTTCATGTGGGGGAGGAGGCAGTGTGGAGGACCAACACTGGCATGCTCCCCCCGGGAGAACAGGGAGGCCAGGCTGAGCAAAAACTGAAGCCCTCTCTGCAGGCTGGAGGTGGTATAGCTGCCGTGGGAGGGGCTAACTGTTTCTGCCTAGTGTCACGCCTCCTAGTGGACACCGCTATACCCACGGTTCCTGTGTCTCCCCAAAGAATATGGGTGAGAAATGTTACTTGTCCTTGAGGCTAAAATTAGTTATGTCACTAAGAGGTTAAAAATGCTATTGTGTCTCCTGATTTGGGTACCAACTATATTTACATCAGATATATACAAAATATATGCAGATTATCTACTACTGTTTTTAGATGAATGGGCTTCTTCTCTTCCAGAGGCCATGTCGATAATAAACCACTTTGGTAAGCTGTCTGGCTTGGTCATTAACTGGACAAAGTCGATATTGATGCCATTGTCTAACAATACAAACAGTGACGTTAATCCCACTGCAGGGCTACAGGTAGTCGCATCTTTTAAATACCTGGGAATTCGGGTGTCGGCCAGGACCCAGGACTTTGGGGAGTTGAATCTTGTCCTTTTGCTGGATAGATTCAGACGCAAGGTACAGGCCTGGACCCGACTGCCCCTCACTCTAGTCGGCCGCAGAAATCTATTAAAAATGATTCTCATGCCCCAGCTTCTATATGTATTGCATAACACGTCAATTTGGATGCCACTCCAATTTTTCTATAAAATAAATGCGATCTTCAGGGATCTCATCTGTAAGAGGGGAATCCCGCGTATAAAAAACTCACAACACTGCACAGGCTGAAAACGCAGGGGCGACTCACGGTACCGGATCCATGAATATATTATTTGGCGGCCCAACTACAACACCTTAGGGGATGGGGATAAGGTCAACACGACTGGACGGATTGTACGGCATCTCCTCAATGACAAATCCCTAATGTCAGCCCTCGAGGATGGAACTTTCTATACACAGGTAGTCAATATCAGCTATTGCGCATCATACATGGAGTATAGTGGAAGGCTAGAGAACTGGCTGGAATTAAAGGGTATAAAGAACATACCCCAATATGGCCTAACCATATGGGAACTAGATAGAGTGTCAAATGTGCAGGCGTAGGAGGTATACGGGCTCAGACGCATCACCCAACTATTTGCTAATGGTATTTTTAAGGCGTTTACTCAGCTACAACAGGAATTTAGCCTACCCAAGACATTCTTTTATTTATACCTGCAAGGAAGACATGCCATACAGTCCCAAGAGAAACAGGCTGCTATAACACCAGCGGCGAAACACACCATCACAGACCTCGTTGCCACGCATGGAGACACTAGTGGTAAAATCTCACTCCATTATAGAAGTCTTATGGAAATGCAATATAAGAAACATCCCATGCAGCTATATGAGAAATGGAAGCTAGACGTTGCAGACTTGACCGAGCAGATGTAGGAGTAAGTGTTACAGGATTTCCCCGAGGTGGCAGTAAGCGAGGCTCACAGGGTCTCTCAATTATATTTGCTCCATAGGGTATATAGAACCCCGGTAGTGATGAAGAAAATGGGATATCGAGAAGATGATTTATGTCCGAGATGTGGGGTGCCAAATGCTGATTTAATACACCTCATGTGGAACTGTCCACGGCTAAGATGCTGCTGGACAAACTTTGTGGATGTATTGACCACATTGTTCTGCATAAAAATAGATCCGTCAGCACTGATACGTGTTATGGGTTGTGTGAAGACACTGATCGTGACACCTGGGAGGAAAGTACCTATTACACGCATTCTAGGCAAGGAAACTTATTGCATACTATTGGATTGCGTCAAACCTCCCAAAAGGTGCAGGAACTTGTAGCTAAGGTCCGTAATTTGCTACAATTGGAGAGATTCTTGTACCAGAAGAGAGGCACCATCAAATAGTTTAAGGAGATAAGGAACTCATGGATGACACATTACAATATTACTTAACACCCTTTCTGTTTAATAGGGCAAACAGTACCAGGAGACATGTCTGCTAAGGAGTGAGACTCTGACAGGGCCTGTAGTCTAGAGATGATGGGGTATGTAGTAGAAATGTTGAGCGAAGGAGGCAGCTGGCCAGGATTGGTTGAGAGATAGGGGATGGTCTGCTAGCTGGAAATGGTACACGATGAGTGAATGGGAATGTGATGAGAGTCTAATTGTGTGCGACACCGGTGAACAGTAGAAGACACGACCGAAGAACCACAAGGAGTCAAGAGATAGCATATGAATCTGAGGCTGGGAGGGGGCGGTTGGGACAGGGGTCTGATTGCTTGTATCCCGTTTTTTTTTTTTTTCAAGAAAAATGTTAAATAGAAAATTATCTGATTCCAAAAAAATATTACCAAAACTTCAAGCAACTCCATCACACAACCATGCCTGTTTTGCGGACTGCAAACATGGGATCCACAAAACACAGATACTGGCCATGTGCATCCTGCATTCTCCCCCTCCACATGTCCCGAACTATATAATAAATGCCTATCCTTGTGCGCAAAACGGAAAAGAATAGAACATCTTTTTTGTGGGACCGTGGAATGGACATACAGATGCAGACATGGTGTGATGTCTGCAATTTTTGCAGCCCCATTGAAATGGACGTATTTTTGTTCCGCATCCGATCCACGGTTTTTGCAGATTGGATGTGGAACAAAAATACGATCGTGTGAATGGGGCCTTACAGAGTAATTATCCCCACATATATTTATGTATCTACTAGTAACTTGTCTAAATGGAATTACCCAAACATTCCTGGATTACATATATTGTTCCATCTTCAGCAACATGGAGGACTTTAGCTGAAAATTTCTTCTCATCAGGCAGCAAGGGCGGCAAGTACGGTTCAGCAACCATCGGCTCCACCGCTGCTTCTTCAGGCACTGCAATGTTACTTGGCTCACTGGTCACTGTCTTGGCACACTCGGGATTTGATTCTTTTGCACGTTCTTCTACTGGATCTTGCTCTTGAAGACAACTCTTGGCAGACAGCGGTTTCCTTTTATCCTGAGCTTCTAGCAGGGGATTCACCTTGTTCATCCTGTGAATGAAACGTAGGATGCTGAAGCTGGCCATGCACATTAGATGTGTATGAGCTGAACCCACAGATTTCAGCAGATTCAGTCGATGGCTAGTCGCTATCTTTCACCTAGTTCCCTTGAGGAATCACTGATCACAAGATGGGTGACCGATTTGTAGCCCCACAGAATAAGCATGATGTGTACCAATAAGAGATTAACAGAAGCCACAACACTTAGTGGGACATTTCACCAAGACTACTTCACATTCACACCCGTCCTGGGGTTCAGAATGAATGGAGTGGCTGGTCACGCATACGCCGGTCTGCTCCATTCATTATCTATGGGACTGTCCGGGCTACTTCCAGCAGCTCCAAAGAGAATGAATATGGTTGGTAGGGAGCACGCGCGGCCTGTTGCCCTACCGAAACAGGATCGGTGTGGGTCCCAGTGGTCAGCCCAGTTAGTTGAACCCTATCCAGTGGACAGAGGATCACTTCAGTATTTGGCACAACCTTTCAAATAGAAGTGAATGGAGCAGTGGTCACACAAGCACATGACTGACCCATTCACACAGGCAACTCAGGGGTCCCATTTTTAAGGCTGACTACACATAAACCTTATATATAGCACTACAAAATAAAATTATTTTGGTTCATTAGGTGGTGTTTTTGTCTTAGGCTCCTTTTCAAGATCACAGCTTGCTGTAGCTCCTGCCTTTTTTTGTTTTAGGTGTTTTGACATCACCTTTTCTATAGGTGGAAAAAGGACAAGAAACAAATGCAATTGGTCAAACACTTTGAGTGGGATTTATTACCCATCTACGCCAATTTTCTGTCCACTGTGGCAAAATATAGCTGCAAGTGGCGTTTCAATGCCCCCTGGCAATGTGCCAAAGGGGAGCATGGCGAGGAGGGGACGGGCCCCGCGGGTTTGTCTTCATTTACGTCAGTTTTCTGGAGTAAATGAACATGATATCTGAGGCAGCTCCAAGCTGCTGTGGATTTCAGTTTCGTCGCACGGACTGCCAGAGGATGCACCCAATTTATGAAGACGTCTGGGCCTCTCCATAACTTAGGCACATCCTTCGGCAGTGCAGGGGATATTAAGATTAAGGCTATATGCACACGACAGTGTTTTATCTCGGCTTCCGTTCCGTTTTTTTTGCGGATCCCATTCATTTCTATGGATCCGCAAAAAAAACTGATGCCTCTTCTGTTTCCTGTCCATGTCCGCATTTCACATCCGCAAAAAAAAAAATATGGCATGTCCTATTCTTGTCCGCAAAAAACAGTTTGCGGACCCATAGAAGTCAATAGGTCCGCAAAAAAAACGGAAGCCACACTGAAGCCTTCCGTTTTCCATCCGCATCCGTTTTTTTTGCGGATGGTTTCTTGGTAACCAGTGAACTTGGCCAGGAAGTGTAAAAACTAGTTTGGACCAGACAGGAGTGTGTGCCAAGCTGTGAGGTGAAGTGTGTCTGGAAAAATGCCCCGCTGGGATACTGAAAAGCTAAAAACTTTGGTCCAGGACCACCCTGAGTTGTGGGACACTCGGACGAATCAGTATCATGATAAGGTCAAGGAAGATGCTGCGTGGGAAAAAGTGGCCCGAAGGCTGAAGCCACCAAACAATCAGAGCAGCAGGATATATAGATGGATCCAGGGTGGGGATATGTAAATTTTACTTTGGCCATCCTTCCGAAAGTAAAACGGAAGCCACACGGAAAGAAATGCGGACACACGGCACGGATGAGGAAAAAAAACGGAACACGGTAGCCAGTTTTGCGGACCGCAAAAAAACACTGTTGTGTGCATATAGCCTAAATCTCCCCCGCTGTTTGCAAAAACCACCGAAAAAAGATGCATGTGCTGTACAAAAAAACTGCATGCAGTTATTCTGCCATTTATATGCCCCCTTCCCAAAACAAACAAAAAAAACTTGTGTGTAGTGCATATTCATACATGTATCTTACTACAGCTATGCAGCTCCCCTCCCGTCACCTCTCCTACAGCTCCCCTCCCCTCACCTCTCTTACAGCTCCCCTCCCGTCACCTCTCTTACAGCTCCCTCCGTCACCTCTCTACAGCTCCTCCCGTCACCTCTCTTACAGCTCCTCCCGTCACCTCTCTTACAGCTCCCCTCCGTCACCTCTCTTACAGCTCCCCTCCCGTCACCTCTCTTACAGCTCCCCTCCCGTCACCTCTCTTACAGCTCCCCTCCCGTCACCTCTCTTACAGCTCCCCTCCCGTCACCTCTCTTACAGCTCCCCTCCCGTCACCTCTCTTACAGCTCCTCCCGTCACCTCTCTTACAGCTCCCCTCCCGTCACCTCTCTTACAGCTCCCCTCCCGTCACCTCTCTTACAGCTCCCCTCCCGTCACCTCTCTTACAGCTCCCCTCCCGTCACCTCTCTTACAGCTCCCCTCCCGTCACCTCAGCTGCAGCACAATATTTTGCCAGTAATTCAGGTATTCCACCCACACTACAGGGAGCCAGCGGTTCCCCCCTTCCTGTGCCACCAGCAACTCCTCCTCACTAAAAATGGCCCCTACCCAACTGACCTCTCCCCGATATCCCCTCCCATAGGTTGCCCTAGCAACAGCCCACCTCTCTGTCAGTTGAAAAGCTACGGTTGGAGAGGCGGAGCTTGTTTTACACGAATTTCAGGTGCCAAAATAATGCTGTACTCTCATAAGCAAAAAATACAACCATCAATACGTATCAAAAACAAACTGTAAGCAGATGGTATAAGTCTCATCAACAAGTATCAAAAGGCACAGAAAACAAATAATAAAAACACCACGAGCCCCAGCCGCTGATCTGATGGTCCCTGCTGGTCTCTGTATACCTAGAACCTAACCAATCTCCGATAGTGGACGGAGGGGGATAAAACTAAACTTTTAATAAGTGACAATTCTAAAAAGCGCACTGCACACACCGTAAAGTTTAAATATGCAAAATGTGGACAGCAAAAGCCCAGCCAGGGCCAAAACTATTTAAAGACGATACCAATAAATTAACAGAGAGCAAGGAACGTTCTCACCCATCAGAGGTTATGCAGGCTCTCCAAGTTGTAGATGTAGGTCTCAGGTGCGCTGCCACTGTAGTCGATTAACCGGATGGAATGCGAACTGAAGTGACATTTAACCATTCACCGGAAAGACAGGTTCGCCGGATCAAATACAGGTCAAGGTATCGTCCAAAAAGCAGATGCCATCAAACAGCTTAGGTATAGGTGGGGTTCGGGAACGTCTCACCCTAGTTACCCCTAGCAAGGGAGGGAACTAACGTCACCCTTTTTTTTTTTACAGCCTTTTTCTGTAGGGTACATTAGGGACTCCGCCCAGATGTAGGGACAGGTATCCAGACGGGGTCGCCCCTGTCGGGGCGGGTGCTCTGTGTAGGTAGGATGACGTTAGTTCCCTCCCTTGCTAGGGGTAACTAGGGCGAGACGCTCCCGAACCCCACCTACACCTAAGCCATTTGATGGCATCTGCTTTTTGGACGATATCTTGACCTGTTTTTGATACGGCGAACCTGTCTATCCGGTGAATGGTTGAATGTCACTTCAGTTCGCATTCCATCCGTTTAATCGACTACAGTGGCAGCGCACCTGAGACCTACATCTACAACTTGGGAGATGCTGCATAACCTATGATGGGTGAGAGTGTTCCTTGCTCTCTGTTGATTTATTGGTATCGTCTTTAAATTGTCTTGGCCCTGGCTGGGCTTTTGCTGTCCACATTTTGCATATTTAAACTTTATGGTGTGTGCAGTGCGCTTTTTAGAATTGTCACTTATTAAGAGTTAAGTTTTATCCCCCTCCGTCCCCCATCGGGGATTGGTTAGGTTCTCCGTTTGCTTTTGGGAGTGTTGTGCCAAGTACAACGATAGATACTTTGCTTATGTTTTGGAGTTCTGTATACCTACATGCGTCACTGATCAAAGTTCATCAAGAAAACGTAGAATCAATGACACTCAATTAGGGGGGAAATTTTTTTTTTTTTGTTGATCTATACAAGACACGCCTTAAATGGGTCGTCCCATCTTGGACATTGGGGACATATTGCTGGGCTTTGCCGCCAATGCAATGTCCAAACTAAGAAAACAGTTACAGCACTCACCAGCATGAAATCATCTTTATTTATTTCTTTATTAAAAGCAGACATGGTAGCAGGACACGCGCCGCCCAGAAAACAGCTATTTCACGCTGATCAGTGCTTCCTCAAAGCCTGCATAACCCCAGTGTCTGATAGGTGCGGGTCCCAGAAGTTGGTCAATACTTAGAATAGAGCCTGCAAAGTGCAGGAAGGCGCACTGCGCATGCACACCCGTCCTCCATTCATTTCTATGGGACTGTCCAGATGGAATTAATAGTAAGTGCACCGATCAAAGGGGGCCACCTCTCCATTCACTTCTATGGGGCTTACAGAAATAGCAGAGCGCTGGCTTTTTGGCAGTCCGATAGAAATGAATAGACGGTGGCCACGCATGTGCGATGTGCCCTCCTGCACTCCGTTCTAAGGATAGGTGCGGAACCCATACCAATCAGATATTGGGGGCATACCCTAGCAACATGCACCCAATGTCCAAGATGGGACAACACCTTTAAAGAGGACAACTAATGCCTTAGGAACAAAATGGCAAAGGCTGAAGATATAATGCAAAATTACTGTGGTTTAATAAAGTGACAAAACAAAAATCACACAGACATTGTGCAGAAAAGGTGGTTTCCAGCCGGTAGTTGCAGAGAGCAGAGCCTCTAGGTGTAATGGTAACGCCTCCATTGCTCCTAGAGGCTCATTTGCATATATAAAAACATCATTTTTCTCAGCAATGTGAACCTGGGACCAACACAGATGTCTTCAGCTGCCAAGTGCACATATAACAGGTCAGACAGTGTCATAGGGACAAATCTGCTGACAGATGCCCTTTAAACCCTAAACAATGTCTATCACCTATATGCTGGGGGTACACTAACTGGAATCTTCACTAAACCCTGAGTCCCTAGTGTGAATAGAGCAGTAGCACACATGTATGACCACAACGCCATTCACTATCTATGGGATGGATGGGGATAGCTGAGCACTGTATTGGCAGTAACAGATAGGGCAGTGCTCACACATGCACACTACCACATCGTTTCACTTAAGAGACACACAAAAGACTTCAAGTCCCCTCATCTGGCTTCAGCGGTCTAGTGTCCATTGGCCAAAGCCGCAATGATCTAAAATTTAGGTAATAGTACGTTCAAAATGTCTCAAAACAGAAACTTGTCTATTCCAGATTTTTAACGGTTTTGGAGATAAGTCGGGTTACCCGTACACACCTTCTGTCTCTTAGCGCTAATCCTTTTTTCACCAAGACATCAGAGATATCAAGCATATTGTCCGCTTCATTTTTAAGTTTAATTCTAACTGGCAAAGGCCATAGTGACGCATTGTCCTATAGAGGAAAACATGAAAATGGAGACTTGACTCATATTTATAAAAACGTATGCATAAAATACCTCGACATGCAATCATTTTTCCTTTATACATTAATATTCATTTCTACTGAGGAGTTAATAGAATCTTTCACCACAGTGAACCAGAACAGGGGTGCTACATACAGGGCAAAGTAAATGTACATGTGTGCAGTCACTCTATAACCTATTCATTTCATAGAAAGTGATCGCTGACTGCCGTGGTATGATATAGAATCTGAGGGGTTAACCAGCCAGGATTGTGGTCATCCCGGCCTCAGCTGCTGCAGGCGGTTGTCAGCTCCTGAGCCCACTCCATACACTCCCTGTATGAAGGGGTTAGGTTTGCTGTACTACTGTAAAGTGCAATTGTCTTTTTTTTTTTTTTTTTTAAGGGGAACTACTCGAGAAACCCTACGTCACAAGCTCAAATTTAGAATTGCCTTTTTCATGCAGGTTCCCTTTCCAAGAACATGAATACTGCTCACAAAAGCCCACAGGTTTTCTCTAGGTTTTCATGACTATATTTAATTCAATTGATCTAACTTTTGTGACTTGTTTTTATGGTTCACATGTCTATGTGCCAGCTGTGTTACTTGCCAGTTTTTCTTGCTTGTGCCATGCAGATTTAACTGACCCGAACTCCCAGCATCATAAGGATCAAGGAGTGCAGGTGCGGGTCGGATTAAACTGATCAGCCCATAACACACGAAAGAAAACCTGACAGCATGGCTGCCCCATGGAGATGGGAATCCGTCCCAAAGGGTTTTGTGGGGCACATTACTACAGCACGTAAGTGTAACAAATTGAAACCGTTCACAGCACTGACTTCAATTATCATTCGGACTGTGGCTTCGCTAAGATAACAGGAAAGAAAATCACAAGCTGTTGCAGTCCAGTTCTGACTTCCTCCAGCGGGCCTGCAAAACATAGAAAAAGCATCCAATTATTAGTTACGTATAAGTCAGTTTAAAATATGTCTTCACTCTCTGCTAAGCTTTCTGCCAGAGGAATACTGGTATTTAAATATATGCCTCAGTATATCCATCTCCTTTAGGGTCCATTCACACGTCTGTAGAACGGGTCCGCATCCGTTCTGCAACTCTGCGGAACAGGTGCAGTCCCATTCATTCTCAATGGGGCTGAAAAGGATTGTGCTGTCCGCATCCGCATTTCCGGTCTGCGGCCCCCGAAAAAAATAGAACATGTCCTATTTTTGTTTGCAATAGCAGACAAGAAAAGGCATTTCTATAGAGGTGCCGGCCCGGTGTATTGCCGACCCTGGCCATGCTACCCAGGGAAAAAAGCAAATAAAACAGCAGAATTGACCCTGCTATGCTAAAAACGTATACGCCCTCTCCAAGCTGGAGGGGGTATAGCTGGCAGGAGGAGCTAGCACTTTTCAGCCTAGTGTCGCCTCCTAGTGTCAGCAGCAGCTATACCCACGGTCCTGTCCCCCCCAATGATACAAGCGAGAAATGGACTTTCTAAACCAAGTAATCTCTCTAAAACAGACCTATTACACAAAATCAAACATAAGGGATCCCCTCTGGTTCTTGTTTGAGAATCACATTCATTTATAAAACATACTCTATATCCATGAGGGAGCACTCCAGACACAGGGTACCATATATCATAAGGCTTTCATCCAGAATTCTTAAATTTGTGCTCTCAGTCACTTCCTGTTTACCAAAATCATAACAAAACACCTGAAAGACAAAAAATAAATAAATGTGACCTGACAACATAAAAATATTCAAAAGCGCAAAAACAAAAAAACAACCCTTAAAATATAATCGATGCAATGCTGTATCCTGCTGTACAGTGTCACTTTTTTGATAGGTTCCTTTCAAATCAAATAACTTCCTTGTAGTAAAGGAGTTGTCCACTTTTTACTATTGATGACCTATCAATATCAGATCAGCGGGGTCTTCAAACAACTGATCGGCGGGTGTGGCGGGAGTAGGACCCCGCTGATCTGATATTGATGACCTATCCTGAGGACAACTCCTTTAAGGCATTAAATATCACCTAGAATTCCTTTTACTAATTACCAGTACCGTGGTATTCTCATCTAAGAACGGGCTACCTGTTCTTGTCCTGTCTGGATACGGTGGGCAAAGGTGGTCAGGACTCAAGTGGGATGTGCTACGCTGTACCTGTTCCAAAAACCCTCCAAACAAGCACAACCCCTTGTTTTACTATGGAAATACTGAGGCTATGTAATCCTCAAATGTCCTTACCTCAACCAGAGTGTCTGATATAATATTTGTTATCGTTCCACGCCTCCACTGTTTATAATCCTGAAGATAAACTGCGACTTGCATATCGACTTGCCATTGTATAGCTTCTGGTTCTGAGTTCTCGTAGTGGTCAAACATGTTTGCTTGCAAACTGGAACCCCAAAGCGAGAAAAAGAAAGTGTCAAAAATTGCAAATTTATTTATAAATAGTCATTAGACTAATAACGAGATTTTTGTATAACTTACGAGTAAAATCTCTTTCTCGCTCTTCCTTGGGGGACACAGGAGACCTTTGTATAGCTCAGCTCCCTAGGAGGCGTGACACTAAGTAGAAACTGTTAAGCCCCTCCTCCATCAGCTATACCCTCAGCCTGGAGTGAGAGACTGCCAGTTAAGTGTCCAAGTAGTGAGAAAAGGCAATGTCCAACAAAGTGGAACCAACAAGCCAACTACCCCACGGGGTAAACCAAGACCGGAAACCGTGTAGAAAAACAATGAATGGGTGGGTGCTGTGTCCCCCAAGGAAGAGCGAGAAAAAGATTTTACTGGTAAGTTATACAAAAATCTCGTTTTCTCGCCCATTTTCCTTGGGGGACACAGGAGACCTTGGGACGTCCGAGAGCAGTCCAAGAGGGGAGGGACCCTCTTGGACCCACAGCCCAAGGCGAAGCCCCGAAGGCACCAAGGAACTGCTGCCTGCAAAAAACAAGCGGCCCAAGGCAGCATCCGCCGAAGGATGCACCCTGTAGAACTAGGTAAGGTGTGCAAGGAAGACCGGTGACTGCCTTGCACAAGTGTGCGACCGAAGCCCAATGTCTCCGGCCCAGGAGGCACCGACCGCTCCAGTGGAATGAAAGGTGACACTGAAGGCAGAATCTAGCCCTTGGTGCGGTAACCTCAGCAATAGCCATTGTGATGAAGGGGGCGAAAGCCACCCTGGAGGTCGTAAAACCATTTGCACAGGCACAGACCTCCTGGAACCACAAAGAGTCAGAGCGCCGAAAAGAGACGGTGATCTCCAAGTAAACTGCAAGGCCCGAACAAGGTTCAATCGGTGAAGTGTTCGTTCCCGGGGATGGGAAGGGGAGGACGATGGCCTTGTCGAGATGAAAAGCAGATACCACCTTCAGAAGGAAGGAAGGGACAGGATGGAGAACAGCCCTGTCCTGGGGAAGGACAGAAGACTCGGAGCAAGAAAGGCCGCCATTCAGACCTTCTGCGAGACCTAAAGGCCACAAGAAACACAACTGTACAGAACAGAAGGAGTAGAGAGAACTTCAGTAACGGCTTCAAGGGGAAGCTTGGAGCGCCAAGAGCACAGGATGTAGTTCCCAGGGTGGTACCGGGGGACGGTACAGAGGAACTAATGAGCCACTCCATGGAAGAAGGTCTTGACAGGCCCAAGAGGGGCCAGGGAACGCTGGAAGAGGATGGACAGCGCCGATGCATGACCCGTCAGGGAACAGAGTCCCAGTCCCAGGTCCAGGCCGGACTGGAGAAAAGACGGAACCATGGGGAGAGAAAGACAGAGTGGGTGAACGCCCAGCTCCCCAAAGAACCCCAGGTAAGAACCCTAAGTGCGATAAGAGATCCTGGCATGGCTGGGAGCGAACACTAGCGTGCCCGCTGGAATCGCCTGGTAAGCGGGAAAAAACCCAACATGATCAGGCGCAGACCAGTAACACGGGCAGAAGAGGCAAAACTGGTCCAGTCGGCCCCCGAGCAACGTCATCCTGTATCCACCCGAGGCGGGGGTGCAGAAGGGCTGACGGAAGGAACCAAAGGGGTCCGCCCAGCATTCGACAGATGCCAGGAGAAGACAGACCAAAGCCCATGTCGATGTTGCCACCAGAGGAAGGGGTACTACCGTCCCGGTGTGGGAGATTCGAGGACAATCTTGACCAAAGGGAAGTCCTCAGGCAAGGACAACATCAGGAAGGGATGAAGAAAAACTTTGCTGCAGAACGCAAGGTAGCTACTTTCAGTACAACAGGAAGGTAGTAGTTGCGGAAGCAAAAAAACGGCAGGTAAGGTAGAGAATAACCAACCCGAGACGGATGGTCAATACCGCAGATCTGAGTGAATGGATCACCAGAAACGGGAGTTAGAGGCCACGGCCTACTCGACAAGGGCTCATATGGCAAGGAATAGATGGCAAGTGTTGAAAGCACTATAGGGACCAAATGTAGGGACCCAGATCGAAGCCTGAAGGCCAAGTTATCGAGAAAGTAAGTCCACAGCATGACCATTGCCCAGAGTGGAAAAGCGCAATCTGCACCACAGTGGGAGGACAGAACGCGGCACACTCGGTAATTGTGCGCACAGCTCATACAGCCAGTACGAACGAGGGAGACGGTATGAGGCCACAAGAAACACCGGAACCATCCAAGTGGACAACCATGCTCTCCCCCGAGGGGAGAGCAGTGGACCCCTGAGGCCCGGCCGGGGCGGAAGCCGCATAGGAGGGATATCCCCCGAGCGGGAACCAAAACAGGGCCAGCAAGAAGCAGCAGTCGAGACAGAGGCCGGCAGAACACCCTCCGACCGAAGGGAGGAGTGGGTAACAGGGAAGTCATAGTAGGACAGCTCAAGGCAGAACACCGTCCTGAGGAGAGCAGCCCGAACCTGGCAGCAGAGCGGAACTGAAGCGCAGAGGCCACCCATAGGAAGGACTCATACTACACAGCATCCGAAGAGGAGAAAATGATAGTAGGCGAGGGAACCGTAGAGGCAACGTAGAATTCGAGGGGCGCTGCAGACAGCACTCTCGCCCATGTGACCGCCTGCTCAGGAAAGTAATACCGCGGGAGGACGAATGGTTACACATCCAGGAACAACTTCCCAGGCAGAAGGGGTAACGAACATGGCGGATACCGGCACAACGGAACCGCACGATACAGGCCAAACCTGAGAATGAGCACCGTCTAGCTCGGTGCAGTAGAGCAGAGTCTGTCCGGGTCAGGCAGAAGCAGTATGATCACTTCGGAGAAGAGTGTAAGGCCTGCGGCTAGCATCGTATGTCGCAGGAGGGAGGCATACGTACGAGCAGCCCCGTAAGCAGGGAGAAGGCCAACCATCACAGGAGGAGAAGGCCCACACAGCTCAAACAACGCACAGAGCGCACAATAACGTTTACTCACTGCGAAATAGTCACTCAGCGAAGGTGGCCCGCCACACAGAGTCCCACATCATCTATGGAAGTGCAAAGTGCCGATTGGAAGGAAGCCATGCACAAGACTAGTACGGTATGCGACGGAACACAAGCAGTCCGCCCGGTATGGGGGGAATGTACCTGGCAAGCATTGCATGTGGCAGGAGTGCAAAAGCCCGCCCTAAAAGGGGGGATGCACAAGGCCAGTACCGACTTCATAGAAGTAGGACATACTGTATTCCGCCCAGAAGGGGGTCATGCACATGGCCGCACCGTAACTAGTAGGAACGCAGGAGGTCCGGCTAGAGAAGGGGGACATGCACAGGGTTATTCTCGTATTAAGTAATGGTACAGTACAGTAATCCGCCCAAGACCGAATGTCGTGAGAGTGCAACTACTTCCGCCAACTAAGGGGGATATGCACGAGTCCAGCACAGCATGTACAGGACAGCCGTGAGGCTCGTAAGCGTGCAACAAACCGCCCATGGAATGAGGGGTGGTCATGCAGAAGGCCAGAGCAGCTCACGCATGGAAGAGGGTATGCTCATGTCAGCAAGCTATCTGGTGAGAAAGCAGCATTCCGCCCAGGAAGGGGCGTTATGCACATGGCTAGCATCGTATCCAGTGAGAGTGCAAGCACCCAGCCAATGGAAGGGGGTCATGCACATGGCCAGCAACTCACCGGCGAGAGAACAACCACAGCCTGTGGGAGTGTATGTATGCCGCCTGGGGGAAGGATGCCCATGGCCGGCCGCGAAACCAGGGAGAGTGCAGCATACCGCCCATGGAAGGAGGTCATGCACATGGCCGGTAGCAAATCCAGTGAGAGTGCAGCATACCGCCTATTGAAGTGGGTCATGCACACGGCCGGGAGCGAATCCAGTGAGAGTGCAGCATACCGCCTATGGAAGGGGGTCATGCACATGGCCGGCAGCGACTCCAGTGAGAGTGCAGCATACCGCCTATGGAAGGGGGTCGTGCACATGGCCGGGAGCGAATCCAGTGAGAGTGCAGCATACCGCCTATGGAAGGGGGTATGAACATGGCCGGCAGTGAATCTAGCAAGAGTGCAGCATACCGCCTATGGAAGGGGGTATGAACATGGCCGGCAGTGAATCTAGCAAGAGTGCAGCGGTCCGCCTATGGAAGGGGGACGTGCACATGGCCAGCACCGTATCTGGTGAGAATGCAGTATTCCGCCTATTGAAGGGGGGTAATGCACATGGCCGGCAGCGTATCCAGTGAGAGTGCAGCGTTCGCCTATGGAAGGGGAACGTGCACATGGCCAGCACCATATCCGGTGAGAGTGCAGTATTCCGCCAACGGAAGGAGGGGTTATGCACCCGGCCGGCAACGAATCCAGTGAGTGCAGCGTCCGCCTATGGAAGAGGAACGTGCACATGGCCAGCACGGTATCCAGTGTATGAAAGGGGGGGGGGGCGGTCATGCACATGGCCAGCCCGCAGTCAGGAAGAGTGCAGTGTTCCGCCTATGGAAGGGGGTCATACACATGGCCAGCACTGTAACTGGAGAGGGGCCGTATCCCGGGAGAGGGCAAGGGTCCGCCTAGAAGGAGAACATGCACCTGGCGCAGCCGGGGAGCGCGATATGCCACCTATGGAGGGGGGGGGGGCCATGCAGATGGCCGACACTACTGCGATCAGGCTGCAGCGTCCAGCGCAGCTATTCCGTTATTTATTCATTCACTTTCTCTCTCTCTCTCTCTCTCTCTCTCTATATATATATATATATATATATATATTTTTTTTTTTAAATACAGCCTCTCTGAGGCAGGAAGGGGCCACCATATAGGGACAGCCTCCCATACAGGCCCCTATAGAGGAACCAGCCCCAGGAGATGACCGGTACCGGAAGGGTTAACTGGGATCCAGCCTGGGCGGAGCCGCAATCCTCTGGGGGAGGAGGAACCTCCAGGCGGGAAGAATTCGCGCCTGAAGGAGGTCCCGCCCCCCCCCAACTAAGGCCAGAATTGCGGCCTAGTAGGGCGTGAAGCCGGGGCCTAAATTTTATGGCAACCGGCCGACCGGAGGTGTCGGCGGTCGGTGACGGGAGGGACTCGGAGCGGCGCGAGGCGCCCCAGGTACATGCCGGTCATGGGTGCCCAACCCGCCTGCCAGGAAGTCAGGGACCAGAGGAAGGAGGGCCGGGATTGCGGCCTAGTAGACCGCGGAGCCGGGGCCTAAATTTGCAGCACCCGCCCGACCGGAGTAAGGGGAGGCCGTTAAGGAGGCGCTACAATGCGCCCTGCGGCGCTCTGCGGCCGGCCGGCCAGTAGAGTGGAAGTGTCAGGAGCGCCATATTAGGAGCTTTATGCTCCCAGATTCAAGGTAATGGATGATCCACTGGGGAGAAGTGGGGGCCCCCTGAGGATGTGGCCCCTGCGGGGACTGTTCTTGAGGAGAGACCGAGACTTGTGTAGGTGTGCAGCTGAAATGGGTCAGAACACAGGCTGCTGCCCTGTCCGCCATGCTTTACACTGCATAAGGGGGAAAATAATGGCAGGTGTCTCCCAATAAAGGGGCTATGGGATGCGTGCACATGGCCAGCACCGTGCCTGTTGCCTGGAGAGGGGAGAGGGAACTTCAGGCAGGATCCCCAGAGTTAATGTCCTTGTGCCCTCAGGTCCTGAGTAGAGGGTGAGGGGGTGAGGGGGGGCGGAGACGTAAGGCTGGAAAAGCCACTATCTCACCATCAAATGTCTTCACCCTCAGTCCGTTCCAGCAGGGTCGCCCCTTCAGCTACCAACACCGTAGTGGCGGGACGCTGGAAGAGGGACTTGGCATGCGGGCGACCCTTGCGCTGGCGGGATGTAGGGGAGCTAGTGCTGCCCAGATCCACCTTGCCTTCTGTGGGGGAGGCAGCAGTGCGGATTATCGGCACTGGCGCAGCTCAACCCCGGGAGAACAGAGAGGTCTAGTGCGTCTCTGTTGTCCCAGATGATCTGGAAGAAAAAGAAAAAACTAAAATAAAAATGACAAGGAGAAAACAACCCTGCAGAGCAGGGAGTGTCTTGCCTCCTTGGACACGCAACTGGCAGTCTCTCACTTCAGGCTGAGGGTATAGCTGCTGGAGGAGGGGCTTCACAGTTTCTACTTCGTGTCACGCCTCCTAGGGAGCTGAGCTATACCCAAGGTCTTCTGTGTCCCCCAAGGAAAATGGGCGAGAAAATGCCTTTTTTTTAACATACGTTTAATTTATTAATAAAAATGAACTTTTAATAATAGAAATAAAACATTTCAGTTTGGCTAAGGAATCAAATTAAAAATATCAGTTGTGTCGCCTTTCTTATTTAGTTAACCCAGGGCAGATACACAAATGATAAGCCAAGGGAGACTGGCAACCGCGCGCTGGTGCCAGCTCCTCTCTTATTGCCTTGTCTCTGATGACATTTCTGGCATCTTCAGGGGAACAGGCACTCACTGCCCATTCCCCCAAAGACGCCAGAGATACTGGCGAAACATGTCAGGGGGCAGTGTTTAGGGGATTTTTTAGAACAGGAGTGACGCTTTTCTGAAGGTTATCAGAGACGAGGCAATAAGAGAGGAGCTGGCACCAGCACGCGGTTACCAGTCTCCCTTGGCTTATCATTTAGGTATCGGTCCTGAGATAACAGCGCTTATACTAAATAAGAAAGACAACAAAGAAAGGCAACACAACTGATATTTTTAATTTGATTCCTTGGCCAAACATATGTTTTATACCTCTTATTAAAAGTTAAGTTTTAGTGTACTGTCACACTTGCAGCAGAGTGATCCGGCAAGCAGTTCAGTCGTCGGAATGCATTTGTAGACGGATCCGGACCCGTCTCACAAATGCACTGCAAGAACAGATCCGTCTCTCCGCTTGTCATGCGGATAGACGGACCCATCATGTATTTTTTTTTTTTTTTACAGTTTTTAAGGTCCTTAAGGTATTTCTAATGCCGGTGTTCTATAAAAAAACAAAAACAAAAAAAAAAAACCTTACCTCGTTTAAAAACCTTACCCCTCGTGACTTTCAGTGATGCGGTTGCACCGGACATGACGTCGAGGAGGGGGTGTGCGCCTTAGCTCGCTTAAGGGAAAAGTACAGGGAGAATCGGCCACCGACTGCGCATGTGCACAAGCACGCGCGGCAATGTAAGCCAACACAGCCTGAGTCGCGGACTCCGCACGTGCACCCTCAGGGTAAGGAGATCTGATGCTCTTTTATCTTGTGAAATCTCCTTACCCCCACACGGCGCACACCCTCTCCTCGACGTCATGTCCGGTGCGGCCGCGTCACCGGAAGTCAAGAGGGGTAAGGTTTTTTAACGCGGTAAGGTTTTTTGATAGAACACCGGATCCAGCACTAATACATTTCAATGTAAATTAATGATCCGGCATTCCAGCAACTGATACGGCATTTTGGACGGAGATAATACTGCAGCATGCGTCGGTATTATCTCCGTCCAAAACGCCGTTCAGTGACTAAACTGAAGACATCCTGATGCATCCTGAACAGATTTCTCTCCATTCAGAATGCATTAGGATAAAACTGATCAGTTCTTTTCCGGTATTGAGCCCCTTTGACGGAACTCAATGCCGGAAAAGAAAAACGCTAGTGTGAAAGTACCCTTATTAATAAATTAGGCATATGCTAAAAAAGGCATTATTAGTCTAATGACTATTTGTAACTAAATATGTAAAGAGCTTTACATAAAAAAAAATTCAAGACACAATCGCTAAATATGGAATCTAATGTATGCAGCTGGCTATTTTGACACAGTGCACAAGTAATTCCCTTGTAGACATTACCTCTTGAGAATGTTCTGGTTAGTTAAACACTGCACGTAGATTTTGTTGGGAGATACGACATGACTGATGAACACATCAAGCTCTTTTCGTTCAAAGGAAGAAGCGTTATCCATGCACGTTTCCACAGTGTCCAATAATATGTCCGGATCCCATACTTCTTTCAAAGGCAAATGATGCTCACTGGTGTCTGATGTGCTTAATAGAGAAGAAACATCCAGCGAATAAATCCTCCAGGTCCACTAGTGAAATAATAGCTGGTGACCCAGTTCAGACAGAACTTTTTATGATTAGGTCGCATCCACAGTGTGCAGTCTGAGAAACACAGATCATGTGTCAGCCGCATCTCCTGGACCGACTGCGGCTCATCTGACCCGAACTTACTGCATGGTAGTGATCTATGATCCAGTGAAATCCTATCTGACCATTGGTCTATTGTACTGTACTCATCATAGTAGTACAGTACAATAGATCCACAGTCAGATAGAAACTCACTGCATCATAAATAACTATGATGGAATAAGAGCCACTGTCACTATGGGAGATGAGGCAGAAACATGGGCCATGTTTCCCAGACTGCACACAATTGTGTGCATGCATCCTAAGGGTCCATTCACAGGACCGGACCGTATGTGTTTCACGTTTTTTTGCGGATCCATTGTAACAATGGCTATCCTTGTCCACAAAATGGACAAGAATAGCCACGGACGCATTTTTTCGGCTCGGGTGCATTCACTTCAAAAGGGTTGCAAAAGATGCGGACAGGATTCTGTGTGCTGTCTGCATCCGTTGCTCCATTCAGTGGCCCCGCAAAAATTACAAGTCATGTCCTATTCTTGTCCATTTGAGGACAAAAATAGGCATTTCTATAAAGGGCCGTCTGTTCCGTAAATTGCGGAAGGCACACGGGCAGCATCTGTGTTTTGCAGATCCGCAATTTGCAGACCGCAAAACACGGAACGTTCGTGTGAACAAGCCCTAAGAGTGCATTCAAACCGTATCTGTTTTGCAGCCTGCAAATCCCAGTTCTGCAAAATACAATGCTGTCCATATCAATAAAAGATAGAACTATAATAGTGCCTATACTTTGCTGCAAAATGCGTACCCATTGAAATCAACGAGTTTGAAAAAAAAAAAAGGAGATTTTTTGTGAAACTCACCTGTAAAATCTTTTTCTCGTTGTTTCCATTGGGGGAAACAGACCATGGGTATAGCTTGAGGTATTAGTAGGAGGGACACTATGCAAAAGAAAGAGCTCCTCCTCCTCGGGCTATATACCCAGGCTCCAGCAGGAGAAACTCAGGCGTTGCAAAAGCAGTAGGAGAAGGAGAAGAACCAATAATGGAAACCATCAAACCAAAAGCCATGAGGCCCAACCACAACAGAACAGAACCCCTCCTGTAACAAGCAGAATGGGCGGGAGCTGTGTCCCCCCAATAGAAACAACGAGAAAAAGATTTTACAGGTGAGTTTCACAAAAAATCTCCTTTTCTCGTACATTCCATTGGGGGACACAGACCATGGGACGTCCTAAAGCAGTCCATGGGGTGGGAAAAAACATCAACACCGCCAGGAGTAACGTCCAACTGTCAAAGAGGAACCACAGCCTGCAAAACCTTGCGGCCCAAGACAGCATCAGCTGAGGCCAGCGAATGTAACTGGTAAAACTTCAGAAAGGTATGTAAGGACGCCCAGGTAGCCGCCTTACACAACTGAGACGCAGAAGCCCAATAGCGCCTTGCCCAGGAAGCTCCCACCGCCCTAGAGGAGTGAGCAGAATCTGTGACGGGAGAACCTCGCCCCGAGCGCGATAAGCCGCGGCGATAGACGAGCGGATCCATCTCGCCACAGTGACCTTGGAGGCCGCCAGGCCCTTACGAGGCCCCTCTGGAGTCTGGATGGCGAAAGGAGGCAGTAGCCTTCAGATACACCTTCAGGGCCCGGACAACATCCAGGGAATGGAGAGCGCGCTCCTTAGGATTTGCTGGAGAAGGACAAAAGGAGGGCAGAACAAGATCCTCATTAAGGTGGAAAGGGGATACCACCTTTGCCAAAAAGGATGGAACAGGACGGAGCACCACCTTATCCTGACGAAAAACCAGAAAAGGCTCCTGGCAGGAAAGAGCGGCCAGCTCAGATACTCGCCCAATGGAAGTTATGGCCACAAGGAAGACCACCTTCCAGGTAAGAAGAGTCAGGGAGACCTCCCTCAGAGGCTCGAAGGGAGCTGACTGGAGAGCGCAGAGGACCAAATTGAGATCCCACGGAGACAAAGGGGGACGTACGGAGGGGCCGAACGTGCCACCCCCTGCAGGAAGGTCTTCACCCAGGAGAGCGAGAGATCTCTGAAAAAGGACTGCCAAGGCCGAAACTTGGCCCTTCAGGGAGCTCAGGGACAGCCCCAGCTCAAGGCCGGACTGAAGGAAAGAAAGTATCACCGGAATGGAAAAAACGAAGGGGAGGGAACCCCGAGTTCACACAAAAAACCCGGAAGGCCCTCCAGGTATGGTAGTAAATCCTGAAGGAAGCCGGCTTCCTTGCCCTGATCATGGTTCTAACTACAGAATCCGAGAACCCCCTCAGTTACAGGATGGCAGTTTCAACAGCAACGCCGGTAAACGAAGCGACCGTAAATTCCGGTGGAAGAGCGGTCCTTAAGACAGGAGATCTTCACTGTCGGGAAGAGGCCATTGGGCGTTCGCCAGCATCCGAGCGACTTCCGAGAACCATGCGCGACGAGGCCAATCCTGGGTGATGTAAACGGTAGGAATCCCTTTCGCATTGATCTTGCGCAGAACCTTCGGCAGCAGAGTAAGTGGAGGGAAGACCAAGAGGTGGCTGAAGTCCTGCCACGGAGAGACCAGCGCGTCCACCCCGTACGCCTTCGGATCCCGAGAGCGAGCCAGGAACACCGGAACCTAATTGTTGTGCCTGGACGCCAACAAGTCCACGTCCGGACGGCCCCACCGGTGACAGACGTCTTCGAATACGTCCGGATGCAGAGACCACTCGCCCGGATCCAATTTGTTGCGGCTTAGGAAGTCCGCTGCTCCAGTTGTCGACTCCCGGGATGTACATCGCAGACAACATCGGAACGTGAGACTCTGCCCACTGCAGGATCCTCCTCACCTCCTGCATCACCACCCGGCTGCGGGTCCCACCTAGGTGGTTAATGCAAGCCACAGCCGTGGCATTGTCTGACTGAATCCGCACCGGACGGCCGGCAAGGAGAGGAGTCCAATGGGAGAGGGAGTGAAAAATCGCTCTGAGGTCTAGGATGTTGATCGGGAGGCGGGATTCCGCTGCTGACCAAACCCCCTGAACAGTGAGGGACCGGAGAACGCCGCCCCAACCCAGGAGACTGGCATCGGTGGTGACTATCGTGCAAGAGACCGGGAGAAAGGATCTCCCCGATGTCAGAGTCGTAGGGGACAGCCACCAAGGAAGAGCTGCCCGAACCCGCAGAGATAGGCGGACGCGAGCGTCCAGACCCCGAGAGGTCCTGTCCCAGAAGTAAAGGATCTCCTGTTGTAGCGAACGGTGTAAAAATCGGGCATATGGCACGGCCTTGAAGGAGGCTACCATAAGACCCAGGAACCGCATGCACTCCCGGATGGAGAGGCACGGGGAGCACAGGAGGAGCGATACCGCCCCCTGGATCTGGACGGACTTGGAGTCTGGAAGATGCACTTTGGCAGCCGAGGTATCCAGGACCATCCCCAGGAAGGAGAGTGTTTGGGAGGAGAGGAGAGATTTTTGGGAAGTTGATCAGCCAACCAAATTGTTCCAGAGTCCGAACAGTGATCCGGACGCTGTCCTCGACCTGCGGAAGCGAGTGGGCTTTTATCAGAATGTCGTCCAGATAAGGCAGCAAAGTAATGCCACTGGACCGAAGAAGCGCCATGAGCGGCGCGAGGATCTTGGTAAAGACCCGAGGGGCAGTTGCTAACCCGAAAGGAAGAGCGACAAACTGATAGTGTCGGTCGCCAATGGCGAAGCGCAGAAAATGTTGGTGACATTCTGCGATAGGGACGTGCAGATAGGCGTCCTGGATGTCTACGGATGCGAGGAACTCCCCTGGAAGCCGAGAAGCAATAACGGAGCGGAGGGACTCCATACGAAACCTCCGCACCCGCAGAAACTTGTTGAGCAGCTTCAGATCCAGGATCAGACGCACCGACCCCTCACGAACAGGATTGAATAGAAACCTGTGCCTTGTTCCTCTGGGGGAACTGGGGCAATTATCCCCCGTCTAGACGGGAAGAGACTGCCCTAAAGAGATTTGAGGTTTGGGCTGGAACCAACGAAACGTGAGAAGGGAAAAAAAAAACATTTCGGCGGTCCTGAACGTGAGTCCTCCAGACCTGTTGATAAGAGAGCAGGCGGCCCCCCACCGCAAGGGGTGGGGGCGTCCCATCCTGCGGAGGCCTGCTTGGGAGCAGCAGAACAGGCCGACTGCGCCTTCGGGCGCCAGGAAGGCTGGGGCTTAAATGAGGGCTTCTTGCGGGAGTCCTGAGACCCCACCGCGGAGGAAGCAGGCGACGCCCTGCTGGAAGAGAAGCGACGAAAGGACTGGTACCGGAAACCGGAAGACCTGGTCCGAAAGGGGCGCTTGGATCTGGGCTGGGGAAGATGCGTGCTCTTGCCTCCTGTCGCAACAGATATGAATTCGTCCAGCTGAGCCCCAAACAGTCTGGAGCCCCCAAAGGGAAGGTTAGCAAGGGAACGCTTAGAAGAAGCGTCAGCATCCCACACCTTCAACCAGACCTCTCTGCGCTGAATGACCGAGAGGGCAGAAATGCGGGCAAAGAGGGAACTAATGTCCATGGAAGCCTCGCATAGGAACATGGAAGCCTGAGACATTTGGAGAATCAAGTCCAGCGTGTCTGCAGACGCATCTTGTTCCGCCATTTCTTGGTGGTAGCGCTGTAACCACACTGAAAGGGCTCTAGCAACCTATGTGGAGACAAAAGCAGGCCGCAGGAACGTGCCTGCAAGAGAGAAAATGGATTTGGCAAGAGAATCCAGACGCCTGTCCACCGCGTCCTGCAAAGAAGAGCCGTCTAAGACAGGAAGGGCCGTATTTTTGGCTAATCTGGCTACCGGGGATCCACCTTAGGGGGAGAGACCACTTCCCCACACTATCTGCCGGAAAAGGATAAAGCATATCCATGCGATCGGGGGCAGAGAACTTTTGATGAGGGCGGTCCCAGGCCTTGAATATGACCGTGGAAAAATCCCCATGGACAGGAGTCTCAGGCTTTTTAGATGGAAAAAGGGGGAACTCCCGACTAGTGGAAGGAGGAGAATCCCCTTGGAGGTCAAAGGTGTCCCGGACTGCCGCTACTAAGTCAGCCACAATGGTGGAGAGCTTAGGCGGGGGGGTCCCGCTCCGTGACCTCGTCTGAGCCGGACACTTCCCTTCAGACTTGCGCTCCCTAGGAGTGGGAGAATAGTCTGCATGCGCCCCTAGACGAGGCGGGGGGAGGCTGCCGCTCACGCTGCCTCTTAGCGGTCGTGCGCCCTCTGCGGGGACCACTGAGTGGAGATGGAGTGGTTGGCGCCACAGGATTGGAAACTGCCACACAGTCCAAAAAGGACATGGCTGCCTTGGCAACTAAGGCCAAATCAGAGGCCGTGCTGGACATGACAGAAGCCCTGCGGGCACCACAGGCTCCCTAGAGACAGAGGAGGAACTGGGCTGAAGAGAAGGGGGAGAAGGGTGATCCTGACCGGGGACAGGGCGGGAGGAACAGGAACCAGAGACAGTTAATGGCAGAAGACACTCCTTACCGGACCCCATTGGGGTCCAAGAAGGGGTCTTGGCAGACTTAAGTGGGGCCCCAGACTAGGCATGATGGCTACACAAAAACAAGGACTTCTACAGATGCAGAATAAGGGTTAAAAACCCGTCCTACCATCCAGGCAACGCAGAGTTAACAGCGGAGGAGCCGGGAGCAGCCGCGATATGCAATGCTTGTCAGCAGGAAGCGAGAAGCCAGAGCGAAACGCCTAGGCTCCGCCCCTATGACGCATCCATGGCGGGAAGAGAGCACAGTCGCGCACTATATGAATATAATTCCTCCGGCGCCGAAAATGGCGTAGCGGGGGTTAATAAAGCGATCGGGTGGCGGAGGCCCCTTATAGAGCGGAGACCCGCCGCTGAAGAGTGCTGCCCAGGGAGGTAGGATCGGCGCCACTCAGAGCAATAAAGTGTGCCATAGTCCAGCAGGATGCCACCCAAAAGAACTCCCAGGTGCCTCCAAATGCCCCCCCCCCTCCCAGACGGCAAACAACCATTCCCCGATTCACCCAGACGGCCCATACGGGACGGGGAAGTACTTATCTGTCCTGCAGTCTTCTCCCTCTGAGTGGTACCAGCAGGGTTCACCCCTTCAGACGTCTGACTCCAGGAGTGCAGTGCTCTGGGTGGAGGGCAGCATAGGTGACCCAAGGGCTGGTGGGATACCGGAGCTAACAGGTCGAGCCCGGATCCACTTGTCTTCTGGGGGGAAATGGAGGCAGCCAGGCAGCGTCCCAGGAACGGCGGGCAGGCACTCCATGGGGGACCAGGAAAGTGCCACGCTGACCTGTGTCCCCATCTAGAAAGGAAAATAACAAACCGGAGTAGATAGTGAGCGTGTCAACCTCCTTCACTGGACACTAAGCAAAGACTGAGTTTCTCCTGCTGGAGTCTGGGGGTATAGCCCGAGGAGCTGGCTTACTGTAAAAAGAAAAAAAAATTGCCGCAGTGATCTAAACACCTCTGGTGTTGTTCCTCCCTACGATGTTCTGCTCGGACCTTGACCCGATGGCAGACCTAGGTATGGGACCCTTTACAATAAAAATACTTCAGCACTCCACATTGTATAACTATTCTCAGATGATTAAAAAAAAAAAAAACACTTACCACATTATATAAGACGCAACATTTTCCTCAACAAGCATAGTGTTAATGCTGTTCACTTCGCTTAGGGTAACATCAAACAGCTCCACAGATAGCTTGTTCTCGTGTAGAACACCTACATTAACAAATAACCGAGGAGAAATATCAAAGTGCTGGTCTCCATTCTGTCAGGTTTCCATTGCCTATTGAAAGCAGGAATAGTGTATTCTTGTCATAAAACGGAAGCCACCCATTGTAGATCAGTGGGATCGGTCTGGATATAATTTCAAATACTTGATGAAGCGAAATCCAAACATGTCAAATAAGCCCTCTATTGCAGACTGTAAAGGACAATGAGCCCCAACAGAAATGATCATCTACTATACATTTGCAATAATATTATTGCAATGAATACCGTACCTATTGAAGTACATCTCAGATGTTTATAGGAAGTGAGACCTTCAAACAGTAGACATGCCTCTGAGCTCCAGAGTCCAGCATTAAGAGGCTGAATATAAGCCAGCCTGCAGCTAATTGCCTATGAATATTAAAACACAAATATTAAAAGGTGGATAAAAAGCTAAATTGATAAAAAGTGTACAAGCTGCTGTAACCAAAATGTTTTAGCATCACTAAAAGGAAAAAAAAAAAGTAAAGACAAAAACATGGTACTGAATACAGATACATGGCAACTTCCTCCCAGTCACAATCACCATCCTGCCAATTTTTTACTGAAAAATGTATTTTATATTAACCTATATGTGAATATTCACTCCAAGAATTCTACTTCCTATCCAAAGTCATTAACATCCCCTTTGTCTAGTGTCTGGACTTTTACTATGGCAGAAAATCTCTCCTAACAACGGTTACAAACAAGAGAGGAGTGGTGGTACAGTTGGACAATTGACAT
Source organism: Bufotes viridis (assembly GCA_033119425.1). Taxonomy (NCBI): domain Eukaryota; kingdom Metazoa; phylum Chordata; class Amphibia; order Anura; family Bufonidae; genus Bufotes; species Bufotes viridis. The sequence continues at coordinate 468,882,738 of CM065591.1, forward strand.
GGATATTGTATTTCTCGTGTATCTTGATGGGTACCGTGGCCGGTAACACCGGTTGTTTATTTTCATGTAAAACCTTCAATAAAAAAACTATTGAAAGTAAGAGAGGCGTGGTGGTGGCTCAATTAGAGCATCACACATCCCCTATACCAGGGATGCTTTACCTGCGGTCCTCCAGCTGGTATAAAACTACAACTCCCACCATGCTCTGCTGTAGGCTGCCTGGGCATGCTGGGAGTTGTGGTTTTGCAAAAGACGTAGGGCCGCAGGTTGGGAATCCCTGCCCTATGCTATTCCAGTAGTGGCAGGTAAGGGCTTCTCACAATGGTCTTTTGGGGGTTTAGTTTGTACAACACTCTGCCCCCTACCTTGTGTGTGTGTGCATATAAATAAATATATATATAAAAATAAATATGTATGTGTATATATATATAGGTGATTGGAACAAGTGACCCAGTGAGGTCACGGAAGGTCCTTCACCCCCTTCCCGGCTGAATACAGAACAGAAGACCGGTAAGCGGCTGCTACGCGATCAAATGGAGGGGGTAAGTTTATGTTTTTATTATTTTTAACCCTCTAGTGCCCTTTTTACTTTGCATTCGCTATTGAGAATGCTATTATTTTCCTTTATAACTATGTTATAAGGGAAAATTATGGCAGTTGGGATATGAAGAGAAAGACTTGCAGGCTTGTATTGGCTAATGCAGGTCATTTTTTGGGAATATCTCAGGAACGGTACATCCTAGAGAGCTGACACCCCCACAAGATTTATTTCCAGGTAGCAAGGGATGTGTATACCAACGTTAAAATTGATGGTTGCATTTTTGCTTGATCGCGGAACATACATACGCACACACATATATACATCCTTCTTTATATATATATATATATATATATATATATATATATATAATTTTATTTTTTTTTATTCCATCTCCCTTCTAGTTTTGACTCCATCCTTAGGGTATGTTCATATCGCTAATATTTTACACAGATTTCAAGGTACATTCCACGCCGACAACCGTAACACTTGGTTTCCAATGGGAATCAGCGCTGCCATTCAAATGGCGGCAGATTTAAAATCCATATCAGGAAGGGAGATGTCATCTCTTGGTGCAGCAGGTGTTCACACTTGGTTTAGGCCTGTTGAATGGGGCAAATCTGCGGTCGGATGTGGAATAAGCTACAAAGCTGCGACAGAACTTCTAGGGTCAGCTTTCAAATTCTGTCACAGATTCCATGGACAATAAATGTCGGATTTTTCTGACATTTAAGCCACGTGAATGCTGGTTAAATCAACTTTATGCTATCTAGCTTATATTCAAGTGTGTCAGTATACAATTATAATTAATGTCATTATAAACTGCTGGATTGGGAGTTCTATTCGTGTATGTCTATTGCGTGTCATTCTGTCAGTTATTCCACACCTCCACCCACTAATATAATGAGGTTACCTTGGAGATCATCTCTTCACTGTAAAGAGGTGTCATTAATGTATAATTGTGGAGAGAGGGACAAGTTTTAGTATTTCATTTCAAATATGTCCCCAGCGGCGGGTGCATGACATTTGGGGTTATGCACCACACCAATAGCTTACTTTCACACTAGCATTTTTGCTGGATCCGGCAGGGTTTAGCAAAAACACTTCCGTTACTGATAATACAACCATCTGCATCCGTTATGAACGGAACCGGTTGTATTATCTGTAACATTGTCAAGACGGATCAGTCATGAACTCCATTGAAAGTCAATGGGGGACGGATCCGTTTTCTATTGTGTCAAAGAAAACGGATCCGTCCCCATAGACTTGCATTGTGCTCCACATCCCAGGATGGAAAGCAAACACCAGCATGCTGCGGTTTGCTCTCCGGTATGAGACTGGAACGGAATGCATTTTGGAGCACTCCGTTCTATTCAGTTACATTTTGTCCCCATTGACAAGGGATGGGGACAAAACAGAAGAGTTTTTTTCCGGTACTGGGACCCTATGACGGATCTCAATACCGGAAAATATTAACGTTAAGTATAATAGTAGCCTTAGGCCTCACACTAAGTATATTATAGTGTATTGCTATTGGCCTTTTGATTTGCATATAGGTCTTTATGCCTACAATATAACTATGTAGGTTGAAAAGAGTTTTCTGGGATTTTTTAATTTATTATCTTATCTTTTGGGTAGGTCATCAGTATCTAATCAGTGCTCGCAGTAGCAGCTCAGTCTAGGCCATGTGATGACACATTCATCAGTAAAGTGGCCTAGGCACAGCTCAGCCCCACTGAAGTTAATGGACTGCGCTGCGTTACCAAGCACAGCTGCTATACACTGTACAGCGCTGTGCTTGGTGAGCCTAGGTGTCGGATCCCCACCGATCAGATACTGATGACTTAGGCTACATTCACACAAACGTATTTTGTTTCTGTGCCCATTTAGTTTTTTTGCGGATTGGATGCAGACCCATTCATTTCAACAGGTCCGCAAAAAAAATGCGGACAGCACACCATGTACTATCCGCATCTGTATGTCCGTAGCCCCGCAAAAAAGATGGAACATGTCCTATTCTTGTCCATTTTGCTGATAAGGATAGGCATTGTTACAATGGATCCGCAAAAAAAACAAACTGATGCCATATGGAACGTCATCCGTTTTTTTTTTTAAATTTCGGATCCGCAATTTGTGGACCACAAAACACATACTGTCGTGTGAATGTAGCCTTAGGGTCCATTCACACGTCTGTGTGTATTTTGCGGATCCACGGATCTGCAAAACACGGACATCGGCGATTTGCGTTCCGCAATTTGTGGACCGCACATCGCCGGCACTACATAGAAAATGCCTTTTCTTACCTGAAATTGCGGACAAGAATAAGACATGTTCTATTTTTTTCGGGAACGCAATTGCGGATCCACAATTGCAGACCCGGCCGGGACATAGTCTGTCCCCATTGAAATTAATGGGTCCGCAATTCCGTTCCGCAAAATGCAAAACAGAATTGCGGACGTGTGAATGGACCCTTATCCTGAGGATAGGTCATCAATTAATAAATCCCGGACAACCCCTTTAAAGGGCATCTGTCAGCAACACCCCCATTGCGCCTAGGGGCTCATTTGCACATATCAAAACATGTTTCTCAGCAATGCGGGCACATATGAACATGGGATCAACACAGATGCCAAGCGCACATGTAACAGGTCAGCCGGTGTCATGGGGACAGATCTGCTGACAGATGCGCTTTAAATATATGTATAAATGTAACCTAATTAATACATAATAGACATTAATAGATTCATCTTTAGAGTGTTTCCTCAGAACAAACAGTATTTACCTTGCGTGGTAACGCCATGAATTCTTCCTTTAAACGTCTCAAACCTGCAACATCAACTTTGGCAATATTGCCAAAGTCAACGTACCTTATGATAGCTTCTTGAGAATTAGGTAAAGCTGGAAAAAGATAATTAAAAAAAGCAATAAAAACCCCTGTACCGAATCTGGATATACCCAATAGCATTTACCCCACTCCCAACTGTATAGGACCGCAATGTACTTGAATATAATTTAAAAAACACACGCTCTACAACAGGGGTAGGCAACCTCCGGCACTCCATCTGTTGCGAAACTACAACTCCCAGAATGCCCACTTGCTCTGCCTTATTCAGAACTCCCCACAGAAGTGAAAGGAGCATACTGGGAACTGTAGTCTAAGAGATCTTTTAAAATAAAGCTATCAATGTGATACTAAAATATAATGGTGGGTAACATTATCAGTAAAAATCCCCTAGACTGCCAAGCACGGGACTGAACGTAAATCACTACCTGTTTCTGCAGTCACATGACCTCTGTCAGTGCTGCGGTTGGTGGAGAAGGATCATGTGGTACTGTCTGGTGTCAGAGAGGAGAGGTCATAAAAAGGATCATACCGTCGTCCTCATCCAATCAGCAGCACTGGTAGATATCACGTGACACCTGCAGAACGGCTTTATTTTCAGCACATTATTTGGCAAGGTACCACGTAGATCTTCCTAATCATCATCGCCGTCTAAGGGTATTTTCATACTAGCGTTTAAGTTTTCCATAATCGAGTTCTGTCATAGGGGCTCAATACCGGGAAAAAAAAAACGCTTTCGTTTTGTCCCCATTCATCGTCAATGGGGACAAAACTGAACTCAATGGAATTCACCACAATGCATCCTATTCCGTTCCCATACCGGAGAGCAAACAGCAACATGTTGTATTTTGCTTTCCATCCTGGGATGCGGATGCAAAACAGATCCGGCATTACCCCAATGCAAGTCAATGGGTACGGATCCGTTTTCTCTGACAATCCGCCACAATAGAAAAAGGATCCGTCCCCCATTGACTTTTAATGGCGTTCATGACGGATCCGTCTTCGCAATGTTAAAGATAATACAACCGGATCCATTCATAACGGATGCACACAGTTGTATTATCAGTAACGGAAGCGTTTTTTCTGGAACCTGCCGGATCCAGCAAAAACGCTAGTGTGAAAGTAGCCTAAGCAAGAAGAGTATGCCCCTGCACTGGCTATATTTTCATATTTGTATCTAATACAGAAATATCTTTAGTCTTGAGAAAAATGACAGCTTACTTGTGCTCGGCTGAGCTCGACTACATTATGCCAAGATAATCTTACCCACAATTTCTGCTCTGTACCAATAATCATCTTCAATATCATATTTAGCAATGCAAGGTTGACCCTCCACTGGGTACAGAATTTGCCAGTCCTCGGCGTCTTTGCTGTTGTACACTTCCTGAATCCTGTTCACAATGTCTACGTAATCTGTTCCACCCACCTAAAGACGGTCAAGATGTAAAATAAGAAGAATTAATAAAACCACAAGACAGAACGAAGTCATGCAAATGCATTGGAAGGACAACATACATTTTAAGGATTTGTTTTTTGAAGGGTGGCTGCAGTCTTAAAAACTTTAGACATATCATGTGGGGGGTGCTTGTCACCTTTCCCCTTTTCCTTACCTTTTTATTTACGATTCCCTCCTTTTTCTCACTGATATTACTATATTGTAATGTTTCTATTCCCTGTTTCCTTGTATCCCTATGTTGTGGGACTACAAGGTCTACGCAGGCTTATATTAATGATAAATGTTTGATAATAAGATACACAACGCATATTCCTGTATGTAACATTTTATTTCTTTATTGAAAACAAAATATATATAAAAAAAAAAATATAAAAAAAATAAAAACACACAAGAAGACAAGTGCTCACCCAAATACTCTCTGCCCCCACTAGCTAAGAATGGGCTCAATACAAAGCGTGTGAGGCAGTCTTTAGCTACTGAGGGCTGACAGCGGTCGGCTGAGCTTCTGCCTCATTATTTTAGTGATCTTTGTGGGTCTCAGCACCAGGAATCTCACCAAAACTGTTCACAGTTCAACATTTTTTTTGAGACGATAATTGCACTTTAAAAGGGGTTGTACCATGACAACAATCTATGCCCTTTTTACAAGATTGGGGGAAGTGTCTGATCGGCGGGTATCCAAGCTCCCGATCACTAGAATGAGGCATGCATGTTCAACGCCACATTCAACTCTATAGGAGTGCTTGCACTTGGCTATGTAGAGCAGTTCCATAGAGATGAATGCATGTCTGTCTGCTGCTCCATTCCAATAGGGGACACAGGCCCCATTCTAGTGATCAGGGACCCTGTAGTCAGACCCCGCAGATCAGACACTGATCCCCATTCTGTGAACGGTACATGAGTTGTTCTCATGGGACAACCCCTTTAAATGTACAACCAAATGTCACTTGGACAAACATTTGTGACTACAGCATGTTAGAAAAGGGGAGTACAGTCTTTGTTAAATTCCCCAATGGATCAGAATAGTTAAATTTAGTAGATTTTCATTTACTAAACTTACCACATGGATATAAAAGTCTGAAGGATCATTCATATGGCAAACAACGACAATATCTTCGGTTATGTCCTTGGGTAATATAGGATCTTTGTAATAAATCATGGTTTTGGTTCTTAGTGCATGAGAGGGAAACCTGGAAATAGGTCAACACATTTTGAAAAAGGTGTGGACAAATCTTAAGGAGCCAGCAAAAGACACACTATTGAGTCCACACAAACTGCTTAATGAGCCACTACCGCCTGGACAGCTACTACTACGGTACAGTAACACCGTACTCTTTCTTTCAGTGCATAACACAGCAGCCCCACTCCCCTCACTATCCTCCCAGTGTGTCTCCTAGAACTGGAAAAATAGAGGAGCAAACTGGGATCATCCCCATCAATGAATGGTAGGCAATAGTGTTTCACGATGAAAGCAAGTTCTGCCTTGGTACTAATAATGACCACATCACAAGTCACACGAGTGCTGGAGAGCGTGTACTGCTATCATGCATAATGTGGAGACACAGCAGGTGTTGTGGTGTGGGCACCATTAGCCACCATGCCCATTACCATCTGGTATTCGTAAAGGGAACATTGACCAGCCTTTCGTATGCCCAGGTCATCATTAAACCCATCCTACTGCTTTTTTGATTTAGGAGACGTGGTGTTCCTACAAGACAAAGCCCACGCTACACAATAGGCTCTTCAGGATATCCAGCAGCTTCCCTCGCCAGCTCCATCACCAGATCTCTACCCCATTGAGAACGTATGGGACATGATGGGACAACAGATCCCCCATGCACGGCAGCTAACCGCCTTGGCTGAACTACAGGTCCAGAATGGCAGCCTGTTATCACATCCAGGGGACACGCTATCCGGTATTAATGTGACCCTGCCTCAACATATACCCTGCTGCAGAACTCAAAATAAGGTAAGGGCTGCTCCACCTTGGTTGTGTGATCATTGACCAAGCACCACTAGCAGTTTACACTTTGTCAATCCCAGCTCAATTACATTAGGGCTCTTTCACACGAGCATGTCCCTTGAGGGAACCACACTCCGTGTAAGAGAGGGATCATGCGTTCTGGACTTAGGAAGTGCACGGCACTATCATGATTGATAATGCTGTGTGCCTCTGCCTGACTATTCTGTAAAGGAATCTCTGACATAAAGCTGTCAGTATGATTCTGTTAATGAAGGGTCAGGCAGAGGCACACAGCATTATCAATCATGATAATGCTGTGCATTTCCTAAATCCAGAAGGAACAATCCCTCTCTCACACAGGATGCGATTCCCGCAAGGGACACGCTCGTGTGAAAGAGCCCTTAGTGCTCCGTGTGTTCTTGTTACATTTTCTGGCAGTGCATATTTGAACTGAGACTGATGGGCAATACAAGGGCTGTTTGTTGCCTGTAGGGCATTTATACTTGAATAGAAGGCATGACTAACGGACAGGATAAGGCTGTCTATATGTTTAACATTATGGAAGAGTGCAGGATCTGACTCAGGATCAGAGTCCATGGTGAATCCACACTGGAGGAAGGAGAGTAACATGGAGAAGAGGGACAATCTGATAAGGTGACCTGAGACGTGATCAGGCTAATAAGGTAGCCCAAGGCAGACAGGTGGAGCCCCAGTGGGTTAACAAGAACGATCATGCAATGAGTCCTTTCCAAGCTGTCCCGACTCACCCAAGAAGGAAGAGTTAAAGGCGACTTTGAATTTCCATTTTTCCACAACTGTGGATAAAGAAAAACTGGAGACAATGAGAGCTGGAGGTGGGACAATGTGACCCCGGGCAAAGGTGGTTTACCCTTGTGTTAGCTCAAGGTGTTTACTTTTAAATATGGAGGAGTCCCATAGAGACTGGAGTGGAGAACAACCTAATAAACTCACTAAACAAACACGGAAAGGGGTCCATTTAGAGAGGAACCATTGTGACAAGAGGGGGCTTTGAGTGGAGGGGAAGACTACTCCCTACAGTTTGTATGCAACTAGGCTAGGGAAAACAGCCTAAAGAGTAGACAGAGTCAGAGTCTACCAGAATGAGGGTGAAACATGTTAACAGCCACAGCACATCATTCTGAGGATTAAAACCCAAAAGGAAAGAGGTTCCTACGCTCTGTGTGTAATGCCCCAGAGTGGCATTACCACCTTTTGCACCTCCCCACTATCTCCTATGGTTAATCATGTGTACTTATTGTCAGGTCCTGCATTATGTGTATCTGTATTTCTGATTTTATAACTATTTTAATGTAATGTGCCTGGTTCACCAGCAGGTGGCAGCAAGCTAGTCAGAGCTAGTTTGCCTAGAGTGGAACCTTATATCCATTCTAGCACCCTCTAGAGAGAGAGAGGAGTTTAGTTAGTGAAGGGCTGAGTAGAGAATTCCCCCCTTGGGAAGGCAGCAGCCCCTCGTTCCCGCAGCCCCTCATCCTGCAGAAGTGAGTTCAGAATACCCCCTGCAAGGGGGAAGGCTGTGTTCCAGCCAGCAAGGCCGAATGCCTCCACAGTCAGGAGTAAAGATTCCCTGAATAAAGACAGATCCAGATAAAGATAAGAATTCCAAGGATTAAGATACAGATAATGACAGAGTCAGACTACAGAAAGCCAAGTACAGCAGCAAAGGAAAAGTTTCTATGTAAGGCTACTTTCACACTGGCACTTTGATTTCCATTTGTGAGATCCGTTCAGGGATCTCACAAGCGGTCCAAAACGGATCAGTTTTGCCCTTACTGCATTCTGAATGGATAAGGAAACGCTCAGAATGCATCAGTTTGCCTCCGTTCAGTCTCTATTCCGCTTTGGAGACGGACACCAAAACGCTGCTTGCAGCATTTTGGTGTCCGTCTGACTAAACTGAGCCAAACTGATCCGTTTTCACTGACACAATAGAAAACGGATCCGTCCCCCATTGACTTGCAATGGTGTTCAAGACGGATCCGTTTTGGCTGTGTTAAAGATAATACAAACTGATCCGTTCTGAACGGATGCATGCGGTTGTAATATCTGAACAGATGCGTTTGTGTAGATCCATGACGGATCCGCACCAAACACAAAAAGTGAGAGTAGTATAAACCTGTTAGCACAGCAGAGCCGAATGTGTTGGCCTGCGAGAATTTATGTCAAAGCCTGCTGGTAACCAAGATAAAGTTGGAAGATTGTTCTCCGATGAACGTTTATGCACAGTAACGCTGTTTCAACTTCAATACAAGTCTGGACTCAATTTATTGTACAAATCGCTCAACTCTTTACACTATCTGCACTGCTTCGGACGACAACGCCTGGGGTTCCAGGGATATCCAGGTAGGAGCACCGAGACACGTGCACAGTCACACCTAAAGGGACAATTTAGGCAACCCTTACACCACTCTAGCATTCCTACAACATTCCCACCACCATCATCTACTTAGGGGGACTCCGTCCCTTGTTGCTGAAATGCAACTGGCACCAGAACAAAACCTTTTTTTTTTTAACGGGACCCCCTGGCCCACCTCAATGTCTGCTGCATATGCAAAAGGAAAGAGGAGGTGGCATGAATTACTCAACACTGTTTTCTCGTCTCGCAGAGGGGACTCAACCCTCCCTGCTCCCCCAATCCTAAAAGAAGTAGAAAAAAAAAAAAAAAAAAAAGATGCCTAACAAGACCTAAACGCTGTAGGTAGAACAGATCTGGAAAACCAAATTGGTGTCTTGCTACTACTGACACTAAGCTAAACTTAAAGTTTGGCTATTTTTCCAGAAAGAGTCAAGTCTGAGTTATTGGTGGCTCATCCGTGCTGTAACAAGAACTGTTCAGATATTAGGGAACAATTCCAGAACAGAATATTTAAAGAGTAGCTAAACATTTGATTAAATTTTTGTTAAAATGTCTCTACTGCCATAATAATACTTTCTGTAGTATAATTTATTAAGGCAGTTTGTATTTTTAATACACTTTTCTCTTCCTAATGTGCACCTTTTCCTGTGCACTTAAAATTGACTTTTCTGTACACCGCTGACTTCTCAGCAGTGTACAGAAAAAGGGCTCTACAGTTTATGAATGGGGCCGCAGCACAGGGAGTACAGGCAGGAGCGCAAATTGCTGTCTGTGCCCCCCCAGAAGTTTACTAAAATCCTGGCATAGCACATGGGTACTCTGCACCCATGTGCTGTGCCAGGATTAGCTCAGCCTACGCCAGGATTAGCCTGTGCCTGCTTCGCCAAGCTAAAAGCATACATGCAGGATTCTTAGCTTAGCGAACCAATCACAGGCAGGAGCCCTCTCCACTCTGCTAATCCTGGCAAAGCATATGGTTACACATGTTCTATGCCAGCATTTAATAAGCCTCCGGGGGGCACGGGCAGGAGCAGCAATGTGAGCTCCTGTCCGTACACCACTAAGAAGTCAGCAGTGTACAGAAAAGTGGATTTTAAGCGCACAGGGAAAGGTGTGCTTTAGAGAGAGAAAAGTCTGTTAAAAATACAAAAAGCCTTAATAAAGTATAAGCCTTAATAAAGTATAAGCCTTAATAAAGTATAAGCCTTAATAAAGCTAAGGGATCGCGCTTCACTCAGCGCGAGGCTCGGGATCGCGCTGCTAGGAAGGTAGACGGCGCATGCGCCGCCGAGACCAGCGCGGTCCCGGGCAGGAGGAGTGCTGTCAATTATGGGGATGAGAGGCGGGGTTTGGACGGGGGAGGCACATCGGGGAGTCAAGGAGGGTCTGCCTCCTTGACTTCTCACTTGACTTGTGACGCAGGAGACCAGGATTTTATAAAGCAAATTTTTCATACATCTAAGGCCCAGAAATCCATGAAAAAGACGTTTGGAGACTTACTCAGCATGAACTATAAGGTACTGTAAATGGTTTAATTAGTGAAAATCTGCTGACAGGTTCGCTTTAATAAGCCTCCGGGGGGCACGGGCAGGAGCAGCAATGTGAGCTCCTGTCCGTACACCACTAAGAAGTCAGCAGTGTACAGAAAAGTGGATTTTAAGCGCACAGGGAAAGGTGTGCTTTAGAGAGAGAAAAGTCTATTAAAAATACAAAAAGCCTTAATAAAGTATATTACAAAAACTATTATTATGGCATTAGGGACATTTTAACAAAAATGTAATCAAAAGTTTAGATATTCTTTAATGTATAGATACTAAGCATGTATGAAATACTTACTTTGCCAACTCCATGAAAACAAGGGCATCACGAAGAGACACGGGCATCTCACTATAGATCTTATCGTCAAAAGGTTTCTTCAAGTCGACAATCCACTTATTGTCTTCTTCCCTGTAGACTTTCATTAAAACGCACTTTTTGCCGACCACTCTTAAAATGTAATCTTTGATTTCCTTTGCCCATAATCCATCCTATAAAAGTAACATAAAACTGTCAAAATATCGATATCGATGTTTTTTACAGTAGTGGTGAATTTTGGTGAATATATTTTGTTTTTATGTATTAAAAAAACAAAATCTAACTAAATTAGCAATTTATTTAAATTTGAATGTATCCTCTTAAGAGAGGAAGTCAAAATGGCTAATAATATTTATTTATGCCTACTTTATAATTGCCCTTTTTCTCCCTGCCAATTCCAACGCTGTGGTCCAGTCCTCCCGTCTGCTGACATTTTTGTGGCTGCAGTGGTGACGTTCCGTAAAAAAGTGTGTAGATGGAGGGCCATGTAGTGGCTCTGCAAACTTGGAAGTCTGATGGTGGACTGGCCAACGCATGTTTTTTGCACAAGTAGAGTAGCAATGACCCAAAACAGATAAGTCATTCACACGATAGGCCTTATAGATTGCTGAATGGATCCAGTGTAGGGGGTCGACCGATATTGATTTTTTAGAGTCGATACCGATATTCTGTGAACTTTCAGGCCGATAGCCGATATTTTATACCGATATTTTGCGCATTTTAATTTTCGGATTTTTTTTTTCTGTTACAGCATCCAACGCTTTTAAAAAAAAAAAATATTTTAATAGTTTGGACTTTTTGGGCACGGCGATATGTTTTTTTTATTTATTGTTTATATATTTTATATGTAAAATTGGAAAAGGGTTAATTTATACTTAATATTTTGGTGTTTTTTTTACTATTTTAAATTTTTTTACTTTTTATTTTATTACTATTTCCCCCCTTAGGGGTAGAACCTGGGCTCTTTACATCCCTTGTCCTATTCACCCTAATAGAGATCTATCAGGGTGAATAGGACCTGACACTGTCCCTGCTGCCCTGTGCTATGGGCACACAGCAGCAGGAACCATGGCAGCCAGGGCTTCAGGAGCGTCCTGGCTGCCATGGTAACAGATCGGAGCTCCAGCATTACACTGCTGGGGCTCCGATCAGAAGAGAGGAGGTGGGGGACCCTGTGGCCACTGCCACCAATGATATCAATACTGAAGGGATGGGGGGATGGGGGAGGACGCACTGGCCACCAATGTTTTTATACTGTGGACAGGGGGGGGGCTGAGTGCGCACTGGCCACCAATGATAATAGGGTTTAAGATATTACAAGCACATTGCCCAGACCCTGCCTCTGATAGATGGCTGCGATCCGCGGCAATTAATCCCTCAGGTGCGGCACCTGAGGGGTTAGTTGCCGCGGATCGCAGCTCTCTATCAGAGGCAGGGTCTGGGCAATGTGCTTGTAATATCTTAAACCTTATTATCATTGGTGGCCAGTGCGCCCTAAGCCCCGCCTCCTCGTCTCTCATTGGTGGCCAGTGCGCCCTTAGCCCCGCCTCCTCGTCTCTCATTGGTGGCCAGTGCGCCCTCAGCCCCTCCTCCTCTTCTCTCCATTGGCAGGGCAGCGCAGCACAGGGGGAAGGAGGGACTGCCTCCTTCTCCCCTGTGCTGCTGAGGGAACATGGCTGCGCTGAGAGCAGCGCGGCAATGTTCTGTGATAGCACAGTTATCGGTATATCGGCCTGGTTAGGGGCCGATACCGATAACTGTGAAAATCATGAATATCGGCCGATAATATCGGCCAAACCGATAATCGGTCGACCCCTAATCCAGTGTGTTACAGTCACCTTGAAAGCGGACAAACCTTTGCATCGATCATTAGGAATATTGAATGAGGTCACAGGAAAACAGCTCTGAAACGTACAGCTTGTGGAGACATCTCTCTTTGGGATAGCAAACGTTCTATGAAAATAAAAGACCACCTTTGTAAGGCATTGGGTGAGGAAACACCTTGTTTTCAGGCGAAGGATTAGCAGGGGCGGACTGGGAATTTAAAGTGGTCCTGAAAAAATAAAATGAAATAAAAGTGGCCGCGTTTTGTAGTTGGGTCCAAATTGATGGAAGGCAGGGCCAACACAAGTAGGAGAGGCCAGCAATACCATATTGCGGCACATTATACCAACCTAACAGAGCCAAATACCACAGTCCATCACAAAATACTGCCCGCAGCAGCACAAAGGACATCCCCAAAAACTCCCACTGGCGGTTGTTAGTAGGGCTCAGTCATCGGCTCACCAGGGAATTTTCCTCAAAAGTCTATGGCATTCTGCCCCTGAGGATTAGGAAGGCGAACAACAGGAGAAGGAGACTGCATGGAAATCTTTCTGAAGCAAAAGACCACATTTAGGAAAGTTATGGCTGCAGTGGTGATGTTCCATCTACACAGGTAACCGCTGCAGCCAAAGTCGATGTCCTCAACGTTATTTCTAAGGCTGTATTGGTGACCTGTGTGCACAGTAGCCAGGAAAACAAACATGGATATTTAGTAATCAAAGTAAAATCCCTTTCTCGTAGTCTTCATCGGGCGACACAGTAACTGTGGGTATAGGCTGTTGCCACTAAGGAAGAAAGTTATCCCCTCCGCAGCCTACAGGCACTGAGCTTAAAAGTTTGTGCTCCTGCAGTAGGAGAAATTCCAAGAACCTACAGATTTTAAAAATCACTGAAGAACAGGACTACGTAAAAAAAAAAAAAAGAAAAAAAAAAATCAAACCAAAAACACAAAAATGGGGGGAACTTGTATCCCGAATAAACTACAAGAGAGGCATTTAACAGCGAGTAGTAAAATTGTAAACTTTTTGCTACTCACCGTAAAATCTCTCTCATCTCGTTCACTGGGGGACACAGCAAAGACTGGGGTGTAGCTGCTGCCACTAGGAGGAGGACACTAAGTAAAAAGTGTGAGCTCCTCCCACCAACTATACCCCTCCTGCAGGCACTTTGCTAATTAGTTTGTACGGAAGCAGTAAGAGAAAAAACATGAGTAACAAGGAAAATGAACATGTGCAACTAATCCAAACCAAGGGGAAAACAACCCAACAAGGGTAACCATGCATAGTGCAAGGAAACATATAACATACAAGAGAGGTGGGTGCTGTGTCCCTCATCCGTGTCATTGGGAGACACAGTAAAGTCCTTGGGATGTTCTAGAGCAGGGGTAGGCAACCTTCGGCTCTCCAGCATGCATACTTACTCTGCTCTTCTGTGAACTCCCATAGAAATGAATAGAGCATGCTGGGAATTGTAGTTTCACAGCAGCTGTAGAGCCGCAGGTTGCTGATCTCTGTTCTAGAGCAATCCATATGAGTAGGAAGACAAAGCATGACTGCTGTCAGCACCCTGTGACCAAGAGGCGCATCAGGGGATGCAAAAGTATGCCTCTATAGAACTTCAATAAAGTGTGTAGGGAGGACCAATTACCTGCCCAGCAGCCTCGTGCGTATCACTTAAGAGGCGCCAACCGCTCTGGTAGAATGAGCCATCACCGAAGCAGTGGCGCTAAGACCTTCGAACGAGAAGCTTCGCTGATCAACGTCTTGATCCAGTGACTTCGATTATGGACCATGAACAGAAGGTACGACTTGCGAAAGGGCGCCATCCTATCAGATAGGGTTTGAGTGCAAGGACCACGCCCAAGGTGTGAAATGCTTCCTCCTGGGGGTGGTTTGGGTTGGACAGACAGAAGACAGGACCATCTACGAACTTATGGAGAAAGGAGGGAATTGGTCTCAGGACGACCTTGCCCTTATGCAAAATCAGAAAAAGAGGCCTAGTTGAGAGCGCCACAAGCTTACACACTCACCGTATGGATGGGATGGCCAAAAGAAAGGCGACTTACCAATAGAGAAAACTGAGAGGAATCTCCCTGAAGGAGAACTAAAGTGAGGTCCCAAGGAATGGTAGGCTGACGGTATGGGAGTACCAGTTGCATAACCTCCCTGGGTAGAAGTACTGCATAGATGTAAGCTAAAGGGCGTTTAAGAAAATGGAAATACTAAAAGGATAAGTAGTTACTCTCCCACCTGCAAAAGAAAAACCTCCATGTGCGATAGCATATCTTGGAGAAAGTCAGCTACCTAGCTCTTAGCAGTGTTCAGACCACCGGGTCCAAAAAAACATGATCCCGTAAAATGATGGTTCCAGCCACCACTCCGTTGAACGAAGTGTGTCTGAATGCAGGTGGAAGAACTGACTTTGGGAAAGGGGATCTTCCGTGGAGGGTAGTGGTCATGGGACGTCTGCTAGCAGAGCCACAAGATCAGCATGCCACCACTGTCCGGGCCAGTCTGGAACGAGGACAATCGTTGGGGCAACCTCTGCTGACCTTTTTGAGAAGAAATCCAGCAAAGCGACTGTCAATCATGTAAATCCAGGTTACAGCAAATCAGTTCCTCGTGAGGAGGAAGCCTGAGCTGGGAACCGGATCATCCGTTTCAGTCGGCATATGGCGCTGAGACTGGAGGCGTGGCCTGACTGGGGATGTGAGCGGCTGCAGTGTGTGTCTGCTCCCGCTACTATAGTACAGATAGCCTGCTTCGTGGGCTCCAGTGGCGGTCTTGGGACTTTCCTCAAAGTATCCTCAGCAAGGCTACTTACCCCTGAAAACATTTGCAGGAGGTCCCATGGCCGGAGGTGATGCTAAAAAGAACAAGGAGGCGGCGGGAGGTACTGGACGGGAGGCACAAGATGGCGCCGGCAAACCTCTTTCAGTACGGAGGTAGAACAGGACGGGAGGTATGCCGGCTGCAGCACGAAGTGCAATAACCTCCAGGGCTTCACAACAAATGCCGGAGCTGAGGGGGCCGTATATGGAGGGGGAGGAGGCGATCCCCGACCTGGAGACAACTTTTGCAGAAGGAGATCCTGCTGATATGGAGGTTGGTGCAAAGGGGGCTGTGACCGCAGTGGTGGCAGAGGAGGAGGGGGACTTGTCTACTCACAGTGAAGAGCCCACATTGAAGGATGTTTTCCGGGCTGTTACTCAGTGTGGAGATACCCTAACTGCATTACAACAGCAAGTGGGGTCCCTAAAGCAAGATATATCCTTTATACACCACAACCTACAGAAAGTTAATAAAAGGATGGTGGAGGTGGAGGGTCGTGTCAGTGAGGTGGAGGATAAGTTATCCCCTTTAACCAGGGCGTCCCGACTCCATGAACAGCAAATCTCAGTATTAATCGCCAAGTCTGATGACTTAGAGAACCTTCTTAGACACAATAATGTACGACTCCTAAGGATCCCTGAAAAAGTTGAGGGGCAAGACCCTACGGCATACTTTGAAACTTGCTTTCACCGCTGTATGCGGTACAGCGCGCGCACCAAGTGCCTACCAGACCGTTGCCGCCAGGAGCACCCCCACGCCCTGTTTTGATTAAATTACTTCACTACCGGGATCGAGACGCCATTTTACGGGCAGCCAGAAATCGTCTCGACATCGCTATTAATGGGCAGAAGGTTGCGTTTTTTCAGGACTTTTCATCAGAGGTTCAAAAGAAGCGGAGCCAGTTCCTGGATGTCAAGCGTCGACTTCGTTCCCTACAAGTGTCCTACTCTATGATGTACCTGGCACGGCTGCGAGTAGCTGCTCTGTGATCTGTTCATTTCTACAATATAACGAAACATGCGGCCGCGAGGATTGACCAGCATGAGCGTCAGCTGCGACAGGAGGAGAGATGAAGGTGGTACCTTTATTTCCAGTTTACATCATTAGTTCTTACTAGGCGACTGGTTGCAGGGTTATTCCTCTACTGTTCTATTACTGAACTGCCCACGGAGCACAAGTATCCTTTTATGGCGGGAGACATTCTCGCTCAGCAGAAGTAGAGAGGTTGTAACGTTACTTCTATTCCCAGTTTCATGGAGGACTTGTGCCTCAGCCTGTTGGAAGACACAATGCAGGCGCGATTTTTTGGTTCCAATTTTTGTTTTTACTATTTTCTTGTTCTGGGCATTCTTTTACAGTATGTCTGTGTTGATGCTCTGTATCTCTGCTATCACACCTGTCTGTCGGTGCACTGCCGTCAGCATATCGCTCGTACCTACACTGCTCCTATCACATTATGTTATCAGCTAGGTCATGTTCCTGATATTTCAATGCTGGATTATCTACGTCCGCATTTTCCCGCTATTATATGTTTGCAGGAAACCCATTTGACGCAGGAGGGGGCACAGACATTCCATAGGTCATAGATGAGTCATACATTTCACTCGGTGTTCTCTAGCCATTCCCGTGGGGTTAGCGTCCATAGGTCTATTCCCTTCCAGGTCCGGTCGTCCAGTATTGACCCTGATGGCCGCTTTGTATGCATTATTTTCTCACAGGAGTACTTGCTGGTGTCCTTATATATCCCTCCACCCTATAGCAGTGTGGTGCTGAGAGGTGCCCTGACATTTATTAATAGTAACCCTGATATTCCAGTTAGTATGGTGGGGGACTGCAATAACACTATTCACCCCTACTGTGATAGATATGGGGGGGCGCTGGTGGATGCTGAAGGTCCTGTATCATCCTTTGGTAGATTGCTAGAGGAGATGGTCCTAATAGATTTGTGGCGTGTCCGTCATCCCAAGGTGCGTCAGTTTTCTTGTTATACCAGATCTTATCCCGCATTGATCTGGCGCTGGGATTTGAGCTGGTGTGTAGGCGAAGTATTTGATTGGGGCTCTGTCTGACCATTCCCCTCTGCTTTTGCGTCTGTCCACCGCACCCGTAGTCCCTGTCTCTCGGCTGGTTTAATATACTCACAAAAATACAAAGATAAAATCGTATCATGAACAATCTGTGCTGCCCGACCCGGGTTTCGCCATAATGCTTCGTCTGGGGCGTTCCACGTATATTAAACCATTTTATCTGTTACAACTGGTACATACGTCACCATCCTTGCGCCCTCCTTCCTTTGAGATCCATGGAAGTGTGAGTTGGGTGATATCTTCTGCAAGTGGTGCTCTGTTGGTGGGATCGCGGTTTGGATCAAAACCTGCTGAAGGTGAACCTACGGCTCTTGGTCTTCGCCCTCTCAACGGATAAAGCTCTCCTGTCGAAGTCACACAAGAGAATTCCATCCACGCGTTTTGCAACTGGATCTTGTGAGTATACCGCACCCTTTAGGTGCGATAGGTGTTTAGAACATACTACACCAAAGTGCGTCTAGTTACTATATTTCAGGTTTCCATGCCATATTTTCAGTTATTGAGTGTATGTGGTCCGTTTTAACTGAAGAATACTACGAACATTGGAGAAAGAAAAGAAACAGAAAAGAAAAGAATCTTCTCTTGTAGCGCAATCCTTACTTTTATTTTTTACAATTGAGGACTTTTTTACCCACATCGTTCTAGGATTTGCAGCACCTGAGGGGACAAATATCCTTTACAGAGACCATTGCTTTTTATTGGAATTGTGATGATGTAGCCGACTGTTGTAAATTCTGGCAAATAGAGAGCATTACTACAATGGTTTGTGTGGGGAGGGTATGTGGGTGTTGGGGACTTATGTTTGCATTATTTGAAATGCTAATAAAAATCACTTAAATCTAAATATGGCGCTGTGACTATCCATCAGGTCTAACTGGGATTGATGAGGCTCATCTATTTATCGTCTTTTGACCTCTTCTATCCAATATGTTGTGGGCTTCATGTTAACCATAATGAATCCTAATTCCGGTTCTTCACCAGAAGGTTCCATCATTTAATGACCAACTGGCCTCCTCTCCTACTGGCGTGACTGTCCCATCAGGTTTATCTTACACTTGATGTGTTACCAATATGCAGGTTTATTTGTCACCTAATTTATTGCCTTTTTTGGTGTGACACTTTGCACATTTGGATCTCCATGTGATGCTATATCTCTGTATCGACCTCCTGATTAACCCAGATAGCAAATGGGGGGAAATGCGTTGAAGTTTTTTTTTTGACACTTCATTGATTTTTTTTTAATGATATCTCTAGTTTTTATGCACTAGAAACTTGTGATATCTGTAGCTTTTGACATCCTTCTGATATCTCTGGATGTCATGCACCAGAAGCCTTGGATATCTGTAGATACATCTTCTTTGAGATCTTGGTGAGTTGTCTCTGGATGTATACACTAGTGGCTGAGGATATCTTAGACGCTTATATGGTGCCTTTGAAATCTATGTACTATAGGCCCTTGACACCTGTAGGTACATTTGTTATCTCGGCTATCCGTTTGCACATTGTGTTTATAAGCATCCTAAGATATATTGATGTCCTACCATCTGTCTTTTGGTACACCCGGTGTTTTGGTTGTCCTCCTGCCTTTATCCCGGTAGGGTAAAAGAAGGGATACGTAGGATAGGTTAGAGGACAGGGAGTCCCCACCATCAGGGGTCGTCCCCGGGCATAGGTGGTATGCAGGGAGAGTGATAGGAAGAGAGACTTATTCTGCACTCCCCTTATAACGACTATCCTATATAGTGAAGAGATGTACCACTAGCTGGGTCAGGTCTTGCTAATATTGTTGTAGAGGTAAGGAATCCTCTGTACCTGAATGTAAAAGAGGGAAGAAAGTCATTATTTGTTGTTTCTTCCTGTGAGATTAAATCCGGGTGTTTTGATTGAATAAGGATATATATTAACATTTCATGGAACATTTGTCTTTGGTATATATGAGGATAATTCCTCTTTTAATGGATATAATAAAGATTGAGTTTTAAAGGGCTTTTTCTTCAGTGCTGGAACTTGTGACCTTTTTGAAAACCCTGGGGTGCAGTGGCAGAGGGGGGATATGTACAGGAGCATGAACTTGCGCCGGGGGAACCACTAGGGCATTGCTCGCTACCGCTCGGGTGTCTAGGAACAGGCCATGAAGCGCGGTATCTTGATGTACAACTTGGATGCCATTGGGTCGACATCCAGTCCCCCATTTGTTGCAGACTTCACTGAAAACGACGGGATGCAGGCACAATTTTCTGGGGTCCACGAGTTCCCTGCTCAGGACATCCACTATCCAGTTGTCCAGTCCTGGGATGTGGACTGCTGAAAGAGCTGGAATTGCCTTCTCCGCCCACTTAGATTTTTGCAGTCTCTTCCGTTGTGGAATAGCTGTGAGTTCCACTTTGCTGATATAGGGAAGCCACCATGGTTGCCCTGTCCGATTGAATCCTGACTGGCCAGCCCATCAACCGAGTGCAGTGTCTGAAAGCTAAAAGAATTGCTTAGAGTTCCAAGATGTTGATAGGGTGTTGCGTCTTAGCAATGAATAAACCATTAGCGGTAAGAACAAAAGACTTTACCACAACTCCATCTGGTGCGGGGAGCAATGCAGACGAGTCACATATGCAAACTGTGTATGCAGTTACTTAATCTTCTAAGAGAGGCAATGCCGATGTCCTCACAGCATCAACTGGTAGTGCCAATGCCTCAACTGTAAAGGGACAATGTGGTAGACAAGTGCCCCAAAAACGAGTAGGTTATGCCAACTAAAGAAATCAGTACCCTTACACACCAGAAACCGCCCCATCAGCTACAGCATTCAAAGTTATTGAAAATTCCTGTACTGGTGAGGAAAGTAATGCAAACGAACAGTACCATCAGAAGGAGACCTCTCAGTAACAGTATCAAGAGCCAGCATAAACACCAAACCTGTGGTAGCCACAGCACCCATTGCTAGCAGAACTTAAGCAAAAGTTCCACCTGTGGGAGAAGGAAAAGTAGAGACAAGTCCAACACCTAGGACCAGCAGAAGGGCTCCCCTATAGAAGAGGGAGGGCATGGCAACTACCGCACGCAATGTCAGGGCCGAGACGGAGTAAAAGGTAATATGGTATAAACTACATATCCATTACCCAATGGCAATGCAATATGTGAGAGGGAAGAACGTGGTTGCCGTCACCATTTTTAGAGTAACCAAATATGCCAGCTGAGAAGAGATCATATAGTAGCCAGGGAAACAGTAGTAGTGCAAATATTCTACCTGAGAAGGCGGTGATACCGTAGCAAACACGGCATCTAGGGCAAGCACAAATACTGAACCTAAGAAGCCATACCATAGTAGACAAGACATGGTGTTTTCCACCTAAGAATGAGGGAGCTGGCAAGCCGTGCAGATGCACCACCTGTTGAAGGTGTCAATGACAACGACTAACATAGCAGTGTGTTTGCCTCACAGGGCCTCAGAGCATGGTTCCTGCTGCAAGTACTTGGTACTCATGACAGGGAAGGTGAGCGGCTGGGAGCCTGACTGGAACAGGATAGTTTCAAGGGTTTATTTTTTTTTATAATAATAATTAATAATTTAATTCTTAATGAAGTGGAGTACAGAATGGTTAAACATGGGGAGTTAGGCCATAAGTAAGGAGGGGGGGGGGGAATATACAGAAAACAAATAATAATGCACAATAGCAAGCATTATATATGGACTAAGCCCTCATTCCGATATAATAAAATTGGAGACTCTTAGCCAATAAATTTTGATCAAGACAAATCTGTGCCCACCTACCCCCGCTAAGGTGGTCTCAGTCAGGCAGGTCCTACTCTAAACCTATATTCAGGAGAGCAGAGCCTGCACATATAGTGTGCTGCTCCTTGTCACCTCTATGTTCATCCAGCAAACAATGAGAGGAGGAGCCCGCACAGCTATATGTACCACTTAATCAAGACGGTCTGTTTGATAGGAAGGGCAAAAGTGCACAGGAATGCTACTCCAAGGAAAAAAGAGAAGGTGCCACTCCCTCAAGTGTATTCTACGAACTAAGCAGGTCACAGAAAAAAGGCAAAAAACAGAGATAAAAACATCCTGCATGATATGAAAAATAAATATGCAGATGTCCATAACAATAAAGAAAAAAAAACTCACAGAAAAGACTGACCAATCAGAGAAACCTAATGCCAGCTGATTCTAACATGTTTTACACCATACACACAAGTGTTCTAAAGTTATTACCACATAAAGTGACAAGTCAGATTTCCAAAATTTGGCCTGGTGCTTAAAGGGGTTCCCCGGGAATTAATAAAATTAAAATACCTAAATATTACTTTATTATAAATGTATGTCTGCGGAGCGATCATAAGGGGAAACAAAATGGCTGCTGTCCCATTAGTTCACACAAAACCTGTCCTGATCACACAGGACAAGTTACTTTACAACACTGAGGTAAAGAACTGCCTCATCCTCCTCCTCTCTATGTGCCAGGGATTATGATCCTGAATACAGATGAAAAGAGAGGACGGACAGGACAGGCTGTGGCAATGGAGACTGCATACAAGTGCTGCTGCTCATTAGCCACACCTCACCCTCCTCTCACGTCTCCTCATCTTCTCCATTCCCACAGAGAACCTGTATTAAGGATCATGATTCCTAACTAGCAGAGCAGAGAGGAGGATGAGGCAGCACTATGGCTCATTGTGCTGAAGCAACTTGTCCTCCGGTGTGATTAGGACAGCTTTTGTGTGTACTGATAAGACAGCGGCCATTTTATTTCTCCTAATGATTGCTCCCTAGACAAAACAAGCCATTCTATGTTTTTTTATTTTATTCCTAGAGAACCACTTTAAGGTGAAAAATGGCAACGCTCTTAAGGGGTTAATGCCTGAAGGAAATATGCAATGTTTAACTTACTGGACTTGGTGGAACAATACCCAATGAGCAATGAAGGGCAAGGGGTGGCATAAACCTTATAGTTTCTTCATCAGCTGAAGTCAGTTTTATTAGGATTTTATGCAAAGCATCAACTTTAGTTTCAGAGACCACCGGGTCACTCTTGGCGAGATAGCTGCCTGCAAACCTTCAAAAACAAACCAGAGACACACTTTACTTATATCACAAAAATACTCATTACATGAAAAGATTTCAGGTAAAATCCTACACACAGCCAAGTTCCACCACAAAATCGTACACCCATTGGCTGCCGCAGATGAGTGTGGCTTGGCTGCATGTGGACAGCAGCACTGTGGGGTTCTACCAAAAATAAAAAACTGCATCTGTTCCATTACATAGGTGAAGCATGAAACATATATACAGTTTTGGCACCTTGGGTCAAAATTACTTTTACTGTGAACAGTTAAGCAAGTTGAAGATGAAATGATCTCCAAAAGTCAAAGTTAAAGATGACACAGTCATTTTGTATTTGAAGCAAAAACTATTTTTTTACTCTTTTTAAGACATATTCAAAATAACAAAAATGGAAAAGGGCCCGGAGCAAAACTTTGGGTACCCTGCATGGTTATTACTTAGTAGAAAGTTAATACATAACTTGGCAAGTATCACAGTTTGTAAACACTTTTTGTAGCCAGCCTAGCCTTTTAATTCTTGTTTGAGGGATTTTCATCCATTCTTCCTTGCAAAAGTCTTCCAGTTCTGAGAGACTCCTGGGCAATCTTGCAGGCACTGCTCTTCTCAGATCTATCCCCAGATTTTAAATGATGCTCAGATCAGGGGACTGGGATTGAGCTTCCCCCTTTTGAGGTATATTGTGGATTTCGTGGCATGTTTAGGATCATTATCCATTTGTAGAAGCCATCCTCTTTTCAACCTCAGCTTTTTTACAGTTGGTGTTATGTTTGCTTCCAGAATTTGCTGGAATTTTAATAAATCCATTCTTCCCTCTAAGGACTAATTCAGATGGCCGTATGTTTTTTGCTGTCCGCAAAAATGTGGATCCGTTTTTTTTTTTGCAGACAGTTCAGCATATGTGCAAAAATAAATAGATGCATTCCGCATTTTCGCAGACCTATAGACATCAATGGGGCTACATCCTGATTTTCACGGACAAGTATAGGACACGTTTTATTTGCTTTGTGGGGCTGTGGAACGGAAGAAAAGATGCAGACAGCACATGGTGTGGTGTCCGCATCTTTTAGGGCCCCATAGAAGTGAATGGGTCCGCATCTAATCCACAAAATTGCAGATCAGATGCGGAAAGCAACATACAGCCGTCTGAGTCCTAACTGTGAAATGCTCCCTGTACCATTGGCTAAAACACAACCACAAAGCATGATTGCTCCACCTCCATGCTTAATGGCTAAAGAGGTGTTCTTTTCATGAAATTCTGCACCCTTTTTTCTCCAAACATACATTTGCTCATTATGGCTAGAAAGTTCTATTTTGACCTCATCGGTCCACAGGATTTGTTCCTAAAATGCATTAGGCTTGTTTAGATGTTCTTTTGCAAACTTCTGACTTTGAATTTTGTGGCGAGGACACAGAAGAGGTTTTCTTTTGATGACTCTTCCATGAAGGCCATATTTGTGAAGGTGTCGCTGAACAATAGAATAATGTACTATAACTCCAGTGTCTGCTAAATCTTCCTGAAGGTCTTTTGCAGTCAAGCGGGGGTTCTGATTTGCATCTCATCATGAACACTAGGGGCATATCGCTAGGATATGCCCCCCATTGTCTTATAGGTGCGGATTCCCGCACCTATTTTGAGAACGGAGCCCCACAAATGAAGGAGGGCGTACTGCGAATGCGCAGCCACCCTCCATTCATTTTCTATCGGGCCAGCGAAAATAGCCGAGGCTATTTCTCAGCCCCATAGAAATAAATGGGAGCGGGGGCAGGCTTGTTCTCTATATAGGTGCGGGTCCCATCGGTGGGACCCGCACCTAAAAGACAATGGGGGCATATCCTAGCGATATGCTATTGTCTATGATGAGACAACCCCTTTAAAAATCCTACAAGCAGATGTCTCTGAAATTTTTTGGACCTCCACTGTTCCTGTTAACTGTCATTTTTAAAATTACATTTCAAACTGAGGAAATGGCAACCTGAAAACACTTTTCTATCTTCATATAGCCTTCTCCTCCTTTGTGGGTCGCAACCATTTTCAGAGTGTTAGGCAGCTGCTTAGGAGAACCCATGTATGCAGTTTTTTGGAACAAGGTTAGAGGTGTCTGGATATGTATAAAGATTTGAAATTTGTATCACCTAGCCTTTCCTAAAAATTATAGTAAACAAGCCTTAACCCTAACAGGCCATTTAAGGTCTGAGACTTCAATCACTAACCTGAGGGCTCAAATGTCCTTGGGTTCCCATACTTTTGCAAGGTACTCCTCTCCTTTTTCACGCTAAAATTGTACAAAACCAATATAAGGGTCCATTCACACGTCCATAAGTGTTTTGCGCATCTGCAAAAGTGACACCGGCAATGTGCGTTCCGCAATTTGCGGCCTGCACATCGCCGGCACTATAATAGAAAATGCCTAATCTTGTCCGCAATTGCGGACAAGAATAGGACATGTTCTATTTTTTTGCGGTAACGGAAGTGCGGACCCGGAAATGCAGATGCGGACAGCACATAGCCCGCACCCGTTCCACAGATGCGGACCCATTTTGCGGACGTGTGAATGGAGCCTAATACACATATATTGCTTAAAATGTTGAAAAGTGTGTTTAATCTCTACCTTTATGCCTTTTGGAGATCATTTCATCTTCAACTTGTTTAACTGTTCACCGCAACAGTAATTTTTACCAGGGGTGCCCAAACTTTTGCATGTCACTGTATATATAGATTATCTATCTAGTACTGACCTTTATATATCAATTAAGTCAGGCAAAATAATATCTATTAAAATCATCGTGGGCTTATAAACAGATTGGTTCACATAAAACACTGGTTAAAAAAAGTCATAGATTTAGAATAGAGAAGGTCCCCACTACAATCAAGACCCCCAAAATAATTTAACCCCTTAGTGACAGCCAATATGCACTTTATGGCATTCACTAGGGAGCCTTAGGATAGGACGCCACCTTTTCATGATGGCCTAGTCTTCCCAAAAGGACCCAGTTATAAGTTAAAGAGGTTGACAACCCCTTCTTTACTCGTTCAGCATGAAAAAGTGTCGCATCAGGGCATTTCAAACTCCGATGCTCCCCCATGCCCTGCGCTGAATTGAACAGGGCAAAAGTTGTTTTGTTTACATTCTCACTGCTAGGCAGAGGCTTCCGCCTACCACTGCTTCCGGTGACATCACTGGCACTAATGGGCAATCTATAGCGCTGCTCTAGCCAGTTTTTTCTATGGAACAATTACAAATCAGAGATTTTGAAAATCGTGAGAAAACGATACAGAAATTATATTGGAAAACATTTCACGATTTAGTAAAGACATTTTTTGAAATACAGTATGCAATACCCCTCCCCTGTATGCAGGATATTTGCAATCTAAAAAGGTCCCTTTCTTCTGTTATTTAGTTCATATGAATTAAAGACCAATACTAATAGAAACGCTTTAGATTTAACGGTTATATACTCCCTTTAATTGCCCTGACGGGCTATACCCTCTGCACAGACACTAAACAGTAGGAGCAGCAAAATCCAGATTGTAAAATGAAGCCAACATGTCCTTAACCAGGAAGAGGACCAATATCCAAGAGTCCCTAAACTGAACGAAGAAAAGGGTGGGATCTGTGTCCCCCAATGCATCAAACGAGAAAAGGATTTTATGCTAATTACAAAAATCCAGTTTTCTCGTGAATAGCATTGGGGGACACTGCACCATGGGATGTCCTAAAGCAGTCCCCGAGGGTGGGAAGAGAAAGCTATGCGAAAAACCTAATGCACCGCTGCTTGCAGAACCTTGCGACCCAAACTGGCATCAGCAGAGGCCAAAGAATGGATGTGGTAAAACCTGGAAAAGGTGTGAACTGAGGCCCAGGTGTCAGCCTTGCAAAGCAGAGGGGTGATGCAGGATCGCCCAGGATGCTCCGACAGCCCTAGTGGAGTGAGCGGTCAACCTCAATGGGGGAACACTACCCTTCGCCACATAGGCTTCCTTGAGAGCCGACTGAATCGAACGGGAGATGGTGGCCTTGGAAGCTTGCAAGCCCTTATGCGAGCCCTCAGGGACAACAAAGGCAGTCAGAACTGGAGATGCAGCCGGAGCGCCCGAACCACATCCAGACGGTGGAGAGACCGCTGTGTAGGATGAGAGGGGTTGGGAGTCTTGGGACAGAATGAAGGCAGTAAAATCATTAATGTGGAAGGAGGAAACCACCTTGGGAAGAAAGGAGGGAAACAGAAACAGGACAACCATGTCCTGGCGAAAAACTAAAAAGGGAGACAGTCAAGAGAGCGCTACCAGCTCAGAGACTCTGCGAATGGATGTAATCGAGACCAGAAAGGCAACCTTAAAAGAGACCTAAGAAAGGGAGATCTCCTTCAATGGCTCGAAGGGAGAGTAATGAAGGGTATCTAAGACCAGATTCAAATCCCATGGTTCAACTGGAGAACGGAAGGGAGGGACGCGATGAGCCACCCCCTGAAGGCAGGTTTTCACATGGGAACGAGAAGCCAAAGGCCTTTGTAAAAGAACAGAAAAGGCCGAGACCTGATCTTTGAAGGAGACCAGGCAGAGACCTTTTTCAAGGCCGGCCTGAAGGCAAGAATCCTAGGGACTGAAAAAAGGAAATGGTGAACCCAGGCAAAATTCACACCAGGCAAAATAAGCCCTCCAGGTATGATGGTAAATCCTGGCCGACTGGGGTTTACGTGCGTGAAGCATGGTTTGGATGAATGACTCGGAGAGGCTGCAGAACCTCGGCTTCAACAGTCACACCGTTAAATGAAGCAAAGGTAAACTCAGTGGAACAGCGGACCTTGCGAAAGGAGGTCGGGATGCAGTGGTAGCCGCCATGGAGCATCGGCTAGCAGGAAGACTAGATCTGCGTACCACGCTCTGCGGGGCCAGTCTGGAGCCACCAAGATTGCCGGGACTCGACTCATTTTGAGGCGTTTGAGTACTCGAGGAAGAAGTGGATGGGGATGTGGGAAAGATACAGGAAACTGAATTGGGACCACGGGAACACCAAGGCATCCACCACAAGAGCCAGAGGATCCCAAGACCTGGCGACATAAAGCGGAAGTTTGTGATTCATACTGGAGGCGAAAAGATCCACGTCTGGGCTTCCCCAATGCTGACAGAGCTGTAGAAACACCTCTGGATGGAGAGACCACTCACTCAGGTCGAGACGTTGGTGACTGAGGAAGTTGGCTACCCAATTGTCGACTACGGGGATGTGCACAGCGGAGAGAGCGGGGACGTGTCTCTCTGCCCACCGCAGAATGTGAAAGGCTTCCTTCAGGACTGCCACGCTTCTGGTGCCCCCTTGGTGGCTCAAATAAGCCACCGCAGTGGAGTTGTCTGTCTGAATCCAGACAGGATGACCACGGAGGAGGTTAGTCCAACAGTTAAGAGCTAGGTAAATGTATCTGAGCTCCAGAATATTGATTTGCAGGGAGCTCTCCCCTATCGATCACTGATTCTGGACTGTGAGAGACCCAAAGACTGCCCCCCAACCTGCCAGGCTGGCATCGGTGGAGATCAACTGCCAACGGGTGGGAAGGAAGGATCTGTCGAGGGAGACGACTTGGGGGTTCAGGCACCAAAGTAAGTCCCGTCAGACCGGAGGGAAAAGGCGGATGGGGCTATCGAGGTCTAACGGAGACTTGTTCCACCAAGCAAGAATTGAGAGCTGAAGGGGGTTGTGGAATTGGGCGTAAGGAATTGCCTCAAAGGCAGCAACCATCTGGCCCAGAACACGCATGCATGCCCTGATGGACAGAGGAGACTGCTCGTGAAGGCGAGCCAACCCTGACTGGAGAGCCACTATCTTATCCCGGGGAAGGAACACTGATCCGAGGAGAGTGTCGAGGACCATGACTAGGAATTCCATCCTCTGGCTGGGAACAAGTGAGGACTTGGAGCGTTTCACCAGCCACCCGAGGTGGGATAGCACAGACAGGGTGATGTGGAGGCTGGACAGTTCGTTCTCCGGGCACAAAGCCTTCATCAGAATATAGTCCAGATAGGGTATCACCGCAACCCCCATGGTATGAAGGAATGCAATGAGGCAAGCCATCACCTTCGTAAAGACCTTTGGAGCGGACGCCAGGCCGAAGAGCAATGCTACAATTTGAAAATGAAGAGAACCTACCACAAAGCAAAGGTACCTCTGATGAGACAGAACGATGGGGACGTGCAGATAAGCATCCTGGATGTCGATGGACGATAGAAACTCGTCCACCTTTAGGGAAGCAATTACCAACCTGAAGGATTCCATGCAAAAAGTGACAGACCCGGACAAAAAAATGGAGAGCCTTCAGATCCAAAATGGGGAAAAGAGAACCATCCTTCTTGGGAACTGTAAAGAGGTTCGAGGAAAACCCCTGAAAGCGCTCCGAGGTCGGGACGGGAACAATCACTCTGTGCGCTTGAACTGAAGTGAATGAATGGCCTGAAAAAAAGCGGCTGCCCAAGAGGGGGCCCTGGGTGGCGATGATTGGAAGAACCGACCTGTGGGAAGGTTGGAGAATTCTATCTTGTAACCGGAGGAGACTACCTCCAGAACCCCCGCGTTGTCCATGCTTACGCGTCTTTCCATGAGTGGGAGAAAACCTTCATGCAGATGAAGGCTTTGCAGACAGGGGTTTTGAAGGCTTAGGGCAGGCGTGCCAGGAGGGCTTGGTCTTGAAAGAAGGTTGAGCTGTTTCTTTGTCCTGACGGGAGGAGGAGTCCCGAAAGGAGCAAAATCGTGGAGACAGGGACGCTGACATGGGACGGCGGCGGGGACGGTTCTGGGGTAGGAGAGAGCTTTTACGGCTAGTGGCCTCAGAAATAAGCTCCTCTAAACGTTTCCCAAAAAGCTTACCACCCAGAAAGGGGAGTGATATCAGGAACGAAGCCAGACCGTGCGGCGAATAGCCACAGAGTCGGCAGCCGCCCTGCCTGCGCGGTGGGCCGTTTCCAAGGACACGTCACAAAGAAACAGTGACTCCCAGAGAAGTTGAGAAGCAAGGAGATGGAGGTCTCCCTGATCAGAACCCGGTGGCAATGACCGAACAAGCTGTTTGGCCCAGATAACACAGGCCTTTGCAACCTATAACGTAGCAAAGCCTGCCACCACAAATGCAGATTTGGACAAGGAGTACATTTTCTTGTCCGACGGATCAGACAAGGAAGCCGCGTCGGCCAAGGGAAGGGTGGTGGCCTTAGCAAGAATGGCCACTTGTAGATCTACCTGAGGAGGGGCAGACCACGTAGCAATGGAGTCCTCAGAGAAGGGAAAAAGGGCATCTGAACCCTTGACAAGCTGAAGGCACCTATCCAGGTGACGCCACTCCTTAGCAAGGAGTGCGTCGAGATCCGAATGGTTAGAAAAAACCGAAGCGGGGCACCTAGAAAGGGGGAATGATACAGATTTCTGAGCCGCAGAGG
This sequence comes from Bufotes viridis, assembly GCA_033119425.1. Taxonomy (NCBI): domain Eukaryota; kingdom Metazoa; phylum Chordata; class Amphibia; order Anura; family Bufonidae; genus Bufotes; species Bufotes viridis. Next base: position 468,913,007 of record CM065591.1, read on the forward strand.
AGGGGTCATCCTGTACGCGGAGAGTGCCTCTAACAGCCCTGATGAGATCCTGCATGGCCGCAGACAGGGCTGTGGTCTGCTCAGATCCGGAATCTGAGTCAGAGGTGTCCCTGAAGGATTCGTCGCCAGCCTCAGACATGTCCTGGGAGTGACCCGAGGACGCAGAGGAGGAGCGGAACATAGTTGTGACAACCCAAGATTGTTTGCAGGACCTTGTGTCTGAGCATGAGCATGCCCCGTCCACGGAGGAGTCCATGGTAGGGGCAGAGGCGGCCACAATTTGGGCAGGCAAGCGGTCCAGAAACGCCACCATGGATTGAGAGTCGGGCAAGGTTCCCTATGGCCTGGGACAGGGATGAGGCCCCTATGCCGGGGGGGGGGGAGGGGTGAGGGGGGTTCACATCCCGAGGGGGCCTGGGAACAAGCCACTGCGCACAGACAGGGTCAGGCTGACCACATGGTAACTTTTTATTGCAACGGGCACACGTAAAATATGTAGCGACCCCGAGGAGGGCCAGGAATGGGAGTCTTCTCTGGAAGAGGACATGAGGGTGAAGTGGGAGCCTGAAAAAGCTGCCCTACCGGACCCCAGATGCTGTGTCCCCGAAGTGGTGCTGCAGCAGCCGCAGAAGAGTGCAGGGAGGCTTGCAGAAGAGATCCCCAAGTTACTGAGATGGAGGCCACAGAAGCTGAAGGGAAATGAAAACTCCACCCCCAGGCAAAAGCCCACGCTTAGTTTGGTAGGAGGGAAGACAGGCCCCTCCTAAGAGCCAAGGCAAGAGGGGAGGGGCCAGTAAAAAAGCTGGGGGGGGTTTGATAGATGCGGCCTAGGCGGAGAAAAAGCCGGGGCCTCAATTAATGAAGTGACCGAAAAAGGCCAGGGTGCCCTCCGGGGAAGAAAAAACAGGTGCGGGCCTCCTGAGGGTAAGTAACACACAGGGAGAGTAAAAACGGGGCAAAAGGAGAACCTGGGGCCCGGGGACAGGCCAGAGAACAATGCGGCCTAGTCTCAGCCAAAGCCTAGGACTAAAGTAGAAGGAGAGGCCAGGGAAAGGAGTGGATGACCAGGGAGGAGAAAAAGCACCCCACAAATGGAAGTAGTAAAAAACAAGGGGGGAGGAAAGGGGAAAGGCCTCCCCAAGACCCCCAAATAATAGGGAATCCCAGCCCCTGGCCAAAAGAGGGAAACGAACCCGGGGACCCCAGGACCCATGGGATGCAGGGAGAAAGTACTTACCGTCCGATGTCTTCAGGCGCTTCAGGGTCACCCCTCCAGCAAACTCACACTTATGTGGGATTGCTGGCATGCCACTGCGGATGCAGTAAGGGAGACTGGTTGATCGGCGAGGTACTAAGGTACGCTCCCGCAGGGGGTGCAACTAAAGTGGAAATCCACTATGAAGCCACATCCTGAAGCAGGCAGAAGCAAAAAGAAAAAGGAATACAAATAAAAGAATAAAAAACTGGTTAACACCCCTCTGTTCCCTTACTGCAGACTGCTAGCAATTCATTCATAACTTCTATTTGAAATAATAGAGGAATGGCATAACATAGAACGATAGGAATATATGCTCCATAATTGTTATTACATGGGGGATGCATAAAGCTATTAAAAAAGGCATGTCAGGAGTGGTGACCGATGCTCTTTAAGGAGTCTATATACCATAGACAAAACATACCTTGCTGCCACAAAAGTCTCAGATCCTCCATAATCAATTAATAAGAGTGTCAGACTTGCAATGTCTTTAATTATATATCTTGTTGGACCGCAAGGTTTTATGATGCATTTACTCTCCAGAGGAGTCAACTCAGTAATGCTTCCACGGCACCATCTTTCACGCACACCACTTTTGAAAGCAATTATTTCTCCTAGGAAAGATACAGCAAAAGACTAAACACAACAGTCTTCAAATGTGTAGGTTTAACATTTCTGTCAAAACTGTTTATTACCTGGCACAAATGCATGTGAAATAAGGACTCATTCACATGTCCATGCAGAAATTCCTGACAGGATGGTCAGTGGTTCATCTCCTGCTCCTAGAGGCTCAGTTCTCCCACCTCATGTCACGCCCTGCCATCCTTGATTGACAGGGCCAGGCAGAGTTCACCTTCTCCTGCTGGCCCTGTGTGCTGGGGAAATCCCGCGCCAGCTCGCTCCGTTCCGTTTAGTGTTCAGCGCAGGCACAGTGAGGGAAGGACGGTCACTGACAGCCGGCATCGCGGAGAAGAAGGAGGAGAGTGCTGTGACGTCGCTGGATCCTCCTATGTGATAAATATTTTCCTAATTGGCCAATGCTTTATTCCCACTGATACCACCAGTGATCAAAGGGGGCATTAAATGAAAGAATATTTTATATAAAAAAGGGGTAATAATAATTATTATATTTATGAACACTATATCACCAACAAATCAAATTAATTTGGCCACTAGATAATATATTCATATATTTAAAGAGGACCTTTCATGGGTCCGAACATTGTAAGATAATTATCTGGACAAGTAGAGCAGCGCCCAGGGATCTCATTGCACTTACTATTATCCCTGGGCACCGCTCCGTTCGCCTGCTGTGGCCCCGTTACCTTCTCCCGTGCTGTATGGTAATTGCTACTAACTTCGAAACAGGGAGGAGACATCAGCTTCTTTCCCTGGACAAATATATGTATATATTATCTGGTGGCCAAATTATTTTGATTCATTGGTGATATAGTGTTCATAAATATAATGATTATTAGTACCATTTTTTTATATAAAATATTCTTTCATTTAATGCCCCCTTTGATCACTGGTGAGAATAAAGTGCTGGCCAATTAGGAAAATACTTACCATATAGGAAGAGCCAGCGAAATCACAGCACTCTCCTCCTCCTTCTCTGCGATGCCGGCTGTCTTTTCTTCCGGGAGCACTGACGTATTCGGTGCAGGTGCAGTGAGGAAGCCAACGAGCATCCTTCCCTCACTGCGCCTGCGCCGAATACTGAACGGGATGGTGCAGGAGCAAGATTTCCCCAGCACACAGGGCCGGCAAGAGAAGGTGAACACTGCCTGGCCCTGTCAATCAAGGATGGCAGGGCATGACATGAGGTGGTAGAACGGGGCCTCTAGGAGCAGGAGCAACGCTAAACGTAAAATTGCACAAAAACAGGGGCATAAGAAAAAGAATACCAGTTAGATTCACCTGACATTTGCACATGTATATTGTCAGCCTGTTTAATAGGGATAATTGTGGTGACAGAAATCCTTTAAGGATCAGTGTTAAAGGGAACCTGTCACCGAGATTTTGTATACAGAGCTGAGGACATGGGTTGCTAGATGGCCGCTAGCACATCCACAATATCCAGTCCCCATAGCTCTGTGTGCTTTTATTGTGTAAAAAAAACGATTTGATACATGTGCAAATTAACCTGAGATGAGTCCTGTCCCTGGACTTATCTCATGGACAGGACTCATCTCAGGTTCATTTGCACATGTATCAAATCGTTTTTTTTACACAATAAAAGCCCATAAAGCTATGGGGACTGGATATTGTGGATGTGCGAGTGGCCATCTAGCAACCCATGTCCTCAGCTCTGTACACAAAATCCCGGTGACAGGTTCCCTTTAAGTCAGTTTTTTTTTTTGCCCTCCATGTGTCATCCATATTCCACAGATACTGATAGTCTGAAATTTTTTCCAGAGCACCTCCTACCAATAGTCCAGGAAAAACACTGACCTAACAGATCCATGTTTTGTGTACGGTTTCCACAGACCCAGACTAATATGTACTAGGAATTCATAATAACAGACAAAATGGAGCATACCTCCGTGGTGTCCGCACACAGCATGGAAATCCACCGATAAAAGCCATATGGACCCTTTACCTGGAGTATCAGACGTATTATAGCAGCTAATAGTCTAGGGCTGTGATGGCTAACCTCCAGCACTCCAGCTGTAGTAAGACTACAACCCCCAAGATGCACACTCGTTTGGCTGTTCTCAGAACTCCATATAAACAGATGGAGCATGCTGGGAGTCGCAGTTTCACAACAGCTAGAGTGCCGGAGGTTAGCCACCACTGGTCTAGGGTCATGGTGACAGATTTCCTTTAACCACTTGCTTACCGCCGCATGATTTTATACATTGTGGCGGTAAGTAGAGTTAAGCGAACTTCTATTTTTAGTTCGGTGTCCAAAGTTCGGGTTCGGGTTATCGTAGCATCCCGTTATGGCTTCCGCTACCGCGGACCATAACGGCATTTGGAATCCATAAGGGGCTGCTTCATTGAACCCGAACCTTGGACAACCCTAAAGACCTGGGGTGACGTCACCGTCATGTGATCAGTGCAGGGGGCGTGGCTCAGTACTGGATCACCTTTGGACGCCGAACTAAAAATAGGAGTTCGCTCAACTCAAGCGGTAAGCTATTTAACCGCTACAGGACCGCCTAACGCAGGGATGCGTCCTGCGGGCGGCCCTGTAGCTCTGTTCCGACGCATCGGCGCGTCATCTCGCGAGAGGCGAGATTTCCTGTGAACGCGGGAAGCGCGGCACAGCAGTTCGGCTACAGCCTGCCAGCGATGATCCATCGCTGGCAGGCTGTAGATGCGAATAAAATCGCATCAAACTGCTATATCAGACGCTGTTTTATGAACAGCGTCTGATATAGCTGCTACCTGGTCCTCTGGTGGTCCCATTTACTGGGATCGACCACCAGAGGACCAGGTAACTACAATAAAGTTGCACCAAACACTACACTAACCCCCCACCACCCTCACCTATTAACCCCTTGATCACCCCATCTAGACCCCTGATCACCCCCTGTCATTGATCACACCCCTTGTAAGGCTCCATTCAGGCGTCCATATGTGTTTTGCGGATCCGTGGATTCACGGATCCGTGGATCCGCGGATCCGATCCGCGAGATCCTCAAAACACGGACACCGGCAATGTGCTTTCCGCATTTTGCAGATCCGCACATTGCCAGAACTATATAGAAAATGCTTTTTCTTATGCGCAGTTGCGGACAAGAAAAGGACATGTTCTATATTTTTGCAGAAACGGAAGTGCAGACCCGGAGCGCGGATCCGTAATTCCGGATCCGAGCGGGACAAAGTCTGTCCCCATAGAAATGAATGGGTCCGCAATTCCGTTCCACAAACAGAATTGCGGACGTGTGAATGGGGCATAAGGGTCCCCTATCACCACCAGTTAGTTAGCGCCCAGCCCACCGCACCGCAGTCACTGATTTTGGCAGAGATTTTTCATCCACATTGACCGATCGCGAATGAAAAAATCTGTGCCGTTCATTTTTTTTTCAGCGCAGAGGCTGAACGGAAAAAAAATCTCATTACCCGTATGCTCAATATACGGAGAATCGCAGAAACTCCTAATGCTGGCCATACGTGTAATGACTGCGGAGACCCTCAAATGCCAGGGCAGTACAAAAACCCCACATGTGACCCCATTTTAGAAAGAAGACACCCCAAGGTATTCCGTGAGGGGTATGGTGAGTTCATGCAAAATTTTATTTTTGTCACAAGTTAGTGGAATATGAGACTGTAAAAAAAACAAAAAAAAAAACAATTTCCGCTAACTTGTGCCAAATTTTTTTTCTGTGAACTCGCCATACGCCTCACAGAATACCTTAGGGTGTCTCCTTTCCACAATGGGGTCACTTGTGAGGTATTTATACTGCCCTGGCAATTTAGAGGTCCTAAAGCGTGAGAATCCAAATGCGTAAAAATGGCCTGTGAAATCCTGAAGGTACTCATTGGTTTTAGGGCCCCTTGCGCATCTAGGCTGCAAAAAGTGTCACACATGTGGTATCGCCGTACTCAGGAGAAGTAGGGCAATGTGGTTTGGGGTGTATTTTTACATATACCCATGCTGGGTGTGAGAAATATCGCTGTAAGCGACAACTTTTTAAATTTTTTATTCAAAGTTGTCAATTTACAGAGATATTTCTCTCACCCAGCATGGTATATGTAAAATACACCCCAAACACATTGCCCTACTCTCCTGAGTACTGCGATACTCATAGTGACACTTTTGCAGCCAAATCATAAAGGGCCCAAATTCTAACGAGTACCTTTTAGGAGGGCATTTTTACGCATTTTCTTCTCACGCTTTAGGGCCCCTAAAATGCCAGAACAGTACAAACACCCCACATGTGACCCCATTTTGGAAAGAAGACACCCCAAGGTATTCGCTGAGGGGCATAATGAGTCCATGAAAAATTAAACTTTTGTCAAAAGTTAGCGGAAGGGAGACTTTGTGAGAAAAACAATAAAAATCAATTTCCACTAACTTGTGCCAAAAAAATCTTCTATGAACTCGCCATGCCCCTAATGGAATACCTTAGGGTGTCTTCTTTCAAAATAGGGTCACATGTGAGGTATTATCTGCCCTGGCATTTTAGGGGCCCTAAAGCGTGAGAAGAAAATGCGTAAAAATGCCCTCTAAAGGTACTCATTGGAATTAGGGCCCCTTTGCGCATCTTGGCTGCAAAAAGTGTCACACATGTAGTATCGCCTTACTCAGGAGAAGTAGGGCAATGTGTTTTGGGGTGTATTTTTACATATACCCATACTGGGTGAGAGAAATATCTCTGTAAATTGACAACTTTGAATAAAAAAATTTAAAAAGTTGTCGTTTACAGCGATATTTCTCACACGCAGCATGGGTATATGTAAAAGTACACCCAAACCCATTGCCTACTTCTCCTGAGTCGGCGATACCACATGAGTGACAATTTTTACAGCCTGGAGTGCACAAGGGGCCTAAAACCAATGAGTACCTTTAGATTTCACGAGCCATTTTATGCATTTGGATTCTCACACTGAGGCCCCTAAAATGCCAGGTGAGTATAAATACCCCACATGTGACCCCATTTTGGAAAGAAGACACCCCTAGGTATTCTGTGAGGGGCATGGTGAGTCCACAGAATTTTTATTTTTGGCACAAGTCAGCGGAAATTTTTTTTTTTTTTTTACAAAGTCTCATATTCCACTAACTTGTGACAAAAATAAAATTTTACATGAACTCACCATACCCCTCACAGAATACCTTGGAGTGTCTTCTTTCAAAATGGGGTCACATGTGGGTATTTATACTGTCCTGGCATTTAAGAGCCCCTAAAGCGTGAGAAGAAGTCTGGAATCCAAATGCGTAAAAATGCCCTGTGAAATCCTAAAGGTACTCATTGGTTTTAGGGCCCTTTGCACCAGGCTGCAAAAAGTGGCACACATGTGGTATCGCCGTACTCAGGAGAAGTAGGGCAATGTGTTTTAGGGTGTATTTTTATATATACCCATACTTTGTGTGAAAAATATCTCTGTAAACGACAACTTTTAAACATTTTTATACAAAGTTGACAATTTACAGAGATATTTCTCTCACCCAACATGGGTGTATGTAAAAATACACGCCAAAACACATTGCCCTACTTCTCCTGAGTACGGCGATACCACATGAGTGACACTTTTTTGCAGCCTGGGTGCGCAAAGGGGCCCAAATTCCAACGAGTACCTTTAGGTTTTACATAGCGGCTCACAATTTAGCCCCGCCCAAAATGCCAGAACAGTAAACACACCCCACAAATGACCCCATTTCGGAAAGTAGACACCCCAAGGTATTCACTGAGGGGCATAGTGAGTCCGTCTGAGATTTTTTTTTTTTTTTGCCAGAAGTTATCAGAAATTGAAACTTTTTTTTTTTTTTTTTTTCTCAGAAAGTGTCATTTTCCACTAACTTGTGAAAAAAAACATAGTTTAGACTTACCGGTAAAGTCTTTTCCAGGAGTCCGACATGACAGCACACACATGGAGGATGTCCTTCCCTTTTCTATTGGACAGGAAGCAGAGGAACAGGTTAAATTGCCCCTCCCTACTCTAGCTCTCCAGTGTTCTTACTTCACACTAGAAGCAACAAGCTAGTCCCTATATGGACTTACTAAGCTTATGAACTATAACCCTAAACCAAAACACCCTAACATCGGAAAAATTATAAATATATCATCATTTTTTTTTTTTTTTTTTTTGGGGATCGTGGTGCTGTCATGTCGGACTCCTGGAAAAGACTTTACCGGTAAGTCTAAACTATGTTTTCCAGGACGTCCTCCATGACAGCACACACATGGAGTACTACCAGATAAATACTCTAGGGAGGGACTGCAGCCTGGAGGACCTTACGTCCAAAGTCCAGGTCTGATCTGTTAGATAGATTCAATCTATAATGTCTGCAAAGGTCTGAAAACTGGACCATGTAGCAGCCCTGCATATCTGCTCAATAGATACACAAGCTTTTTCTGCCCAAGACGTAGACACTGACCGTGTGGAATGGGCTGTGATCTTTATTGGGCAAGGTAAATTCCTAGCTCTATAAGCCATCTGTATTGTGGATCTGATCCATCTAGCAATGGTGGCCTTGGAAGCCTGCCTACCTTTATTCTTCCCCATGAACTGAACAAACAATGAAGTGTCTTTCCTAAAGGGACCTGTCGCTTTCAAATACTTAAGAACCGATCTCCTAACATCTAGAAAATGTAGGACCTTCTCTTTTTCATCCTTAGGATTGGGAAAAAGGATGGTAGGATGACCTCCTGGTCTCTGTGGAAGGAGGAAGCCACTTTGGGTATAAATGCTGGATCTAGCTTCAGGATTATTCTATCTTCCAAGATTCTTAAGTATGGCTCGTTGGAGGAGAAGGCCTGCAATTCCCCAATTCTTCTTGCTGTGGTGATAGCCACTAAAAGGCAGTTTTAAGAGATAGATTCTTTAATTGACAGTCCTCTAGGGGTTCAAAGGGAGGTTTACAAAGTTCATCCAAAACAAGGGAAAGGTCCCAAGGAGGCGATAAACACTTGACCCTAGGACGAATCCGAGAAATTGCTCTGGAGAAAGATCTGATCCACCGGTGATCCGCTAAAGGAGTGTCTAAGAACCAACTGAGGGCAGATATCTGAACCTTTAAGGTACTTGGCCTGAGACCCAAATCGAATCCTTGCTGAAGGAATTCCAGAATCTGATGTACTGAAACCGGGTTGTTCCACGTATACTTTGAACATCGCCAGGAAAGGAACTTCTTCCAAATTTTAGAATAGATTTGACTTGTAACTTTCTTATGGCTGTGAACCATTGTAGAAATTACTTTCTTAGCAAGACCTCTGGACCTCCACAATTGCTTCTCAGTAGCCAGGCTGTCATCTTCAATTTCTCCAACTGAGGATGTAGAAGAGGGCCCTGCACTAACAGGTCCTTCTCTAGAGGGAGAAACCAAGGGCTGTCCAACTGAAGAGATAGAAGGAGGGAAACCAGCTCTGTTTCGGCCAATAAGGGACAATTAAAATTAATGTCGTTTTTCTGATCTGAGTTTCCTTAGAACCGCCCCTATCAGGGGAAAGGGGGAAAGGCGTAGGCCAAATCCATGTCCCACTTCTGGGAGAGGGCATCTAGAGCTAAAGGTTGGTCTCCTGGGAACAGAGAAAAGAAATTTAATAGTTGACTGTTTCTTTTCCTCGCAAAGAGATCTACCTGAGGGGTTCCCCATCTCTCGCATATCCGTTGAAATACTGATTTTTTCAATTGCCATTCGCCCGGCTGAATCAGGTTCCTGCTGAGAAAATCTGCTGTCACATTGTCCTGCCCCTTCAAATGAACCGCTGTTAGGAGAGGATCTTCTTTCCGCCCAGCCAAATATTTGATCGGACACGCCTTGTAGTGACTGGATCTTTGTCCCGCCTTGTCTCTTTAGATAGGCCACTGTGACCATGTTGTCGGAGAACACTAGCACGTGTTTGCTGACCAGTAGAGCTTCTGCTGCTAATAGGGCCTGCCGGACCGCACAGAGTTCCCTGAAGTTTGAGGATCTTCTGTTCATACTTTCGCCCCAGACTCCCTGAAAATATTGACCTTGAATCTGGGCTCCCCAACCCGATTTGCTGGCATCTGTTATTACTGATACTTGGGGGAGAGGATCCATGGAATCCCTGCTGTAAGGTTTGACTGATCCAACCACCAATGAAGACTGGATCTTACCTGCTGCGGAATTAGAATCTTTCTGTCCAGGTGACAAGGATTTCGATCCCATTGCTGCAGAATTGTCTTTTGTAGAGGTCTCGCATGATACTGACTCCAGGGTACTGTATAGATGCAGGACGTCATCAGACCCAGGATTTTCATGGCCGATCTGATGGGCCATCTTCTCCGACTTTGAAACTGGGAGATCTCTGAAAGCATTTTCTCTAGCCTGACATCTGGAAGATAAGACCTCTGTTGCAGGGAATCTAGAAAAGTGCCTAAAAACTTCTTCTTTGTATCTGGAACGAGATCTGATTTTTCGAAGTTGACTATCCAGCCTAGATGGGAAAAGAAGTCTAGACAAAGATCCCTCTGGAGAATCAGCTTCTCTACGGATGGAGCGGTAAGGAGAAAATCGTCCAGATAAGGGACAATACAAACGCTTTCTTCCTTTCTCAGCCAGGCAGTCATCTCTGTCACCAGCTTTGAAAATATTCTGGGGGCCGAGGAAAGGCCGAATGGCAGGCACTGAAACTGAAAATGAAGAATTGATGCATCTGTTCGAATGGCGAACCTCAGATATTTTTGATCCTCCCTGTAAATGGGAACATGATAATATGCATCTTTTAAGTCTATGGTACACATATGTGCTTTGTGGTCTATCAACCTTATGGCAGACTTTATGGACTCCATCTTGAACCTCTGGTATTTTACGAATTGATTCAGATGTTTCAGGTTTAATATCGTACGGAAGCTGCCGTTCGGCTTTTTACTAAAAAACTTTTGAGTAATGCCCCTTCCCTGCTGATTTTGAGGCACTGGAACTATAGCCTGAAGAGAAAGGAGTTTGTCCAGATCTCTGAGGATTGCATTGATCTGGGCGGGCTGACTGAAGCTTGTTATCACAAACTTCTCTGGAGGGGGAAGAGTAAAATTTATCCTGTACCCGAACTCTATGGTGTTTAAAATCCAGGTATTTGAGGTTACACTCTGCCACGGGGTCCGAAAAATCTTAATCTCCCCCTACCGGATAGTCACTGTTTTTGTTGACTGGTATTTGGATTAAGGAGGAACCCTCTTCCTTTACCTCCTTTGGGATAGCTCCACCTCCCGGTTTTGCCTTTCCCTTTATACGACTGCCCAGAATAACGAGGTCCCGGCCTACGAAAGGACTGAGGGTTTCTAGATTTCTCCTCTGGGAAACCTTTTTCCTATCTGTGGCCTTTTCTAGAATTTTATCTAACACTGGGCCAAACAGGTATTCTCCTGTGAACGGAATACTACACAATTTATTCTTTGACGGAACGTCGCCTGCCCATGATTTCAGCCATAAAGCCCTTCTACTGCAATTTCCTAGAGCGCAGTTTCTAGCGGCAAACCTCATAGACTCTGCCGAGGCATCTGATAAGAAGGCCGTGGCCATTTTTAACATGGGAATGGAATCTAGAATATCTTCTTTTGAGGAGTCCCCAGATAGGTGACTCTCTAACTGCTGTAACCACAGAAACAATGAACGGGCAACAGAAGTGGCAGCTATATTAGTATTTATCAGAGCCGCCGAGGAATCCCGGGCTTTTTTCAATAGGCCATCTATCTTTCTGTCCATTGCGTCTTTTAACTGTGAAGAATCTTCAAAGGGCAAGGAGGTTTTCTTGATGATTTTGGCAATTGGACTGTCCACTTTAGGGGTTTCAACCCAGAGCTTAGTCACATTTGGATCAAATGCCAGGCGTGTCTTAAATTCTTTGGGAATAAAGAGCTTCTTTTCAGAATCTTCCCACTCATCTAGAATAACCGATTTTAGATTGTCGTTAACTGGAAATAAATTTTTACGCTTAAATCTAAGACCGCCAAACATTTCGTCCTGAATGGACCTGGGTTCTGACACCTCTTCTATATTCATGGTCTGTCTGACCGCAGATATTAAAGTATCCAAATCCTCAGAGGAAAAGAATATCTTTTCCCTTGCTCAGCTGAGCCTAAGGCTTCAGGCTCCTCCTCATCATTCTCCACTATTTCACCCTCTGAAACCATTTCCATTTCTTCCGAATCAGACTCAAAGTCTATTCTGACTCTTTTCCTAGCCTGCGGAGTTTTTGGAATCATTTTTGAAACGGAAGCCTGAACTTTTCATCAAACAATTTAGATATTTCAGATAAGAGAGATGGCTGTTCTTCTTTAACTATCTTCTCAATGCAGGAAGAACATAACTTCTTTAAGTAGGAATCTGGTAATCTTGAATTACAAGTTGCACATCTCTTAGTCTTTTTCCTCAGAGCAGAGGATGTCCTTTCTGCCTCCTCCTGAAACAGTTAGTAAATAGATATATGTAGACCAGCCAGCCTCATACCAGAAGAAGTAATAGGCTATACACTTACATGACCCTGGGCAGACCCCTGAGCAGGCCCCTCTGAGGTAGGTACGGGAGTGGAACGCGGGTCTGCGCCGGCTGCTTCCATTCTTTCAACAACACAGAGAAGGAAGCAGCCACAGCAGATCCCCTTATATTCTTACCTCTGAGGATCGCGCCATTTTCCCCGTCACCCGGCGTCCGGATCCCGAAATCTCGCGAGATCCGTGACGTTGACTTCTGAGTTCCCGATCTCGCGGGAACTATACTGCCGCATGCTGCGCGCGGACGCGCGAAGTTTGGTCCCCGAGAACCCTCAAGCAGAGGGGAGCGGGGCGCAACTGTCCACCGGGAAGAGACCAGGGAACCCCCGCGTTAGGGGTGCTGGTGCAGAGACCCTCCGGCGGCATCCGACCTGGCACTGGACACCAGGTAACCTATCCTGCTCCTGTTGCCTCCATAGTGGGACAGGAAGAACACTGGAGAGCTAGAGTAGGGAGGGGCAATTTAACCTGTTCCTCTGCTTCCTGTCCAATAGAAAAGGGAAGGACATCCTCCATGTGTGTGCTGTCATGGAGGACGTCCTGGAAAATGAAATGATACATGAACTCACCATGCCCCTCCGTGAATACTTTGGGGTGTCTTCTTTCTAAAATGGTGTGATTTGGGGGGTATTTATACTATCCTGACATTCTAGCACCTGAAGAAACATGACAGGTGCTCAGAAAGTCAGACCTGCTTCAAAATGCCGAAATTCACTTTTTTGCACCATAGTTTGTAAACGCTATAACTTTTACCCAAACCAAAAAATATATTGGATATATTGGATTTTTTTTTATCAAAGACATGTAGAACAATACATTTAGAGAAAAATGTATATAGAAATGTAGTTTTTTTTTTAAAATAATTTTACAACAGAAAGTGAAAAATGTCATTTTTTTGCAAAAATTTCGGTCATTTTTGATTAATAGCAAAAAAAGTAAAAATGTCAGCAGTAATGAAATACCACCAAATGAAAGCTCTATTAGTGAGAAGAAAAGGAGGTAAAATTCATTTGGGTGGTAAGTTGCATGATGGAGCAATAAACGGTGAAAGTAGTGTAGTGCGGAATTGTAAAAAGTGGCCTGGTCATTAAGGGTGTTTAAGCTAGGGGGGCTGAAGCGGTTAATACAAAGGGTTGTTCATCTCATTTATGCTGTACGTCAGACTTTTGTAAAAAGAAAAAACACAAATGTATGGCTTGATGTACCCACAGACTATAGTTGGGCAAAGCTAGTTCAGAAGTGCATACTTTTGACTGTTTGTTGCGGTTTATGTAGTTGTACTTTTTTTTGTCAGGACTGAATAACGCAGTATACTTTTTTTTTGCAGGACAGAAAAACGAGTATAGAAATATATACTTTTTTATATTGTAGTGAATGGGAGATGGATGGAAATGTAAGACAATCCATTTCAATCTGTTAAACATATCCATTTTTATTTAGATACTTCCTTTGATACACTTCAAATCTTTACTTAAAGGGGTTGTCACACAAAAAATAAATATTCTAGTTTTCAAACCAGCACCTGTATCTTTTGTAATTTCACGTAATAAAAATGTAGCATAGCCACCGACTTATTCAATGAAATGTATCTGTATAGCGCCACCTGCTGTTTCGTTTTCATCTTATTTCTTTGTCCTGCTCACTGAGATGGTCACACATGCTCAGTTTCATCCTTCAACTGCCTCCTGTGATAGGGAGAGCTGAGACACGCCCCCTTAGCTGCAGCAGAAAGGACACTCCCCTTGAGCTTTCAGCTTGATATCAATTTAGCAGAGCAATGAATGGGGAGATCTCTGGATCCATGTGAGGTACAGGGCTGGTTCTAGCTTTGTTATAAAGAGGTTGCCATGCCCTATGTTGTCTGATTTTCACATTTTACATTAGTCATGGGATAACGCCTTTAAATAAGCTAACAACTGAGTTTTAACATTTTCTTTCCCGGTCTCTACACAAACCGGCCCATTTCAGACTGCCGAGAACCCCCCCAAGAGTCAGAACGAATATAAATACCTAGCTCCAAGACGTCAGCAGGAAGACAGTGGCTGCACGTCTGACTTAGATTATCTAACATTCGCTCAAGCATGATGATCTGCATTTTTTGGGCATAACGGTGGACGTAAATGTTGGAGGGATTTATCACGTGAGTTAGGTATACGTGTTCCTGTGTGACTGCAAAAGAAAAAGTAAAAAAAAAAAAGTTAAAAGCATGCATACCTGATGACAAACAAAATTACAGACAGGAAGAAAGGGAAACTCGTAATTAGAGGGACTGACTTTTCTTTTTAGAAAATGGAGCACAGGTGCCCGTCATTTTCTGGCTCTTCTTGACTCTCTTTGGCTTACAATTACTGAATTCTGTAAATGCAATTTAAAAATAAAATCAATGTGCATACAATGGAAATGCAGAAATTACATACAATATTCAAACTTTCATCAGAACAGCATTCAGTATATTTAATACCTCAAGAAGGGCTACGATATTAATGACCTATCCTCAGGATTTATTTTACTTATCTAACATGGACATTCCACGGCACTTTTGTGCTTTACGGTTCATTTTAGTGGTTCTTTCCCTATTACTTCAGAATGTAGTGAACAGATACAAAACCCTATTATTCTGTGGTTTCTACAGATGAACACAATGCTGCATAAATAAGAGCCAAGTTCACTGTATATGCATAATGCACACTGGAAGATTCTGAGGAAGGGATACTACTGGGGGTATAAAGGAGCTTTACATGTAACAGAGAGTAGGCTCCAAACAATATGTCTTTGAGAACATTACCTTACCTTAGCTCTTGTGGCTACCATCTTGGGCACTGGTTGGCAGGGTAAGCGAGGAGCTTCCCCAAGAACGGATGCTGAAACTGGTGGAATATCTTAGTGATATGTCACCAAAGGTTGAGATGTGACAACCTGTTTAAGCCTATTTATTGCCGTCCCTAACAATCCACTGTAAGACAGCTTTACGGACATTATCATGACGTCCCCAATCTAAATTTCCGATCCGTATATCTTTGGAGTGAGTGCAGGAGTACCTGGAGAAAACCCACACAGACACAAAGAGAGCATAAAAAACTCCATGCAGATGTTGTCATTGGTTGGATTCATACCTAGAATCCCAGGGCTGCAAGGTACCAGTTCTAACCACTTAGCTACCATGCTGCCTGGTGGTGCCCTGGCACCCAGTATCCTTGCTTATCAGCAATTTTAGGCAGCTGCAGTACGAGAAACGTTTTAGTGTAAAGTGCTGGAAGTAGACAGCTTCTTACACTGTGTAGTGACCATGTGTGTGAACTGCAGCCCAGCTCCCATTCTGAGCTGCAGTACCCTGCTCTGAAAAAATGATGATTACTTACCATTATTTTGATTTCCCAGAGCCCATGACAGCACCACGAGAGAGAGAGAGGATCCTGCAGAAATAAAAGGGCGGACACTCTCCTCCCAATTCAGTGTGATATCCAAGCATCGGAGGAAGACCGCCAACATATGTTAGATGAATCCGTTCAATTAAACAAACACATTTTTTTTTTTTTTTTTTGCTACACCCGTGTGAACATAGGAAAACCATAAGAATCAGGGGGAGGGAATATAAGGGTGCTGTCACGGGCTCTGAAAAATCTAATTACCGGTAAGTAATAATTTTTCCTTCGCCCATGATAGCACCACAAGAGAATTACCAGAGGAAAACTCAGGTTGGGAGAGTAGAAAGAAGCACTTTTTCCCCAAGGCAAGGCGCCGAAGGAGAGGAACTTGAATCCAGCCGGTAGTGTTTCATAAAAGGTTGAAGGAGAAGACCAGGTGGCAGCTCTGCATTTATCCTCTATGGGAACCGAGGATCTTTCCGCCCAGGAGGTAGCCGCCGCCCTGGTAGAGCCACCAGAACCGCTTGGGACACCGGGCTAAGCTAGAAGTGCGCCCTTCTCATAGGCGCTCCTAGATGACGTCACCTCCGAAGCAGCGCGCTGGTCATGTGACCGCTATTGCTTTCTCCGGCCTTCTCACTGCTCCTTCTCCCCCTGGGGTTCGGCGTCCGTGCCTATAGCACATCCGCGATGCCACCAGACACTTCAAGCTCCAGCACACTATCACCCCTTCTGGAGTTCAGCTGTGCCACTGCTCTCCCTCATGCGCACCAACTGATGCAGCCTTACTTACTCAGGGACCGCAGGTATGTAGGGAGCACCACCAGAGGGAAGGACCTGAAAAGAATAAAACTGCAGGCTTCCCCAGAGACAGGAAACCACACTGAATTGGGAGGAGAGTGTCCGCCCTTTTATTTCTGCGGGTTTCCTGTCTGTGGGGGCGGATCCTCTCTCTCTCGTGGTGCTGTCATGGGCGAAGGGAAAATACACAGTATGCAGAGCCTTCTGCTTCCACCGCATACACTGTATAGCTGACAGTGCCACAGTTGAACAGTAGGGGTTGCTGACTGTTGAACAACCACCAATATTATAATGATTACCTATTCTGACGACAGGTCATCAATATCTGTACTCCATACAACCCCTTTAACCCCATAAGGACTTAGCCCTATTTCACCTTAAGGATTCGGCCATTTTTTGCAAATCTGACCAGTGTGACTTTATGTGGTGATAACCTTTAACCGCTACAGGACCGCCGCACACAGGATTGCGTCCTGGCGGCGGCCCTGTAGCTCTGATCGGACGCATCGGCGCGTCATCTCGCGAGACGCGAGATGACGCGAGGACGCGCCCGCACATGCGCAATGCGCGCCATCGGCGCGCTCGCATGTAGTTATACTACAGCCTGCCAGCGCCGATCGTGCGCTGGCAGGCTGTATATGGCAGAAAAAAATCGCAGATCAGGCGTTGTTCTGTGAACAGCGTCTGATCTGCTTGCTACCCGCTTCTCTGGTGGTCCCTTTGCTTGGGACCACCAGAGAAAAAATATCAAAGTGCACCAATCACCACACACCCCCCACCGCCCCCACCCACCCACCACCCCCTGTCACTGATTAACCCCTGATCTCCCATGTCACCCCCTGATCACCCCCTGTCACCCCCCTGTCACTGATCACCCCTGTAAGGCTCATTCAGATGTCCGCATGTGTTTTGCGGATCACGGATCCGCAAATCCGCGGATCCATAAACACGGACACCAGCAATGTGCTTTCCGCATTTTGCGGATCCGCACATTGCCAGAACTATATAGAAAATGCCTTTTCTTGTCCGCAATTGCGGACAAGAATAGGACATGTTCTATACTTTTGCGGATCTCCAATTACGGATCCGCAATTACGGATCCGAGCGGGACAAAGTCTGTCCCCATAGAATTGAATGTATCCACATTTCTGTTCCGCAAAATTTTGCGGAACAGAATTGCGGGCAGCTGAATGAGGCCTTAGGGTCCCTTAGCGATCGCAGCTTTATAGCTTTACCCTCTTTTTTTGCACATTTTTAGAGATTTTTTCATCCACATTGATCAATGTGAATGGAAAAATCTGTGACGTTCATTTTTTTCTTTCAGCGCAGAGGCTGAACGGAAAAAAAAAATTCTCATTACCCGTATGGTCAATATAAGGAGAATAGCAAAAACTCCTAATGCTGGCCATACGTGTAAGGATTGCGGAGAGCCTCAAATGCCAGGGCAGTACAAAAACCTCACAAGTGACCCCATTTTAGAAAGAAGACACCCCAAGGTATTCTGTGAGGGGTATGGGGAGTTCATGTAAAATTTTATTTTTTGTCACAAGTTAGTGGAATGTGAGACTGTAAAAAAAAAAAAAAAAAAAAAAACACCATTTCCGCTAACTTGTGCCAAATTTTTTTTTTCTGTGAACTCGCCATGCCCCTCACGGAATACCTTGGGGTGTCTTCTTTCCACAATGGGGTCACATGTGGGGTATTTATACTGCCCTGGCATTTTAGGGGTCCTAAAGCGTGAGAATCCAAATGCGTAAAAATGTCCTGTGAAATCCTAAAGGTACTCATTGGTTTTAGGGCCCCTTTGCGCATCTTGGCTGCAAAAAGTGTCACTCATGTGGTATCGCCGTACTCAGGAGAAGTAGGGCAATGTGTTTTGGGGTGTATTTTTATATATACCCATGCTGTGTGTGAGAAATATCTCTGTAAACGACAACTTTTTAAATTTTTTATTCAAAGTTGTCAATTTACAGAGATATTTCTCTCACCCAGCATGGGTATATGTAAAATACACCCCAAAACACATTGCCCTACTTCTCCTGAGTACGACGATACACATGAGTGACACTTTTGCAGCCAAGATGCAAGGAGCCTAAACCAATGAGTACTTTAGGAGGGCATTTTTACGCATTTTCCTTCTCACGCTTTAGGGCCCTAAAATGCCAGGGCAGTATAAATACCACATGTGACCCCATTTTGGAAAGAAGACACCTCAAGGTATTCGCTGAGGGGCATAATGAGTCCATGAAAAATTAAACTTTTTGTCAAAAGTTAGCGGAAAGGGAGACTTTGTGAGAAAAACAATAAAAAATCAATTTCCACTAACTTGTGCCAAAAATAAAATCTTCTATGAACTCGCCATGCCCCTCACGGATTACCTTGGGGTGTCTTCTTTCCAAAATGGGGTCACATGTGGGGTATTTATACTGCCCTGGCATTTTAGGGGCCCTAAAGCGTGAGAAGAAAAATGTGTAAAAATGCCCTCCTAAAAGGTACTCATTGGAATTAGGGCCCCTTTGTGCATCTTGGCTGCAAAAAGTGTCACTCATGTGGTATCGCCGTACTCAGGAGAAGTAGGGCAATGTGTTTTGGGGTGTATTTTTACATATACCCATACTGGGTGAGAGAAATATCTCTGTAAATTGACAACTTTGAATAAAAAAATTTAAAAAGTTGTCGTTTACAGCGATATTTCTCACACGCAGCATGGGTATATGTAAAAATACACCCCAAACACATCGCCCTACTTCTCCTGAGTACGGCGATACCACATGAGTGACACTTTGCAGCCTGAGTGCAAAGGGGCCCTAAACCAATGAGTACCTTTAAGATTTCACAGGCCATTTTTATGCATTTGGATTCTCACACTTTAGGGGCCCCTAAAATGCCAGGTGAGTATAAATACCCCACATGTGACCCCATTTTGGAAAGAAGACACCCTAGGTATTCTGTGAGGGCATGGTGAGTCCACAGAATTTTTATTTTTGGCATAAGTCAGCGGAAATTGTTTTTTTGTTTTTTATTTTGTTTTTACAAAGTCTCATATTCCACTAACTTGTGACAAAAATAAAATTTTACATGAACTCACCATACCCCTCACAGAATACCTTGGAGTGTCTTCTTTCCAAAATGGGGTCACATGTGGGTATTTATACTGCCCTGGCATTTTAGGGGCCCCTAAAGCGTGAGAAGAAGTCTGGAATCCAAATGCGTAAAAATGCCCTGTGAAATCCTAAAGGTACTCATTGGTTTTAGGGCCCTTTGCACCCAGGCTGCAAAAAGTGGCACACATGTGGTATCGCCGTACTCAGGAGAAGTAGGGCAATGTGTTTTGGGGTGTATTTTTATATATACCCATACTTTGTGTGAAAAATATCTCTGTAAGCGACAACTTTTAAAAAATTTTATACAAAGTTGACAATTTACAGAGATATTTCTCTCACTCAACATGGGTGTATGTAAAATACACCCCAAAACACATTGCCCTACTTCTCCTGAGTACGGCGATACCACATGAGTGACACTTTTGCAGCCTGAGTGCAAAGGGCCCAAATTCCAACGAGTACCTTTAGGTTTTACATGGCGGCTCACAATTTAGCCCCGCCCAAAATGCCAGAACAGTAAACACACCCCACAAATGACCCCATTTCGGAAAGTAGACACCCCAAGGTATTCACTGAGGGGCATAGTGAGTCCGTCTGAGATTTTTTTTTTTTGCCAGAAGTTATCAGAAATTGAAACTTTTTTTTTTTTTTTTTTCTCAGAAAGTGTCATTTTCCGCTAACTTGTGAAAAAATGAAATGATACATGAACTCACCAAGCCCCTCCGCGAATACTTTGGGGTGTCTTCTTTCTAAAATGGTGTAATTTGGGGGTATTTATACTTTCCTGACATTCTAGCACCTGAAGAAACATGACAGGTGCTCAGAAAGTCAGAGCTGCTTCAAAATGCCGAAATTCACTTTTTGCACCATAGTTTGTAAACGCTATAACTTTTACCCAAACCAATAAATATACACTTATTGGATTTTTTTATCAAAGACATGTAGAACAATAAATTTAGAGAAAATTTATATAGAAATGTAGTTTTTTTGAAAAATTTTACAACAGAAAGTGAAAAATGTCATTTTTTTGCAAAAATTTCGGTAATTTTTGATTAATAGCAAAAAAAGTAAAAATGTCAGCAGCAATGAAATACCACCAAATGAAAGCTCTATTAGTGAGAAGAAAAGGAGGTAAAATTCATTTGGGTGGTAAGTTGCATGACGGAGCAATAAACGGTGAAAGTAGTGTAGTGCGGAATTGTAAAAAGTGGCCTGGTCATTAAGGGTGTTTAAGCTAGGGGGGCTGAAGTGGTTAAACGCTTTTACTTATCCAGGCCATTCTGAGATTGTTTTTTCGTCACATATTGTACTTCATGACACTGGTAAAATGGAGTCAAAAAAGTTCATTTTTATTCATTAAAAAAATACAAAATTTTCCCAATATTTGGAAAAATTTGCAATTTTCTAAGTTTCAATTTCTTTATTTCTATAATACATAGTAATACCTCCAAAAATAGTTATTACTTTACATTCCCCATATGTCTACTTTATGTCTAGATCATTTTGGGAATGATATTTTATTTTTTAGGGATTTTACAAGGCTTAGACGTTTAGAAGCAAATCTTGAAATTTTTCAGAAATTTTCAAAAACCCACTTTTTAAAGGACCAGTTCAGGTCTGAAGTCGCTTTGTGAGGCTTACATAATAGAAACCATCCAAAAATGACCCCATTCTAGAAACTACACCCCTCAAGGTATTCAAAACTGATTTTACAAACTTTGTTAACCCTTTAGGTGTTCCACAAGAATTAATGGAAAATGGAGATAACATTTCAAAATTTCTTTGGCAGATTTTCCATTTTAATAATTTTTTTCCAGTTACAAAGCAAGGGTTAACAGCCAAACAAAACTCAATATTTATTGCCCTGATTCTGTAGTTTACAGAAACACCCCATATGTTATTGTAAACTGCTGTACGGGCACACAGCAGGGCGCAGAAGGAAAGGAATGTCATACGGTTTTTGGAAGGCAGATTTTGCTGGACTGGTTTTTTGACACCATGTCCCATTTGAAGCCCCCCTGATGCACCCCTAGAGTAGGAACGCCAAATAAAGTGACCCCATTTTAGAAACTACGGGATAGGGTGGCAGTTTTGTGGGTACTATTTTAGGGTACATATGATTTTTTTGTTGCTCTATATTACACTTTTTGTGTGGCAAGGTAACAAGAAATAGTTGTTTTGGCACCATTTTTATTTTTTGTTATTTACAACATTCAGCTGACAGGTTAGATCATGTGGTATTTTTATAGAGCAGGTTATTACAGACGCGGCGATACATAATATGTATACTTTTTTTATTTATGTAATTTTTACACAATGATTTCATTTTTGAAACAAAAAAAAATTATGTTTTAGTGTCTCTATAGTCTGAGAGCCATAGTTTTTTCAGTTTTTGGGCGATTATCTTGGATAGGGTATGATTTTTGTGGGAGGAGATGACGGTTTGATTGGCACCATTTTGGGGTGCGTATGACTTTTTGATCGCTTGGTATTACACTTTTTGTGATGTAAGGTGACAAAAAATGGCTTTTTTTTACACCGCTTTTATTTTTTACGGTGTTCATCTGAGGGGTTAGGTCATGTGATATTTTTATAGAGCAGGTTATTACGGACGCAGCGATACATAATATGTGTAGTGTATTTAATTTTTGTAATTTTTATTCAGTGATAAACTGTGCTGTAATATGGCTCTATGCATAAGGCTTTGTTGCGAACATGCATTATTTACTGGCAACTGGATAGCACTTTGCTGCATTCACATTTTCTATTCATTGATTTCCAAGATTGATTTAATAACAGATCGCCTCAGATAACCACATTTCCTGTACTGTCGGGGACTGGAAGATACCACACCAGCTGTGAAGACTCGTGTAGGTTGTGATGACTGTCCAGTGGAGTGAGAGGAAGGATTTTTAATGAAGGAGAGCAGTCACTTGAAAGCATTGTAAAAGTCTTCAAAAACGTCAAAAAAGATCTCAGCAAGCCAGAATTAAAAGGGACGAGTGTGAACTGGCAATAAGGAAAGGACTCAAGGGAGACCATAAAGCTTAGGACCCTCAAGCAGACTCAAAAGGGAATTTCCTAAAAAGATGTTCCACTGGAGCAACAGGCACTTGTCCTGAGGAAGAAGGATCTGGGTTGATACCATACTGAACTCCATCTGGATGGGGAGAGCAGGATTTCTAGCAGTTGATCATCCATCTATAGCAAGTCAGTGTCCAGGGTTCTCCAGATTCTGGAAAAAGGAAGGGGCCTTCACTTGGATACTATGTAGAAAAAAGATGAGCAAGATGTTCCTGGATTAAAGAAATGACATGAGTGTGGAGAGAACCTTTGTGAAAACACTAGGGGCTGTAGCTAGGCTGAAGAGCTACAAACTGGTAAAGTTGAGCGCGAACCCCTGAGTAGAGAAAGCACGTAGGAGAGGGTGCCAAGTGGGATGTGGGATGCATTCTTGAAGTTCAAAGAAAAGACGAACACATGGAGGTAATGACTGAATAAAGATATTCTATCCTGATCTGTTGAATTCTGAGAAACCAGTTGAGGAGCTTGAAGTCAATAATTGGGTGACCACAGTGTAGTTAACGCTATAAGAATCAGGTAGTCATGTACCCAGCCAGCGACCGCACATGCCCTCCCGAATTCAACTGATGTGGCCCGCACCTCACCTCCTAAGCCCCCTGCTCCATAGACAAGTGTAGGAAGAGGACAAAAGATGGTAGCTATTGATGGACACCACAGAGGTAAAGTTTTTGGGGCAGTATATTGTGCTACACTGTGTTATGTGGTTCTGCTGGGGTGGTATTTTGAACTATCGTATTGTTGGCTCCGCCTACAAAATTGGGGCCACTTTTAGTTTTTTTTCAGGGCCACTTTAAGTTCCCAGTCCGCCCCTGAGGGGCCCAGAACGAAGAGCCATTTGTTGTGGAAACAGTAGTGTTACTGGTGAGTGAAGATGCAGATGGGTTGACTTTTCTTCTTGGATGGGATACAAAGGTCCTAGGAGCTTAGTTAAGTATCAAAATGCCTAAATGGTCACTCCCCTTCCTTAGAAAGGAAACTGCTAAAAGTTGATGTGAACGGGGAAGACCATGTCTGGTCCTGTGAGTGAAAAACACTTGTGGCTGGTAGAAGGCATGGCGTCCTGAATATGTAAAGCCTCACAGATAACCATATTATCTACCATAGAGGCGACTTTGGTTCAAGATCTGAGTCAAACTATGGCAACTCACTGCTCCATGGGATGAACAGGGTCACGACTGTCACTCTGTTGTGATTGTATTCTGAGGGGACTGGGGTTGAGCAGACATAGAACAGTGACCCTCTTAGGCCTCATGCACATGACCGTTGATTGTTTCCGTGTCCGTTGCTCCGTTTTTCGTGAATTTCTGCGGACCCATTGGTTTTCAATGGGTCCGTGGAAACCTCGGCAAATGCACCATTTGTCCTCCGTGTCCGTGGTCCGTGATTCCAGTCCGTCAAAAAAATATAACCTGTCCTATTCTTGTCCGTGAAAAACGGTTCACGGACCCATTCAAGTCAATGGGTCCGTGAAAAATGCGGATGGCCATCCGTGTGTCATCCGTGTTCCGTGTCCGTTTTTTTTGCGGATCCCTTGGCAGGCACTTGGGAAACATTGTCAGCCTGTCTTTTGGTAAAATCTTTTGGGTCATGTCCGCTAAAAAAAACGGAAGACACACGGAAGCACAACGGAAGGCAAAAACGGACACGGATCACTGAACAACGGAACCCCTTTTTGCGGACAGCATAAAAAAACGGTCGTGTGCATGAGGCCTTAGGCTGAGTTCTCACTTCAGTGTTTGGTCAGTTATTTCCATCACTTATTATGAGTCAAAACCGGGTGTGGGTCAAAAGCACAGAACAGGAGAAAATCTTTCCATTATACCTTATGGCTGTGTAGGAGTCACTACTGGTTTTGGCTCACAATAGAGTCCCCATCTGCAAAGGGAGTCTAGTTATCGCCGGACGACTCTATTTCAGACTCCTGCTCTACCATTTTTTTCTGCTTTTTACATGCTTTAAGGGACACCTTGACTTCAAATCTTAAATCCTGTAGAAAACTCAGCGTTTCTTCCGCCACTGTTCTTTCAACACATTGCTGACAGAGCTTCTTGGTATATGAAGAAGACAGCGGACATTTGCATATAGCACACTCTATTTTTTCTCTTGGCCACCACCTTCTTAGGTGCCATCTATAGAGAAAAAATATATGCAAATCTAAGAAAAGGCATTAACCCTTTAAGGACCAAACATTGGAATTTACAATACCGGAGGCCAAATTTCAATGTCTGCACTCTCTGCCCTCTTTTCTTCCTCCATAACTGCAGCTACACCTGCATGCAAGCAATATCATTCACTACCACCAGAGATTTGGGTATCTCTGGCCACCTGGGATAAGGTATCGCTGCCCAAACTCCTGGCAGTCAGTAAGTAGATACCAGCTTGTCCTGTAGTCATGTAGGCAAACCTATCAGCACTGGTCATTACCTCCGGTCCAGCCTGCACATGTTGTCCACGCTTTCATGCGCTTTAGAAGCCGAACTTCCATTCAGCTGACCAGAAGCGCTCGGCCGTGGAACGCAGGCTTCTTCCGGCTAACGTCGCCAGCGAGCGCCCATATTCTGGCACCTTTGGCATCCCAGCTGCTCTGCAGAGCTGTTGGGGCCTTCTGGCCACACTTACATCAGCGGTGTGGCCTTCCTCACCTGAGGGGCGACAACCCCTGCCTCTATGAAGAACCGGCGGTCGCTGGAATACTGCCGCTCTCCATGCTCCTCTATCCCCAAGCCTATGGAAGAACAACTTGTGGCAGGTAACCTGAATATGCCCATGACCCTCTGGCAGCTACCAGGACTTCCTGGTCATGGGCACCTGGAATGCAAAAGTGCAGGCTGTTGTTCAAACCGCCCATACATGTTCTATAATACCGGACGATGGACGAAAGATCTTTCTGGGAAGTTTCTTTCAAACAAAGATGTTTCGTCCACAAACCATCTTTCTGTGAACGAAAGATCTTTTGACCAACTATTGGACAAAATTATTAAACATGGCCGACTTCTTTTCAGACAATAATGCTCATCGGTCGGCTAAAACCATTGTTTGTAATGCGGAGTTATAAATGTAGGCATACATTTACAGGATGAATAACATAATAAGGAATACCACAAAGCAAGGTCCTGAGAAAAGCTCCTATCAAAATTATTTACTAAAAAAAAAAAAAAAAAAAAAGGTGTCCGGAGAGCTGACGGATCCTCTCTAACATCAACAAGGGGCAACAGCTGTTGGCTAAATGTTCGATCAGCTGACAGCTATTCCTCCATATGCATGTATGCTGGGTTTTGCTGAGTATGCATGTGCTTTCAATGGCAGAGAGAAGAAAGCTCTTGAAAAACATCTCGGAGTGCAACCGACAGAGCCTGAAATGGTGTCCCTTCTACCCTTGTTGGGCTCGTGTAACTCGATTTAACATGGAAACCTATGGACGATGGATAGCACTGCATACATTTACAGTGACATCAGTCGGAGGAATTTTTTAGCAAATCCTCATTCAATTTCATATTAAATATACAGTATATCCAACTGGCATGAATTGTTCATCTTAAGATCTTACCTTTCTTCAAAGGTTTTACTTTAGTACAGTCCATGGGAGTATTATTTTGAGCCTCAAACAAACCTGAAATGATATGAACAAAAGTAACAGATATACAAATTTAGATAAGCAATATAAGGTGTTTTCTCATTTTATAGTGGCATTTATCATGTAGATGAAGGTAATACAAGGCGCTTACTAATGTATTGTGATTGTCCATATTGCCTCCTTTGCTGGCTGGATTCATTATATACTCCTCATTTCTAGAGGATACAGCCATCGCTATAGCGCAGATATCTATGCTTATGAACACTCCCACATCCAGGCCACCAGAGTACGGCCACTGTTCATGGAGTGCAGGGTGGTCATAACCATGAAAACTAGCCGTGTATAATGTGATGAAAAAATGAATCCAGCCAGCAAAGGAGGCAATATGGACAATTTAAAACACATTAGTAAGTGCCTTGTATTAACTTTCTCTACATGATAAATGCCACTTGCCGCACTCCCTGGGTTTTATGTAGCTGTCATGGCCCATAACAGGTAAGATTCAGCATTAGGACCACTCAGAGGCGGCCTTGGCGCGGCTTATTACTTTTTGATCAAAATGTACACTAACGCCTCTGATAACTTCTAGCATAGAGGCAGGGCAGAGTGCTGGTTGCAGAGTGCTGTTGCATTTCTGTGTTTGTATGTATAATTTGCCATGGCTACGTGCACTTGCATACAGGGACATGCTGACTGACCCCCCTTTTTGTTTCTGTGTAGTATATGCTGGAGGTGTGGCGGCCTCCTTTCAGTCATGCACGCCTGACTAGTTTTTCTGCCCTAGAGGCTGGTTTTAATCAGAGTAAGTATAAAACTGAACTTGCATTCATAGTACCTACTGATAGCCATCTGGCTCCAGGAAGAGTACACAGTGGGCTCAGCATGCATGTTGGTACCTGCGTCCCTGGATCTAATGGAGGCTGTTATGGCACCAAAAAGGGTTAATAAGCACGGTGGATCCTAGCATGCACGCTGGGCCCGCACTACCTGGATTTTATGTGGCTGTCATGGCCCATAACAGGTAGGATTTAGCGTTAGGACCACTCAGAGGCGGCCTTGGCGCGACGAGTGGCTTATTACTTTTTGATCAAAATGTACACTAACGACCTCTGATAGCTTCCAGCATAGAGGCAGGGCAGAGTGCTGGTTGCATTTCTGTGTTTGTGTGTATATTTTGCCATGGCTACATGCACCTGCATACAGGGAAGTGCTGACTGACCCCCCCTTGTATTACTTGCCGAAGCAAGACAGCCCTTTTAATAGAAAGCTGTTAAAATTGGGCATTTCTTCTGTGAATACAGCCTTTCAGTTCTTACTCACAAGCTAGCAACAGTAGGCAAATCTCTACTGCATAAACCAGGACTATAGAGTCAGACTCCCTCCAAAGTTTGGCAAAATGTAGACTTTCACAATAAATCAGCCCACCCTAAAGAAATTTTAATTTCTCATTTCTCTTAAAAACAAACAAAAGAAGAAAAAAAAACACACACCATTACAAGATTGTTCTTCCTCAATAATTTCTTCAATGATGACATCAGGGGTAGTCAGGGATTGTGATTTTTGAAAAGCATTAAAGTCCTTTCCTGGGGTCAGCTGATTGGTTGTGTCCATTTTGTGTTCAACTGTTTTCGTAAATCCAAAATCAGATTCACACTGTTCATAAATGAAACCTTTTCTGCAATCATTAAGATGAACCTCAGGTTTTCTATGTTCTGGCTTGAAAGCTAAATGGTGAGTTTTCTTGAATGCCTCATTCCCACTGGATGTGGAGTGGCATCTGTCAGAAGAAAAAAAAAAAGCATAATAGGCAACATATACATTATTGCAGTTTTCATCCGGAGTCAAAAGGGAAACAGTTGTGTGGCTGTACAGTAGTTGTCAGATGGCAAATGGCATTTAATGGAATTTAACTCCTACACTACCTCCACCGTACAAGTAAGGAGGAATCTGGGTCTTTCAACATGGTTCCAGTTCAGGAGTGGCGTGTGTGCCATAACCGCTGGGACAAATGTCTGTGCACTACCTGAACCCATACTATTAAAATATAAGCGTATTTATCCCATATGATGAATGTCGTAATATGCCTTTTTGTTACTTCACTGCCAAAAAAAAAAATACATAAAAAGTGATCAAGAACTCCAAAAAAGTATCAATAGGTATTCCCCCTAGACGCAACCATAGCGTTATTGAGGTCAGAATATGGTGAGGCAAAAAATAAAAAAATGCGTTTTACTTTTTCTTAAATATTAAAACACAAGAAAAACTATTAAAAATATTGCATCGCTGCAATTGTATTGACCTGAAGAATGATGCTAACAGGTCAGTTGTACCACATAAGGAATACCGTAAAAACGAAACTACTATAACTATGGCGGAATTGCTTTTTAGTTTTCAATTCCATCCCATTTGGAATTTTTTTTCCTTTGCTTTCCTCTACAATGTATGCGATAGTCGATTGCGCTAACAGAAAGTGCCACTTATCCCAGACATAACCGGCCCGTTTATAAAAAAAAAATAAAAACAACACCTAATTTGTGCACTATTACTACAGACTCCACATTTATTGTACAAGTCATACGCTTGGGCAATATGCAATAAAATACATTAAAATAAGAAGAAAAAAAATAAGTTGTACATACTTCGCACTGCCAACACAGTAAATCGTTCCAAGATTATCAAAGGTTTCCAGCACTGTTTCACTGTCTATAGTGAATCTGTGGAGTATAAAGTAAATCACAATAAAGTACTTTCCTTTAGAAGGAGCAGATCACAAATGCCAACCTGCTGGGACCCCTGAAATTTAGCGGTTATCTTCACAAAACCTGGCCGTAAGAACTCTCCTTGAAGCACCTTGACAGGAAAAATTAAAGGGGGTCTGCCACTTTCTGGTTACTGTTGATCAATGTGCTCTTGAGATTATTATATGACACTTAGGCTACTTTCACACTAGCGTTTTTTGCGGATCCATCATGGATCTGCAAAAATGCTTCTGTTACAATAATTCAACCGAATGTCTCCGTCATGAACAGATCCGGTTGTATTATGTCTTCTATAGCCATGACGGATCCGTCTTGAACACCATTGAAAGTCAATGGGGGAAGGTAGGGCGTTTCATTTTGTAATGGAAAAAAATTAAATGTCAAATTTTTGCAGACTTTGCTTATGCCCCCAGTCTCAGTGATGCAAAAGACATATATGCCAAATTTCAAGAAGATTGGATAATATTTAGAGGTTGCACACTTTGATCAGTTTTGTAAAAGTAGGCAAAAAATAAAAATTTTCTATCCTAATTACTTTTATTGGGTAAACTAGAAATCAAACTTAAAATATTAAAACTAGACAGTAAGATTAATAGGTAGTACGATAGGCAAAACGTATTATGTTAATCAACTTTGAATGATGAAATCCCTTCTTTTGTTAGCTTGGTGACGACTTTTCTGTGGTGCTCGACTACCCTAAAAAAAATTGTTTTTGTTGTTCGTCCCCGACCGATTCTTTAAACTTTATCAGAGTAATTCCTCTTTCTGCGTTACCATTGACCACCTTAAGAGTCTTTACATGGCTTTTTAGAGAATCACTGCAGTATTCTGTCACGTCTTGGATCTCAAAGAATTCAAAGAATTTGTTTTATTAGTAATGAGATGGCTCAGGTCTTTTCCTTCAAAAACTAGGTTTTTACCCTCTAATCGTTTCATTTCCTTTTTCTTTGCAGGTTTGGTTTCTAAATTTTTAGTTATTTTCCTTAACAGCCTGAGTAATACCTTTGTCTAAAAAAGCCAATCCTACGTTTGTTTCTGACAGATACCTGTGAGAGGGCTTTTTTTTTACGTCTGCATCTGGGTAAGTGCTCAGAAGCTGTAGCATATCCAAATCATTCTTTGGAGCTCTTCGACTTACAATTCCCTTGTGCCATAAGCGAACATATATGAGGCTGACAAAATGTGCAATCATTCCTTTCAATTATCGTTGAGGAATATTCAACTGTTTAGTGAAGAGGACAATTTTAAGTGCATATACTGTATTGCCTTTGCCATACACCTTGCTTGATGCAGAGCCCCTGGGATGCTGAAACTGAAGCTGTTTTTAGACCAACCTCCAAGGTACAGGAGTGAGAGTTGTATTAAAAGTGATCAATGTGTGCAACCCCTAAATATTATCCAATCTTCTTGAAATTTGGCATATATATCTTTTACATCACAGACTCGGGACGTAAGCAAAGTCATATTAAAATCACATCTTTAAAAAAATGAAACACCCTAGGGGACGGATCTGTTTTCTATTGTGCCAGAGAAAACTGATCCGTCCCCATTGACTTACATTGTGTGCCAGGACGTTTGGCAAACAGCAAAACGCTGCAGGTGCGTTTTGGTGTCCGCCTCCAGAGGAGAATGGTGACTGAACAGAGGCAAACTGATGCATTCTGAGCGGATCCTTTTCCATTCAGAATGCATTAGGGCAAAACTGATCCGTTTTGGACAGTTTTTGAGAGCCCTTTACGCATCTCAGAAACGGAAAGCCAAAACGGTAGTGCTTCCCTTCAAACACACTCAGTGTATTTGAATGGAGGAGGCTGATTTGCCTGACAAGGAGCCATGGCTTATGAAATATAGCACAGAAAATACAATGGCTATATTAATGCTATATAGTCATTTTACCTACACCTTTATGCATTACACATTGCTCATTTAAATTTAAAGAGTACCTGTCGTATCAGATGACTTTTCAGAATAAGCTGTGATATGTGTATATGCAAGTGCCAACACTATCTCTGGATATTAAAGGGCTTCTGTCACCCCCCTTAACCCATTTTTCACTAGCTGACATTAGCTATTTGCTAATGTCAGCTGAGTTGAAATATATATTTATTACCTTGTCCGAAGTTGTAATTTACGTGAAAAAGCCACTTTTATTATATGCAAATGATCTTCGCTACCAGCAAGTTGGGCGTTTACTTGCTGGTAGCCGCCGCATCTCGATGAGTTATGCACGCCTCTTCTCGTTTGATAGACAGGCCAGCGCTTCTCCCGCACTGGCCCTGTCTGAAGATAATCCGCGCCTGCGCCGTACCGCCAGTAGTCGGCGCAGGCTCTCTGAGGGCGCAGCTTTGCCGCTCCGTCCTCATTGCCTGCGCCGACACGCCACCGCTTACACCCGCTTCCCTTCCGGGTGTAGCTGTGACGTAATCGGCGCAGGCGCAATGAGGACGGAGCGGCAAAGCTCGCGCCTTCACTCAGAGAGCCTGCGCCGACTACTGAGCGGTACGGCGCAGGCGCGGGATTTTATCTTCAGACAGGGCCAGTGCGAGGAGGAGAAAGCGCTGGCCCTGTCTATCAAACGAGGAAGGGGGCGTGCATAACTCATCGAGATGCGGCGGCTACCAGCAAGTAAACGCCCAACTTGCTGGTAGCGAAGATCATTTGCATATAATAAAAGTGGCTTTTTCACGTAAATTACAACTTCGGACAAGGTAATAAATATATATTTCAACTCAGCTGACATTAGCAAATAGCTAATGTCAGCTAGTGAAAAATGGGTTAAGGGGGGTGACAGAAGCCCTTTAAATGGCGTATAATTAGCATTTTTATCAGTTTTCTCCTCTGCAGACTACATCTATAATTCTAACTGCCCCTGAACTGGTGTGGGAGAGACTACGTGTAATGTCTGCCTATATAGTACACACAGAGTTAGGAGATTCTGCTCTGTCACTTAGGAGCACCATATAGGGCAGTGATTGTGAACCATTCAGAGACTGAGTGGCCAAACTGCAACCTTACAACCCACTTATTTATCGCAAAGTGCCAACACAGCAATTTAACCTGAAAACTACAGTACAATATATTACATCTTCCATGTACTTTATCATTTCGCTATAATAACCTGCCTACATTCAATGCACTGCCTGTGCTGTTCATAGTGCGCCCTGAGCTAATACTGAGTAGTTGTGATATTAATAAAGCACTTAGGTGAGGTATAACACTTACTAGCTGCTCCAGCCTCTGTGTCTGATCTGTTCTGTGTGGCTGACCAAGAGGTGTATGAACTTATTTTATAAGCCTGTATGCAGCTCATTCCATTCTCCAAGAAGAGCCAAGTCAATCACAAGCGAAGACCGAGCTCTTATGCTTTTTTGTTTAAGTGATTAGTGAGGATCTTGGAACAAGAACACCCACTGATCAAAACTTCTAAGATGTAACTATGACACTGAAACTCTTATGAAAAAATAGGTATCATTTAAAAAGGTCAGCAGTTCTCTTGGCAACGTTATGTCATATACAACTGATACAAAGGAGATCCTGCTCCCTTATCCTCAAAATTTATATCTATACATTATACAGCAGTACTGAGTCATGTTTCTGTGAATTCAGTACTGGGGTGAGATAACAAAACATTTACTAGAAGAAGCAGTGTCCGGGTGTCTCTCTCTGCAGCTGTTCCCTCCTCATTCTCCTACACATGCCATAGGCTTCTATTGGTAGCAGCTACAGTGCCATGAAAAAAGTATTCATACCCCTTTAACTTTACTACATTTTTTCACATTACACCCACCAACACAAAGTAGCAAGTATGTGTTAAGTGATAAAAAGGATACATGATGTTCAACATTTTAATTAGATACGACCACCTGTCGCTGCAATTACAGCTCCAAGTCTTTTGGGGTATGTCTCTACCAGCTTTGAACATCTGGATGCTGAATTTTTTGCCCATTCTTCTTTGCCAAATAGCTCTAGCTCAGTCAGATTGGATGGAGAGCATCTGAGAACAGCAATTTTCAAGTCTAACACATGAATATGCTTTGATCTATCCCAGTGATGGCTAACCTCCAGCACTCCAGGTGTGGTGAAACTACGACTCCCAGCAAGCCCCATTCATTTTTACAGAGTTCTGGGAACAGCAAAGCAAGTATACATCTTGGGAGTCGTAGTTTTACCGCAGGTGGAGTGCCAGAGGTTAGCTATCACAGATCTAACCAATTCCACTGAAGCTCTGGCTGTATGTTTAGGATCGTTGTCCTGCTGGAAAGGGAATCTCTGCCCCAGTCTAAAGTTTTTGCAGCCTTTAACAGGTTTTCCACCAGAACTGCCCTGTATTTAGCTTAACCACCTCAGCCCCCCTAGATTAAACACACTTAATGACCAGGCCACTTTTTACAATTCTGCACTACACTACTTTCACGGTTTATTGCTCCGTCATACAACTTACCACCCAAATGAATTTTACCTCCTTTTCTTCTCACTAATAGAGCTTTCATTTGGTGCTATTTCATTGCTGCTGACATTTTTACTTTTTTTGTTATTAATAAAAATTTAACAACATTTTTGCAAAAAAAAAAAAAAAAAAAAGACATTTTTCACTTTGTTGTAAAAAAAAGACATTTTTCACTTTGTTGTAAAAAAAAGACATTTTTCACTTTGTTGTAAAAAAAAAGACATTTTTCACTTTGTTGTAAAAAAAAAGACATTTTTCACTTTATTGTAAAAAACAAATTTTTAAATTACATTTTTTCTATTTCTATAAGTTTTAATATGTATAATGTATTGTTCTACATGTCTTTGATAAAAAAAAAATCCAATAAGTGTATATTTATTGGTTTGGGTAAAAGTTATAGCGTTTACAAACTATGGTGCAAAAAAGTGAATTTCCGCATTTTGAAGCAGCTCTGAGCACCTGTCATGTTTTTTCAGGTGCTAGAATGCCAGGAAAGTATAAATACCCCCCAAAAGACACCATTTTAGAAAGAAGACACCCCAAAGTATTCGCGGAGGGGCATGGTGAGTTCATGTATAATTTCATTTTATTTCACAAGTTAGCGGAAAATGACACTTTCTGAGGAAAAATAAAAAATAATAAAGTTTCCATTTCTGCTAACTTCTGGCAAAAATAAAATCTCCCACGGACTCACTATGCCCCTCACTGAATACCTTGGGGTGTCTACTTTACGAAATGGGGTCATTTGTGGGGTGTGTTTACTGTTCTGGCATTTTGGGCGGGGCTAAATTGTGAGCAGCCCTGTAAAGCCTAAAGGTACTCGTTGGACTTTACGCCCCTAGGCTGCAAAAAAAGTGGTACACATGTGGTATCGCCGTACTCGGGAGAAGTAGGGCAATGTGTTTTGGGGTGTATTTTTACATATACCCATGCTGGGTAAGAGAAATATCTCTATAAATTGACAACTTTGTATAAATTTTTTAAAAAGTTGTCGTTTACAGCGATATTTCTCACACAAAGTATGGGTATATATAAAAATACACCCCAAAACACATTGCCCTACTTCTCCTGAGTACGGCGATACCACGTGTGCCACATTTTTGCAGCCAGGATGCACAAAGGGGCCCTAATTCCAATGAGTACCTTTAGGATTTCACAGGGCATTTTTATTCTCACGCTTTAGGGCCCCTAAAATGCCAGGGCAGTATAAATACCCCACATGTGACCCCTTTTTGAAAAGAAGAAACCCCAAGGTATTCCGTGAGGGGCATGGCGAGTTTACAGAAAAATTATTTTTTTTTGGCACAAATTGATATATATATTTTTTTTTTACAAAGTCTCATATTCCACTAACTTGTGACAAAAAATACAATTTTACATGAACTCACCATACCCCTCATGTAATACCTTGGGGTGTCTTCTTTCTAAAATGGGGTCACATGTGAGGTGTTTGTACTGCCCTGGCATTTGTGGGTCTCCGCAATCATTACATGTATGGCCAGCATTAGGAGTTTCTGCTATTCTCCTTATATTGAGCATACGGGTAATGAGCATTTTTGGCTGAAAAAAAAAATAAAATGAACGGCAAAGATTTCTACATTCGCATCCATCAATGTGGATGAAAAAATCTCTGCCAAATCAGTGACTGCAGTGCGGTGGGCTGGGCGCTAACTACCTAACAAGTAGCTAACTAGCTGTCGGTGATAAGGGACCCTTAGGCCCCATTCACACGTCCACAATTCTGTTTGCGGAACAGAATTGCGGATCCGCACTTCGGGGTCTGTACTTCCGTTCCACAAAAATATAGAACATGTCCTATTCTTGTCCGCAATTGCGGACAAGAAAATACATTCTCTATATAGTTCTGGCAATGTGCGGATCTGCAAAATGCGGAAAGCACATTGTCGGTGTCCGTCATTGTCGGTATGGACGTCTGAATGGAGCCATACAGGTGGGTGATCAATGACAGGGGGGTGATCAGGGAGCCTATATGGGGTGATCCGGGGTTATTAAGTGACCCGTGGGGGTGAGAAGTGTAGTGTGGTGCTTGGTGCTACTTTACATAGCTACCTGGTCCTCTGGTGGTCGATCCCAGCAAATGGGACCACTAGAGGACCAGGTAGCAGGTATATCAGACGCTGTTAACAAAACAGCGTCTGATATACCTGTTTGATGCGATTTATTTCACATCTACAGCCTGCCAGCGATTGATCATCGCTGGCAGGCTGTAGTATAACTGCCGAGCTGTGCGCCGCTGTGAACGGAGGAGGAACAAACCTGTCGCCGCCTGGACGCATCCGTGCATTAGGCGGTCGGCAAGCGGTTAAATCCATCTTCCCATAAACTCTGAACAGCTTCCCTGTCCCTGCTGAAGAAAAGCATCCCCACAGCATGAGGCTGCCACTACCATGTTTCACGGTGGGGATGGTCTGTTCAGGGTGATGTGCAGTGTTAGTTTTCTGCCATTCATCTGACCAGAGCACCTTCTTCCACATTTGCCACATGGCAAACTGCAAGCGGGACTTCCTGTGGACAGATTCTCCAACTTGAGCTGTGGATCTCTGCAGCTCCTCCACAGGGACCATTCCTGTGCCGTCAGGTTCGGTGGACAGCCATGTCTTGGTAAGTTTGCAGTTGTGCCATACTCCTTCCATTTTTGGATAATGGATTTAACAGTGCTCCATGAGATGTTCGAAGCTTGGGATATATATCTCTATTTTTTTTTTTTTACAACCTAACCCTGCTTTACACTTCCACAATTTTATCCCTGTATCCCTGAGCTGTCTGGTGCGTTCCTTGGTTTTCATGATGCTGTGCGATCACTAATGTTCTCCAACAAACCTCTGAAGCCTTCACAGAACAGCTGTAGTTATACGGAGAATAAATTACACACAGGTGGACTCTTCTTTACTAATTTAAAGGACCTCTGAAGGCAACTGGTCACACTGGATTTATCTGTTTTTTTTCACTTCACACATACTTGCTACTTTGTGTTGGTCTATCACATAAAATCCCAATAAAATACATTCAAATTTGTGGGTGTACCATGAAAAAAAATGTCGAAAAGTTCAAGGGGTTTAAATACTTTTTCAAAGCACTATTTAACCTGATCTCTAAGCCTTAGTAACAGTGAGATAGACAACCCCTTTAAGACTAGTACCCATAACAGTATTCCCCCTAGCAGTCGAAGCTAGGGTTTCCACTTTTACTACAATTATACTTCTGATACAATAAAAATTTTTTTTTAAAAAATCTACCTTAATTCAGGAGAATCTTTCAGAGAATCAAGCATGGCTTCATTTTTAAAACTCATTTTCAGGTCTGCAACAAGCTGTAAAACAATACAAATAACCATACTACAGGGGAATATTATACCATGCTGTGTACTTGGATAACATTACATTTGTCATGTCACATGACATCCATAGGCTGTAATGTGTTCAAGTGGCAGAAATGTATGAGCAGTACACCATAGGGCTCCTGTGAACAAGGGAGACATAGCAGAGCCAGATGGTGTACAGAGGAGAGAAGTAATAACTGGAACGGGTGGACTACATTACCCAGAAAGATTATCAAAAACTAGATTTTTGTACTTACAGTAAAATCTGTTTCTGTTCCGTTCATTGGGCGACACAGGCTTGACCATGGGTATAGCTGCTGCCACTAGGAGGCGGACATTACAGTGTGAGCTCGTACCTTCAGCTATACCCTTCCTCTAGGGACTAAGCTAAATCTGTCAGTGCAAAAGCATTAGGAGAAGCAAGAAAAAAAAACTGGAAAACCAAACTATGTACAAACCCCAAACCACATAGGCCAGAAAAGGCCAGTAAAAGAGAGAACAGGTGGGAGCTGTGTCCCCCAACGAACAGAAGAGAAACAGATTTTACGATAAGTACAAAAATCTAGTTCTTATCTGTATCATTGGGGGACACAGACTAGACCATGGGACGTTACAGAGCAGTCCCAAGGGTGGGCATAAACAGGAAACCTCCGGCCAATCAGATAACCACCGTCTGCAAAACTCTACGCCCCAGAGAGTAGTCAGAAAACGCAAAGGTGTGTACTCTGTAAAATTTGGAAAAGGTGTGCAAAGACAACCAGGTAGCCGCCTTGAATACCTGAAGGGCCGAAACTCCATGATGCACTGCCCAAGAGGCCCCCCCACTGCCTGAGCTGAATGAGCAGTAACCCGGAAGGATGGGACCCGGTCACTGATGTGATACGCTTCCACAATGGCCAAAACTGATCCATCGGGAAACGAAAGTTTTAGATGCAGTTTAAAACGGAAGTTTTAGAAAGATGACCTCTGGAACAGATAGATGCGAACGGCTCATACCAAAGTGGAGCGACTGCTCACGAGGATGAGACGAGGCAGGACAAAAGGAAGGTAGAATGATTTCTTTATTGAGATAGAATGCTGACAACCTTTAGAAGGAAGAACTGAACAGGGCGAATTGTCCTGATGAAGGATCAGGAAGGGCGACCGACAGGATAGAGCCACGAGTTCAGACACCCTACGAATGGAAGTGATTGCCACCAAAAAGGCCACGTTAAAGGACAGGAAGCGAAGCGACACCTGCTGCAAAGGCTTAAATGGTGACGACTGGAGAGTGTTGAGCACTAGATTAAGATCCCAAGGATTCAAGGGAGGACGGAAAGGGGGCGCAGCGTACGCAACCCTCTGCAGAAAGCTACAAACCGCAGAAAGCGAAGCCAAGTTCCACTGAAAAAGAATGGAAAGATCCAAAACTTGCCCTTTGAGGGAGCTGAGAGGAAAAACAAGAGTCGAGGCAACGAGAAGCGAATGGGAGAACAGCAGTTGACACTCGCACCAACTAAAGTAGGACTTCCAGGTCCGGTGGTAGATTCGGGAGGACGACTGCTTCCTGGCACAAATCATGGTCTGGACAACAGCATCTGAGAAACCCCGAGCCCTTAGTACAGCGGCTTCAACAGCCATGCCGTTAAATGTAGAGACCCCCCACACACCTTGAACGGATAGATTTTTGCGTACGTTGTCAGCACCGTCCAGCGGAGGGGAAGGAAAGAGTGGACCAACGTCCGCATCGGGGAAACAAACCACCACCTGAGGGCCCGGCGGGTCAGGGCAGGGAGATGTATGAGCCAATCCAGGGAGGCTGGAGAACGGTCCCAATTGGTTAGAATGGCTCGCTGAAGAGTCCTGGTATGGAACGGAGCATAGGGAACTGCTTCGAAGGCAGAGGCCATGTGACCCAGAACCCGCATGCAATGACGAATGGGAAGACGATGGGGCCGCAACAAGGGGAGAATCTGAAGACAGAGAGTGGCTTCTCTGGGGGCAAGAGTACCTCAGCCAGAAAGATGTCAAGTAACATGCCCAGAAAGGATAGCCGTTGATATGGATAAAGACATGATTTTGGAAATTCAGGATTCATTCGAAGCGGTCCAGGACTATGCGCAGGCTGTCCACCGTTGCTGGAATGACGGACCCTTTATCAGGATAGTGTCCAAGTATGGAATCGCTGTGAACTGCAGAAATGTTTGGTGACTGACGCAGATGGGGACATGGAGATAAGCGTCCTTGATGTCTTTCGAGGTCAGGTGCTCCCCTGGTTCCATGAACGCAATGACCGATCTCAGGGACTTCGTGTGGAAGCGGTAGAACCAAAGAAAGCGGTTGAGGGCTCTGAGGTCCAGAATGGGATGGAATGTCCCCTCCTTTTGGGGACCACAAAGAAATTGGAGTAGAACCCACGAAAACGGTCTTGCGCAGGAACCAGGAATCACTCCCTGCCGCAGACGTGTGTGGATAGCCTGAAAAAAGGAATTTGCGGCGGAGGGAGAGGTCGGGGGAGATGAGTGAAAAAAATCGGGGGGGGGGGGGCACCTGAATTCCAGTTTTTACCCTCTGAGATGACCCCTCTCACCCAGGCATCCGAGTCGTGAGCCAGCTAACGAAACAGACGCCCACCCGATGGGAAGGCACTGGAAGCTGCAAGTCATGCAGAAGAGGTCTTGTGGGTATAGGACTTAAAGGGTAAAGGAAGGCTTGCGCTTCTGATCGGGGGCAGACTTGTTGGTTGGCCACTTGGGGGTGGAAAAACTCAGAAAGAGGCAAAAAAAAGGTCTACACACTTTTGACTTGTTGAAACGAACCCTATTCGGTGGTAAACGAGCTACCACCTGTAACGTCAGAAATGATCTCGCCCAAGCGTTTGCCAAAATGTCTGCTGCCAGTAAAGGGGAGGGCCATCAAGGTCAGCTTTGAAGCATTATCTGCCGCCCAGCAGTAGAGCCATAGGATACGGCGAATAGCAGCCAAAAGGGCTCAAGAGCAGGCCATTAGACTGGCAGTGTCCGGAGATGCTTCACAAATATATGCACTGGCATGGGAGAGCTGCAGGCCAATATCTGAAAGTTCCTCCGGGGGGGGGGGGGGGTGGTTCCCCCAAGGACAGACCCTGACCTAGTTTGTTTGCCCACTCACCCATAGCTTTGCTCACCAATGGCAAAGGCAAAAACCGTTCACAATACTGTGCCCACTGCTTCAAAGGAGGATTATGCGAAAGATTCCAATTTTTTTATCCCCGAAATCAGAAATGGAAGGCCAATCTGCCATCGGCATATTTTTTGCCAAGCGGGATACTAGCGGATCAACTATAGGTGAGGACGAAAAATTCTTAGTCAAATCCTCTGGAAATGGATAGAGGACGTCTAAGCGTGTTGGTAAGGCAAAATGTGTATCAGGAAAATTCCACTCCTTGGAAAGAGAGGAATCAAAATACTGGTGGTTGGGGAAAAATTTGGGCGAGCGAAGGGACTGCCTGAAATAAAAACTCAAGCTGGCCGATAAGGGTGCGGGGTCCTCAACCTGTAAGGTCTCTATAACCGCTGTATTGAGATTGTCCACTATGGAGGACAGTTTTGAAGACTGGCCCTCAGGAGAGACAAAGTCCGCATCTGAAAACCTTTCCTCGGAAAATCTCTATTCTAGACACCCTTCTGGGGGAGGGTGGTCTGGCCCATGTAGCGGGATGGCCGCGATGGGAATGAGCCCCAGGATCCCCAGAGTCGGACTGGTCAGAGGACTGCCTTGCGGACAAACACCCCAGTATTTCCACAATGGTTTTGTTGGTATGGGAGACGTCCTGTACCATCCTTGACAGGGAGCGTGCCCACTCTGGCTCTACCAAAGGCTGGGCAGTAGGGGGCTACTGGGTCAGGGGCCGTGCCACTTGGCGATGGAGCAGAGAGAATCTAACTGACTATGGGAATTTTGAGCGACAAGAAGCACAAGCAAAATGGCGCGCAGAAGTGACCGCCTGCTTTGGGGCCTGAGCTCGGACATAATGAGTACCCTGTAGTGACAGGTAGGAAGATGGGGGGGGGGGATAGCGAAGCTGCCGCTAGACCCCGGCCGAACAGA
Source organism: Bufotes viridis (assembly GCA_033119425.1). NCBI lineage: Eukaryota > Metazoa > Chordata > Amphibia > Anura > Bufonidae > Bufotes > Bufotes viridis. Next base: position 468,953,934 of record CM065591.1, read on the forward strand.
GAAGCAGGCTAGGAAAGAACCCGCAGGGAGCCGAAGCGGGAGTAGGCCGCAGAGAAGCCGGGGGCCCTCAATTAGAAGCAGACCTGGCAAGCCGAGAAGGAGGAAGGGACCCAGAGAAAAAAAGGGGGTATTGTACACCAGAGGCTTCTCTCCACCAAGCCCCAGCCCCCCCGACACACATGGAGGGGACAAGGCCTACGTGGGGGACAATTATTCAAGGTAACCTGAGAAGGGGAGGGAGGAGGAAGAAGGGGAGTACTTTGGGGTCCAGAAATACTCCAGCGTCCAGCGTCTTCTGCCTCCCTGGCTTCAGCCGGATCACCACCTTCGGTGTGCAGCCCCTTGGGGAGGGCTGCTACACCAGAACAGAGGGAACTTAGCGTGGGTGGCCGTGGTGACCCGCAGGCTGGCGGGATGCAGAGGCTTTGGAAACCTCTGGTCCTCCTTGTTTTCTGGAGACCGGGAACGAGAAGCAGGCTTGGGGACCCCCTGGTCTCCCGTCTGGTGGGAACGCAGGAAGCTAGAGCTGCCTGTAGCCCAAAGAAGGAGGAAAAGAGAAAAAAGAAAAAAAATGGAAAATCAAAAAATCAGCAGACCTGCAAAGCAGGAAGGTTTGCCTCCTACAGACACCAAGCTAAAACTAATTTACCTTCGTCCCTGTAGGAAGGGTATAGCTGAAGGGAGGAGCTCACACTTTTGTGCTTAGTGTCCGCCTCATAGTGGCAGCAGATATACCCATGGTCAAGCCTGTGACCCCCAATGATATGGATGAGAAATTAGGGTTATTCACTTTAGAAATAAGATGACTGAGGGGAGATCATGTATTATATCAGGGGGCAGTACAGAGAAATCCCCAATCATCTGTTTATCCCCAAGACTGTGACGAGGGGACATCCACTGCGTCTGGATAAATGAGGATTTGTACACAAACATAGAAGAGGATTCTTTACGGTAAGAGCAGTGATAGTTTACTATGGAACACTCTGCCTGAGGAGGTGGTGATGGTGAGTTCACTAAAAGAGTTCAAGAGGGGCCTGGATGTATTTCTGGAGTGTAATATTACAGGTTATAGTTACTAGAGAGGGGTCGTTGATCCAGGGAGTGTTATTCTGATTGGAGTCGGGAAGGAATTTTTCCTCCTAAAGTGGGGAAAATTGGCTTCTACCTCAATTTTTTTTTTGTTTTTTCACCCAACATCTTTTTATTGTTGACATAAGATAGTACATTTACATGTCTCCATTTTCATTTTAAACTAAAAAAATGTAAACCCCCAACGCTTCGCCAACAAAAGTCTTTTTGTCCAATTTTATATTTTGCCTTTGTTCCATACCCGTGAATTCAAAATGAGACCGCAGAATCATGATTTCGCCAGGTGCTCCCCTAGTATTTTAAACCTCCAATTTTACTGCTAGTTGCGCTCCCAAATACCATGCGGTTTGAGTGAAGGGAGGCATTAGGTCCTTGATTTCTCCCGGTCTCTTCTCTTAAGTTTTTCCACTTTTTAACAAATTTTCTAATTGACTTTCCCTTATGCCTTTCCATTTCCAATCTTTCTAATTGGAGCACTTGTGTCATGGTCCCTTCCACTTCATCCCACGATGGGTGCTTGGTCTGTAATCAGTGTTTTAGAATAGCCTCTTTAAATGACATAAGCAATATGTGTACACCCTTTTCAGATACCCCTACTCCCTCGTGATCTATTTAGTCCCTTGGTACATACTGAAAGATACATTGTTGAGGTATAAGGCGCACTTCTACTTCCCAAACAATCTTGATGTACTTAACTGCTTGCTCCCAAATGGGTTGTACCTTTGGGCAGCCCCAAGAGTCCAGCTTTAGGTAGGGAGCATTTAGGGCATTGTCTGGATGGACAGATGTCTTTTTTCGGCCTTATGTACTGTTACTATGGTTACCAAAAATAGAAATTCTGAAATTTCTTCTTTATTTGCCATAAACTGTTGAGTTATACCTAAAGGGTTAATCAAGTTTGTAAAATCAGTTTTGAATACCTTGAAGGGTGTAGTTTTTTAGATGGGGTGACTTTTATGGAGTTTCTACTCTAGGGGTGCATCAGGGATTCTTCAAATAGGACATTTCCTTCTGCGCCCCGCCGTTTGGTCATACAGCAGTTTACGACCACATATGGGGTGTTTCTGTCAACTGCAGAATCAGGGTAATAAATTTAAAGTTTTGTTGGCTGTTAACCCTTGCTTTGTTACTGGAAAAAATTGATTTAAATGGAAAATTTGCCAAAAAAAAATAGCTGTTTTGGCACCGTGTTTTTTTTTTACCGTGTTAATCTGAGGGGTTAGGTCATGGGGTATTTTTATAAATTAGATTGTTACGGACGCGGCGATACCTAATATGTCTACTTTTTTAACATTTATTTAGGTTTTACACTATATTATCCTTTTTTAAACAAAAAAAAAACATTTTAGTATCTCCATAGTCTAAGGGCCATGTTTTAAAAAAAGTTTTTAGCTGATTGTCAAAGGTAGGGGCTCATTTTTGCGGGATGAGATGGTTTTTTTGGCACTATTTTGGGGGGCATATAACTTTTTGATCGCATGCTATTACACTTTTTTTGATGTAAGGTGACAAAAAAAGTATACCTTTTTTTGCACTTTTTTTTTTGACAGCATTAATCTGAGAGGTTAGGTCACGGGGTATTTTTATAGAGCAGATTCTTACGGACGCGGCAATACTTAATATGTCTACTGTTTTATTTATTTTAGTTTTACAAAATATCATTTTTGATTAAAAAAAATTCAAAAATTTATTTATTTCTCAAGTCTGGGAACCATAGTTTTTTTTTGATTGTCAGTGGCTAAATGGAATTAAAATTGGGGAAGGGGATTATAAATTTAGTACTCCATGAAGCAACAGTCAATGCAGAGGCCCGGATGATCGGGGCACGTGTCACACTGAGTGGTGGTGTCCTTCCGTATCCCCCTCCTGTGACACACTCTGCACCTTTTTTCGGTCCGTCCCTTCTTTCCAGTATGGGGGACCAGGTGTGGTGGCCAGGGACAATCCGGGCACCTCCAGGCCCCGAGGCACTCCAGCCTGCTCTTTCCTGGTCAGAAAAGATCAGGGCCTTAAAGACTGCCTTATAGAACAGAAGAAATTTCCCTGTGTTGCCAGCGCTCTGGGAGAAAAAAAACATACTACTTGTATGTATGTAGTATTGATGTATGTAGTATTATTGTTAGGATAGACGCCATTAGAAGATGGCCAAACTTTATATGTTTATGTTATGGTCACATTCCAAAGTAGTATCCAGTGCGCAGGTCCACTGTTATCTCTTATTTTGTTATCTCTTCTTCTCTTTTAACCAATAAAGCAATGTTTTGTCCTCCGGAAGCACTGCCCTTTTTGAAGATTATATATACCGCTTGCTTTCTGAAATAAACTTAGAAATGATGTAGACTCGTGTCTGAATTTCCTCTCCGTGCACGTACATATAATTGGGAGCGGTCACATCAACCTGACTGGGTTTTAATACCAGAACCTAACCAGTGCCAAAACATTATCTAGTACATCACACAGTTTGTGGATCCCTTTTTGTTTCCATACCCCGTAAATTTTGTTCTCTCTTCCTTGGGAAAGGAGGGGAGCATCCATAACGGCATGCTAGGAGCGAGATAAATGGGGAGCTGATAGATTTTTCGCACTGCTTTCCATGCCATAATGGTCCAGCCCTTAGCATGTCAGAACAAAGCAGCTAGGTTATGAAGACGGATGTTTGGTAACTGGAGGCCTCCCTCCCATTTCGACATGGTAAGTTTGTTGTAGGCTATGCGCGGTATTTTCTTTTTCCATAAGAAACTTATGAACGCTTATTGTAATTATTTATGTCTGCGTGTTTCAGTAGTTGCGGGATAGTTTGAAGACGGTACAGCAGCTTCGAGAAACTAGACATTTTTATAAGATGGGCCCTCCAATTGAGGGACAATGGTAGATCCATCCACCTTTCTAGCTCTCTTGTGATTTTTTGGATTAATGGAGGGTAGTTAGGTAAATAGAAGGAGGATGGGGATTTCCCCATCGTCACTCCCAGATAAGTTAAATAGCCATGTCTAACCTCTACCCCTAAAAATTGGTGGACGCCCAATTGTACTGGATGAAAGAATAAAATCTGTTTTTTGACACATTTATCTTGTAACCCCTCCATAATATAAAAGTGTGTCCAAAACTGGTTTCAGGTGGTTTTCCGGGGCTTGCAGAAATATCAGTAGGTTGCCTGCAAAGCATGCCAGTTTGAGTTCGCTGGCACCAACTTTGATCCCTTTAAACAAATTAGTTTGAAGAAGTTGGTCTAGAGGTTCTAGGGCCATATTGAATAAAAGGAGAGACAAGGGGCATCCGTCTGGTTCCCTTCCCCAGATCTATTTTGGTGGAGGGGAAGCATGGGGCGTATACCTGAGCTTGGGGTGCTTCATAAATAGCTGTCAGGTAATTGCGGAAGTCTCCTCTAATACCCATGGTATCCATGACAGCATTTAGCCTGGCCCAGTTCACATTGTCAAAGGCCTTTTCGGCATCCACTGTTAAAAGTGCTGAGTTTCCCTTGTGACCTTTGTCCCTCTGCCCATCCTGGGCCGCTAGTACCCCTCTGATGTTCGTCGAGCGTCCTTTCATGAAACCTACTTGATGATCTCCGATCAATTCTGGCATTGCTTCCGCTAGCCTATTTGCTAAAATTTTTGACAGTATTTTTATATCCTGGTTCATGAGGAATATAGGTCTATAAGACCCTGCTTGGGAAGTACTTTGATGTACGCTAGCCTAGCCGAGGGGAGTAACCCGCTACCTTTTAGGATCGAGTTAAAAAGGGTTGTCAGCGTCGGCACAATGTCACCTACCAGGGTTTTATAAAATTCTGACAGGTACCCATTAGGCACCGGGCCTTTCCATTTGGGAGGCTTTGAATGGTAGCTTTTAGCTCTTCTTCCGAAATCTCTTGGTTTAGAAAGGCTAAGGGACTCCTCTGAGATGGAGGGCAGGCTAACTTTCCCCAAAAGGTCTCCAGCCTTTTCTTCATTGTATTTTTCCTGGGTGTATAAAGATCTGAAATAATCACCCAGGATTTCCACCATCTCTTTGGGTTGGGTGCGGAGGATTCCTGTTTTGTCCCTCAAGGGATGCGATTAGGGATGTTTAATGAAGGGTTTCGATAGCAGTTTACCCGTTTTATTTCCAAAACGAAAGATCTGCCTTTTTACGTTCACCATTTTGGGCAACCATTTTGCCCTGTTCTCCAAGTGGTAATCAAAGTTATGTTTGGCCGTTACCCAGAGCAACTTGTTTGCCTGTGTCAGGTCCTGGATAAATCCAGTGTATGTTTCCCTCCGGAATTGTATAGCTTCCTCGTATTTTTTTTTTCGTGTCCCTTTTATTCCCCGTTGAGTATGCTATTATCCGTCCCCTTAACACAACTTTGGCCGTGTCCCAAAAAAGTTGGGGGTTGTTTTTATGAGAGTCATTGTCTTGGGAGAATTCCCACCACCATCCCCTCAGTCTATGTGTTAAGTCTTCATCTGAGATCAGATGGTGGGGGCAATCTTCAGATGTAGTCAGTGCCTCTTTGAACTCTATCGCTTACTCCCATTATCACCGGAGTATGATCAGATATAAATCAGATAAGAAATCACTATACTCTGAGCCCGGGATAACGTATCAGGGGTCGTTAAAAAAGACGAGTCTGGACCATGAGGACTGTGCATGGGAATAGTGCGAATACTCTCTCCTCGCCGGATGGAGGTGTCTCCACACGTCTGTCAGGCCTGTTGATTGTATAAGCGGGTAAAGAGTATTAGCACCCCTAGGTTTGGGGCACAAACTATGGATTTGTCGCTTCCTGTCTTCCCTTTCATCGTGCACCCTGTTAAAATCTCCTGCCACAATCAGGCGACTTTCCCCTCTTGTAATATTGATGTTTCCAGCTGGCGATAGAAACCTTGTTGGGTTGTGTTAGGAGAGTACACATTATAAATTGTTATAGGCCCTAGTGGTTAGTCCATTTGTAGTTTAATTAACCTGCCTTCTTTATCGGTGGAGAAGGATTTCACCTCACAATTTAAATGTCTGCGTAGGAGAATGAGTACCCCTGCTTTCCTTTCCTGAGAGCCAATCACCTGTCCCACCCACATCTTTTGAAGCCTCCAGAAATCCTGATCCCCTAGGTGCCTTCTCCTATAGAAGAGCCACATCAATCTTAAGTTTCTTTAATACATTTATGCATTTCTATTGGAAACAGACCCTTCACGTTCCATGTGGCTATCTGCATGTTGTTTCAATTTTAGTGGTTTGTCCAGATGTCCCTCCAAGGAAGAGGATCAATTCCCAGTACTTCATTTTAAAAGGACCCCTGGAGATGTGGAGAATAGACAACTCTATTCCCGTTCCCCCCCCCCCCCCCGAAACTTTAAACAATAAAACTGCAATTGCAATTGCAACGATAACATACATTTTTTTTACTTTGACTTTTTTCGCACAGATCATGGCGAAGTCGTTGACACTTCCCATAACTTACTCCGCCGATGAACCTGCCGCCCTTAATTTAAGGCGAATTGGCTGTCAACGTGGCACCCCATGTTTATTACCTTTTCCACCCCGTTCAAAGCAGACACCCCTCAAGAGCCTGACTTGGCAAAACCAGATGAGGGCAAAAGATATATATACCCTTGTATAGCTGACGTGTCTACCCTGGAGTTGAGTTTTCAGTCAGACCCACTCCGAGCTCTGGCTGGGGGCTTGCAACTGCGTAATCCTGGTCATCCCAGTAGGCCACTCCGGAGAATCGCGACGTCTTCTTGTCCCATCTCTACGTCCCCTACCCGAGAAAAGGACCCTCTGCTACGGACTTGTCTGTGATGGGGAAAGCCAATGATCCAGATTCAACGCTTCAGAGGCCTCCTTGGGGGAAAGGAAGGCATCTATGGTTCCATCCAACTGGAAAACTCGCAGTGTTGCTAAGTAAATTAGCGCAAACTTTATCTTCTCCCTCGCCTATGACAGCACCCCCGGAGAGACCACCTCCTCCTGGACACGAAACAGGAATTAGAACGCCTTTAAAGAGGGAACCTCCCTCTCATTCACCAGTTCTGTTTCCTGTGTTAGGAGACAGGGGTGCTTGAATTAGAATCGCCGTTTAGGAAAAGCTGCGGGGGCCCCGGCTGATTATGCGATGGGAGAGCTAACCCAAGCGGCGCAAGTCTCCAGGAGGGAGCCGCTGCTAAGTCTGGGCACTGAGAGAGCTACGGTCCCCCTTTTTTTCTTACCTGCGGTGTGGGATCCTGAGCAGTGCAGCGGCTAGCTGGAAGCGCACCGCTGCACCTCAGACTCCTGTAATACTTCCGGGTCCGGCGTGCTGACTGCGTGAGCCGGAAGGGGGGCGGGGCCTAGGAGCGCGCGAAGTTTAAAGACCCAGCCAGCTCACTGACTAGCGTGGAAGAGCTGGCAGTTTCCTCCCCATTCGGTGAAGTGCCGAGCAGGAATGGAGCAGGGGCAGCGCGCTGAAACCACTGAGGCCACCAATGAGATCCCGGTACACATGGTGGGGTAAGAGGGGTGAATCCCCATGGATTTGATTTTGTCTGATTCTTATCGGGGCTACTGTGTTTTCATGCTTAGGTGGTTAAAGAATCCTCCAGACAGGCCTCCAGGCTTAAGGAGAAATTTTGCCCAGGCTGTAAAAAGAAGCTACCCTCTGGCTGGGTTAAACCCATGTGCCAGGCCTGCGTTAATAAATTAATGGAAGAAGAAGCCCCTTCCCTCATAATCAGTATAAAGAATCTGATTAAAGAGGAGGTCCGTGAATCAGTTAGCGGCCTATTGCAAAGTCATCCAAGTACCTCAGCGGTGGTTTCTAGAGACTCTCCTTCTAGCGACAGTGATGTGTTATCAGGATTGGAGGAAGAGGGGGAGTGTGGTTCTTCTTCATCTGATGATGAGGCAGCTGGGAGACCATTATTTCAGACAGAAAATACCAACGTCCTGATTAAGCTGGTTAGAGCTACGATGGGGTTAGATGAGGATAAACCCCAGCATTCCGTGCGAGACTCTATGTTTGAGGGCCTGGGACCAAAGAAAAGAAGAGTATTTTTCGTGCATGACAACATTCGGGCACTCATTTCTAGGGGGTGGAAGAAACCTGATAAGAAGTTTTTTGTGCCTTCCTCCGTTAAACGGAAGTATCCGTTTGATGAAAAAACTTCCGCCACCTGGGACAGGGCCCCTAAATTGGACGCCCCAGTAGCTAAAATGTCCAGAAAAAATTCCCTTTCCTTTGAGGATATGGGGTCTCTTAAAGACCCTATGGATAGAAGGGCGGAGGTGTATCTAGAAAAATTGGGAGGCGTCCGCCGCAGCCTTTAAATCAGCCATAGCGGCAACATCCGTTGCCAGATCTCTAAAAATATGGCTAAGTGAGCTGGAGTCCCAAATTAAAGGAGGCACTCCTAGAGAACAACTATTAACTGCCTTTCCGACTACGTATGGGGCTTTAGATTTTTTGGCAGATGCCTCTGCTGATACCCTGTGTTTTTCTGCCAGGGCCTCCGCCTTAGCCAACTCTGCACGTCGGGCTATTTGGCTAAAAAATTGGAAAGGAGATTCCTCCTCTAAGGCCAAGCTATATGGTATCCCGTGTCAGTGGGAATTTCTCTTTGGCCCAGTACTTGATGACCTCCTGGAGAAAGCCTTGGATAAAAAGAAGGGCTTTCCCTCAGCAGGTGATCCTCCCAGAAGGTCCTTTCGCCCTAGATTTAATAAACAGGGGTTCAAAAGGAAGGAGTGCTCCAGACAATTTACCAATCCTACAAAGAAAAATAAAGGGTTTCTGTTTTCCGGTGGGAACTCCTCCAAAAAAAAGTCCCAATGACGCCAGGCCTCCTGTCGGAGGTCGCCTTGTCAGAACTTTTACGGATAAAAAGAGTCCATTATATAAGGCCTATATATAAGTATATTAACAGGAACATTAGGAGAAGCCATTTTTATCTGATCCTGTCTTATTCAGAAGGGCAGGGGAGTTCAGTATCCTTGGACCTAAAATCTGTAAATGAAAAGTTAGCATATATATTTACTCATATAGACAATTGTAGTGAATGGTTAGAAATAGTATTTCTGCTAATGATACATTGTATGGTTGAACCAATGCTGAGCAATGGCTATTCTTGGATTTCTTTACATAGGTGGTCAACTGTAAGCATTGGGTCTTCTCCGAAACAATGGTTCTAATGTTACAATGTGTATTCTGGATTACTGAGGTATGGTCAAGAGACTATGAAAATAGTGAGATGTCTGCCTTAGTCTCAGAAGTTTTTTCTCTGTTAGAGAAGAGGGTTCTGATAAGGGTTCAGGATCAGGAGATCTCAGAAGGTTTTTACTCCCCTCTGTTCCTTGTGAAAAAACCAAATAGCTCTTTCCGTACGATAATAAACCTAAAATGCTTGAACCAGTTCCTTGTGTACGAGAGATTTGGTATGGAATCCATCAGGTCAACAGTGTGCAACCTGTCTCAGGACTGCTACATGGCCACTGTGGACCTGAGGGATGCATATTACCACGTCCCGATTCATCCGAGCCATCAAAAGTTCTTGAGGGTAGCAGTACACACAGGCCAGGAGATTCTTCATCTGCAGTATCAGGCCCTCCCCTTTGGTCTTTCCCAGGCCCCAAGAATATTTACAAAGATAGTCTCATAAATGATGGCACACGTGAGGGAGCGAGATGTTATCATAGTTCCCTACCTGGACGATTTCCTTTTAACCTCAAACTCTTACCTGACCCTTCTAGATCAGATTGTCTGGGTAAGTGAAATCCTGGAAAGATTAGGTTGGGAGATAAATCTGAAAAAGTCCAACCTAGAACCAGGCCAAAGATGCGAGTTCCTGGGTAAAGTTCTAGACTCTTCAGTACAGAGATGTCTGCTGCCCTCTCGGAAAGTTTATCAGATTGTATCCAGAGTCCGTCACCTCCTAGACTACCACGTGGTGTTAGTCAGAGAGGCTATGTCAGTCCTGGGCCTTTTGACTTCCGCAATCCCGGCAGTAGAATGGGCTTAATACCACTCCAGAGTCCTTCCGCCTCAGATTCTGCAGAAGTGGGACAGAAGTTCTTTTTCTCTGGACTCAGAAATAACCTTGTCCCCTCAGACCCTGAGCTCCCTAAGTTGGTGGACGAACCAGGACAATCTGGAGAAGGGGGTACCTTGGCAAAGAAAGACTGACTTCTCTAACAACAGACGCAAGCCCGACGGGGTGGGGGGCCCACATGGGATCCCTTCTCTTTCAGGGACAATGGGACTACCAGATCAACCAACAATCCCAAAATTACAGGGAACTCCTCTCTGTCAAGTTAGCCCTAGAACAGAGTCTTCCGAGTATCAAAGGCAAGGATGTTATGATTTACTCGGACAACACTACAGCGGTAGCGTACATCAGACAGGGGGGTACAAGAGCCCCCGCCCTAAAGTTACTCTCACATCAGATCTTCAGTCTGGCAGAAACTTATCTTGCCTCTATCTCAGCGGTACATTTGAAAGGTTCAGAGAATGTGAAGGCCGATTTTCTCAGTCGTCATCATCTGAGACAGGGGGAGTGGTCCCATCTTCGACAGGATCACAGAGATGTGGGGAATCCCGGAGATAGACCTCTTTGCCACAAAATCAAACAGAAAAGTGGAATCTTTTTATTCCCTGTCCCCAAGTGAAAACCCGACTGCAGTGGATGCCTTGTCCCAACTTTGGGAAGGGAATCTTCTCTATGCCTTTCCCCCCTTAAAATTATTGCCAAGGGTCCTAGGGAAGATCAGACGGGAACGAGCCACAGTCATAGTGATAGAACCATTCTGGCCAAGGATAGTCTGGTTCTCCTGACTCCGGAAGCTGTCGATAGCAACACCTTGGGTACTCCCGGAGTCACGAGACCTCCTGTCACAGGGATGAGTTTTGCATCCAGAGATAGGGAATCTACATCTGACTGCCTGGCTCTTGAGAGGGAGATCCTAGAATTTAAGGGTCATTCCAGTGAAGTGGTAAATACACTTTTGGCCAGTCGTAAAGAGGTCACTTCAAGAACTTACCTCAGAATTTGGAAGGCCTTCTTTAAGTTTGCAAAAAAAAAACGATAGATGTCTTAAAATCTCCTGATATCCCACTGATACTTGATTTTTTACAGGAAGGGTGGAAGAAGAAACTTAGACCTAGCACCTTGAAGATTCAGATCTCGGCCCTTATTTGAGACCAGACTGACCCTTCATCAGTGGGTTAAAAGGTTTGTTACAGCCATCTCAAAGTTATTTGGAACAGCTGGAGAGAGGACTTGAGAGAAGTTGATCAGCCAGACGAACTGTTCCAGAGTCTGGACAGCGATCCGGACGCTGTCCTCGGTCAGAGAGAGAGAGCCATTACAAGGATATCGTCCAAGTAGGGCATATGCCCCTGGCGCGAGGAAGCTCAACGATAGGTACTAAGATTGTTGTAAACACCCGCGGGGCCGTCGCCATGCAGGTCAGCGTCCTGGATGGCCACTGACGCGAGAAAACTGTTCCGGAAGAAGAGAAGTAACAACGGAGTGAAGGGGCTCCATTCGGAACCTCCATACCTGCAGGGACCTGTTAAGTAGCAGGCCCAGGATTGGACGGACCAACCCCTCCCCTCGTTCCTGGGAACAACAGGTTGGATACCTGGGTAATCACCCCTCTGGATAGAAGGGAAGACACTGCTTGTATTACACAAGGATCACTGAGAAGTGGGATACGAACCCACGCCTCCAGAGGAGACTGCCACCTGAACACAGGTAGCGCCTTAGACCGCTCGGCCATCCTGACAAGCCCGGAGGGCTGAGGCCGAATCCCCAGTCTATCTTGCAACTAGAAGTTACAACTTCCAGGGTCCAGGCATCCTGGATGTGTGCTCTCCAAACCTGCTGGAAACCTGCCCTTCAGGCAGAGGACTTCAAGGGAGCTGAGGGACGAGCAAAGTGGGCCTGGGGCCGCCTGGAGGGTTGGGGCTTAAGGGAGGGCTTCTCACCAGTATCCTGCGATCCACCGGAAGAAGGGACCGAGGCGGATCTGGAAGAAGAGAAGCGATAAAAGGACAGGTTCCTAGAACCAGAGCCTTAAGGTGCGTTTGGACTTGGACTGGGGCAGATTGGCGCTCTTGCCCCCTGTAGCATCCGAGAGAATCTCGTGTAGCTTAGCACCAAATGGCCTGGAGCCTGCAAATGGCAGGTTAGTGAGGGAACGCTTGGAGAAGCATCCGCATCACAGACCTTCAACCAAATTTTTCTGCGCTGTGTGATGGACAGGGCCGAGACACACACATGGCCAGAGACACCTGGAGGAGAAAGATCAGGGTGTCCGCAGGGGCGTCCTGCTCCGAGAGGTCCTGAAGGAGGAGTTGCAACCATGCAGACAACGCTCTCACAACCCAGGCAGAGGCAAAGGCGGCCCGTACCTGCTAGAGTGCAGACGGCTTTGGATAGGGAATCCCGACGACTGTCAACCGAGTCCTGCAGAGAGGAACTGTGTAAGACAGGGAGAGCCGTGTTCGTTGCCATTTCACCACTGGCAGGTCCACCTTAGGAGGAGAGGACCATTGCTCCACCTGCTCTGGCGGAAAAGGATAGAGAGTATCCATCCATCCAGTGGCAGAAATGCGGTGAGTAAGGCAGTCCAAGGCCTTAGAAAGGACCTTGGAGAATTCACCATAGATAGGGAAGACATCCGCCTCCGATTTACTGGAATGGAAAAGGGCGAACTCCAGCTACTAGTGTAGGGAGAGTCCCCTTGGCTATTGAAGGTGTCCCGCACTGCTGCCACCAAGTCCCCTACCATAGTGGAGAGTTGTGGCGAGGGTTCAAGCTCTGCGTCCTCGTCCGAGCTGGACCATTCCCCATCAGACCTTTATCCCTGCGTGAGAGGAAGTGTCTGAACACGCCTCTAGGCGAGGATTGGGGGGGGGGGGTGTCAGAGGCAGAGTCGTCCGAGGAAGGATGCTGCTGCGTACGCTGCCTTTTAGTGGTCGAGCGTCCTCTGTGGGAACCACTGGGAGGTGGAGTGGTGTGAGCCGCAGGATTCGTGACTGCCATGCGTTAATGAAGGCCATGGCAGCATGTGAAAATTGCACCAAATCAGCGGCCGCCCCGGACATGGTGGATGCCAAAGCAGGTTCTGCGGGCTCCGAAGGGGCGGCAGGGTGGCTGGGGTGAGGAGGGGAAGAAGGATGACCCTGTCCAGGGGCAAGTCACTGGAGTCTGAGACCGAAAGTGGCAGAAGCTACCATAATGGAGAAACAGACCCGGCAGGCGTCTATAGGAGCCTGGTGCAGTTTTTGGCAGATTTCTGGGGAGCCCCAGACTTTGGCATGATCCCAAGCAATTAAAAAGTTCTCCTACCGCAGATGCAGCAATTGAGGAGGTAATGAGTGTCCTACCGCAGCCTAAGAAAGCAGGAGGAAGCAGAGGATCCCAGCCGTGTGTAGAGAGGCGCACTGAGGCAGAGCAGCAGCGCCAGAGAGCGAGAGCGCTAGGCTTCGCCTCCTGTGTTAGGCTCCGCCCCCAATCACGTCATGAACGGCGCGCGGGAATAATTAAGAATATTCACGGGTGCCATTTTGGCGAAAAAGGGGTTAACATGCGGCGGCGAAGGCGGCCAGACACTGAGCCTGCCAACTGCTTACATGTTGAGGCACTGGCACCTGCAGGTCAGAGATGCCAGCCATGGAGCCCCCCTGAAAAATGTAATGCCACTGCCATCCCATTAAAAGAATGCCCCCTGACAGGATCTCCTTCCCACCCCTTTGTAATCCAGATCACCCAGGTCTATGGCCCAAAATGACACAGGGGGAGACGGGAGGGGGAGGAAGAGTGCAGCATGTTACTCATCTGCTTCCTGTAGTCTTCACCCTCTCTTCCGACACCAGCAGGGTCCACCTCATCAGTCATCTGGCACAAGGAGTGGCAGTGATCTGGGCGGAGGGCAGGCGCAGGGGACCCTGTAGCTTCTTCTCCCTCAAGTGCAGTACCAGCAGGGATCACCTCTTCAGACTTTTGACTCTAGGAGTGCAGTTCTCTGGATGGAAGGTGGACAGCAGGTGGCCCAGAGGCTAGTGGGATACCGGAGCTGACAGGTTGAGCCCGGATTCGCTTGTCTTCTTGGGGGGGAATGGAGGCAGCCAGGCAAACGTCCGATGGACGGCGGCGGTCACTCCATGGGGTACCAGGAAAGCGCCATGCTGAACTGGAGTAGAAGTGTCATCCTCCTTCACCAGACACTAAGCAAAGACTGAAGTCCTCCTGCTGGAGCCTGGGGGTATAGCCCGAGGAGGAGGAGCTCTCTTTTGTTATTTGCATAGGGTCCCTCCTAGTAATGGCCTAGGCCAGTGGTCAGCAAACTGCGGCTCTAGAGCCACATGTGGCTCTTTAGCCCCTTTATATTGGCTCTTCCAGGTGCGGGCTCACATGTACAGTGCGATCACATTTTCGTTGTCCGCGGCAAAATTCGGCAGGATGTCCTCCTCTAAAACCTACGTGCGTCTTATAGGGTGAAACGTTGTGGAGTGAAAGATGTAGTGTCGAGGATTGAGAAAGGTATATTCAGATGGTTAGGAATACCCTTATTAAGTTAATAACAATGTACCTTCCTATATAGTTTACATTTAAAGAATTTGGCTTTCAGAAAAAATTAAATCGCTGCATTGTTGATATTCGGCTCAGTTGACTAATAAGTTTGCCCACCACTGGCCCAGGCTATACCCATAGTCTGCGTCCCCCAATGGAATGTACGAGAAAAACCACATTCCCCCACATACAGTTGTGTTCAAAATTATTCAACCCCCACTGAAATTGAGTGTTTTGGCCAGTTTGACATTGATTTTGATCATTTCAGTCATCTTGTTTACAATTAAATCAAAGAGGCACTTGTAAGTCAGACAAATATAACATAATATTTATAATGAAATAACCACAAATGTCTTTTCTGTGCTCACATCATTATCAGTTTTATTCAACCTCCAAGTGACATTCAATCTTATAACTGGAAAAGGATGTTGTACTAAGTATTAACAGCTTTTAAACGTGAAGCATAGCTTGACACAAGTGTCTTGCAGCGATCTACCGTTATCTTTGCCCATTCTTCATGGGCAAAAGCCTCCAGTTCAGTCACATTCTTAGGCTTGCGCGCTACAACTGCTTTCTTTAAGTCCCACCAGAGGTTCTGAATCGGATTTAAGTCTGGTGACTGCGATGGCCACTTCAAAATGTTCCAGCCTTTAATCTGCAACCATGCTCTAGTGGACTTGGAGGTATGCTTGGGATCATTGTCCTGTTGAAAGGTCCAACGTCTCCCAAGCCTCAGGTTTGTGACGGACTGCATCACATTTTCATCCAATATCTCCTGGTACTGAAGAGAATTCATGGTACCTTGCACACGCTGAAGCTTCCCTGTACCTGTAGAAGCAAAACAGCCCCAAAGCATGATTGACCCCCGCCATGCTTCACAGTAGGCAAGGTGTTCTTTTCTTCATAGGCCTTGTTCTTCCTCCTCCAAACATAGCGTTGATCCATTGGCCCAAACAGTTCTAATTTTGTTTCATCAGTCCACAGAACACTATCCCAAAACTTTTGTGGTTTGTCCACATGACTTTTGGCATACTGCAGTCGACTCTTCTTATTCTTTGGAGACAGCAAGGGGGTGCGCCGTGAGTTCTGGCATGGAGGCCTTCATTACGCAGTGTGCGTCTTATTGTCTGAGCTGAAACTTCAGTACCCGCATCTGACAAATCTTTTTTCAGTTCCTCAGCAGTCACACGGGGACTTTTCTCCACTTTGCGCTTCAGGTAGCACACAGCAGTCGAAGTCAGCATCTTCTGTCTGCCACGACCAGGTAGCGTTTCAACAGTGCTCTTTGCCTTGAATTTGCAAATGATGTTTCCTATGGTGTCTCTTGGTATGTTTAAAATCTTTGCAATCTTCTTATAGCCATTGCCCTTCCTGTGAAGAGAAATCACCTCTTCTCTTGTCTTCCTGGACTATTCTCTTGACTTCACCATGTCTGTAAACACACCAGTAAATGTCTAGAAGGAGCTGAGTATCACAGTCATTTTACATCTGCCTAATTGGTGCTTATTATGCTTGATTGCTGCTCCTTGACATCCAGAGGTGTTTTCAATACCTGATCGAAAATACTTGAATGAACCTCTGTTCTTAAGAGTGGTCGTCTTTAAGGGGGTTAAATAATTGTGTCAATGAAGAAATCACAAAAAAAAATGTAATACTGTATTACAAAAACAATTGATGTCATTTTAGTTGCATTTGGTTCTTTAAAAAGTCCTTGTAAGATTTAATTCTGAACACAATTACAAATGTACACTAAATTCCCTAAAACCCTTTACAGCATTGGGGGTTGAATAATTTTGAACACAACTGTACATGTAAGTGAGAATTTGTAACGGGGTTAAATAGTTGGATCAGTCATAGGACAAAAACCACTGGTGCCTTTTGGACCCTATACAAAGAAGCCAGCCCAGTTCCTTGGAGGTTTTCGTTAAATATGGTGTAATGTGCATTTCATATGTGAACATATGCTTACCCAGACAAAACTGGTTTACTACATAGGTATGTGTTAATGCTATATATTTATCTCAAGAGCACCAGATCCCACCAGGAAAATAAAATTAGACAGGGAGTTTCCCCATAAAAGGAATTCACACCCAATATCTTGTACTACAGTAAAATGAAGAATCAAAAATGCATTTTGTATCTATTAATATGATTCTTGAAATGTATGTAATCTTACTACCAGATGATGCATTAAATAAAAATATGTTTAAAAAATGAAAAATTAAACAATTTTGAAAATTGCCAAAAAAAAAATAAAACATTTTGGTCTACAGCTCCTTATCGCCTCATAGAAACTGATTAAAATAGTTTGACATGACCGATCACATGAAGCCATGTTGATACAGCGTTATTCGCTTATTTTCATTGAGGTACTCCAACATAGCATCTCTTAGAAAACCTTCAAAAAGTTTACCCATGACAGATGTTAAACTTACTTATTGTTTCTGGGCTCTGTTTTTTTACCCCTTTTTGAATATTAGCACCACATTTGCTAGAGTCCTTAGCTATCAGAAATAAGGGTCTGGCTAGGACATTACTTATTTTTTTAGGATACGGGGTGTATACCATCTGGTCTCGGTGATTTGTCTATTTTAATCTTTTTAAGACGCTGCTGCACTTTTTCCTGGGTCAGACAGGGCACTTTTGATGGGAAATCAAACCTGTCTCGTTTCTCTATACCTCTCTCAAGATATATTTTACGTGAATTAACAGTGACTGATAAATGCAGGAAGGAGGAAAGAAGGATTTTCTCTAAAAAGAAATATTACAAAGTTTAGTAATTTTGTATGTACTATTGCTTTATGCAAAGTTTGTTGAAACGGCGCATTTAAACAAAGCATACTTACTTGATTCAAATTACAATACGCTGTCATTATTGGTGACCCTTTCAGTCCTTCAACAAATGCAACTCTAGTCCCCAAACACTTTTTCTGCTTCTCTAGGGTTTTAACAGCATTCTGCAGCTCTGCAGTATACATTTCACTTATTGTTCTTAAATCAGTAAGTAGATCAGATTTCCTAAGAAAAATAACAAAACAAAAAATAAATATCTAAACTGACGCCACATAGTGAATAAAGCTAAATGGCTTGACTGCAATACCAGTCAAAAGACCATGGACAAGAGTAGTGATTATTTTTTTATATTTAATTTTTCTTTGTTTGTTTTTTTGTGAATAAAGCTTAATGAAATAAAGGAAACGTTATACAAATTTCTTAAGATGGGCCATCACTAGCTGACTGCTGTGGGTCCAAAACCCCGCACCCCTGTTGATCAGCTGTTCGGGAGCAACTCTGTCACCAAAGTCAGCTCTGGAACTAAACAGAACCGTCAATCTTGTAGGGGAGGGACCTTGTTACTGAAGTGCTGCTCCATTGAAGTCAAGTTTTGTTTTTCATTTCAGTTTACCCAAATAATTTTTTTTGTATGGGTATTTTTAGCAGGTATATTCTATAAACACACTTTACTCTTTAGGCTGGGTTCACATGTGCGCTGTGAACTCCGGCATAGCCAGATACCACTGTGCACTGCCGGATCCTCATTTACTGTAATAGGATTCAACACATTATACAGTGCTCTTTTCCATGGTTACAACCACCCTGCAATGCATCAGAGGTGGCCGTACTTGCACACTATAGGGAAAAGTGTCGGCCTCTCTGGTGTCCTGGACTGTGGGAGTGTGCATAGGTTGGCGCTTTTTCCTAGAGTGCATGCACGGCCACCACTGATGGATTGCCAGGTGGTCATAACCATGGAAACGAGAAGTGTACAACGTGATGGAAAAATGAATAAAGCCAGCAAAGGAGGCAATATGGACAATCACAATACATTAGTAAGTGCCTTCTATTAACTTTCTCTACATGATGAATGCCATTTGCTGAAGTGAGACAACACCTTTGAAGAGGACCTTTCATCGGTTTTGACATAGGCTAACTATGTCAAAACCTTGTAGTGTGGCCCTTGTAATGGGGGGGAAAAGGCGACTAAAAGAAAATGGTGAATCGTGCATTTTTTATTTTATTTTATTTTTTTACGGCGTTCGCCGCATAAAAGAGGATTTATTAATAGTTTGAACTTTTAAGACACGGCGATATGCAATATTTTTTTATTTATTGTTTATATATTTTATATGTAAAATTGGGAAATGGGGTGATTTATACTTAATATTTTGGTGTACTTTTTTTTATTACAGTTTATTAAATAGAACCAGGCTAGAACCTGGGATCAATTTCATCCTATTCACCCTGATACAGCTCTATCAGGGTGAATAGGATCTCACCCTCTCCCTGCTGCCCTGTGCTCTGTGCACACAGCAGCAGGGAGCTGACTATGGCAGCCAGGACTTCAGGAGCGTTCTGTTTGCCATGGTAACCGATCGGAGTCCCAGCATTACACTGCTGGGACTCCGATCAGAAGAAAGGAGGTGAGGGGACCCTGTGGCTACTGCCACCAATGATATTAATACTGAAGGGGGGGGGGGAGGGGGGATGGTGGAGGGCGCACTGGCCACCAATAGAGTGGATTACTCTTACCGGTAATTGGTTTTTCCAATAGCCTCCACAACGGCCCCACCGGAGGATGTCCCCGCCTCCCCAGGACAGGAAACAACGCGAAGCTGAAGTTTAAAAGGCCCCTCCCCTTACCTTGCTCCAGTTAATAACATAGGACTCGGAATTGCTGAAAGAAGTGTATTGAAATATTATCATCATACAACCAACACTTCAAGAACAGAAGAAAAAACACAACGGGTAGGGAAACTCCAGGGCCGTTGTGGAGGCTATTGGAAAAACCAATTACCGGTAAGAGTAATCCACTCTTTTCCCCGGCGCCTCCACAACGGCCCCACCGGAGGATTAACAGAGAAAAATCAACATTAGGGTGGGACTACTGCTGACAGCACTTTCCTGCCAAACAGTAACTTAGAGTTATTTGTGACGTCCAGTTTATAGTGTTTGAAAAAGGTGTTTGGATTTGACCAGGTGGCTGCCGTACAGATCTGCTCCACCGAAGCCGAGGCGTGTTCGGCCCACGAAGTTGAAACCGCTCGGGTAGAATGAGCCTTCACTCCCAAAGGGGGGGATAACTCCTTTTGCTGGTAGCAACAAGCAATTGTGCTTCTAATCCATCTAGAGATGGAACCTTTGCTTGCAGCAGCTCCCTTGTTCTTCCCTTGAAACTGCAGGAGAAGATGGTCGGACTTCCTAAACGAACTAGAACAGTCCAGGTAAGTAAGGATACAACGTCTTACATCGATGTTGTGGAATCTTCTGTCCAGATCCGAGGACGGATTTGGGCAGAAGGAGGGCAAGCAGACCTCCTGTTGACGGTGGAAGTTCGAGACCACTTTAGGGAGGAAAGAGGGGGCATGTTTGAGGATAATGCAGTCGTCCAGGATAGTGAGATATGGTGGTTTGCATGAGAAGGCCTGGATCTCCCCCACCCTCCTGGCTGAGGTGATGGCAATTAGAAATGCAGTTTTCCACGTTAATAATTTTAAGGGAATTTCTTGGAGAGGCTCAAAGGGTGGATCCATTAGGACCTGTAGAACCAGGTTAAGGTCCCAAGGAGGGATGGAGGAGTGGACAAACGGGATCTTCCTGGCTGCTCCCCTCTGAAACCTCTTAATTAAAGGTATTTCCGCCAGTCTGGTATCGAAAAAATATCTGGACTTTCAAGGTGTTTGGTTTAAGACCCTTATCTAGTCCTGACTGGAGAAACTCCAGGATGAGAGGTATATTTGGATGATTAAGTTGGTTCCACTTATCGCCTGCAAACTTATGAAAAGCTCTCCAGGTCCTTAAGTAGATTTTGGAGGTAGAGTCCTTTTTGCTAGCTAGGATTGTAGAGATGACCGCATCCGATAGCCCTTTTTGTTTTAGGAGAAATTGTTCAGATTCCATGCCGTCAGACGTAGACGTTTTGCTTCTGGATGTATGATCGGGCCCTGACGGAGGAGCCCTAGGTAGGATGGAAGAATCCAGAAGTTGTTCCCTGCCTGCTGGGACAGTAAGGGAAACCACGTTCTCTTGGGCCAATATGGGGCAATCAGGATTAGGTGGGACTTTTCCTCTAAGGCCTTCATTAAGACTCGAGGGATGAGATTTAAAGGGGGGAAGGCATATAGGAGTCCTTTTGGCCACGGGGAGGATAGGGCGTCCACCCAGAGCGGGCTCCCTATTGCAGAAAGAGAACAAAACCTTTTTACTTGCTTGTTTTTTGAATCTGCAAATAAATCCAGTATTGGGGTTCCCCATCTGGCTGTGATTTGTTTGAACATCTGCGGATCCAGGGACCACTCTGCTTCTTTTAGGACTTCCCTGCTTAGGAAGTCTGCAATGCTGTTTTCTTTGCCTTTAATGTGGACAGCTGAAAGCGACGTCACGTTTTTTTCGGCCCAGTTGAAGATTGCCTTCGAGAGGTTTATCAGGTTTCTGCTCTTTGTACCCCCTTGCCGATTTAGGTAAGCTACGGCTGTGGCGTTGTCCGAGAGAATTCGAACATGCTGGGAAGACAACATTGGCTGGCAAGCTTGAAGGACTTCGAAGACCGCACATAGTTCCTTCAAATTTGAGGACGCCTGAGCCATGCCTTGGTCCCATGTGCCTTGGACCATAGCCCCTTGAGTGTGGCCCCCCCAACCTCGGCTGCTTGCGTCCGTAGTGACTATGATCGGATCTGGGGGACGCCAGAAGACACCCTGTTGAAGATTTGTGTTGACCCTCCACCAGTACAGGGAAGTCTCCTTTGGAACTAGCGTCCCCCGACCAGGATCGAAGCCATACTGCTCTGCGAGAGGCGTTGGAAAGGGCTGCCGACCTTGCAGAAAGTTTAATCAGATCAGTTGAGGCATCAGAGAGAAAATTACAGGCTTGCTTGAGGAGAGGAATCGCCCCTAGCAACTGCTCTCTAGGGGTACCGGCTGCTATATTTTCCTCAAGCTGAGACAACCAGATGGACAAGGATCCTGCCGTGCAAGCCCCTGCGATACTAGGCCTTAACATGGCAGTGTTTACCTCCCAGGCGCGTTTGAGATACCCCTCGCACCTCTTGTCCATGGGGTCTTTTAAAAGACCCATGTCCTCAAACGGAAGTGCCGCCCTCTTGGAGATTTTTGCAACCGGGGCGTCAATTTTGGGGGTTTTGTCCCAGTTAACAGAGACTTTATCGTCAAAGGGATATTTCCTCTTAAATGCACCTGGGATTGGGTTGCGTTTCTCCGGGTTTTTCCATTCCTTGAAAATAAGAGTTTCTATGGTGTTATGCATAGGAAAAACTCTCTTCCTTTTCTCCCCTAGTCTGTGGAAAATTTTATCCTGCACTGACAAGGGTTCTTTAGGATCCTCGAGGTTCATAGTATTTTTAATGGCTTTTAGAAGCCTGTCTGTATCTTCGGGGGTGCAGTACGGCCTGCCTGCTTCATCGTCAGAGGATTCTGAATGTGTATCTGAATGAATCTCGCCGTCATCCGAGTTCATAACCTCCAGAGACCTCGATCTTGGGGGGGAGGTCTGAGAGGTGGACGGCTGGAGTGGACCTAAATCTTGCAAGGCTGATTTAATCTCATCTATGATTAACCCCTTCATGGAGTCGATGAAGGAAGGGGACTCTTCTGTGACTAGTTTCCCAATGCACTTTTGGCATAGGGATTTTGAGGAGTTTAAGGGCAACGTTCTCCGGCACATAGCACACTTCTTTTTCTTTGGGTCACCACTGGATTTAACGCCGGGGTCTTTGCCCTAAAAGGCAATGGGATAATCTAATAAGGGCCCCTAATAACCATAGGAGGGAAGGAGAGGGCCCTACACCCACCAGTGAGAAGGTCTATGCTAAAGAACCGCTCTGGTGCCCCCAGACAGAATAGCTACCCCATATGGGGAGGGGACTTACCGGGCTCTGGGTGGTGGAGGGGTCATCAGGCAGAAGCGCTGGGGTCCCCGTAGCTGACATGCCGAGGACGTTGCACGCTGGAGCCGGCTGTGTCTTCCTTCCGGCGCGCCTGTGACGTCACCGCGAGAATCTCGCTCCTCGCGAGACTTGGAGCGAGGGAGCAGGAGCCCGGGCTGCCGTCACTGACGGGCTTATGCTCAAAGGCGGGTCCGGGAGCGGGAGCCTCCGGATGGCGTCCCGCCTTCTACACCACTCTCACAAGGCCAGGTGGTGCGCACAATCTTCGGCTCCCCCAGGAGCGACTCCGCGTTCTCCCGAGGACAGGAAACAACTGGAGCAAGGTAAGGGGAGGGGCCTTTTAAACTTCAGCTTCGCGTTGTTTCCTGTCCTGGGGAGGCGGGGACATCCTCCAGTGGGGCCGTTGTGGAGGCGCCGGGGAAAAATGTCTTTTAATACTGGGGACAGGGGGGGCCACACTTGCCACTAATGTTTTAATACTGAGGACAGGGGGGGCCCACACTGGTTACCAATGTTTTAATACTGGGGAGGGGGGGGGGGGAACTGGCCACCAATGACTAGTAACGTTTCATATACAAATGCAGGCAGAAGAAACACATTGACGTATTCCAGCAAGAAAATTAGTCAAGACACGGAGATAATCAAAAACAAAATTCCAACACAAGAAAAATATCTCCTTAAAACGTAACTTTTACTATAATTGTAATAAAAACAGGGTAGGTCTCCCCACAATTATATTCAAAAACATGAAACCACTCTTCTACTGTCCAATCTAAGACACCTGTAGTAAAGAACAATAAGCCAACAGTGGGAACAATTATAATCGTGCACTATTTCAGTAAGACCGGGCACTGTCCCTGATCGTACCCTAAGCTAGACCTTAGCCCAGGAACGACCCCTTGTGGTGGAGACTTCCTGTCCTCGTACCTGGTCTATATAGCCCTGGACATCCCTCACTCAGATATAGGTGACATCCAACGATTGTCCCCTTGGCCAAAAACAAAAACAGGTGACAAGGAAAAATCAAATCACTAAAAAACAACAAAACAGATATGGGTTGCTCTGTGTATGAAAATAGAGTGACGATACCATATACTCTATGCAGAGATAATTATATCCCTAGTAAGCCCCTTAAGTACACAGGGCACATAAAGCATAGACTCAGTAAATATGCCCATAAATCAGCATTTATAGGCAGCCCTCGACGCGTTACGCCCTTGTCATATTTCAAGGGTTCATCAGGAGGGTATATAGCAACTCAAGAGGCAAAAAATTGTGTGATGATATAGCCCGGCATCCTAGGTCACAGATGCTCAAGGACAGCATACACTGTCAAAAATGCGGCACCTCACAGCAATAGTCACAGGAGGGAGTCCAACATCCACGGTATAATCAGGGATACTTCTTTTGAGCAGTCCCAGAGAAAAGACCTCTATCTTCGGTCCAAAGATACAGTGACCAAGAAGATCTATGTCTAAGGTCATCCAGTGTTTGCTCACATGTCTGCCCTCCAGGGTCTTTTCTCTGAGACTGCTGAAAAGAAGTATCCCTGATTATACCGTGGATGTTGGACTCCCTCCTGTGATGTTGGCTTATTGTTCTTTACTACAGGTGTCTTGGATTGGACAGTAGAAGAGTGGTTTCATGTTTTTGAATATAATTATGGGGAGACCTACCCCGTTTTTATTACAATTATAGTAAAAGTTACGTTTTAAGGAGATATTTTTCTTGAGAAGAAACACATTGCCAGCACCTGCCTGTGACAGAGCACTGCGATCCGCGGCAGTTAACCCCTCAGGTGCGGGGTTAATTGCCTCTGATCGCAACACTGGGTCCAAGGCAAGGTCCCGGCAGTGTGTTTCTTCTGCCTGCATTTGTATATGAAACATTACTAGTCATTGGTGGCCAGTGCGCGCGCCCCTCCTCCTGTCCAGTAGTGCAGCCCAGTATCGATAAAAAAAACAATCCTGGTATCGAGCTCGATACCAGAGAAAAGTATTGAACGGGTATCAAAACTTCGATACCCGAAACAACCCTATGTGAGACTCACACGAACAGTGTTCTCTTCATACAGCTGATTGGCGGGGGTGCCAGGTGTCGGACCCACGCCGATCTGATATTGGTGACCTATCCTGGGGTGTTGTGCCTTTGTTAATGAATCTCTGTTCTGGAGAAGCTGTGTTGTTTTAACTAACAATCAACCGTTGGGGGGGATGTATAGAAATAGCAGATCTGCCGCCTGAGAAGCGACTGTCTGTCCTTCGAGTATTATATCAGGCAAGAAAGGTAATAGCATACCATTGGTTAGATAGACAACCGCCACCGGTGTGTGAATTGGAGAACAAAGTGCATGTGATAGTATGCCTTGAAAAATATGTATACCAAAAGAGAAACAGTTTAAAAAAATTGAGAAGATATGGTCACTGTGAATTCAACACTATAATATTCAAGTGTAAAGGAATGAATGAGTGGTCAATGTATGTAGGAACATGGAAGGGGGGGGCGAGGAAATATAATGAGGTTGTTTACCTGAACTTGCTGCCTCAAAAAGGTATCCGAAATGTATTTAAATAATATCCTGTACATGGGACTCTATGTCTTTAACTAGGGTTCCTCATTGTTCAAATCTGTGTTAAATTACTCTACTACCTCAAGCTTTGTATTACTATTGTATGGATATGTCGGGCTTTATTACCGAGACTGCACCTAACTGCTTGTGCCTGAAGGGGTTATGTTGATGGGAGGGAGGGGGGGAGGGGGTATTATAGGATAACTCATTATCTATTGTTTTGGAAAACATAAAAAAAAATGATCTGATTTAAAAAAAAAAAAAAAAAAAATCAACCGTTGGAGTAACAGAGGAGACATATGTCTGTAAGAGTACAAAGTGTATTGTATTCTTATCGGTACCATAAATTTGGTAGCTTGGGAAATGTCCAAATGGTACCCAAATGTCTGTTTTGGTTGGTACATGTGTCAAAATTAATCCCTGTAGCTTTGATTTAGGATTCCATATGTTGTGTGTATGGAATGTAAGATGAAGTCAGACCTGGACATTTAACCCTTACTAGTAATGATGATAATAGCTTATGCAATAGTGCCACCTAGGTATAAATAATTAACATTACACCAACAGCAGAAATGCATTCTGGGTAATACAGTGACATCACTGTCGTTATATGTACACGCCTAACCGAAAATGATTGGAAAATTCCAAGTTAGGAAGGTGTATCTAACTGATAATAAACCACACACGGAGAGGAAGAGAA
The DNA here is from genome assembly GCA_033119425.1 of Bufotes viridis. NCBI lineage: Eukaryota > Metazoa > Chordata > Amphibia > Anura > Bufonidae > Bufotes > Bufotes viridis. Next base: position 468,979,730 of record CM065591.1, read on the forward strand.
AAAAGGAAAGAGGAAAAAGAAAGTAGAGAGCTGACTTGCCTTAGACTCTGCATATCATCTGTATTCTCTAACGTATAACTTTATTATGTGTAGTATTGATTGAATTAGCCTGATGTTTAGTTACTGCTCGCTTTAGTGTGGATGTATAAGGTTAGAAGTGCTAAATTAATATTAGCACTATTCAGTAAAGATGCATGTTACTGAATAAAAGATCTAATATTGATATCAGAGAAAACTCTGATTGGAATATTAAATTCCATAGTCAATATCAAGCCTAATAATTTATAAGCTGTGTAGCAATACTACCCGATATCCGAGATTGGTCACAGTTTGAGCAGAGCAAGGGTTCGTATCTACCCTTATCACTATTGAGTTTTCTGTGTATAATCAACTGATAGTGTATCTCATATTTTGGTTGGGATGTATTACATTTTATGTTTGAGAGGTACTGTGTATATGCTGGTATTTCTGTTAGAGCCATCTAGTGGCAAATTTAGGGCACTGCATATCACTGTGTATCATTGTATATTATCGAGTCTTATATTGATTAATCTTTGATTGTATTTTGAGTTATTGTATAATAAATAATTTATATTTTTGCATAGACGCTTGTACCATGTTTTACTGGTTGCACAATATAATTAAAATAACCAACAAACTCTTTTTGGGGTTTTTTATATGTCCACCTCTAGGATCAATTCCCCTTGAAATTTTTCCTTTGATCCTTTCTGTTATATAAAGCATTTGATTTATATACCCGATGGGATAGATCATCAGTATAGGAAACGGTCAGCCACAGTTACTCATCCGAACGCCACAATTTTGCAGCGAGGACTCAGAGGACAAAAACCCCTCAGATGCTGTAGTCACTGCAGCATCTGAAAGTCGGAATGACCTAGATCTGAGGGATTTCTGATTCTGGTCACTGCGGAGAGGGGTTATTCAAAATGTTGGTTCATGAACAGTTGTTTCCAGGATAGAAATAACATTGAGGGCCACAAATGTGTGACTGATAGAGGCCCCGCACTCCGTTTAGTGTGGGGGGAGAGAGGTTCAGACCTCCACTCAGACAGACTACCACATTCATCATTTTATTTAAACCACAAAGCTGGTCTTGCATTAGGCAAACACTGATTTCTATATACCGGTCAAATTAATACATTAAACAACTGAACAAAACCCACCTTTTTTTTAGAGCAAGCGTAAGTTTACCAAACACATCATGAATTGTATAAGATATGCGCTTTTGCAGCAGCTTATTTCTTGTGTCCAGCTCTTTTAAAGTCTAAACTCGAGGAAGAGAACAAAAGAAACTCCGTCATCAACAGCTTCTAGTCAAAAGTGAGTGATTTTTCTTTGACACATTCTCAACATGACATGCATACAGTGTAAAATGATCACTGAATACAATAAGCAGCTCTGCAGAAGTTAAAGGAGTTGCGCAGCGTCATAATACTGATGACCTATCCTCAATATCCGATTGGCGGAAGTACAACTCCCCGCTCCCCCACCAATCAGCTGTTTGAAGGGGGTGACTGATCATGCGAGCACTGCTTCCTATTTAAAATAACCTGCATGTCGACCCCACTATAGCGGTGATGCAGCGTAATTACAACTGCTATGTTCTATACAAGTAAGGGTCCATTCACACGTCCGTGTGTGTTTTGCGGATCCACGGATCCGCAAACACGGACATCGGCTATGTGCGTTCCGCAATTTGCGGACCGCACATCGCCGGCACTATATAGAAAATGCCTTTTCTTGTTCGCAATTGCGGACAAGAATAGAACATGTTCTATTTTTTTCGTGCGGATGCGCAATTGCGGACCCAGGCGGAACAGAATTGCGGACGTGTGAATGGACCCTAAATGGGAAAGCAGTTGCAATTGCACTGCACCACTGTGGAGAGCGCACATAGGTAAGGCTACTTTCACACTAGCACTTTGGCTTTCCGTTTGTGAGATCCGTTCAGAGCTCTCACAAGCGGCCCAAAACGGATCAGTTTTACCCTAATGCATTCTGAATGGAAAAGGATCCGCTCAGAATGCATCAGTTTGCCTCCGTTCAGTCACCATTCCGCTCTGGAGGCCGACACTAAAAAGCTGCCTGCAGGGTGTTGCTGTCCGCCTGACGAAGTGGAGCCAAACGGATCTGTCCTGGCACACAATGTAAGTCAATAGGGATCCGTTTTCTCTGGCACAATAGAAAAGGATCCGTCCCCCATTGACTTTCAATGGTGTTCAAGATAGATCAGTCATGGCTATAGAAGACATAATACAACCGGATCAGTTCATGACGGATGCATGCAGTTGTATTATTGTAACGGAAGCGTTTTTGCAGATCCATGACGGATCTTCAAATAGCTGATTGGAGGGTTGCCAGGAAGAGAGCAACAGCCCAAAATGCCTAAGTGATGGATGCCATTTTAATGTAAAGAAATAAAAAAGTTTTAAAAGATTTTATTTCAGTGCTGGAACTTTACAGTTTAAGTTCAAGGAGATGAGCCATGTCCCCATGCTGCTCCCCACTATCCTGTATCTGGTTGTAAGGCAACTGGTTGCAGCAGGAACATCCCTTCTCTACCTGGTCAAAAGTGGGCTAAAAAAACAAATAAATAAAAAAATCACCCAAAATCACCACTCAGACGAAAATTTAACAGATCAGCAGAAAATTGACCCCTTTGTTCTCTGCATGATATCTACAAGACTGTTAGCTTCCAGAAAATGCAGAAGATACTGCTGTCTGAAAAACGGAGAAAATGTATCTGAGCAAAATTTTTACTTCTAATCATTCCTTTTGAGATTTATTGTTCCCTTAAATGTGTTTTATGGGACTAACATATTATTAGTCTATCTATGCTTAGCCATCTGCAGGACTACTTTCACACTTGCGTTGTTAATGCCGGTATTAAGATCCAGCAGAGGATCTCAATACCGGAATTAAACGGATCTGTTTTCTTATTACACATCAGGATGCATCTGTTCCGTTAGGATGCAGTTGTGTGAAATTGAAAGGGTAAAAAACAGATCCGCCACTAAATATATTGAAAGTCAATGTGCGACAGATCCTTTTGACATACATTGTTTTCAGTGGCAGATACATTTTTAGGACCGGACACAAAACTGCAGCTTGTGGCAGTTCTGTGTCTGGTCCCAAAACTGAATACTGCCGGAACAGAAGACATCCTGAACGGATCTCTTTCCATTCAGAATGCACGAGGACTAAACGGAAACGTTTAGTCCGCACAATGCAAGTGTGAAAGTAGCTTTAAGACAAGAACTCTCCAGCAATCCCTCTACCAGTTTACCCAGTCGCTGAGCCAGTAGACTCTGATTAGTAAAGGATTTGATCAATCATTTTAAAGAGTTTTTCAAAAACCTTTCTACTAATGACCTATCCTCTGGACAGGTCATCAGTATCGGATTGGTGGGGTCTGACACCCGGGACCCCCGGCAATCAGCTGTTTGAGAAGACACCAGTGCTCACACTAGTGCCACAGCCTTCTCACAGCTTTTGGCAACTTTCTCCAAATATCTTTGAATTAAGCAATATAGTCTGTGTTTTCTTTAATCTGTTTTGCAAATATCATCGATAAGAAACGTTGAGTCTGCTGAGATAGCAAGATATTACATTTAGAAAAGGGGCTTTTTGCCATACTTGGAATCATATGCTTGTATGCAAAATCTAGATGTACTTTTAAATTATACTTCGGATTGTTTACTTTAATAAATGCTTCTAATTGGTTGTGTTGAAAAAATTTCCACAGACTACTTCTGGGAGAGAATCCATTACACTGTAAGCTGTCTACGTCTTTAATACTTCGGCCGGGCAACTTACCTTGGCACAGGAGAAGACGATTAACCAATTTGAATCCCACAGACAAGCCAGGTATATTCCCCTACTTTGGGACTTGTCCTACATTGCAGCGAGACAGCTATACATATCTATTACTGGCACCTCCCCTTTAATACACAAGGGAGCTGTGACATAATCCTGACACAAAGCAATTGTATTTATTAACTTGTTCAAACCCGATTTGGATAAAAACAAAAAATAACATTTCTTTAAGCCGTATGATATTGCTGTGTACCTGGAAATCTGAGCTTAGATGATGAAGAGTGTCATGCGCAACGATCAATGCCTCATCAATCTTGAGAAAAATATTGTCCTGAGAATACAAAAAACACAATAGGGACGGTTTACCAACTGTATAGATGGTGTAAGTTTAGACCGGCTGTCTAGGCCTGCACAGGGGATCAGGCTGGATGATACATGTGGTGCAGGGACAGACACTTCTCTCTGACTATCTATACCAACTACGGATGGCTTATTTCGAGACAGAACTTGACACCAGAATAGTGGTGCAGTTTTGGTGAAATTTGTTTTTAACTGATTTTTAATTTAATATAAAATCCTCTATTGATACGATGTATTACTATATTATCATGTTTCTATAAAGATACATCTTAGAAGGATTTTCAATAATATTTTTTTTTCTTGTATTGGGTGTGAGGGTAATTAATTTCAACATGTATATACATCTTCCTTTTGAATGTGATAGACGCTCGAATGCGGTGTGTCCGATTTAGGGAAGATGTTTCCCACTCCCCTTTTTTTTTCCTCCTACTATTTATCTACATCTGTTCCCTCCCCTCCACCTCTCCTTTTCGGTTTTCATTTAACTTTTCTATTGGAGGATGAGATCTATTTGAATCCCAGAAGCCGGACACACCACAAGGTTACGACTAAGAACACTTCAGTTCGAAAGATGTCAACCGGTGGTGGAGGGAGGTGATGTCCACAAGATGTAATATGTAATGAAAAATAAAGACGACGCAACCGAGAATTGATCCAGTGCTGGAACTTTTCCTTGTAAGAGTAGCTCTTGTACTATACACTGTAATACTCCTGTATTACAATGCAAAGTCATTCTGACAGTCTGACACTCTGACATTTGTTAATCGGCAGACAGAGTGTCTTACCGTTCAGATGATGAGTATGGTACTGGTCACGGCACCTGAGTGGTTAAACTGCTTGGATCAGAGTTCTCTGATCCCAGCAGTGGGAGCGGGGTGGCAGCTGTATAATATGGCTGGCGCCTGAAAGTGATGGCTCGGGCACAGCTCACGAGCCCATGCCAACTCCATGACGTACTATAATGGCCCTCTGTTATGTAACAGAACATTACTTTGTTTGAAAGGGGTTAAGAGAACGAGGTGTTTTTTGAGCTGGACAACCCCTTTAAATCAGACGTATACTGTTAAAAACAAGAATAAATAAATCCTCCATAATGTAAGCAATGGTATTCACTAAACATGAAATATCCAGCTGACAATAAAAGGGATACTTTTTTAGAACATGATGTATGGATAATACATGACTTATCACGTAGGCTGAATTTAAAATCCAAAATATCAGGCCTTTAGAAGAGTTGGAAGGTGGGCAAAGACATCTTTACGGGCTATGTACAACTTTAGGGCAATTGTTTTTAATATTGCATTGTACTTATTTTGACCTAAAATATTTTTTCCAATTGGTCTGTATTAAAAATAAGGAATCCTTTTTTCTGTACATAGCTGAGATGCTGTACCAGCAGCCTGTGGATTTTCTGTCTTTTCCTTCATCTGGGGAGAAGACGGGCTCCCTATCTCTGCTCTCTGACATTATAAACACTCATTATAGCTCAGTTCTTATCTTACTGATAAGAATGTGGCTTAAATAAGTGTTTATGACCTCTTAGTCTACTTTTAATACTCGCATTTTGGCTTTCCATTTGTGAGATCCATTCAGGGCTCTCACAAGCGGTCCAGGAGTTTGCATTCTAATGCATTCTGAATGGAAAAGGATCCGCTCAGAATGCATCACTTTGCATCAGTTCAGTCTCCATTCCGCTTTGGAGACGGACACTGCTTTGGTGTCCATCTGATGAAACTGAGCCAAACGGAATCCGTCCTGGCACACAATGTAAGTCAATGGGGCCGGATCCGTTTTCACTGACAAAATCTGGCACAATAGAAAACTGATCCGTCCTCCATTGACTTTCATGAAAAGAACATGAAGTCACCATAAGCCAACAAATGCCAGTAGGCCCAAACCAGAACAGAGTACCCTACCAGCAACCAACCGCCACCAGAACAGCATCCGCTGAAGGGACGCCTTGGACTGTCCGGGGTGGGAAGACTCCGCCACAATCCCAAAGACTGGCATCAGTGGTGATGACCGTCCATGAGACCGGGAGAAAAGATTTCCCGACTAAGGTTGGGGCCAAGAGCCACCACTTGAGTGCCGAGCGCACCGCTGGGGACAGAACAACGTGACAATCCAAGGAATCCGAAGACTTGTCCCATGATGACAAGATCGCCCTTTGGAGAGAACGGGTGTGAAATTGTGCGAATGGGACCGGCTCAAAGGAGGCAACCATCGCACCCAGGACCAGCATGCAACGGCGAATTGATGGGTACCTGCGCCGGAAGAGTAGTCTGACCGACCGCTGGAAGGCTAGCCACTTGTCCGGAGGGAGGCGAACTAATGACACGTCCGTATCTAGAATCATGCCCAGAAAGGACCTAGGGACGACTTCTGGAAATTCACCAGCCAGCCGAATTGTCTCCAGAGTGATACGCAGGCTGACCTCGTTCTGACCGGACGTTGTCGCTTTGACCAGAATATCGTCCAGATAGGGAACCAGGTTGATGCCCCTAGTACGAAGAAGGGCCAGAACAGGAGCGAGCACTTTCGTGAATACTCGCGGTGCCGTAGCCAAGCCAAAAAGGATGGGCGACAAACTGGTAGTAATGGGGCCCTATTGAAAACCGGAGGAAGCGCTGATGCATTGGGGCAATGGGGACATGCAAGTATGCGTCCTGAATGTCTTTGTAAGAAAGAAACTCGCCTCGGTCCAGTGAAGCAATGACGGAGTAAAGGGACTCCATTCTGCGTTGAACCCTGAGGAACCGATTCAGCAACTTGAGGTCCAGGACGGATCCTCTTTCTTGGGGACCACGAACAGGTTTGAATAAAAACCTGTGAACTGTTCCTCCAGGGGAATTGGGGAGATCACTCCTCGCGCAAGTAGAGACTGAACGGCCTTAAAAAAGGTGACGGCTCGACCCGAATTCTTGGGGGGTTGAAACAAAAGGAACCGTTCCAGAGGGGGAGAGGCTAACTCGATCTCTAGCACCCATGCGTCTGAGATGCGGGCCCGCCAATATTCCTGAAAAAGGAGGAGGTGACCCCCCCCCCCCCCCCCAGAGGGTGGGGGCGCGCCTTAATGCCGAGGACTGCTTGCTGGCCGAGGGACGTGCGGGCTGTGCTTGCAGGCGCCAAGCACAGGTTTTTTCCGCTGGTCTTGTGTGGCAGAGCTGGAAGGGGCTCCAGCTGCCAGACGTGTAACCGAGAGGCGGCGAAAGGAATGGGCCCGGGCATTGGACGACCTAGCGCGAAAGGTGCGCTTGGACCTCCCTGTGGGAGGTGGGTACTCTTGCTGCCCGTAGCCTCGGAGATAATCTCGTCCAGAATAAACGTGAGCAGGCAAAAGGAAGGTCTGTAAGGGAGCGCTTTGACGCTGAATCCGCCGCCCACACCTTAAGCCAGAGTTCGCGCCGTGAGATGATAAGCGACCCACGAGAGCACCCGCGTCCAAGGAGGCCTCACAGAAATACTTCCCTGCCTGTGAGATTTGCAGGGCCAAGGACTGGAGCTCAGCTGGGGGAGTGCCCGTTCCGAGACAGACTTGTCCACCCAGACGGACACAAAAATAGGATGAAGTGCTGAGCCACTTGCCGCAATAACAGACTTAGCAACGGACACCATACGGCGATCCGCCAGGTCTCGGAGGGATGAGCCATCGGCAACCGCAATGGAGGCATTTTTGGAGGGTGAGGGACTAAATACTCACCTCCCCGGTCCTCTTCTCTTCACCCTCCCTCAGTGGACCAACAGGGTCACCCCTTCAGCCACTTGCACCCAAAGTGGCAGAAAACTGTCAGGTGGGAGGGTCTTGCTGGATCCGGGTGACTCTTGGCTGGCGGGAAGCAGGGGAGTGAGGCTGCTCTGGTCCTCTTTTCTTCTTGGGGAGGTCAGGTGGTGAGAGAAACAGACACCCGCCTTGCTCCCCGGGTAAACAGAGAGGCAGGCGACTGTTATTTTTCTTTTTTCCTTTTTAGGTTAGGGGTAACAAACTAAGCTGCCCTGCAAGCAGGGAGGTCTGCTTCCTGCGACACCAAGCTAAAAACTGATATGCTCTTTCCAGGCTGGAGGGGGTATAGCCGGCAGAGGAGGAGCTAACTCTTTTTAGCCTAGTGTCACCTCCTAGTGGCAGCAGCAGCTATATCCACGGTCCTGTGTCCCCCAATGATACGAGCGAGAAATATGATTTTAGCCAAAAATGAGTAAATGCCTAACGCCTCTACTATATTGCATTGATCACATAATGTGTTTGTGTGGATGCCTTCCATTCCCCCCGTCCCTCCCCTCCCTCTTGTTTCTTGTTTGTCCTGTTTGTCGGGTCTTTCTTACCTAGTGGGCATATATCTAGGCTGCTTAGCAGTGTCTATTCAAGCTCTGTCTACACTGTGTATGATGTACCTGTGGCCTTTAAGACCATGTTTTCTTTTTTTGCATCAGCATTACTTGTTTTTGATGTCTGTCAAACGATGTCAATTTTTGTGCTTCTTTAAAGCGAACCTGTCACCTGCTTTTTACCTCTTAAGCTGTTAACTGTACCTTATAGATCATTGTAACCTTGTTTCCAAACAGGTGTTCTTCGTTTTTCTGGGGTTTATATTCCTGAAAAAAATCACTTTATAATCTCCTGCTCTGCTGCGTCTGAAGTCACCAGACAAGTCAAGGAGGCAGACCCTCCTTGACTGCTGGATGCGACTCCCCCGCCCTAACCCCGCCTCTCATCCCTATGATTGACACTAGGTCTTCTGCCCGGGACCGCTGGTCTCGGCGGCGCATGCGCCGTCTGCCTTCATAGCAGCGCGATCCCGAGCCTCGCGCTGAGTGAAGCGCGATCCCCATGCTAGATCGCGCTGCGCACTTCTCTCCTCTCTAGCCGGGCCGCTGGTGAAATGCAGATCACTCAGCGCGAGGCTCGGGATCGCGCTGCTATGAAGGCAGACGGCGCATGCGCCGCCGAGACCAGCGCGGTCCCGGGCAGAAGACTTAGTGTCAATCATAGGGATGAGAGGCGGGGTTAGGGCGGGGGAGTCGCATCCAGCAGTCAAGGAGGGTCTGCCTCCTTGACTTGTCTGGTGACTTCAGACGCAGCAGAGCAGATTATAAAGTGATTTTTTCAGGAATATAAACCCCAGAAAAACGAAGAACACCTGTTTGGAAACAAGGTTACAATGATCTATAAGGTACAGTTAACAGCTTAAGAGGTAAAAAGCAGGTGACAGGTTCGCTTTAATAAAACTCATTTGAACCACAAAAATGAGTAAATGCAATCATAAATACAAATGGGCTCCAAAAGGTGTACATAGTCTTTAAATTTGAAATTAATATCAGTTTAAAGAGGACCTTTCATGTTTTTTTTTTTTTAGTATAAATACCTTTCCTTGCGGGTACCTTTCCTGGTGCTGCCACCCTGCCTGTTATTTTTCAAATATTGCTCCTATGCCCCGCTGTGTCCCCCTTAAGTTTTCCCGCTTAGTATGTTTAGGCTCCATTCAGACGTCCGCACTTTGGGTCCGGATTCGTTCTGCAATTATGTGGAACGGGTGCGGACCCAATTCATTTTCAACGGGGACGGAAAAGATAAAGACAGCACACAGTGTGCTGTCAGGATTTCCGGACCGCGGCCCTGAACTTCCGGTCCGCTGCTCCGCAAAAAAATAGAACATGTCCTATTCTTGTCCGCAGCTGCGGATAAGAATAGGCATTTCTATTGGGGTGTTTTGCGGATCCGCACTAATACTGAGCACCGGTACAGGCGCCAGGGTTTCTAAGGGGTTTCTCAAGGGAGCTTTTTTTCTGCCTAGCTGTTACACTCTCCTCTGTGATTGTTTTGCCCCACAGCTAGGGAGAAGGAGACGCCTCTTGAGATACCCTGGCGTCTCCTTCCCTCTTTACCGTTGCTCAGTATTAATATACTAAGCGGGAAAACTGCCCGGGGCACAGCGGGGCGTAGGAGCGATATCTGAAAAAAACAGGCAGGGTGGCAGCATCAGCGGGGGGTACCCAACAAAGAAAGGTATTTATCTAAACTAAAAAAAAACAAAAAAACATGAAAGGTCCTCTTTAACAAAAGAGCTAGAAAGACAATATATTATGAATACAATATCCAGTGTCCAAGTCCAAGAATAACTAGTGGCTGAAAAGTACCTTGGTATCAAATAAATTTTAAAGAGTTTTTGTAAATCACTACATTTAAAAAATCTGCCTCTATCCACCTGAAAAAAATAAAATAAAAAGTGGCCACTAGGGGTCTCATCTATCTAACTTGCAGTCCATAGCCTGCTTTCAGGCAAGAACCATCCTTGGTATCAGACACAGAAGATGGCTCAAAGGAAATGGAGAACTAGCTGAGATCCTGAGAAGAACTGCTTCTACACCGATTATGATCATCATAGTAGCCTCCTGCTTTTCTGTAAGGCTACTTTTACACTAGTGGTAGGACGGATCAGACAGGCTGTTCACCCGACGGAAAAGGCTGTCAGATCCGTCCTGCCACTAGTGAACGTGTGCCCCCGGACTACCGCTCCGGCCCCATTGACTTTAATGGGGGCGGGGTGGAGTTCTGGCGGAGGCACGGCAGCGCACGGCGAGAGGCTGCTAGAATAAATGTTGGACATGTCATATATAGTCAATGGGGCCGGAGCGGTAGTCCGGAGCACACGTTCACTAGCGGCAGGACGGATCCGATAGGCTTTTCACCCGACGGAACAGCCTGTCGTATCCGTCCTGCCGCTAGTGTGAAAGTAGCCTAAGTGTGATTTATAACTATCAGCTTTCTGAGCTTCCTAGAAGAAAACAGAGGGCAGTAAGGGAACTGAGGTCACTGCATACAGAGCTGGCACGTTCAAGTGAAGGGAGACACCCACTGCTTGTGAGAGAAATGCATCTAGCTGTGCTGCTAAAACAGGGAACAATATAGGGCAAAGAGACTTTAGGGAAGCTCAAACATAACTGTTCCTTCACAGTTATGATTGTACAAAGAATTGCAACCATTATGCAAACTTTTTTTTGTAAACTCAGGTAAACTTTAAGATTACGAATTTACTTATCTTGCCTAATAATATTTACCTTCAAATCGTCAGACACAGCATTTTCAGTATCCATCACGTGTATGGCATTATCTTCTGTAAGGGAAAGAAAATCAATTTCTAACTAATGCAGGCAATGGCACAACTCTGAATACCTGTAATTGAAATGACTTGTTAACACATAAGACATCTGCATTACAGCCCTATTGATTTTGCTGGGCAACCATCAGTAGTTTGGAGACCCAGAACTCTATGGGAAGGGGTATGGTATCTGGATCATACATTGTTAAAAATAATTTCTACTTTTCCTGCTAACTGCTGATCTGTCTTGTGACACAAACTATTCCCACAGACAATTCTTGGTAAATAGATGAGAGCAAAAATATGTTTTATCAGGAACTGATATGTGCAATGTAAATGTCACATACTTCAGTAGGCTTCTGCACTCAGAGTAGTAGTTTATTCATTCATGCAATCATGCCTCGTCTACTACTGTCAGTTCTCATTGGAGACAACACCATAAAATTAGTTTTTGTGTACTCTGAGAAATCTCTATCGCTAGGTTCATTGGGGGAGACAGGACAGTGGGTATAGCATCTGCCACTAGAAGCCAAAATGTTAACTCTTTCAACTAGCTATACCGCCTCCTAGTGGACAGTAAAGAGAAACCAAGCTGAAAAAAACCCGGCAAATCTAACCATGGTAATAGTATTCCAGACCAATACGTGTTTTCTCATGTATCAGGAAACGAGATTTTGTAAAATCTCTCTCGCTGGATTCATTGGGGGGACACAGCACCGTAGGGTATAGTTGCTGCTGTAGGGTATAGTTGCTGCTGCCACTAGGAGTCGATACTAGGCTGAAAAAGGTGTAGCTCCTCCCCTCCAGGCTATACCCCCTCCAGAGGAGAGAGCCACTCAGTTTGTGCCCAAGCAGTAGGAGTAGCCTAAATAAAAAATGCCCACAACAAAAAGAACAAACCATAAACACCAGTAGGACCGAACCACAACCAAGGACCCTACTGGAAACAAACCGCCTCCGTATGCGTTAACAATGGTAACACTGGGTGGGTGCTGTGTCCCCCAATAAATCCAGTGAGAGATTTTACAGGTGAGTTTCACAAAATCTGATTTTCTCGCTAGTATCTATGGGGGACACAGGACCATGGGACGTTCCAAAGCAGTCCACGGGAGGGAAGAACCACACACATTGGAACATGCGTTCACGGCCGCTCAGCTACCGCCGCCTGCAAGGCTTTGCGGCCCAGCACAGCGTCCGGGGATGCAAAGGTATGAACCTGATAGAACCTGGTAAAGGTGTGTAAGGAGGACCAAGACGCTGCCTTACAAAGCTGAGAAGCAGAAGCTTGGTTGAACCTAGCCTGATGCAACACAAGGAACGGTTCTTTGCACGATAGAGCCGCCAACTCAGAGACCCGTCTGATGGATGTGAGCCACCAGAAACGTCACTTTTAAAGTAAGAAGACGGCGGGACACCTCACGTAATGGCTCAAAGGGACTGGACTTAAGAAAATCGAGGACCAAGTTCAGGTCCCACGAAGGTAACGGGTGGAATCGTGTGCGCCACTCCTTGAAGAAAAGTCTTCAGTGTTCAGTGAGGCTAGTGGGCGCTGGAAAAAAAATAGACAGCGCCGACACCTGCCTCTTCAGAGAGCTAAGAGCGAGACCAGAATCTAAACCTGATTGGAGAAAGGAAAGGACAATTGGAAGCAAAAAACGTAACGGTGGGATATCCCGGTCATCACAGAACCGGAGAAACGCCCTCCAAGTCCTGTAATAGATTCTGGATGACACTGGTTTTCTGGCGCAAATCATAGTCTGGATGACTTTATCAGGAAGGCCTCGCCGCTTCAGAATGGCGGTTTTAACAGCCACTCCATCAAACGTAGCGACTCTAAATGCTGGTAGAAGACCGGTCTATGAAAGAGAAGATCTTCTCTGAGTGGAAGGGGCCACTGAGTGTCTCCTAGGAGAAGGATGATCTCAGAGTACCATGCGCGACGAGGCCAGTCTGGGGCGATGAGAATAGTCTGAATGCCTTCTATCCTGATTCTGCGGAGCACTCGAAGAAGGAGAGGAAGAGGTGGAAATACGTACAGGAGAGAGAACCCGTCCCATTGTGCTACCAGTGCGTCCACTGCGCAAGCCTGTGGATCTCTTGTGCGGGAGACTAAAATGGGCAGTTTGTGATTGAGCCTGGACGCCATCAAGTCCACCTCCAGGCGACCCCAGTGGAAACAGATGTCTGCGAAGACCTCCGGGTGTAGAGACCACTCCCCCGGATGTACGGTTGTCCAACTCAGAAAGTCCGCAGTCCAGTTCTCCACTCCTGGGATGTAGACTGCCAACAGAGCTGGCACATGCTTCTCCGCCCACTGAAGAATTCTTGATGATTCGGCCATCCTTGCTTGTCTTGCTTATCAGGGAAGACTTTTGGAAGTTCACCAGCCAGCCAAACTGCGCCAGGGTCTCTACAGTGATGTGGAGATTGTCTCTGTTGCGAGTTAAGGATGTTGCTTTCCCTAGGATGTCGTCCAGGTAGGGTATCAAGGAGATGCCCCTGGCATGAGGAAGGGCCATAACTGGGGCCAAGACTTGTGAACACTCGCGGAGCCGTCGCCAAACCAAAGGGGAGGGCAACGAATTGGTCATGTTGGGGACCCACTTCGAACCACAGAAAACGGTGATGCGATGGTGCAATGGGAACGTGCAAGTATGCGTCCCGGATGTCTATGGAGGAAAGAAATTCGCCCTGTTCATGAGAGGCTATTACGTAACAAAGGGACTCCATTCGGAATCGCTGCACTCGGAGAAACCGATTTAACAGCTTGAGGTCCAGAACCGGACAATCAGATCCCTCCTTTTTGGGAACCACAAACAGATTGGTATAAAAAACCTGTAAGAAGTTCCGTGCGTGGAACCGGGGAGATGACCCCCTGAGCAAGGAGAGCCTGAATCGCTTGAAAGAAGGCTGTGGCTCGACCCGCTTCCCTGGGAGGGTGACAGGAAGAACCTTTGTGGCGAAGGAAAGGCAAACTTCAGCTTGTAACCGGAGGACATGATCTTGAGTGCCAAGGCATCTGTGATGTGGGTCCGCCACTGCTACTGAACAAGAAGGCGACCCCCCCCCCCACCTAAGAGGATGGCGGCGCACCTTCATGCTGAGGCCGGTTTGTTGGTTGCGGATTGGGCAGGTTGCGCCCATGGATGCCAGGCTGGTTTGGGCTTAAATGACGGCTTCTTCCGCTGATCCTGAGAAGAGGACCTGGAAGAACTGCCCGCCGCTGTCATGTGCCTGAAAAACCACAAAAGGACTGAGCACTTAGCTTTGCTCTGTGGAAGGTGGGTACTCTTACCTCCCGCAGCTTCTGAGATGATCTCATCCAGACACTTCCCAAACAAACGGCGCCCGCAGAACCGTGAGGGAGCGTTTCAAGGAAGCATCCGCCAGCCGTTCTTTAAGCCATAGTTCTCGTCTGAGAGTGACCGCGAGAGCTGAAGCGCGGGCAGTCAGCGTGCCCGCATCTAATGACGCCTCACAGAGGAAATTCCCCGGCTGAGAGATTTGGGAAGCCGAGGCCACGAGTTCTGAGAGAGGAACCCCTGCTTCCAAGTCCTGTTGAAGGAGAAACGCCCATTACGATACCACCTTTGCTACCCATGCTGAAGCAAAGATAGGACGGAGCGCTGAGCCAGTCGCGGTGGACAAAGACTTCGCCACGAGTTCATGCGGCAATCTACTGGGTCCCTTGGCCAGAAGTGCTACCGGGGGGGTCCACTTTAGGAGTAGAGGACCATTTGGATACAGTCTGCCGGAAATGGGTACAGCTGATCCAGACGCTTCATGGAAGTAAAGCGGCGGACTGGATGGTCACATGCTTTAGAGACGACAACAGAAAAATCATCATGG
This sequence comes from Bufotes viridis, assembly GCA_033119425.1. Lineage (NCBI taxonomy): Eukaryota > Metazoa > Chordata > Amphibia > Anura > Bufonidae > Bufotes > Bufotes viridis. The sequence continues at coordinate 468,994,870 of CM065591.1, forward strand.
AGCGGGAATGTTCTATTGGATTGTTTTTTGGAGCGTATAAAACAAGATGCACTGGTGGCTGGTAGAGGGAGACTCATCCTCATACAGTGGAAGGGTTAATACTCACCTAAAGAGAGGCTGCCCTGGTCCTCTTTTCTTCTGTGGGAGGTCGGACAGTGTGGAAAACCTGACCGGACTCACTCCCTGGATAGACAGAGTAGCCAGGCTATTCGGTTTCCCAAACCTAAAAGGGAAAAAAGGAAAAATAAAAAAGCATGATTCCCTGCGACACTAAGCTAAAAACTGAGTGGCCCTCTCCTCTGGAGGGGGTATAGCCTGCAGAGGAGGAGGTACACTTTTTTCAGCCTAGTGTTGCCTCCTAGTGGCAGCAGCAGCTATACCCTACGGTCCTGTGTCCCCCAATGATACGAGCGAGAAAGAAGCTTTTACAGTTCATTTTATCTACACCAAAAAAAAGGTTTCAGTAAGAAGATGCCACTGGTCAGTCTGAACTGGTTTGTGCCAGTATCCAGTAGTGGGGGCTAAAGTAGCTGAAAAACCAAACAAGGTCCTAATGTATGGCTTTATTCATGTAATGTATTCACACATTACTATGATATTCATAAGTAGTTGAGATATGTGCATGTTGAATTAACGGTTTCACAACAATTGGAAAACTTCGGCCTCAAAACGAGGTGTATAAAGATGCTTGGCTATCTTTTAGACAATGTTTGTATAAATTAAACGGGTTACAGGCAATTTTTTTCGAGTTCTCTCTCTCACAGCGGCGATTGTTGCATATTTTCACCAATTTGGAAGACCAGACGAACGGAGCTGTAATTTTTTGTCTACAGATTTAAAATGGAATTATTCTAACACCACAAAGGAAATAATATCTAAAGGAAAAAGAAAAATGCAAAATGCATGCCCTAATGAATTCGGCGAGAAAGATTTTACAAGTACACATAGAATCTCCTTTTCTCAGTAGTGTTATTGGTAGACACAGGACCATGGGACCTTCAAATGCAGTCCATTGGGGTGGGAGAAAACAAGACACCTCATGGAAGTAGGCCACACCAACAGGCATCTGGAACACGGCAGCTTGCAGAACCTAGATACCCAGGGAAGCATCCGAGGTATGTACCCGGTAAAATGTTGTAATTGTGTGTAGAGACAACCATGTAGATGCCTTACAGACAGCTGATGCCTGAAGGGCAACGTCCAAGAAGCACCCCTGCACTGCCCGAGTCTCTGTTCCTCAGCATGGTGGGCCTCGGCAATAACCCACCAAATCCACCGATGCAGACTATTGCGGTCCATCAGGGACAATCTATATACATTATATACTAAGAGGTCTAACATACCATGGAGTCTGGGAGGAGAACATACAGATCTGAGGAGAACTGATCTTGTGTGTAACGAGAGTCCACCCTTAAGGAAACAGTCACCAAGGAGACCACCACATATTGAATGGTTGTAGATAGAACCTACTCCGTGGCTCAATCAATCATTGAACGAAGAGTATGCTGGAGAGCTGCAGAAGGACTTCAGATTGAATAGTGTTGGGTGACTACAAATAGGGCCATCAGGAGAAGAAAAAGAGAAGGCCCAGTGAACCTGGAGGTCAAACCATCGAATTGCAGTGGGAAATATCATCTGAAGGTAGTAGATTGTAGCCCAAAAAACACCCTTCTATACTTAGACATCGTAAAAAAGGAGTGCCAGGTCCTGAAAAGGAATCTGCATACCAACAGTATGTCCAGGTTTGATGGCCATGTCAAGGATAATCCTGTTAAAGGAGCATCCATTGTAAAAAATGCCTATTCATGTCGGCAAAATGGACAAGAATAGGACATGTTCTATCTTTTTTGTGGGGCTGTGGAACGGATGCAGACATCACATGGTGTGCTGTTTGAATTTTTTGGGGACCTATTGAAATGAATGGAGATCCATATCCACTCTGCAAAAAAATGCAGATCGGACGTGGAGCAAAAGAGTTAGAGGATGGAAGATGATGACCCAAATGGTGACTACAAGGCTGGAGGACAAAAACCTAATAAGCCAGTATTCTTGGAAGATCGGAGCTACCACGTGTTCCAAGACTCAGACTTTGAGCGAAATGCTGGTGGCAACAGGACTATAACTTGCGGCTGGGGGTCAGAGAAGTTTGTAAAGCATGGGACCAGGGGAAGACCTACACAGGTAGACTCGGCCAGAGACAGAATGCACTCAGACCAAATCAGAGGAGAGAAAGCAGGCGAGGCCTGAATGGCATCCTGGAAGTAGAAGGAAATAGTCAAGTATACAGAACAACTTAGCAAAGAAAAATACTCTTGTCAACCACCTGAGCACTATGCAAGAGAAAGTGATACTATGAAGAAATAAAAACCTGAGAGCTGCAGTGGAGTGCAGGTAGGAGAATCATATCCCGGTCAGAACCCAGCTCAAGCCAGCTTATCTTTCCGAATTAAGACTAAAAGAACACTATCCTTTGCTAGCTGCAGCCATGTTGGGTACAGTGACTAGCATGGTGCCAGGAAACGCTCCATGTGAGGTGCTAAAATGGTGGTTTGGTAACCGTGAAGACAGCACCAGATGGCAGAAGCTGTGTAACAGAAAAAGGACAAGCTGCCATACCTTGTTGTTGCCTATAGCAGGGGAGGTGATTACTGGCAGCATACAAAAAAGGTGTAGTAGGCCATATATGACGTCTGGTCCGACCACCGGACTCCACCAGAGTACTGCTACTTTCACATCTGCGGCATTGTAATCCAGCCGCCGGTACCACCAGAGAATGCCAGGAGCCAGCCCGACACAAACCACAGTGTGCAGCAGTTGCTGTTTCGCCAATTCTTGACATTTTTGGTAGATTGCGGCGGATCTCATTATAGTTAATACTACTTAATAGGGCCGAGGCATCCGCAGTGTGGGATCCGGAGAATTCCAGCAAGCCGTTCTCTGCAGGAATAGCTGCCACAGATGTGGAACTAGTGTCACTTCCTAGTCACAGCAGCTAAACCCACAAACTTCTGTCTCCCCAATGACTTGAGTGAGAAACTACTCCTCTGGAAAACCTGCTGAAATGGGTTTTCCAAGGGTAGAATATTGATGACTTATCCTCAGGTTAGGTCATGAGTATCAGATAAGTGGGGGTTCGACACTCAACACACCCGCTGATCAGCTGTTTGAAGAGGTGGCAGCCTCCTCACAGCTACTAAGCATGACGCCGTACATTTTATTGCAGCCCAGGCCCATTTACTTGAATGGGACTGATTTGCAATAGGCCATGTGAACACGGGGTCATTGGCCCAGGAAAAGGTAGCGGCCTCTTCAAAAAGCTGATCGGCAGGGTGCCAGTAGTCTGATTCCCACCGATCTGATACTGATGACCTATCAATGACAGGTAATCAATAATCTACTTCTGGAAAGCCACAATAATCCTTTAGAGAAATGTTAACCAATATCATAGATCCTTTATCAGACATGGACATCTAATCCAAAGGTACTTTTTTGGTTAAAACGCATGTAACATGAAGAATCGTTACAAATGGTCTCTATTAAAAATATCCTATCATATGCAACTTATTTCCGTATACTCTGATCCTGTAGTTACATTGACATCCGCCTATCCTCTATAACTTACTAACGCATTTAAAAAGTCTGCAAGAAATGAAGGACATAGGAATGGAAATAAGGCTGCAAGATGCGACAATACAGGCTTTGCTTGCAGTCTGTTAGCATTCAAGGGAACCTGTAATCACATTTTGCATATGCAGCAAATGGTGCAAGGGGTGGCATGTGGCTGCTGGGAACATTGCAGTGCCCTTAAACCTGTTTTTATTAAAACAGTCCAAAAACTTGTTTCCTGGGGTAAAGGGGGGGATATATATATAAACTGTGCCTGACCCAAGCGCAGTTTGGGACCTGGAGTGACGGGGTCGTATAGCTGCATTCGCCATGTCACAGCCGCAAGCCCGCCCACCTCGCTGTAAATGACATCCCGAAAGCTTCTCGTGCCTCAGTATTAGGCAGAGTTCACATAAGTATTCAGCCTCACAGTTTTCTCCTCTCTCCTGGTATATACACGTGTAAGCTGCACTAGCTCACTGCGAATGTCTGACATTTCAGATGTTTGCAGCAAAATAAGATAATAGGTTCCCTTTAAAACTCCTGCCCAAAACTAGATTTGTGTTTTAATGAAGACTATTTGCAAAGTTCATTTCGAGTTCTAGAAGCAATGGAACAATTAAATAGGGTTGCAAATCTGAACTATCCAGTTAGGATTCATTCAAATGTGTCTTTAGGAGTCTTTGTCAAGGCTATTTTACACAATAAGATTCCCGATCCCCTGACAGAAATACAGGGTTCATCAGGTGTTTGTGTCCGTCACTCAATGGACCGGCTCTTCCATTATCTTCATTGTTCTGCCCCTATAACAGTGCCGAACAACAGAAATATTTATTGCAGGTGTGAAGAAACCCCTAAATGTACTGTAAATACACAACTGCAGAACCCATATGACTCATGTTAGAACCGTGTGGTCCTCTCAGCCCGTTACTTCAGACTTACCATTTACCGCTTGTTTCATCTGTGATGCATTATCATCATCAACTGACATACGCGAGTCTACACTGTAAAGAAAGGGAATGGCATTAGGCAAAGCCTTCAAAAAACCAGCAAACTCTGCAAATTATAATACAGAGCGGATGTAAAGATGCTAAACAGTATTACAGCAATCACATTCTTGGCCTTAGAAATAAAGAGTTGTCACGATACCAGAATTTGGACTTCGATACCTATACCAAATCAATACTTTGCCGAGGTATGAATGAGATGTTTATCGTGGCTTTCTAATTGACTCCACGTGTCTGGCTGCTTTGATTTTGACAAAAAAAAACTACTGTGTCACCAATAAAAACACACAGCTTTTAAAAATCTAACAACTCGCTAGGTTTAGTGGGTGAAACGGCTGCCAGACAAAACCCTGCAAACAATTAGAAAACCACAACGAACATAACCTGGAGTTCTACAGATCCGGCATGGCCAAATAGTGCTGCATTCCCACAGAACCCATTGGGCCAGATTTATCATTACACTTCCATCTTCCGCCACTTTTACATTTGCCCAAAGTCACTTTTGGCTCAGTCAGATTTATTAATGGTCCTTTAATACTGTGATAAATGTGGTTTGACGGTAGCAGTTTATCCTTCAGTAAGCGGCTTTACAAAAGTCGCATGTCTTTACAAAAAAGTTGCATATTCTATTAAAAAGTCGCATAAGATAAGCATGGTCCCCCCTGGAGTGAAATTGTGCATTTTTTTGCGACTTTTTAAATGGTCGCATTAGTAAATATGTCTAGAGATTCATTTACATAAGACAACACGCCCACTTTCACAAAGCTGGGGAGCTTAGAGCACAGCTTGAAAAAAAGTCGCAAACAAATGCGCAATTTTACCGATTGTGGATTTTTTTTGCGACTTTTTCACTCCATTAAAGTGACTTTAGCTAATGATAAATCTGGCCCATTGTCTATAATGGGATCCAGCAGGAATCCAGTCGCTCACTAGCATAAATGCTGGGATTTAGCCACACAAAAATCAGCGCATGCAACAGTTTTTGTCTGGCTGAATCCCAGCATGTATGCCGGGGAGCAGCCGGATCCCGGATGGCTCCCATTATAGACAATGGGCTTGGAGGTGAACGCCGAATCTGGAGAACTCCAGTAGGCTGTTCCTCTGCCGTATTGCTTTAGAGCTCGTGTGAAAGTAGCCTAAGGCTGGTGTTTCAATGCTAGTTATAAAGGGTCAAGGGGATGTCAATATTCATAAGGTGTCCTCAGGGTAGTTCACCAATATCTGATTGGCGGGGGTCTGACCCCCAGTTGATGTAAATATTCTACACTAAAATTTTCCCATATTAGCCATTTCAAGGGGCAGCAGTGATTGACGAGCACTGTGGCCTCTTCACAGCACACCAAACAGTTTCATCCGTGGTATAGGGGCTGTACTTGGTACCGCAGATCAGTCCCATTCACTTGAATGAGACTGATCTGCACGAAAGGCCATCTGACCAATGAACATGTAGTCGCTGGCTGAGGAACAGAGACTCACACGAGTGCTGCACCCTCATCAATCAGTTGGTTGGGGGGAAATTGATTACCTATCATGATGATAGGTCATCGATATCAAAAACCCCTCCCTCAAAAAATAAAAACCTTAATCAGAAGTGCACATGCCACACGTATTAAGAGCAGCATATTCTGACAGGCCATGTGTCAGAAAAGGAAGACTTTGCTAACAATAAGCTGACATCGGCTTATGCTATAACTGGTGCAAAACTGGCATGCATTGAAATTTGAAAGTTTTTTTTTTTTTTTGTATGTATGCATGATGAATTCCCTGCTATGACTCATGCATGCTGAGCTAAGTCCACTCTCTGGAGCAGACGTAACCCATAAACTTTCGCCTTTTATTAAAATGCAAAACTTTTGTTAGGGCTCTTTCACACTAGCGTTGTTTCTTTCCGTCCTAGAGTTCCGTCCTCGGGGCTCTAGGACGGAAAAATACTGATCAGGATTATCCTAATGCATCCTGAATGGAGAGAAATCCGTTCAGGATGCATCAGGATGTCTTCCGTTCAGTATGTGAACGTTTTTTGGACGTTGACAAAAGCGCAGCATGCTGCGGATTTGTCTCCGTCCAAAAAGCCGGAAGACATGCCGCAATGCCGGATCCGGAATTAATGCCCATTGAAGAGCATTATTCCGGATCCGGCCATAAAGCTAAAAGTCGATTCGGCGCATTGCCGGATCCGACGTTTAGCGCTGCGCATGCGCAGCAGCCGTTCCGATCGGCGCCCCAGTGTAAGTTGGGGCTCCGATCGATTACCATGGCAGCCAGGACGCTACTGGAGTCCTGGCTGCCATGGTAAGTACAACGCAGCAGTGTACTTACCTGCGCTGCGGCCGCCAGTCGTTTCATTATGACATCACAGGTCCGGGCGCCGCCGGACCTGTGACGTCATTAAGGAGCGCCCGGCGGCCGCAGCGCAGGGAAGTACACTGCTGCTGAGTACCATGGCAGCCAGGACTCCAGTAGCGTCCTGGCTGCCATGGTAACAGTGAAAGCATGTTGAAGACTGATCAGGAAACTGATCAGTCTTCAAATGCTGTCAGTACACTTGCGTTCTGACAGATCCGGCGGGACGGAAGTGCCCGCCGGATCCTCAGAACGCAAGTGTGAAAGAGCCCTTAGCGAGTTTAGGTGTACACTCATGGACATGCTGTATTCCGCCGTACCCAAGTGCAAACAACAACTGTTATAATAAAGTGGATAACAAATGTTATCAGATGAGAAAATTAGCACCATCCAAAGATCTTATTTTACAATTGAAATTCACACAGTCAGGGCTCATGCACACAGCTGTAGTTTCAGTCCGCATCCAATCTGCATTTTTTGCACATCAGATGCGGACCCATTCATTTCAACGGGGACGCAAAAGATTTGGACAGCACAACGTGTGGTGTCCACATCCGCACGTCCACGCCACACATAAAAAAAAAAAATTATTAAATAATTGTCCTATTCTTGTCCGTATTGTGGACAAGGATAGGACATTTCTATAGAAGTTTAACCAAAAAATGGCAGCACGAACTCAGCCGGGATCAGTGTTTTGCAGATCCACGATTTGAGGACAGCAAAACACTTGCGGCCATGTGCACGAGCCCTCAGCGGGATGTTCACACTGCGTTCTTACCTGCAAGGAGACGGTGAACATTCTTTGGAAGACACAGAAAGTGCCACAATTTCCTCCTCCAAGGTGACAACAGGAGTAGCAGGATTTCTATCCCTTAAAAAAAAAAGGAGATTTTTGTGAAACTCACCTGTAAAATCTTTTTCTCGTAGTTCCATTGGGGGACACAGACCATGGGTATAGCCTAGAGGTATTACTAGGAGGGACACTATGCAAATAGAAGAAGCTCCTCCTCCTCGGGATATACCCCCAGGCTCCAGCAGGAGAACTTCAGGCGTTGCCAAAGCAGTAGGAGAAGGAGAACCAGAAAAAAACAATGGAACCAAACAGCCGTAAACCAAGAGGCCCAACAGGATATAGAAATCCTCCCTTGCATACGCAAAAAGGGGTGGGAGCTGTGTCCCCCAATGGAACTACGAGAAAAAGATTTTACAGGTGAGTTTCACAAAAATCTCCATTTCTCGGGCATTCCATTGGGGGACACAGACCATGGGACGTCCTAAAGCAGTCCATGGGGTGGGAGACACTCACGGCACCGCCAGGAGCCACGTCCAACGGTCAAACGGAAACCGCTGCCTGCAACACCTTGCGCCCAAGGGCCGCGTCAGCGGACGCCAGCAAATGCACCTGATAAAACTTAGTGAAGGTGTGCAGGGACGACCAAGTGGCCGCCTTACAAAGCTGGGACGCTGAGGCCCGATTGCGACAGGCCCAGGAGGATCCCACCACCCTAGCGGAAAGGGCAGTGATCCGGACCGGAGGAATCTTACCACGAGCACGGTAAGCCGCCGATATGGCACAACGTATCCAGCGCGCCAAGGTGGCCTTGGAGGCCGCCAAACCCCGTCGAGGACCGTCAGGTATCACAAACAAGGAGTCCGAACGGCGGAAATCAGCCGTGGCCCTGAGATACACTCGAAGAGCCCGGACCACGTCCAGGGAATGGAGAGCGCGCTCCTTGGAGTTAGCCGGAGAAGGACAAAAGGAAGGCAAAATCATATCCTCATTAAGGTGGAAAGGAGACACCACCTTGGGTAGAAAGGACGGAACCGGACGAAGAACCACCTTATCTTGGTGAAAAACCAGGAAAGGTTCTCTGCAGGACAGCGCAGCCAGCTCCGACACCCGCCGAATAGAGGTTATGGCCACTAGGAAAACCACCTTCCAGCAAAGGAAGGAAAGGGCCACGTCCCTAAGGGGCTCGAAGGGGTTCCCCTGGAGACCAAGGAGGACCAGGTTAAGGTCCCAAGATGGCAGAGGATGGACGTACGGGGGAACAGAATGTGCCACCCCCTGAAGAAAAGTTCGCACCGGACCCAGAAAAGCAAGGAGAACCGTAGGGGAGGAACCCCTGATGACTCACAAAAAGACAGAAAGGACTTCCATGTGCGGTAGTAAATCCTGGAGGAAACCGGCTTCCGTGCCCTAATCATGGTGCGCACCACTGAATCGGAGAAACCCCGTTTCCTCAGGAGGAGGGCTTCAGCAGCCAGGCCGTTAAACGCAGAGACCGTAAGTTCCGGTGGAAGAGAGGCCCCTGAGACAGCAGGTCCTCTCTGTCCGGGAGGGGCCAAGGAGCGTCTGCGAGCATGCGCACGACGTCCGCGAACCAGGAGCGGCAAGGCCAGTCTGGGGCGATGAGAATCGCCGGAATCCCTTCCAGCGCGATCCTGCGAAGAAGCTTGGGCAATAGAGGGATCGGAGGGAAGACATAGAGAAGGCGGAAGTGTTGCCATGGAGCCACAAGCGCGTCCACTCCGCAAGCCTTCGGGTCCCGTGCCCTCGCCAGGTACACAGGAACCTTGCAGTTCAACCTGGATGCCATCAGATCGACATCCGGACGGCCCCACCTGCGGCAGAGCTCCTGGAAGACTTCCGGGTGCAGCGACCACTCGCCGGGATCCACTATGGTCCGACTCAGAAAGTCCGCTGTCCAATTGTCGACACCCGGAATATACACTGCCGACAGCAGCGGAACGTTGGACTCCGCCCACTGGAGAATCCGCTCCACCTCCTGCATTATGGCCCTGCTGCGGGTACCACCCTGATGATTGATATAGGGCACGGTCGTGGCATTGTCCGACTGGACCCGTATAGGAACCCCGGATAGGATCCGGGTCCAATGAGAGAGGGAGAGAAAGATTGCTCGCAGCTCCAGGATATTGATCGGAAGGCGAGATTCCGCCGCCGACCAGACCCCTTGAACCGTCTGGTCCTGGAGAACACCGCCCCAGCCCGAAAGGCTGGCATCCGTGGTGACAATTGTCCAGACAACGGGGAGAAAGGAGCGGCCGGACCCCAGATTCGGGGGAGACAGCCACCAGGATAGGGAGGCCCGAACCCGAGGGGGGAGACGGACCCTGGAATCCAGACCCAATGGGGACTTGTCCCAGCGGGAGAGGATCAGCCGCTGAAGTGGGCGAGTATGGAACTGAGCATACGGAATGGCCTCTAAGGAGGCCACCATGAGGCCCAGAGTCCGCATGCACTGCCGGATGGACAGAGTCTGGGGAGACCGCAGGAGTCGAACCGCCTCCTGAATCTGTGAGGACTTGGAGTCTGGAAGGAACACCTTGGAGAGTGACGTATCCAGAATCATCCCCAGGAAGGCGAGCCTCTGGGATGGGAGGAGAGACGACTTTGGTCGGTTGATCAACCAGCCGAACTGTTCCAGAGTCTGGACAGTAATCTGGACGCTGTCCACAGCCTGAGGAAAGGACGGGGCCTTTATCAGAATGTCGTCCAAGTAAGGCAAGAGAGAAATGCCCCTTGAACGAAGAAGGGCCATGATAGGTGCCAGGATCTTGGTAAAGACCCGAGGGCGGTAGCCAACCCGAAGGGAAGGGCGACAAATTGATAATGGCGGTCTCCGATAGCAAACCGCAGGTAGCGCTGATGCGACTCTGCTATAGGGACGTGCAAATAGGCGTCCTGAATGTCCACCGAGGCAAGAAATTCCCTGGAAGAAGTGACGCAATGACCGACCGGAGGGACTCCATGCGGAACTTCCTGACCCGCAGAAACTTGTTGAGCAGCTTTAGGTCCAGGATAGGACGCACAGACCCCTCCTTTTGGGCACTACAAACAGGTTGGAGTAAAAACCTGAGCCCTGGTCCTCCAGGGGACGGGGAGATGACCCCGGTCCAGCAGAGAGGAGACCGCCCCAACAGGGCCGAAGCCCGGGCGGGGTCCCCGGAACCCGAGAGAGGAAAAACGTTCCGGTGGTTTGGACTCGAAGTCTATCTTGTAACCGGACATTATAATCTCTAGAGCCCAGGCGTCCTGAATGTGAGCTCTCCAGGGTCTCAGAAAGGAGAGCAGACGACCCCCCACCGTGAGAGGTGAGGGCGCCCCTTCATGCAGAGGACTGTTTGGGGGCTGCAGGACGGGCAGACTGAGCCTTCGGGCGCCAGGAGGGCTGGGGCTTGAAGGAGGGCTTTCTACGGGAGTCCCGAGACCCTCCGGCCGATGAAGAGGACGACGGCCGGGTGGAGGAGAAGCGACGAAAGGAACGGTATCGGGAACCAGAAGAACCCGGACAAGCAGGGGGTCTGGACCGAGGCTGGGGCAGATGGGTACTCTTACCCCCAGTTGCAGCTGAAATAAACTCATCCAGCTGAGCCCCAAACAGACGGGATCCGTCAAAGGGAAGGTTTGCAAGGGAACGCTTGGAGGAAGCGTCCGCGTCCCAGACCTTCAACCAGATCTCTCTACGTTGAAGTATAGAGAGGGAGGAGATGCGGGCAAACAAGGCTCCAATGTCCATGGAGGCCTCGCAGAGGAATTTGGCAGCCTGAGACATTTGGAGGATAAGGTCCAAAGTGTCAGCAGGTGCATGTTGGTCCGTCAAATCCTGGAGATGACGTTGCAGCCACATAGAGAGGGCCCTAGCCACCCATGCAGATGCAAATGCCGGGCGCAGGGACGTGCCCGCTAGGGAAAAAATGGACTTTGACAAGGAATCCAAATGCCTGTCCACGGCATCTTGTAGGGAGGAGCCGTCCAGGACTGGTAAGGCAGTGTTTTTGGCCAGTCTGGCCACGGGCGGATCCACCTTAGGGGGGGGGGAAGCCCACTTTTCCACGCTAGCCGCAGGAAATGGATACAGTACATCCATACGCCTGGCTGAGGTAAATTTTTGGTTAGGCCGATCCCAGGCCTTGGATACGACCGCGGTGAACTCACCATGTACGGGAAACACCGCGGTCTCAGGTTTTTTAGGCGGAAAGAGGGAAAACTCCTGACTGGTGGGAGGAGTAGAGCCCTCCTGGAGGTTAAAGGTGTCACGGACCGCCGAAACCAATTCAGAGACCACAGCGGACAGTCTTGGAGGGGGGTCCCGCTCCATGATCTCGTCCAAATCTGACAATTCCCCCTCTGACATCTGCTCCCTGGGGGGAGAACCATCAGAGTGCGCCTCAAGGCGGGGAGGGGAAGCGGAGGCATCAGAGGAAGACTGATGACGCTCACGCGGTCTCTTAGCGCCCGGGCGGCCCCTGGGAGGGTCACCTGGGGGAGCTAAGGTGGGGAGCACCCCCGGGTTAGCGGGCGGCATACGCTCCATAAAGGCCATGGCCGCTTTGGCTACTAGGGCCAAATCCGCTGCAGCACTAGTCATGGCAGATGCCCAGGCGGGTACCACCGAGTCCGCAGGGGTAGGTGGGGAACCAGGCTGGGATATTGCAGTAGGGGCGACCTGATCCGGGCCAGGGCCAGGGCATGAGGCACAGACTCCCGTGACAGAGAGAGGCAAAAGGCACGTCTTACAGGACCCCAGTGGAGCCTGAGAAGACGCCTTGGCAGATTTTGTGGGGGCCCCAGGCTTAGGCATGATCGGCACCTTGTAGAAAAAAGTTCTCCTACCAGTTAGAAGCAAAAATCTGGCAAAACTGTCGCTCAGCAAGCACTGAAGTTCATCCAAATGCTGGGAGAGCCGAGCAGACACCACTCTGTAAGCTCAGGAGGAAGCAGGAGAATGGCGGGGAAAAAGCGCGCGCGCGCATAAATAGAGAAAGGTGTCCCCCTCATGCCATGGGGGACCCCATCTCAGAAATGCCCCCAGTAATAGTGTCCCCCAAGGTGTCAGAGACCTGCCGCGCTGCAGCCGCGACTGAACGGCCTCTTAAAGGGACCCCGACCTATTAATGGCGGCCCCGGTCAAATGAGCCGGGCTCGCTCCATAAGGTCCCCGCAGAGGGGATTATGTCCCCCAAGATGTGCCAAGCCTCTGGGGGGAGTCCAAGAGGAGAGGACCCCCTTATTTAAGGTGGAACCGTCGCTTTAAGGCGGCATACCAATAAGGTGGCACCGACTATGGGTGCTGCTCTAGTGCCATGTCCTCTATGCCCACAGCCCAGACGTGGTCATATTTCACCCAGGCAGCCAGAGGGACAGACGGAGGGAGGGAGAACACAGACTGCAGCCATACTTATCTGTTCCTGCAGTCTTCTCCCTCATATGTCCGGACCAGCAGGGAAGCACCTCTTCAGACGTCTGACTCCGCAGTGTGGGAGATGCAGTGCTCTGGAATGAGGATGGCGATAGGTGTCCCAATGGCTGGCGGGATGCGGTGCTACCAGGGAGCCCGGATCCTCTTTTCTTCTTTGGGGGACGGTGGAGGAGGCCAGGCAGCGTCCATGGATGGCGGCAGTCACTCCACAGGGGACCAGGAAAGTGCCATGCTGACCTGCGTCCCCATATGTAAGAAAAATAACAAACAGGAGTAGCAGTGTCATCCTCCTTCTACAGACACTAAGCAAAGACTGAAGTTCTCCTGCTGGAGCCTGGGGGTATAGCCCAAGGAGGAGGACATTCTTCTATTTGCATAGTGTCCCTCCTAGTAATACCTCTAGGCTATACCCATGGTCTGTGTCCCCCAATGGAATGCCCGAGAAATAAAAATACTCTAACTTTACAAGAATGAAACGGCTATCTAAAAGGATGGCTGGGAAAATGACTCTTCCTCCAGGAAAACTAGTGGTTTATGTAAATATTCAGCACTAAAATTTTCCCATATTACATTATAAAAATAAAGTAAGAAAAGAGGATTCCTTGATGCCCACTTGTAACATCGTTTTCACTGAATTCAATGGGAACAGAAGAGCAAGACAGGTTCATTATGTCCAAGATGAGGAGAGTGTGTCCTTTAATTTCACACACAAAAGTGAGAATATACTGCTTAGGCACCTTTTATTTAGCAATATTGCTCAGTTTTAGGCTACATGCACACAAACGTATTTTGTTTGTGTCCATTCCGTTTTTGTTTTTTTTTGCGGATAAGATGCGGACCCGTTTATTTCAATGGGTCCGCAAAAAATGCAGACAGCACACCGTGCGCTGTCTGCATCAATGTGTCCATTAAGTAGCCCCACAAAAAAAAATAGAACATGTACTATTCTTGTCCGTTTTAGGCGTCGTTACAATGGATCCGCAAAACACATAAGGTCGTGTGCATGTAGCCTTACTCTGGTGTGGTGCAGTTTGGGATTAATCCAGCACATCAATTGGTCAGTCTATAGACACTGGACTTGTTCACTAACTGCACATACACCAGTCATGTCCAACTCCGGAAAAAAATGAAAACCAAAAAACTGGCCATATGTGCACCCAGCCGAATATTATACACGTAACGGCTGCTTACAGTCAAGCTGGGTCAGTATGTCTCACTTTATGGCTTTCAGATACCACAATTCCACATATTCAGTTGCCCAGTGATACATTCAGGTGAAGGTTTAATTCCTTATAACTAGAAATATTTTTTCATTCAGTAGTAAATTGACGGGAGACAAAAAAAACGTGGGAGCCGTAATTGTGGCTGTATAGGTTTTCATTCAGGTTTTTCCCAAAACAGGTAAATTTCTGTAATTGCCAACATGACCCAAAAAAAAAAAAAAAACACTCAAGTGTCTCAAAAAACTTATAACAATTGGGGCATGAAGAAAAATAAATGCATATAAAAAGCACCCCAAATATTGTTACGCCATTTCTCCCAGAACGGCAATACATCATATGTGGTAGTAACCTGCTGCCGGGCACAGCAAGGCTTTTGAAACCTAGATTTCACAGAAATGTGTTTGGGCATCATGTCAAAACCTGCTGCACCCCTGGAGGTCCAGTACAGTGGAAAAAACTCCAAGAAATGACCTCATTTTGAATTTCCACCCCATTTTGATAGAATTTATAAACATTGGACCACGAAAATGAAAAATGCAATTTACCATAAAAACTTACTTTGCAGGAATTTTACTTTGGATGGAGAGGTCTTCACAACAACTTACGATTTCGCAGTCTTCTGGTGCACACCCCTATCAGGACAGGATATTACAAAACAAATGAGTGAAAACTTATTTTATGGTTGTTGCACCAACTTCTCAACAACAATCTGCTGTAGATCAGTTTGGCCCCCCTTATATTTTGTTTACAACCTGCTTCTAGTTTCAGACTTCCCTCCACACTCTTGCTGCATATTCTATTGCGAGTTCTGCCCTCTCCCTAAACATCCTGTGTGATCTCTAAACCCTGCAGATCCTACATCCTCTCCTCCCTCACATTTAGCCTGCTACACCATCTAATACCTTCTCCCCCTTCCTGTTACTATCTCTAAGGCTGGGGACACACCTAGGCGTTTCTGAATCGCGCGTATGACGCGCGTTTTTGTCACTAAGAAACGAGCGTCATACGCGCGATTCAGTGATTCTCCCCTATGGCAACATTGTCCATAGGCGCGTTAAAACGCCCAAAAGAAGCTCATGTACTTGTTTGGGCGTTGGGCGTTTTACAGCGTGTTCAAACGCGCTGTAAAACGCCCAAATGTGAACCATGCCCATAGGGATGCATGGCTTTTCACATGTTGAGCGTTTTTCAGCGCTTTGGACGCGCTGAAAAACACTCAGGTGTGTTCCCAGGTTAAAACTGAGAGAAAGGAAAGGAAGAGCCGAGAGAGCAGTCATATGTATGCACCGCCAGCTAGGTGAAGGTATTGCACAGACTCTATAGCAACAAAATGGTAAGACATTTTTAATGAAGACTATTTGGAATGTTGCTTCATTGTGCACTTTGGAAGCAAATAAATAACAAAAAAAACAAAAAGATATCTATATCCTTTAAAGGCTATGTACACCTTTAGTGGCATTTTTTTTTTTTTTTTATTATCGTATTGTACTCATTTTGAACAAAAAAATAATTTTTTCAATTGGTTATTAAAAATGTTGAATCCCTGTTTCTGTGCAGCCTTGAGATTCTCTAGTAGCAGGCTCTGAATTTTCACTCTGATCAGTCAAACAGCTCAGTTGACAGCTCGTATCTCTGATCTCCTAAACACTAACAATAGCTCAATTCTTATCTTACTGATAAGAACGTGGCTTAAGTGTATAGGACCTTTAAGAAATTTAGAGAACTTTTATTAGACTGGCAGAAAGTAAAGTACCATTCACACAGCTAGACAAACAGCTAGCTCCATTCACTTAACGCTGGGTTCACACCTGAGCATTTTACAGCGAGTTCCTACACGCTGTAAAAACGCTCAACAGGCGAAAACCCATGTTTCCCTATGGGCATGGTTCTCACCTTAGCGTTTTACAGCGCGTAAGAAACCCGCTGTAAAACGCCCTACGCCCAAAGAAGTACAGGAGCTTCTTTGGGGCGTATTGTCGCGCATATTGTGATTGACGCCACAGTGACGCCACTATTTCCACAAACGCGCTGTAATACGCGCGACAAAAGCACCCATTAAACGCGCGTATCAAGTACGCTCAAGTGTGAACCCAGCGTAAGTGCAGTGTGTTGCATTTTCCTGCATGGTGGGTGGCCATTGTGCAGGAAAAAAAAAACTGAAGAAGGAAAAGAGCTATACTAGCGCTGTGTCCCCTCCATTCTCAGGATTGGCGAGGGTCTAGGAGGTTGGATCCTTACAGAGCATAATACGATGGTATATCCCATATAATATAAGAGTATAACCACACGTCACAGTCACGTTGCACTTGCAACGCGGCCAAGTAATATGTGGCCAGTCTGTAAACTAATGAAGACCACACTGTTTAGTCGCTCTGCATTGTTAACAAGGGTAAATTATTGAAGGTGCCACGTGGCTTTTAACGCAAACCAACTAAACTGTGCAGTCTTCACTAGATTAATCAGAGCCTGCTGCAGACTGTATGGCCACCAGGGCTGTGGAGTCGGAGTCGGAGTCGAGGAGTCGGAGGCAATTTTGGGTACCTGGAGTCGGAGTCGGCAAAAAATGGACCGACTCCGACTCCTACTAGATTTAAATTGGAATTAAAAAAAATTGGAATAAAAAAAAAGCAAGTTTAAATGTCCCAATTCAGATAAAGTTATAATTAATTACTTCTCTACTGTAAGAATAAAGGCCAATGCATGCAGTGCGTCACGTTACCGCTAAACAAAGACGTTAAGTGACAGTGAAGAAGCTTTTCATATGCTTTACTATGCAGTTAAAGCAGTGTTTCTCAACTCCAGTCCTCAGGGCCCACCTACAGGTCATGATTTGAGAATATCCCACAGAATGAGTACCTGAGGTGAGTCCTGATGCACTGACACTAATTATATCACCTGCTAAATACTAAGGAAATCCTGAAAACATGACCGGCAGGTGGGCCCTGAGGACTGGAATTGAGGAACACTGAGTTAAAGGGACACTGACAGGCTGATATATCTGCTGGTATTCATCAGAGGATTAGGAATACAACTAGACGACTGTTACCCCCAGTTGAGGTTTACTTGTGTTTAAAAACGTTTTAATCAATATGCAAATTCTCTACCTTTGTGCCCAAGGGGCAGGCGCACATGTAGAGTACTGGCAGCACTAGACAGGACTAGGTAGCGAGGAGGAAGAGAGAAAGCTGGCACAGCCTCAGCATAGCCAGACGAGGCTGCTGCCAGCACTCTACACGTGCGCCTGCGCAGGAATTCAGCATTCGGCTAGCCTGAAAAAAAGGCCAGTGCAGTGAATAATAACGAGGGGAACAGCGCTGGGAAGCTGTACTCGGGCGCGGCTGGGCACAAAGCCGCAGGAGACGCTGCCCCATTGGGCACAAAGATAGTGAATTTGCATACAGATTAAAATGCTTTTTAAACACAAGTACAGCTTAACTGGGGGTAACATTAGTATAGTTTTATTCCTAATTCTCTGATGAATACCAGTATATATATATATATATCTTTAGCTGGAAAATCAGCCTGTCAGTGTCCCTTTAAGGAGCGGCAATACTTACACTTTCCATTGTCTTGTGGTCTGCTGTTACAGGGAACCCATGGTTATCCTAGCCTCTCACTGATAACTGATTAAGGACTGGAGACACTTGTATAAGTGAAGGGAATGGATAGTCAATAGTTCAAGACTGAAGCTGTAAACCATTTGAAAAACTGCTATCATTCAGCTAAGGCTATAAAACATGTAAACTTAGATTGTTAGCTTAAATTTTAAACATGACTATGGGATTCTACTAGGAAAATCATGTTTTAAAATAAATGCCCCTTCCCCTGCCCCTTCCTGGATCCTCCCACTGCTCTATCTTCAGCAGAAGATCAGCACACAAAGGAGAAGGCAGCAGCTTCTGCTCAACTACCTCTCTGTGCTAGAGGAGATTAGAAGAACTTGGTGGAACAGCTTCGTATTTGCATATTAAATACAGAGGAGTCGGAGTCGAGGAGTCGGAGTCGGAGTCGGAGGTTTCAAAATCTGAGGAGTCGGAGTCGGACAATTTATCTACCGACTCCACAGCCCTGATGGCCACATGTTACTTGACCACATAGCAACTGTGACACGACTGCGCAACGTGGTGGTACCCTTGGAGGTCGTCTTAGACATTAACTGCATCTTAACATCATAGCTGGACCGATAAGGGAGCCTGGACACGATGTAGATTACACTTTTTTTTTTCTGTGTGGAAAAAACTGCATAATACAGTACCAGCAAAGTGTATGAGAAAAGAAAAATATATCACATACATTATGTTTTTTTTTTCTTTGGTGCAGAAATCTGCAGCATGTAAATTGCTTTTGTGTGCAGATTTAATCATTTTCAATGGAAGGTTGAGATCTGTGGAAAACCTGCATCACGTTCTTACCAAAAACTTCATAAAAACAGCAAGAAACAAAAGCAACAAAACCGCAATAAATGGTGCAAATTTGTGCGTTTTTGGTGCAGATTTTTTGAAGATTTTCTGCACACAAATCTGCACTGTGTGCAGAAACTTACAATGGATAACTAATGATCGGGCAAAAGGGTAAGGAAAAGTCATTGGAAACACGCAGCTAAACAATCTTACCCCACACACAGGACACATGATGGTTAAGGACTCCATCCTACAAGAGCCACACAGGTAATGTCCACATGGCAGGATTTCTATACAGTCACCTGAAAAGAAAAAAAGAAAATTTTTTTTATTAATCTGTTTATTTTCTGGCTTTTAATGACCTGCCTAGCCTTGTGGATATCTGCAGCATATCCCTCTAGGTCATTACTAGAGTTGAGCGAACTTGTATTTTAAGTTCGGCGTCCAAAGTTCGGGTTATCGTAGCATCCCGTTATGGATTCCGCTACCACGGACCATAACGGCATTTGGAATCCATAAGGGGATTCTTCAATGAACCCGAACCTTGGACAACAAAGAGGACCTGGGGTGACGTCACCGTCATGTGATCAGGGCAGGGGGCGTGGCTCAGCACTGGATTGGATAAGAGGTGAATGGGTCCGCATCCGAGCCGCAGTTTTTCAGAAAAAATGGATTAAAATGGAAAATCTGCCAAAAAAAGTGAAATTGTGAAATTTCATCGCCATTTTTCTTTAATTCTTGCGGAACACCTAAAGGGTCAACAAAGTTTGTAAAATCAGTTTTGAATACCTTGAGGGGTGTCGTTTCTAAAACCGGCTCATTTATGGGTGGTTTTTTCTATGTAAGCCTCACAAAGTGACCTCAGACCCGAACTGGTCCTTAAAAAGTGGGTTTTGGAAATTTTCTTAAAAAAGTTAAGAATTTCTTCTAAAATTCTAAGCCTTTTAACGTCCTGAAAAAATAAAATGACATTTACAAAATGATGTCAATCTAAAGTAGACATATGGGGAATGTTAGGCAATAACTATTGTATGAGGTATCACCATCTGTTTTAACCCTTAGGATGCCGTACGTTTTTTTCGTCTTCATTTTTCTTCCCTATCTTCCTTGAGCCATAACTTTTTTATTTTTCCAATATAGTGGGAAGCAGGAAAAAAATTCCCAATGGGGTGGAATTGGAAGAAAAACTCAATTCCTCCACTGTTTTATGGGTTTTGTTCGTACGGTGTTCCGTTTGTGGCAAAACTGGCCCATGTCCTTCATTCTCTGGGTCAGTACAATTACAACGATACCCCATATGTATAGGTTTTTTATGTCTAAATAGTGTAAATGTTAACTTTAAAGAAAATTTTTTTTTTACATCACCATATTCTAACCCCCATAACTTCTTTTTATAGTTATATCTACTGAGCTGAGTGGGCACTCATTTATTGCAGGACAATCTGTAGTTTTTATTGTTACCATTTTGGAGTGTGTTTAACTTTTAGATCACATTTTATTACATTTTTTGGGGTAAGCGAAGCAATAAAAAAATGGCAAATTGGCCATTTTACACCTTTTTTTAGTTATGCCATTCACATATTGCATATAATTCGCATATTAAGAAAAAGTAACATAATTCGGAGCCTCGGATCAACAAAAGAAACACTGCTTTAGTGCTCATGCACACGACCGTATGTAAATTGCGGTCTGCAAAAAAACGGATCCGCAGAAAATATGGATGACGTCCGTGTGCATTACGTGTTTTGCGTAACGGAACAGCTGGCCCCTAATAGAACAGTCCTATCCTTGTCCGTAACGTGGACAATAATAAGACATCTTCTATTTTTTGCAGAACGGAAATACGGACATATGGAAACGGAATACACACGGAGTAACTTCCGTTTCGTTTTTTTTTTTGCGGACCCATTAAAATGAATGGTCCATATATGGTCTGCAAAGAAAAAAATAAAAAGACGGAATGACACCGAAAGAAAATATGTTCATGTGCATGAGCCCTTAATCAGATGAACCATGGCTATGCAGACAGTCTGATAGGTCGCTGGTGGCAGATTCCCCTTAAATAGTTCTCCGGTCTGGCTCTGGCAGCAGTTTTTTACGACAAACTGACCCGCTCCCTTTGAATAGAAACCTGTTGTTCTCCATGGTCAACATGCAATGGTTTGGTCTCCCCATATTTGCTCTGTAGATACCCCAAAAATCAACCTACTTTTTTAAAATCTGCAGCACGTCAATTTATTTTACGTGTATTTCTCCTAACCGGATTTTCTCCATTCACTTAGTAAAATCTGCACGCGGAAAATCCTCAAATCCGCACCAATTGATGCGGATTGACCGCACGGATTTGCCTGCGGATTTGTGTGGATAGTCTGCACATGAATCCTGAACGTGTGCATGTTTCCTTACAGACAATCTTTTGATCGCTTCTAAAAAAAAACAATACACTACTCTTATAGCGCATTGTATTTTAATGTCAGGGCTATACTGACATTGACCAGCAGGCTGCGTCTCTCTGGTGCAGCCTGCTGGGGAACACTCCAGGCAGGTTTGGGGCCTAACCAGGTGACAGCCTGCCTATACACACATCACAATCTCATTTGCAGAGTGCCGATAGGAGACAAAGGGAGTCTGCTGCCTCTGTCACCAATGACATGAGGCGGGCGCCATTACCCACAGCATGTAAGGGGTAAACATCCCGTATCGGTGTTCCTGCCTGGATGTGACTCTTATATGAGAGCTGACCCCCCCATCTCCACTACACGGGAGGCCGGTCTGGGCACCCATAAAAAAAAAAAGCAGCCGAGCCTAAGGCCCTTTATGACTACCATAAAAACTGTGTATTTTGGTCATTAAGGGATTAAATATCCTGCACCGCCGCTCCAATATCCTCTCTCTGGTACCCCCCCCCCCCCCACCAATACTTTAAAAAGTCGTACCTCCTCACAGTAGTGTTGCCCTCATTGTACAACCTTCACAGTAGTTTTGTACAGATGTGTGCCCCCTAACAGTAGTTATTCCCACATTGTACCCCCTAACAGTGTTAAAGTACTTATCCCTTCATTGTGCCCCCCTCACAGCAGTTATGCCCTCTCTGTGCCCCTGTCACAGTAGTTATGCCCTCTCTGTGCCCCTGTCACAGTAGTTATGCCCTCTCTGTGCCCCTGTCACAGTAGTTATGCCCTCTCTGTGCCCCTGTCACAGTAGTTATGCCCTCTCTGTGCCCCTGTCACAGTAGTAATGCCCTCTCTGTGCCCCTGTCACAGTAGTAATGCCCTCTCTGTGCCCCTGTCACAGTAGTAATGCCCTCTCTGTGCCCCTGTCACAGTAGTAATGCCCTCTCTGTGCCCTGTCACAGTAGTAATGCCCTCTCTGTGCCCCTGTCACAGTGGTAATGCCCTCTCTGTGCCCTGTCACAGTAGTAATGCCCTCTCTGTGCCCCTGTCACAGTGGTAATGCCCTCTGTGCCCTGTCACAGTAGTAATGCCCTCTCTGTGCCCCTGTCACAGTGGTAATGCCTCTCTGTGCCCCTGTCACAGTAGTAATGCCTCTCTGTGCCTGTAGTAATGCCCTGGCCCTGCTAGTATGCCCTCCTGTCACAGTAGTAATGCCCTCTCTGTGCCCTGTCACAGTAGTAATGCCCTCTCTGTGCCCCTGTCACAGTAGTAATGCCCTCTCTGTGCCCCTGTCACAGTAGTAATGCCTCTCTGCCCTGTCACAGTGTGCCTCTGCTGTCACAGTAGTAATGCCCTCTCTGTGCCCCTGTCACAGTAGTAATGCCTCTCTGTGCCCTGTCACAGTAGTAATGCCCTCTGTGCCCTGTCACAGTAGTAATGCCCTCTCTGTGCCCCTGTCACAGTAGTAATGCCCTCTCTGTGCCCCTGTCACAGTAGTAATGCCCTCTCTGTGCCCCTGTCACAGTAGTAATGCCCTCTCTGTGCCCCTGTCACAGTAGTAATGCCCTCTCTGTGCCCCTGTCACAGTAGTAATGCCCTCTCTGTGCCCCTGTCACAGTAGTAATGCCCTCTCTGTGCCCCTGTCACAGTAGTAATGCCCTCTGTGCCCCTGTCACAGTAGTAATGCCCTCTCTGTGCCCCTGTCACAGTAGTAATGCCTCTCTGTGCCCCTGTCACAGTAGTAATGCCTCTCTGTGCCCCTGTCACAGTAGTAATGCCCTCTCTGTGCCCCTGTCACAGTAGTAATGCCCTCTCTGTGCCCCTGTCACAGTAGTAATGCCCTCTCTGTGCCCCTGTCACAGTAGTAATGCCCTCTCTGTGCCCCTGTCACAGTAGTAATGCCCTCTCTGTGCCCCTGTCACAGTAGTAATGCCTCTCTGTGCCCCTGTCACAGTAGTAATGCCCTCTCTGTGCCCCTGTCACAGTAGTAATGCCCTCTCTGTGCCCCTGTCACAGTAGTAATGCCCTCTCTGTGCCCCTGTCACAGTAGTAATGCCCTCTGTCACGTAGTATGCCCTCTGTGCCCTGTCACAGTAGTAATGCCCTCTCTGTGCCCCTGTCACAGTAGTAATGCCCTCTCTGTGCCCCTGTCACAGTAGTAATGCCCTCTCTGTGCCCCTGTCACAGTAGTAATGCCCTCTCTGTGCCCCTGTCACAGTAGTAATGCCCTCTCTGTGCCCCTGTCACAGTAGTAATGCCCTCTCTGTGCCCCTGTCACAGTAGTAATGCCCTCTCTGTGCCCCTGTCACAGTAGTAATGCCCTCTCTGTGCCCCTGTCACAGTAGTAATGCCCTCTCTGTGCCCCTGTCACAGTAGTAATGCCCTCTCTGTGCCCCTGTCACAGTAGTAATGCCCTCTCTGTGCCCCTGTCACAGTAGTAATGCCCTCTCTGTGCCCCTGTCACAGTAGTAATGCCCTCTCTGTGCCCCTGTCACAGTAGTAATGCCCTCTCTGTGCCCCTGTCACAGTAGTAATGCCCTCTCTGTGCCCCTGTCACAGTAGTAATGCCCTCTCTGTGCCCCTGTCACAGTAGTAATGCCCTCTCTGTGCCCCTGTCACAGTAGTAATGCCCTCTCTGTGCCCCTGTCACAGTAGTAATGCCCTCTGTGCCCCTGTCACAGTAGTAATGCCCTCTCTGTGCCCCTGTCACAGTAGTAATGCCCTCTCTGTGCCCCTGTCACAGTAGTAATGCCCTCTCTGTGCCCCTGTCACAGTAGTAATGCCCTCTCTGTGCCCCTGTCACAGTAGTAATGCCCTCTCTGTGCCCCTGTCACAGTAGTAATGCCCTCTCTGTGCCCCTGTCACAGTAGTAATGCCCTCTCTGTGCCCCTGTCCAGTGGCGTATCTATCACGAGGCAAACAAGGCATTTGCCTAGGGCGGCACTTCCAATGGGGCGGCGCCGCGGCAAGATGCCTTGTTTGCCTCAGTGATAGATTTTTTTTTGTGTCCGGGCTGCGCTGCTGGGTGTGCGCCGGCGCCGCTCCTCCCCGCCCAGCGCCGTTGTAAGTAATTTATTCACTCCACTTGCCTGAGAGAAGCGCCGGAAGACTCACACAGGCGCACTGGCAGAGGCATTGAAGTGCGCATGCGCCTGCCAGTGCGCCTGTGTGAGTCTTCCGGCGCTTCTCTCAGGCAAGTGGAGTGAATAAATTACCTACAACGGCCGGCGCTGGGCAGGTAGGAAATGTCTGTGGAATCGGATGACACTTGGGGGAAAGAATCTGTGGATGACACTAAAGAGGGGGAATCTGTGGATGGATGACACTAAAGAGGGGGAAATCTGTGGATGACACTGAGGGGGGAATCTGTGGATGACACTGAGGGGGAATCTGTGGATGACACTAAAGAGGGGGAAGCTGTGGATGACACTAAAGAGGGGGGAAGCTGTGGATGACACTGAGGGGGGAATCTGTGGATGACACTGAGGGGGGAATCTGTGGATGACACTGAGGGGGGAGAATCTGTGGATGACACTGAGGGGGAATCTATGGATGACACTAAGGGGGGAATATGTGGATGACACTAAAGAGGGGGAATCTGTGGATGACACTGAGGGGGGATATGTGGATGACACTAAAGAGGGGGAATCTGTGGATGACACTGAGGGGGGAATCTGTGGATGACACTGAGGGGGAGAATCTGTGGATGACACTGAGGGGGGAATCTATGGATGACACTAAGGGGGGAATATGTGGATGACACTAAAGAGGGGGAATCTGTGGATGACACTGAGGGGGGATATGTGGATGACACTAAAGAGGGGGAATCTGTGGATGACACTGAGGGGGAGGGAATATGTGGATGACACTAAAGAGGGGGAATCTGTGGATGACACTGAGGGGGAGAATCTGTGGATGACACTGAGGGGGAGAATCTGTGGATGACACTGAGGGGGAGAATCTGTGGATGACACTGAGGGGGGAGAATCTGTGGATGACACTGAGGGGGAATCTGTGGATGACACTAAGGGGGGAATATGTGGATGACACTAAAGAGGGGGGAATCTGTGGATGACACTGAGGGGGGATCTGTGGATGGCACTTAAGGAGGGGATCTGTGGATGGCACTTAAGGGGTGGATCTGTCTGTGGATGGCACTTAAGGGGGGGATCTGTGGATGACACTTAGTGGGATCAAGGGAGGGGTGTGAGGTGTGGCTGTCGTTATTCACTTTTAAATACAGGAATACAGGAAAGGATGGAGCCTAAAAGGAAGGGCGGGGTTTACAGAGAAAGGGGTTTGGCCTTGACAGGAAGGGGCGGGTCAAATTTATATTAGGGGGTGCCCGAGTTTAGTCTCGCCTAGGGCAGCACAAAACCAAGATACACCACTGCCCCTGTCACAGTAGTAATGCCCTCTCTGTGCCCCTGTCACAGTAGTAATGCCCTCTCTGTGCCCCTGTCACAGTAGTAATGCCCTCTCTGTGCCCCTGTCACAGTAGTAATGCCCTCTCTGTGCCCCTGTCACAGTAGTAATGCCCTCTAGGGTTGTTTCGGGTATCGAACTTTCGATACCCAATCGATACTTTTCTCTGGTATCGCACTCGATACCAGGAAAAGTATTTTATCGATACTGGGCTGCACTACTGCACAGCCCAGTATAGGAGAGCGTGGCTGCGCCGCTCTCAGCGCGGCCATGTTCTCCTCGGCAGCACAGGGAGAAGGAGGCAGTCTCTCCTCCCCTGTGCTGCCGCTCAATCAATAGAGGGAGAGGGGCGGAGCGGGGCGGGAGGAGGCGGAGCTGAGGACGGGAGCACTGGCCAGCAATGCCGAGTAGTTTCTGTATAAATGCAGGCAGAGACACAGCCTGCCAGCACCTGCCTCATGACCCAGCACTGCAATCAGAGGCAATTAACCCCTCAGGTGCGGCACCTGAGGGGTTAATAGCCCTGATCGCAGCGCCGGTCACAGGCAGGTGCCGCAGCCTGTGCCTTCTGCCTGCATTTATACAAGAAACTACTCGGCATTGCTGGCCAGTGCTCCGCCTCCCTCCCTAGTATTAAAACATTGGTGGGCAGTGGGCAGTGCCCCTCCCCTCCCTAGTATTAAAACATTGGTGGGCAGTGAGCCCCCTCCCCTCCCTAGTATTAAAACATTGGTGGGCAGTGTGCCCCCCAGTATTAAAACATTGGTGGGCAGTGTGCCCCCTGCCCCCTTCCCCCAGTAATAAAATCATTGGTGGCAGTGGCCACAGGGTCCCCTCAGCTCCTCCTCATTAGTGGCAGTGATCGGAGCCCCAGCACTGTAATGCTGGGGCTCCGATCGGTTACCATGGTAACCAGGACGCTTCTGAAGTCCTGGCTGCCTTGGTCTGCTCCCTGCTGCTGTGTGCACTGTGCACAGGGCAGCAGGGAGAGGGTTAAAGGGAGTCTGTCACCACATTTTCACGTTTTAAACAGTTCACATAGCGCTGTAGCCTAACCATAGATGATTGAAATGGTACCTTTCTTTGTTTCTGTTGAGCTTCAAAACAGGCAAAAACGCACTTTAATTCATATGTAAATGAGGGCTCGCAAGTGCCCAGGGAGGGGTTTACTTCGTTGGAGCCCAGGCTGCTCGGCCTCTTGGGCTCATATCCCCGCCCCATCCTCTGCCTCAGCCCGCCCTTCTGTTCCCTGGTGTTCGTCTTCTTTCTATTGCGATACAGTGATCTCGCGATGCCTGCGCTCTCCCTCGCTGGGCCGGGGCATGCGCACTGCGATGACCATTGTGGGCACAGCTTCACTGTCGCTACTGCGCATGCCCTGGCCCAGTGAGGGAGAGCGCAGGCATCGCGAGATCACTGTATCGCAATAGAAAGAAGACGAACACCAGGGAACAGAAGGGCGGGCTGAGGCAGAGGATGGGGCGGGGATATGAGCCCAAGAGGCCGAGCAGCCTGGGCTCCAACGAAGTAAACCCCTCCCTGGGCACTTGCGAGCCCTCATTTACATATGAATTAAAGTGCGTTTTTGCCTGTTTTGAAGCTCAACAGAAACAAAGAAAGGTACCATTTCAATCATCTATGGTTAGGCTACAGCGCTATGTGAACTGTTTAAAACGTGAAAATGTGGTGACAGACTCCCTTTAAGTCCTATTCACCCTGATAGAGCTCTATCAGGGTGAATAGGATCAGAATATCCCAGGTTCTAGCCCCTAAGGGGGAAATAGGTAATAAATAAACTGTAAAAAAAAAAAAGTTAAAGTACACCGAAATATGAATTATAAATCACCCCCTTTCCCAATTTTACATATAAAATATATAAACAATACATAAATAAAATATTACATATCGCCACGTCTCAAAAGTCCAAACTATTAAAAAATCCACTTTTATGCGGTGAACGCCGTAAAAGAAAAAAAAAGAAAAAGAAAAAATTCACGATTCGCCATTTTCTTTTAGTCGTCTTGTCCCCACAAAAAAGTAGGATAGGACTGTTGTATTATGAGCCGGCGGTTTCATAAAATGTGGAATGCATGCAAATTTTTTTGGCGTTTTTATTTTTTTCGCGTGGTATCGAATGGTATCGAGTATCGCAATACTTTTTTATGGTATCGATACCGAATCAAAATTTTGGTACCGAAACAACTCTAATATTGCCCTCTCTGTGCCCCTGTCACAGTAGTAATGCCCTCTCTGTGCCCCTGTCACAGTAGTAATGCCCTCTCTGTGCCCCTGTCACAGTAGTAATGCCCTCTCTGTGCCCCTGTCACAGTAGTAATGCCCTCTGTGCCCCTGTCACAGTAGTAATGCCCTCTCTGTACCCCTGTCACAGGAGTAATGCCCTCTCTGTGCCCCTGTCACAGTAGTAATGCCCTCTCTGTGCCCCTGTCACAGTAGTAATGCCCTCTCTGTGCCCCTGTCACAGTAGTAATGCCCTCTCTGTGCCCCTGTCACAGCAGTAATGCCCTCTCTGTGCCCCTGTCACAGTAGTAATGCCCTCTCTGTGCCCCTGTCACAGTAGTAATGCCCTCTGTGCCCCTGTCACAGTAGTAATGCCCTCTCTGTGCCCCTGTCACAGTAGAAATGCCCTCTCTGTGCCCCTTTCACAGTAGTAATGCCCTCTCTGTGCCCCTTTCACAGTAGTAATGCCCTCTGTGCCCCTTTCACAGTAGTAATGCCCTCTCTGTGCCCCTTTCACAGTAGTGATGCCCTCTCTGTGCCCCTTTCACAGTAGTGATGCCCTCTCTGTGCCCCTTTCACAGTAGTGATGCCCTCTCTGTGCCCCTTTCACAGTAGTAATGCCCTCTCTGTGCCCCTTTCACAGTAGTAATGCCCTCTCTGTGCCCCTTTCACAGTAGTAATGCCCTCTCTGTGCCCCTTTCACAGTAGTAATGCCCTATTGTTGCCCCTTTCACAGTAGTAATGCCCTATCGTTGCCCCTTTAACAGTAGTAATGCCCTATCGTTGCCCCTTTAACAGTAGTAATGCCCTATCTGTGCCCGTTTCACAGTAGTAATGGCCTATCTGTGCCCGTTTCACAGTAGTAATGCCCTCTGTGCCCCTTCACAGTTGTAATGCCCTCTTTGTGCCCCCTCACAGTAATAATCCCCATTGTGCCTCCTTCACAGTATTAATGCCCCTTAATAGTAGTAGTGCCCATTTCACAGTAATAATGCCCATTGTGCCCCCTTATTAGTAGTAATACCCTCTGTGCTAGTAATGCCCATTGTGCCCCTTCACAGTAATAACGCCCTCTGGGCTAGTAATGCCCATTGTGCCCCTTCACAGTAATAATGCCCTCTGTGCACCCTTCAGAGTAACTACTCACCTTGTCCCGTTCCTGAAGCTCACAGTCCTCTCTCTCCCCTGTAAGCACAGATTGCTCTGCAGCACTGTATGGGAGGAGCACAGGCAGTCCCAGGCTGGAGGCTCCTCCCACACAGGCTCGCAGTGCGATCCATGTCCACAGGCGGAATGGTGGAGCAGGGAGAAGTCTTCCTGCTTCACCATTCAGAGCGCGGCGGCCTGGAGGGGAGGAGCTGACCAGTGAGTGACAGGACCCAGCTCCCTGCGCTCCAGCAATGAGCGCTTCCACCTGTATTTATGGAAGCGCTCATTGCTTCTGGCACTCCCTGAGAGTCGGCACCTGGGGCGGAACGCCCCCCACTTAGTACACCACTGCTGCAGAGCGCTCTTTGAGAAGGCAGAAGCGCTCACATATAGCCAGGGACCCGTCCTGCTCTAGACTCCTGCTACAGTACAGGGGAAGGAGCTGTCATCCTTCCCTGTGCGGCGCTCCAGGAAGAAACACAGCTGATCTCACAATCAGCTGTGTTTCTGTCTAGCAGGACGGGGGCTGCAAAGCTTGGATCTGGGGGGCCGCAGGTTGTGCACCCCTGGTCTAAACCACGTGACATCACGTTCATCAGTCACATGGCCTGGGCGCAGTGAATAGGGCTGAGCTGCAATACCAAGCACGGCCACTATACAATGTATGGCACTGTGCTTGTCCAGCTGAGAGAAGGACGCGGCACTACTGTAAGCAATGGTGCCTTCCCAAACAGCGGGGGTCCCAGGTGTCGGACCCCCACCAGATACCGATAAGTCGGTCATCAGTAAAAAAAAAAAAAAAAAAAAAAGTCTTGGAAAATACTTTTTTTATTATTATTATTTTTGTTATTAAAGAGGTTGTCCTATCTCGCCATTTTGACAGCAAGATAGGACTAAGCTTAGGGAAACAGCCAACCGGACCAGCTTACATTTTTCCGTAACTACTACAGTAGATATTATCAGCTAGGAAACCCATAGCCTGCCCGCTCAGGCGTTTCCGTAAGCCCAAGCTAGTGCTTAATATCTGGCAGGCTATTCCGGACCTCCCTGCATTCTAGCATTCCCGGAAGCAAAAGCGTTGTCGTCCAGACCCGTTAACTATAAAGCGGACACCCAGCTGCAACCAGGCAAATATGTGCGCAATGGTTTTCATCCGGCGGATTCTTGGCATATTTTCCAGGTAGCGGATCTCTTCTAGTTAATGGAGCTGGACAAGGACGCTTTAACTTCCAGCAATGCTAGAATGCAGAGAAATCCGGCAGACAGATCCCTGGCCGCTATTAAAGGGCTATTCCCATCTGAGGCAATGGGGGCATATATCGCTAGGATATTCCCCCTTGTCTGATAGGTGCAGGTCCCACCTCTGGGACCCGCCCCGACAACGAGAACGGAGCGGTGAAGGTGGTGGCTGGAGGATCCCGGATACCAAGTGCTCTCCCCATAGAAGTGAATGGGAGCGTAGCGGGCTTGCATGGCCACGGGTCGCATTCATTTCCATGGTGTCGACAGAAATAGCCGAGCCTGCACTACTCTATTTTCATCGGCCCCATAAAAATAAACGGAGGTCGGCTATGCACGCGCAGTGCGGCCTCCACAATTTCTACGGCTCCGTTCTCAGTGTAGGTGCGGCTCCAAGAGGTGGGACCCGCACTTATCAGACAATGGGGTCATCCATTGTGTGAGATGGGAATACCCCTTTAAGTAGAAGAGGGACTTGAATCAAAAATAGAGACTGTTCCTCCAGAAGAGGCATACTTGGGAGTCCTGCTATTGGGCATCATGCACACAGAGTATTTTCGAATCACATCCAATACGCCTTTTTTGCGGATTGGATGCGGAACCATGCAGGGCCTCAGGTAAAAGCATGTGCCGGTCATGCAACTTTTTTTGCCCTTACACATGGAGCGCTCTCTTACCCGCGCTGTTCTGGCAGCTAGCACACTTCACCTCGCCGTCAGCCATTTTGACAGCCTCTGTCCGCTTTCGCGCCACTCCGAACGGCTCCGCAGCCGACTCCGTGACCAAGGGCGGGGCTTCCAGCTTACCCTGATATCACGTGATACGAGTTGGCGCGGTTTCGGTCCTCCCCTGCTGTCAAGTGCGCGGAGTCACGTGACCATCCCGTGGCTATGTACGGGAATTATTTGTTTAATGTTATGTGCGGTAGAATGGTAGATGTCCTAGGCCCCACGTTGTCCACGTGAATCACCAATCACGTTTTTATAGGAATGGTGGACTTCTTTATTCAGCTCCCCCCACGCAGGGAGCCTCCTAAACATTGTGCCCATGCCAGCATCAGAGAAATTACTTTATGTAGCAAAAGTGGCATCTGCAACAGTAAGGCCTTATTCACACGTCTGCATATATGTCCGCATGTATTCCGCAATTCTGCGGAATACATGCGGACCCATTGACTGTGAATGGGGCACGGAACGATGCGGAGAGCACACACTGTGCTCTCGGCATCAGATTTTGCGGAGCGCGCCGCCGATCTTACGGCCGCAGCTCCGCAAAAAAGTAGAGCATGTCCTATTCTTGCCCGTAATTGCGGACAAGAATAGACATTTCTATGGGGCTGCCGGCCGGGTGTGTTTATGGATCCGCAATTTGCGGATCCATAAACACTACGGACGTGTGAATAAGGCCTAAGTCTTTTCCCAAAATAGTGACCACCATAGCTCCCCCTTTGAGGCCATTTATTTTATTATAATTGCTTAAAATCAATTGAATACGCTCCTCCCCAACTTGTTCTGAATGTTACATTGCTTGTGACGTGTCACCGCGGAGCATCAACCTAAAGCTAGTGTCCCCTATAAAAGTACCAGTCACAGTCCCTAACCTAGGGCGGCCATGATGTGATTGGTGGTTCTGCCGCATCAGCAGGGACTGACCTCTGACCCTGTTAGCTGCACAGTAGGGGCAGCACTCTATACCCTTGAAGAAGCCGTTTGGTGAAACGTACGTCGGGTTGGGGACGCAGGAGATTGTCACGTGTTTGCATCAGGTAGTCTGACCTCTTTTGAGCTTATTCTCATTTTACTTATTTGCACTAGGCACTTTATATTGTATCATGTGTTTCCTTATATAGTTTGATTACCATACGCTATACGCTGTCATTTGCACATTTCTCCTGATATACCTCTGGTGCTCTTTATACCACCAGTTCTTGTTCACTGCTATTTCTATGTCTTTATCATGTTTTTAGATATATGAATATATTAATAAAGGTAATTTTCTTTATTCCGGATGTATTTTTTGGTGTCCTATCTAAGTGGGCGGTCCGGTGATAGGTGCTTGCCCAGCGCCACATTTCGGTGTGTACAGTAGGGGCATAGTTTGCACACACACTCAAGTACATGTGACGACGGGGACAAATGCTAAACCCTACTGCCGTTACTGAATCCAGGAAAAAAACAAATCTAATCCTGGAGGTCTCCCCGGGAGAGTGCCAGCCAGTGCTGCGGGAGTCCAAGAAACCCACATTCTCCTTAGTCTGCTGCTTACAGGAAGTAAAAGGCGAGAAGCCACCCAATGTTTGTGTCCCTATACAATAAGAATGTCCCTCTATGCACAATAATAATGCCCCCCATGTGTCCCCATACAATAATGTGTTACTCTGTGTCCCCATACAATAATAACATGTTACTCTATGTCCCCATACAATAATAATGTCCCCCATGTGCCCCCATACAATAATAATGTGTTACTCTATGTCCCCATACAATAATAACATGTTACTCTATGTCCCCATACAATAATAATGTCCCCCATGTGCCCCCATACAATAATAATGTGTTACTCTATGTCCCCATACAATAATAAAATGTTACTCTATGTCCTGTCCCCATACAATAATAATGTCCCCCATGTGTCCCCATACAATAATAATGTGTTACTCTATGTCCCCATACAATAATAAAATGTTACTCTATGTCCTGTCCCCATACAATAATAATGTCCCCCATGTGTCCCCATACGATAATGTGTTACTCTGTGTCCCCATACAATAATAATGTCCCCCATGTGTCCCCATACGATAATGTGTTACTCTGTGTCCCCATACAATAATAATGTCCCCCATGGAGTAATAATGTCGCCCTATGTAGCCCATTCAATTATAATGTCCCCCATATGTGCCCCAACCATAATGCTATTCCCTCTAAGTGTCCCCATAATAATAATGTCCCCTATATGACCCATACAATAATAGTAATGTTCTATATGTGCCGCTATACAATAATATTGCCCCCCCCTTTCTCCCAATACAATAAAAATGGCCCCCATACAATAATAATGTGTTATCTATGCTCTAATACAATAATGTCCCCCATGTGCCCCTATACAATAGTAATGTTCTCCATATGTTCCCATGGAGTACAGTAATAATGTCTCCCTATGTGACCCATTAAATTATATTGTCTCCATGTGTGCCCCAACCATAATGCTATTCTCCTTAAGTGCCCCCATACAATAATAATGTCCTTTATCTGCCCTAATATAATAATAATGTCCCATATGGGCCCCCATACAATAATATTGTCCCCTTTGTTTGCTGAATTAGTATTGACCCAATTGATGACCCCTTTTGTCCCATTTCATGCCCCCCCTTTGCATCAAATAAAATGAAAAGTTGAAACCCGCCTAATCGTGTTCCCTGGACTTGATCTACTTCCTCCTGCCGATCACGTCGCCCGGCCTACCCCAGACCTGTGGCAGACAGCAGCCTGTAGCCGTATGCTCTGCCATAGTTATCAACTGGATCCCCATCCTGCGGATGCAGTTTTAAAATGGCTCTTTGACTGATGATCTTGGTGGGCTCCTTCCCCTCTGGGCCCAGTCACAGTGGTAACACCCCTGTCCTCACCCCAGAGATAGCGAGGTACAGGTGCTCAGCTACTTATGAATGGAGTGGTAGTCTGCATGTGTGACCGATAAACAGAGGAACACAAGCCCCCAGAGGATGGACCCCTGCAGATCAGATACTTATCTTCCATTCTGTGTATAAAGGATAAGGTGTTGTATTGGGACAACCCCTTTAATGTAAGTTAGGCTATGTGGGCATCACATTTAGAGCGTATGGTGGGATAGACTGACCTTTAGGCTTTTGTCTGACCGCTATACGTTATTGTACGTATGGAATAACGTAGTAGACTGCATTAGTCCATTCAAAGGATGCCATTATACAGTATATATTATTTTTACAGTGGGACTCTATGGGTGGCAGATGCCACTTCATGGCATCCATCACAGACTTGTGTTAAAGGGGTTATCCCATGATTAGTGTAAAAATGAAAATCATTAGGGAATATGCACTTTCTCAGGGAGCGTGTCCTTTCTACTGCAGTTAGTGGCAGATCAAGGATGGAACTGAGCGCGTTCTTCCATCTCGGGGAGGACAGAGAAACTAGAAAAAGAGCAAACAGCAGGTGGCGCTGTACAGATGGATTTTTAGTGAATAACTCCGTGGCTATGCAAAATTTTTAATTTGCAATTATAAAAGTGTTCAGATCCAGGCGCTGAGCTACAAAATGTGGAATATTTTCTATATTTGTTTCCTGTTAATGATACATCAATGTGTGTACTTTCACACTTGCGGCAGGACGGATCCGGATCCGTCCTGCCGCAAGTGGCCGTGCACTGCCGTGCTGCCGCTTCGTCCCAATTGACTAGAATGGGGCGGGGGGCGGAGCTACGGCGCAGCACGGCAGTGCGCGGCCGGAGATCGCCGGACTAAAAGTACTGCACTTCCGACTTTTCAGTCCGGCGATCTTTGCCGTGCGTAGCCATGCTGTTTGCCTGCCGGATCCGTTCTGCCGCAAGTGTGAAAGTACCCTAATACCTGGCGGCAGACACAAAAAGCAGCAATCAGCCGGGCACCACAATGCCCCAACTTTTCCCTAGAGCCCACTCTCGTGCCCTGCTCCAGTCTCGGTGCCTGACTCTGAGATACTAAGGCTACTTTCACACTTGCGTTGTTGGATTCCAGCAGGCAGTTCCGTTGCCTGAACTGCCTGCCTGATCAGGAAAACTGTATGCAAGCGCATGTCATTTGCAGACTGATCAGGATCCTGCAAGTGCATTGCAATACTGGATCTGTTTTTCCGGTGTTTTTCCAATGGAAATGAATGCCGTGTGTTCCGGAATTTTGGCTGTCCAAATACCGTAAAAGTGACTGAACTGAAGACATCCTGATGCATACTGAACGGATTGCTTTCTATTCAGAATGCATTGGGACAAAACTGATCAGTTTTTTTCCCAGTATTGAGCCCCTAAGAAGGAACTCAACACCGGAAAACTTTAACGCTAGTGTGAAAGTACCCTTAGGGTACTTTCACACTTGCGGCAGACGGATCCAGCAAGCGGTTCCGTCGCTGGAACTGCCTGCCAGATCCGGCAATCTGTGTTGAAACAGACAGCATTTGTAGATGGATCCAGATGTGGATCCTTCTCACAAATGCATTGCAAGTACGGATCGTCTCTCCGGTTCTCATCTGGAGAAACGGATGCATTATGTATTTTCTTCACATTTCTAAAGGTCTGCGCATGCGCAGACCGGAAGTACGCGTCTGTCAATGCGGTATTTTTAATGCCGGATCCGACACTAATACATTCCTATGGAAATTAATGCCGGATCCGGCATTCCGGCAAGTGTTCCGGCATGCTGCGGTATTTTCTCCGCCCAAAACGCCGCACAGTGACTGAACTGAAGACATCCTGATGCATCCTGAACGTATTTCTATCCATTCAGAATGCATTAGGATAAAACTGAAGCGTTTTTTTCCGGTATTGAGCCCCGACGACGGAACTCAATGCCGGAAAAGAAAAACACTAGTGTGAAAGTACCCTAAGTTAGCTCCCTCACTTGTGTTTCATTCAGAAGAAGCAAGAGTGTGCGGGTCAATAATCACCCCAGTGGTGGCCGCAGCAGTGTCCGCCCAACCCCTAGCCTACTGTCATTGGAGTACTTCCAGCTCCACATTCTGCAGAAGGCAATGCCAGGCCTCTCTTATCCTTGTAGGTGCTAGCCACCCACTCGTACCCCACTACTGCCAGACACCCCTTACCCTACTTCCCACTGCCACCCCCGCATCCCTATCATGCAGGCTCCCTATATTGTCCTCCCAGCATCAATGTTGTCTGTACCCAGTACCCTAAACTCTTGCCTTTGACCGATCCTGGAATTGGTTGGGGTCTAGGAGCAGTTTTTTCAGGCAGCGGAGGTATTGGTAGATATCATCAGACATGGTATGTATGGATCCACTGACTCCACATGCCCGTTACATCTCTTCTGCAGGATGCAATATAAAATGAAAGGACAACCCCTATAAAACCCTTTCATGTCACCATATTCTGATACCATAGCTTATTATTCTGTTGATATTGCTGTGTACAGGCCCCACCGGCAGTCATGGTTGATTTGGATACACACCCAGTGCTATTCTTTCTGTCAAAACTAAAGAAACCACAATGGAACCCAACGGACCCCCATTGTAAGACGTGGCATCGGATCCAGCTGTGTTTCATGTCTCCCATTATTAATGGAAACCAGTGAAGGCATCATGGCTCTGGTAATAATGAAAGGCTGGAGACCCATGTGAGCCCATTCAAATACAAACCAAACACGTGGGCGCACAAGTACAAATTCGCAAGTCTTCAAACCTCCATCATCACACCTTTAGAGGAACGCTGCAAACGTATTTGCATATTGGATTCCTGGTTTTGCAGATCAGTAATTGGATTTACATATCCTGTATGCCCTTGCATTATTCTTCAGCATTTTGGTAGAGGAGTAAGCGTATAACATGACCACAAGATGGTGCTGTACCCTTCAGATTGTCAGCCTCTCGCTGTATGACTCAAACTGAGAAAGAATATTTTTAAGGCCTGGTTTACAGAAAGCAAAAAAAAAAACTCTGCCCTCATGTCACCTGCAGAAATTTTAATGGGACTGTAATATCCTGCAAGCTTTACTGCTTTGTAAGTGAAGGGATACAGTATTCACTGGAAAACGGCAGCCCCTCTAATCATTCTCAGCTCACAGTGCTCAGCATGACATGTCCATTTGATGCTTAAGAGGGACTCTGTTCACCTCCAAAATCAAAGTAACCAAACCTCGGTTTAGGATAGGTGCCCCGAAACTTGTATTTTTCACTTTATAAGACACACCCGATGATTAGACGCACCCCAGATATATTTCATCAGATCCTCAGATCAGACCTCCATAAATATCAGGACATCACATTAGACCCCATATCAGCCCTCCATGTCAGAACCCCAACAGATCTCAGAACAGCCCTTTGCTTTCAGACCCCCATCAGATCTTAGATGAGCCCTTTTGCTTTAGACCCCATCAGACCTCAGATCAGCCCTTTTCTTTTAGACCCCATCAGACCTCAGATCAGCCCTTTTCTTTCAGACCATCATCAGACTACAATAAAAACTTCCTTACCTCTCCTGTGCCGCGGCTCCGCACTGTCACCTGACTGCGTGCAGCATCAGGTCATAGTGTGTGCACTACGTCCTGACGCTGTATGGGCCCTAGCAAGAAGACCAGGGAGGGTGAGTATCGGAAGCGCTTGCAGCGCTTCTTCCCTGCTCCCGCCACCTATTGCATACTAGTGGGCGTTTCTATAATGAAAGAGCTCACTAGTATTTGCTTTATAAGACGCATGGCCATTTTTCCCCTACTTTTGGGGGGGGAAAGTGCGTCTCATAAAGCGAAAATTCTGTACTTTCTTTGTGAAAATCTGCTCCTCTCATCCTGGGAAATGCTTTTCATTTTTATTCAAATAACATTTTGTGGAGCAGCCAGGGTTGCACCGTCAATGAGGCGAGGCGATTGCGTCAGGCAGCACCAGGTAGGGGCAAGAGGGCAGCGGCGGAAGGACCGTGGGCAATGAGTGCTTCCATTGTGGAAATGGTCATCTATACATATTCAACTGCATTGCTGTACTCAGGACAACAATGCAAAAGAATGCCACGACATGGCATGGGTGCAATGTCTCCCTGGCCCACCGTTATCTCTAATAGGCTTTAGTCCTAGTTCCTGTAGCCTATCAGAGTGTCATCAGTATCTCGCTGCCTGAGCAGGGCAGCAAAGAGCTCAGGGCACTGACTAGAAGAGGTCTATGTCTTGCACTGCATCACTGACAGCAGCATGCTATTGGGCCACAATGGGGTGGGGGTCTTTATTTTGTAACTGGAGAAAGCATTATGGGGACTTTGCGGCTGTAAAAAGGTGCATTTTTGTACTGGCACACATTAAAAAGGGGCCACTATGGGGACATCCTTTCTACTGAGGGCACTAAAAGGGGGTAGTTTTTTGTACTGGCACACGTTATAAGGCAGCATTGGTTTCTACTGGCACATAAGGGGGCATTCTTTGTACTTAGTGCACATTATAAGGGAGCATTTTTGTACTGGCACACATTCTAAGATGGCCACTATGGGGACATTTGTTTTACAGGGGGCACTAAGAGTTTTTTTTTGTACTGGCACACGTTATAAAGGGACATTTTTTGTATTTGCACACATAAGGGGATTCTTTTGTACTGCCAAACATTATAAGGGAGCAGTTTTGTACTGGCACACATTATAGGGGGAATTGTTACTACTGGTGGCACTATGGGGGCATTATTAGTGAATTATTATATAGTGGACTCTGGAAGAGAATTATTACTATTGATGGGACTTTTGGGAGGACTGTTACATTGGGAGGCAACCTGGCACAGTATCAGCTTAGCACACTTATTTTTGGAGGACACTACAGTGGATATAAAAAGTCTACACACCCCTAATAAAATGTCAAGTTTCTGTGCTGTAAAAAAAAGAGACAAAGATAAATCATTTCAGAACTTTTTCCACCTTTAATGTGAACTCAATTGAAAAACAAACTGAAACCTTTTAGGTAGAGGGAAGAAAAAATATAAAAATAAAATAATATGGTTGCATAAACTAATACTTTGTTGAAGCACCTTTTGATTTTATTATAACAATGTATGTTCAATTTCCGAAGGTAACTGTTGCCACTCTGTGACCGTTTTCTATCAGCTTCTCTGAGCTTTTTTTTTTCTTTCCGATGGAATCGGAGGCTTACAGATGGAAGCGCTGCTCTGCAATTGCTGCACTAGGTAAGAGTCCGGTTCTGTGTCAGGGGAAGAGCTGAGTCAGGTATCTGTACCTTCATGGAGCTGTGTGTTTTGTACATGAGACCTTTAGTCATGGTGACTAGGTGGAGCGGGTAGATGTGGCCACCGGTAGGGGTGACATTATATATACAATATGCGTCATTATATAAGGTTCACATAGGTGAATTATATTTGATAGGAGGGACTAAGTGATAACTTCATTTCATGAAACCATGATTATAAACAATAGGTGGTAAATATATTATATGCAAAATTATATGTGCTTATCTTTGGTTCGCATGCAAATTGTGTTAGATTGAAACACATGTTAGATAGCTTCATTTCATGGAATTGTAATTATAACCTTGGGGGGATACAGACAGAGAGAGAGCATAGTTGTTAATGAAGGTCTGCATGTCTTTTATATTTTTAGTTTTTTTTCGAGTTTCTTACAGGGATGCGATATTATGGGACCATTTATATTTCAAAAAAGCTATTATATATAGTTACTATTCCAAAAATTATTTCATATTTAGAAAGATTTTAGAACTAGATGAGATAGACGAGTAAATAAATAAATAAGTTGCCTTGCAAAAGTATTCACCCCCCCCCCCTTGACTTTTTTCATGTTTTGTTACATTACAGCCTTAAGTTCAATGTTTTGTTAATCTGAATTTTCTGTGATGGATCAGAACACAATAGTCTAAGTTGGTGAAGGGAAATGAGAAAAATATATAAATAAAACTATTATTACAGAAAATTGGCATGTGCGTATGTATTCACCCCCTTTGTTGGGATGCCCATAAAAAGCTCTGGTGCAACCAACTACCTTCAGAAGTCAGATAATTAGTAAGTGGTAACATGATGTCACCTGTGTGCAATCTTAGTGTCACATCATCTGTCATTACATATACACACCTTTTTTGAAAGGCCCCAGAGGCTGCAACACCTAAGGCCTCTTTCACACTTGCGTTGTGAAGATCCGGCGTGCACTTCTGTCGCCGGAACGCACGCCGGATCCGGCACAACGCAAGTGAACTGAAAGCATTTGAAGACTGATCAGTCTTCAAAATGCTTTCAGTGTTACTATGGCAGCCAGGACGCTACTAGCGTCCTGGTTGCCATAGTAGCAGTGGGGAGCGGCATACTTACATTCCGTGCAGCTCCCGGGCGCTCCTGAATGACGTCAGAGCGCCCCGCGCGCATGGATCACGCGATCCATGCGATCACGTGATCTATGCACTGGGGCGCCCTGACGTCATCCTGGAGCGTCCCGGCAG
The DNA here is from genome assembly GCA_033119425.1 of Bufotes viridis. Classification (NCBI taxonomy): domain Eukaryota; kingdom Metazoa; phylum Chordata; class Amphibia; order Anura; family Bufonidae; genus Bufotes; species Bufotes viridis. The sequence goes on from CM065591.1 coordinate 469,035,285, forward strand.
CCGCACGGAATGTAAGTATACCGCTCCCCCGCTCCCCCTACTCTTTAATATGGCAACCAGGACTTTAGAGTCCTGGCTGCCATAGTAACTATTGACAAAAAGCTAAACGTCGGATCCGGCGATGCGCGGAAACGACGTTTAGCTAAAGGCCGGATCCGGACTAATGCCCTTCAATGGGCATTAATTCCAGATCCGGCGTTACGGCATGTCTTCCGGATTTTTGGACGGAGACAAATCCGCAGCATGCTGCGCTTTTGTCAACGTCCAAAAAACGTTGACATACTGAACGGAAGACATCCTGATGCATCCTGAACGGATTTCTCTCCATTCAGGATGCATTAGGATAATCCTGATCAGTAGCTTTCCGTCCTAGAGACCCGAGGACGGATCTCTAGGACGGAAAGCTAAAACGCTAGTGTGAAAGAGGCCTAAGCAGGAGGTATCACTAACCAAATACTGCCATGAAGACCAAGGAACTCTCCAAACAAGTAAAGCACAATGTAGTTGAGAAGTACAAGTCAGGGTTGGGTTATAAAAAGATATCCAAATATTTGATGATCCACAGGAGCACCATCAAATCTATCATAACCAAATGGAAAGAACATGGCACAACAGCAAACCTGCCAAGAGACGGCCGCCCACCAAAACTCACGGACCGGGCAAGGAGGGCATTAATCAGAGAGGCAGCACAGAGACCTAAGGTATCCTTGGAGGAGCTGCAGAGTTCCACAGCAGAGACTGGAGTATCTGTACATAGGACGACAATAAGCCGTACGCTCCATAGAGTTGGGCTTTATGGCAGAGTGGCCAGAAGAAAGCCATTACTCTTAGCTAAAAACAATAAGGCATGTGGGAGACTCTTAAAATGTATGGAGGAAGGTGCTCTAGTCTGATGAGACTAAAATTGAACTTTTTAGCTATCAAAGAAAACGCTATGTCTGGCGCAAACCCAACACATCACATCAATCTAAGAACACAAAAAGGGGGTAGTTTTTTGTACTGGCACACGTTATAGGGGAGCATTTTTTGTACTGGCACATAAGGGGGCATTCTTTGTACTTAGCGCACATTATAAGAGAGCATTTTTGTACTGGCACACATTCTAAGATGGCCACTATGGGGACATTTGTTTTACAGGGGGCACTAAGGCCTCTTTCACACGGGCGTCACATCAGAGGCGGGTGCGTTGCGGGAAAATGCGCGTTTTTGCCGCGCGAGTGCAAAGCGTTTTAATGCGTTTTGCACGTGCGTGGGAAAAATCGGCATGTTTGGTACCCAGACCCGAACCCGGACTTCATCACTGAAGTCCAATTTCAGGTTGAGTATTCTGTAGATTTTATTATTTTCCCTTATAACATGGTTATAAGGGAAAATAATAGCATTCTTAATAAAGAATGCTTTGTAAAATGTGGATTAAGGGGTTAAAAATAAAAAAATTAACTCACCTTAGCCACTTGATCGCGTAGCTGCGATCTCTTCTTCATTCATTAGCTGCCGTCTAAAGGACCTGTGATGAGGTCACTGAGCTCATCACATGGTCCAATCACATGGTCCATCACCATGGTGATGGACCATGTGATTGGACCATGTGATGTTGCATCACCACAGGTTGTCAGGACTCGAACCCGTGACCAGCCATGTCCCAGGCGGTAGCTCTAGCCACTAGACTACCAGTCCTCCTGGACTTTTCCTTCCACTGAATTCTGTGATCTACCTTGTTCCAGCCTTGCCTTGCTAATCTCTTGATTCCGTGCACCTGTTACTTCCCTTTATAAGCCCAGCCTCTAGCACCAGACCTTTGCTGGTTATTGTGCCTCCAAGCCTGTAGCAAGCTTCCTCTCTGCTCCTCCACGACTACTGCTGTTTATCTTTGTTGCCGACCCGGACCGTTTGACCTCGCTGAACTGCCGCCTGCATTGACCTTTTGCCTTCCACCGACCACGGCTCTGTCTAATCCTGCTGTTACCTCGCTGCCATCTCTACTGCCGACCCGGACTGATCGACCACGCTACCTGCTTCCTGCTTCTGTGGGCCTTTGCCACTGGACTCCAACCACCAGCCGGCTGTCCTCTGACTCAGGTGAGCAAAGGACCGTTACAGAATAACCAGCCCTACCATGGAGTCCGCAATGGCCACTCTGCGCAAGCAGGTTACCGAACTGCAGGAATTCGGTACTACGTACCAGGAGGAATTTGCCCAGCTCCAAGGCGTTGTCCGAAGCCAACAGGCGGAGATTATTGAACTTCAGAGGCAACTCCTGGACGTCCGCAGCACGGCCGCAGATACTCGCATGCCACTTCCATCAAAATTCGGCGGCGACAGACGCCAGTATCGGGGGTTTCTAAACCAATGCCGCATCTATTTTCAGATGTACCCGGGCCCCTTCATTACCGAGAGAAAGAAGGTGCTATTCATGGTTAATCTCCTGACGGATGAAGCACTAGCATGGGCATCACCATACGTGGAGACTAACAGTCAGCTCCTGGACAACTTAAACAACTTTATTGCCGCCATGAGCCAAGTCTTCGATGACCCCAACCGCTGTGCAACAGCTGAGGCGCGACTACATAGTTTACGGCAAGGGAGACGCTCCGTTGCTGAATACACCGCCGAATTTCGCCGCTGGGTCACGGACACCACCTGGAACCTAGCTGCACAGAGGAGCCAGTTCCGGCGAGGCCTGTCAGAATTAATAAAAGATGAACTCGCCAGAGTTGAGGCCCCGGACAGTCTGGATGACTTCATTCAGTTATGCATCCGGATAGACCAAAGGCTGTCTGAGAGAAAGAAAGAACGACTCTGGTCCTTGGACTACAGGCCCACTTACTCCTTCTCCTCTACCGCCCAACGCGACCTCCAGCCAGCAACTGAACCTATGCAGGTCGACGCACTACGCAGGTCTCTATCCACAGCTGAGAAGGAGAGACGGCTGGCCGAAAACCTCTGCCTCTACTGTGGGGAGCCGGGTCATTTTGCCATTAGATGTCCCAATAAGATCCGAAAGACTATTGCCGTCACGGAGCTAAAGGAGCAACCACTGACTCCAGCCCCACCAGCAGCCCTTGAAAATAACAACACGGCAGCTCATGGATCCCATTTCATCATCCCCATCCTCATCGACATTGAGGGGCAACAACTCTCCTGTTCAGCGATGTTAGACTCCGGGGCAGGAGGCAACTTCATGGATCTAACCTTCGCTCGTGAACAGAATATTCCATTGACAGTCAAGGCAGCTCCCATTGACCTGGAAACCGTCGACGGATCCCCGCTCTCCTCAGGGCCGGCTACTCACGAGACCATTGAACTACAGCTCCTCATAGAACCCAATCACTGTGAAAAGATCCACTTCTCTCTGATCACTTCTCCAAAGTTCCCGGTGATCCTGGGCATTCCATGGTTGGCCACCCACAACCCCTCGGTGGATTGGGAAACCCGCTGCTTACGGTTTCCGTCCGAGTTCTGTTCGCTCAATTGCTCCCACAAAGCCGTCCTTCCATCCGAAGACACGACTATCTCTGAAGTATCCGTCAGGAATCTACTACCCCCTCAATATCGTGAGTTCCAAGATGTCTGCGACAAGAAAAACGCAGACAAGCTGCCGCCACACCGACCCTACGACTGCCCAATAGAACTGTTGCCCGGGGCCGAAATACCCTTTGGCAGTATCTATTCCCTCTCAGAGCCAGAACTCAAGGCTCTGAAAGAATACCTGGACGAGGACCTAAAGAAAGGGTTCATCCGGCCCTCTACCTCCCCAGCAGGAGCCCCTTTTTCTTTGTGGAGAAAAAGACTCATCCTTGCGTCCCTGCATTGACTACAGGAAGCTAAACGATATAACCGTTAAGAACCGGTACCCGCTCCCGCTGATTTCTGAACTCCTCGAGAGACTCCGGGTAGCGAAAATCTTCACCAAACTTGACCTTCGAGGGGCCTACAACCTTGTCCGAATCCGCCCTGGGGACGAATGGAAGACCGCCTTCCGGACACGTTATGGTCACTTCGAGTACCTGGTCATGCCTTTCGGACTTTGTAATGCTCCCGCCACCTTCCAGCACTTCATTAATGATGTCCTCAGGGACATGCTGGATTTGTTTGTAGTCGTTTACCTGGACGACATCTTGATCTTCTCAGAAGACCTCGAACAGCACCGCGAACATGTCCGCAGGGTATTGCAGAGACTCCGCCAGAACTCTCTCTATATCAAACTCGAGAAATGTGAGTTTGAGCGAACCACCACTCAGTTCCTCGGGTACATCATCTCCCCAGAGGGCCTAAGTATGGACCCAGGGAAGGTCCAAGCCGTGTTGGACTGGCCCATTCCAAGAAACGTGAAGGAGGTACAAAGATTTATTGGCTTCGCCAACTTCTATCGGAAGTTTATCCGGGACTTCTCCAAGGTCATTGCACCGATCACCCAACTCACCAAAAGGCAGTCCCCTTCTCCTGGACACCCGAGGCCCAGGAGGCCTTCACGAGTTGAAACTCCTCTTCACTTCTGCTCCAATCCTAGTCCACCCGAACCCCGACTTGCCTTTTACTATCGAAGTGGATGCATCTGACTCCGCGGTAGGGGCAGTTCTGTCACAACGGACAGGGGAGAAGATGCTACTACACCCGTGTGCATATTTCTCTCGCCAGATGTCCCCTCCGAGAAGAACTACGACATCGGGAACAAAGAACTACTGGCGATCAAGGAAGCCTTCTCCGAGTGGAGACACCTGCTGGAGGGAGCTGCCAACCCCATAATCGTACTAACCGATCACAAAAACCTCGAGTTCATCCGCAGCGCTAAGAGACTCACAGCCAGACAAGCCAGATGGAGCCTATTCTTTTCCCGCTTCAACTTTCTCATCACCTATCGCCCCGGATCAAAAACGGCAAGGCTGACGCCCTCTCCAGAATGTTTTCAGAGCCCTCACAGAGTAATAAGGGCCAAGACAACATCCTATCCGAGAAAAGTGTTGTGGGGGCCACCTACTCTAAAGAACTTCTGGTCACAATCAAAGAAGGATACGAAAATGACCCCTTCCTCACCCACCCCACAAGGAATGTCAGCCTCACGTTTAAAAATGGTCATTGGTTTCATCAGGACCTACAACTTTATGTACCAGAAATCGCACGACTCGAAGTACTCAAACTTAACCATGACTCCAAGCTGGCCGGCCATCTGGGCACAAGAAAGACCCAGGAGCTTCTCTCCCGCTCCTTCTGGTGGCCAACATACAAGGAGGACACCAAGAAGTACATCTCCTCGTGCACGGTCTGTGCCCGCAATAAGACTCCTCGTTCCTCTCCCGTGGGTCTGTTACAACCCCTCCCAATTCCCTCCCGCCCCTGGGGCTCGATCTCCATGGACTTTGTGGTAGACCTTCCTCCTTCAAAAGGGATGAACACCATCCTGGTCGTGGTCGACCGCCTCACCAAAATGGCCCATTTCATCCCCTACAAGGGCCTACCCACGGCCAAACAGACGGCTGATCTTGTCCTCAAAGAGGTCTTCAGGCTGCATGGGATTCCGGACGACGTGGTCTCAGACCGAGGTGTACAATTTACCTCAAAGTTCTGGAAGGACTTCTGCCTGGCGCTCGGGGTTAAAGTGAACCTTTCCTCCGCTTTCCACCCTCAGTCAAACGGGCAGACGGAGAGAACTAACCAGACCTTAGAGCAGTACCTACGCTGTTTCAGCTCCCACCTGCAGGATGACTGGCTTGACCATCTCCCCACAGCCGAGTTCGCCTACAACAATGCTGAGCACAGCTCAACCAAGCATAGCCCTTTCTTTGCTAACACAGGCTCGCACCCCGTGTTCATTCCCCATCTGCCCGTCGCCTCCACCCTCCCAGCAGTGGCCGAGCGCCTAACAACCCTACAGGAGGCACAAAAGGACATAATAGACAACCTCCAGCTCGCCCAGAGGTGCTTTAAACAGGGAGCAGACAGACGCCGCAAACCCACCCCGGGCTTCCATGTAGGAGACAAGGTATGGCTGTCCACCAGGAACCTCAGACTGAAGGTCCCCTCCAAAAAGTTAGCCCCAAAATACATGGGTCCGTTCCAGGTCACCGCACAAATCAATGAGGTCACGTTCGGCTTGACCTTCCGGATTCCATCAGGGTGCACCCAGTCTTCCATTGCTCCCTTCTCAAGCCGTTTGTAGAGAACACCTTCCCTGGCCGCCATCCTCCCCCCCCACCACCAGTAAGGGTACAAGGCGAAGAGGAGTACATTGTCTCTAAGATCCTCGACTCCAGACTCCACCGGGGCAAAATACAATACTTGATTTCCTGGAAAGGCTATTCTCCAGAAGACAACTCCTGGGAACCGGAGGAGAACATTCATGCCCCCAGACTTGTCAGGGAGTTCCATCTGAGTCACCCAGATAAGCTTTCCTCTGCGGTGCCCAGAGGTCACCTTGGAAGGGGGGGAGTACTGTCAGGACTCGAACCCGTGACCAGCCATGTCCCAGGCGGTAGCTCTAGCCACTAGACTACCAGTCCTCCTGGACTTTTCCTTCCACTGAATTCTGTGATCTACCTTGTTCCAGCCTTGCCTTGCTAATCTCTTGATTCCGTGCACCTGTTACTTCCCTTTATAAGCCCAGCCTCTAGCACCAGACCTTTGCTGGTTATTGTGCCTCCAAGCCTGTAGCAAGCTTCCTCTCTGCTCCTCCACGACTACTGCTGTTTATCTTTGTTGCCGACCCGGACCGTTTGACCTCGCTGAACTGCCGCCTGCATTGACCTTTTGCCTTCCACCGACCACGGCTCTGTCTAATCCTGCTGTTACCTCGCTGCCATCTCTACTGCCGACCCGGACTGATCGACCACGCTACCTGCTTCCTGCTTCTGTGGGCCTTTGCCACTGGACTCCAACCACCAGCCGGCTGTCCTCTGACTCAGGTGAGCAAAGGACCGTTACACAGGTCCTTTAGATGGCAGCTAATGCTTGAAGAAGACAGAAGAGATTGGCAACTACGCGATCAAGTGGCTAAGCTGAGTTAAAGCGAACCTGTCACCTGCTTTTTACCTCTTAAGCTGTTAACTGTACCTTATAGATCATTGTAACCTTGTTTCCAAACAGGTGTTCTTCGTTTTTCTGGGGTTTATATTCCTGAAAAAATCACTTTATAATCTCCTGCTCTGCTGAGTCTGAAGTCACCAGACAAGTCAAGGAGGCAGACCCTCCTTGACTGCTGGATGCGACTCCCCCGCCCTAACCCCGCCTCTCATCCCTATGATTGACACTAGGTCTTCTGCCCGGGACCGCGCTGGTCTCGGCGGCGCATGCGCCGTCTGCCTTCATAGCAGCGCGATCCCGAGCCTCGCGCTGAGTGATCTGCATTTCACCAGCGGCCCGGCTAGAGAGGAGAGAAGTGCGCAAGCGCGATCTAGCAAGGGGATCGCGCTTCACTCAGCGCGAGGCTCGGGATCGCGCTGCTATGAAGGCAGACGGCGCATGCGCCGCCGTGACCAGCGCGGTCCCGGGCAGAAGACCTAGTGTCAATCATAGGGATGAGAGGCGGGGTTAGGGCGGGGGAGTCGCATCCAGCAGTCAAGGAGGGTCTGCCTCCTTGACTTGTCTGGTGACTTCAGACGCAGCAGAGCAGGAGATTATAAAGTGATTTTTTCAGGAATATAAACCCCAGAAAAACGAAGAACACCTGTTTGGAAACAAGGTTACAATGATCTATAAGGTACAGTTAACAGCTTAAGAGGTAAAAAGCAGGTGACAGGTTCGCTTTAAGTTTTTTATTTTTAACCCCTTAATCCACATTTTACAAAGCAGAGAATGCTATTATAACCATGTTATAAGGGAAAATAATAAAGATTGGGTCCCATCTCTTAGCAACCATGCGGGAAAATCGCACTGCATCCACACTTGATTGCGGATGCTTGCGATTTTCCCGCAGCCCCATTCACTTCTATGGGGCCTGCGTTGCGTGAAAAACGCACAATATAGAGCATGCTGCGATTTTCACGCAACGCAGAAGTGATGCGTGAAACTCACCGCTCATGTGCACAGCCCCATAGAAATGAATGGGTCAGGATTCAGTGCGGGTGCAATGCATTTACCTCACGCATTGCACCTGCGCGGGAAACTCGCCCGTGTGAAAGGGGCCTATGAGGTTTTTTTTTTGTACTGGCACACGTTATAAAGGGACATTTTTTGTATTCGCACACATAAGGGGATTTTTTTGTACTGCCAAAGATTATAAGGGAGCAGTTTTGTACTGGCACACATTATGGGGGGAATTGTTACTACTGGTGGCACTATGGGGGCATTATTACTTCTGTTGGCAAAATGAGGGACATTATTACTATTGGGTGTACTGTTACCACATAGTGGACTCTGGAAGAGAATTATTACTATTGATGTGACTTTTGGGAAGACTGTTACATTGGAGGCAACCTGGCACAGTATCAGCTTAGCACAATTATTTTTGGAGGACACTACAGTAGATATAAAAAATCTACACACCCCTGAAAATTAGACAAAGATAAATAATTTCAGAACTTTTTCCACCGTTAATGTGAACTCAATTGAAAAACAAACTGAAATCTTTTTGTTAGAGGGAAGAAAAAATATAAAAATAAAATATGGTTGCATAAGTGTGCACACCCTTAAACTAATACTTTGTTGAAACACCTTTTGATTTTATTATAACACTCAGTCTTTTTGGGTATGAGTCTATCAGCATGGCACATTTTGACTTGGTAAGATTTGCCCACTCTTCTTTGCAAAAGCACTCCAAATCTGTCAGATTGCGAGGGCATCTCCTGTGCATAGCCCTCTTCAGATCACCCCACAGATTTTCTGGGCTCTGGCTGGTCCATTCCAAAACTTTAATCTTCTTCTGGTGAAGCCATTCCTTTGTTGATTTGGATGTATGCTTTGGGTCGTTGTCATGCTGAAAGATGAAGTTCCTCTTCATGTTCAGCTTTCTAGCAGAAGCCTGTAGGTTTTGTGCCAATATTGACTGGTATTTGGAACTATTCATAATTCCCTCTATCGTAACTAAGGCCCCAGTTCCAGCTTAAGAAAAACAGCCCCTGTGCGGATGGTGTTCTTCTGGTGATGTGCAGTGTTGTTTTTGTGCCAAACATATCTTTTGGAATTATGGGCAAAAAGTTCAACCTTGGTTTCATAAAACCAGAACACCTTTTCCCACATGCTTTTGGGAGACTTCAGATGTGTTTTTGCAAAATGTAGCCTGGCTTGGATGTTTTTCTTCGTAAGAAAAAGCTTTTGTCTTGCCACTCTACCCCATAGCCCAGACATATGAAGAATACGGGAAATTGTTGTCACATGTACCACACAGCCAGTACTGGCCAGATATTCCTACAGCTCCTTTAATGTTTCTGTAGGCCTCTTGGTCACCTCCCAGACCAGTTTTCTTCTCGTCTTTTCATCAATTTTGGAGGGACGTCCAGTTCTTGGTCATGTCACTGTTGTGCCATATTTTCTCCACTTGACGATGACTGTCTTCACTGTGTTCCATGGTATATCTAATGCCTTGGAAATTCTTTTGTCCCCTTCTCCTGACTGATACCTTTTAACAATGAGATCCCTCTAATGCTTTGGAAGCTCTCTGTGGACCATGGATTTTGCTGTGGGATGCGACAAGAAAATTTCAGGAAAGATCAACTAGAGCAGCTGAACTTTATTTCGGGTTGATTTGAGGCGCTGTAAATTATGGCAGGTGTATGCTGACTCCTATTTAACAGAATTCTGAATGTGATTGCTTAATTCTGAACACAGCTACATCCCCAGTTATAAGAGGGTGTGCACACTTATGCAACCGCATTATTTTAGTTTTTGTTTTTAGTTTTCTTCCCTCCACCTAAAAGATTTCAATTTGTTTTTCAATTGAGTTGTACAGTTTATAGGTCAAATTAAAGGTGGAAAAAGTTCTGAAATTATTTATCTTTGTCTCATTTTTTTACAGCACAGAAACCTGACATTTTAACAGGGGTTTGTAGGCTTTTTATATCCACTGTATGTTTACGCACTCTAGGTTCGGGGACACTATTTGCTGGGCACAGTTATTTTTTAGGGCACTGTGTGCCAATCATTTTTGAAGGGGAACTTTGTGTGTGGTACTAGTATGTTCAGGGGGATTATCTGTTTCTGCAGTATAGTATAGAGGAGCACAGTATTAGAGGTGGCAGGATGGGGTGTTCAGAAGGTGGGGAGGAGGATAGAAAAGTAGGAAAGATGTCTGTCAAACTCTGCAGAGACAAGCGATGGCTAAAATAAATCATTATGGCAGTCTGGTATAAAGATAAGAAAGAGAACGTCTACATCAGAGGACACATCACTGGATGTAAGAGGTATGTGGAGCTGTATTACCCGGTATGTTTTGTAGCGCTGTATGTAATGTTTTCCAAGTATGTCTTTAACAGTAGGGCTGGAGGGAAGGGGTTAGGTTAAGAAATCGGCATGGGCATTTCAGTTTTTGCCATAGGCAGCAGAAAGGCTAGGTGCACCCCTGAGTGCAGCGTGGGTGGAACTGCTCCATTTGCTGCACCTGGCTTCCCCTGCTTCATCGCTACCAGTTCATGAAATCTCAAGAACTGTCAATGAAACAAGAAGGGAGGTGCTGGCACCAATTCTAGTTCATCAGTGGGGCACCAAATGGAACAGCCCTGCCCACTGTGCACCAAAAACCGTATTTGCATATAAGTTAAAAGAAACCTTTCTCAGTTTTAGAAGACCAGATTTCCACAAGAAAAGTGTACCATGCACGAGGACTATGAAACCAGTGTGTAAGATATAAGCTGAGCTAACTTGCAGAGTAACATGCTGCAGAAATCTTTTCTATATAAACAGCACCTACATGTAAGGGCCATGCACAAGGTGCCTCTATAAACAATGCTATGCCCCCCCCCCCACACCCATAAACAGTGCTTGCAGTGCGCCCACAAGAACCAATACAGTCAGCAGAATGCCCTCAACAAACAATATGGCCAGAATGGACCCCCCATGGCAAATGATACAATTCTGATTGCCTGTGCAGTGAGCCCCTGAGTAGCCGGTGCAGAGGATGGGAGTGGTAGTAGCCCTGATGAGATGTGTCACAGTGTACTCCCTCAGAATGTTTCTCCCTGGGAATCGGTGCAGTGGAATATCGGTTTTAGGTTTTGGGCAGATGTAAATGTATAATAGTCTTTCTTTCGTGCAATATATAATTTGTGACAAATCCTGCAGTAGTAAGTACAAAGTGCGGTTTCTGGCACCAGGTGAGTTGATATGGTGGCTGTAAATAGCACTTGCAGGCATGTGTGGATATACTGTAGTTGTTTACTGAGAGATTCTGGCTTTCAACTAGTATGGCATGTGGTTATTCTCTAGGTGATGGGTGTCTGACCTGTTTTTCCTCACCTGCAGCAGGGTCTGTGAAGCTGAATCTTACTGATCGGTCTGCTGACTGTACGCTGTAGCTTCTTTTTGGAAAGCCGTTTTCTTAATTCTGGCAATGTCCTGGAGTAATGGTCTCTTAGGAGAACTAGAAGTAGGAGCTCTGACATGTGCTTCCTACTCCTTGCTATCTGGACTCGAACTCCCCCCTCCTAGCAGAAAGTAGGACCAGCCCTCTCCTACCAAGAGGGGAGGAACAGGGTGGTTAGACCTGTTCCTGCCAACCATTGCCTACCATACCCTCTTCTGCTGGAACACACGGCCAACCATGACTTAACAATACAATATATAACGTTACTTAAAAAAACATACAGCAATTGCAGATACCTCCAGGTCTGAGGTACTACAGTATATCTGGGCAATACAAATGTATGACATATCCCACAGTTCAAATATGTGTTCACTGGCAACATTTTTTTATATCATGGGAGGTATTTTTTTGTCTATGTTAGGCAAAAACTAGGCAGATTTGGCATTGCAGGTTGTCACGTGGTTGTCACGTTTGAAGAAAAGAAACAGATATAACTGGGGGCTGAAAAGTATTTTAGCAAATTGACAGGGAGGACAACAGTGTCAGGTGGAAACGCTGTGTGATATTTTATGTTCTCTTTTCTATCTTTCCTACTTTTTTTTTACTGATGGCTGGTTTCACCTGCTACTTATTAGATGCAGGACTGAAGTTACCTTCCTGTATCTATGGACGACGAGCGTGGAATGTGACGGTATACCGATATACGAGTAAGTGTCTCATGCACGGATAACTGTCACCTAATTATAATACGGTCCAACAGTTCTGTGGTTATTACGCTGGGTGTATCTGAGGACAGTTTATATTTAGGACTAGACAGCTCGTTCCATCATTCCTAACAGTACTTGGCGGCTGGTATTTGTAAAAAGTATTTACTATGCAGATGACCTCTAAAAGATTGCCCATATAAAGCCTGAGCAATTACAGTGCCTTGCAAAAGTATTCAACCCCCTTGACTTTTTTTGTATTTTGGTGCCTCACAACGTGGAATTAACATGGATTGTTTGAGGATTTGCATCATTTAACCCGTTAAAGACCCGTGACATACATGTACTTCATGGTGCAGCTGCGCACGCCCGATCAGCGGCAGGGGTCCGGCAGTCGTTGATAGCGAGACCCCTGATGCATGCACCTCAAGGGCGCATTAGCCCTTGATGTGCCGCGGTTATAAGACAGTCGCCCAAAAAAAAATAAAAAACTATGGCTTTCTGAACGTGGAAAATGCTTTATTATGTAAAACTGAAACAAAAAACAAAAAAAGTAGTCATATTTGGTATTGTCGCGCCCGGTCATTAAGGGGTTAAAGGGGTTGTCCGAGTTCAGAGCTGAACCCAGACATACCTCCATTTTCACCCAGGCAGCCCCCTTGACAGGAGCATCGGAGCAGTTCATGCTAAATCACTCAGGGCAAAGGCTTTTTCAGGAGTTCAGGTGATGAACCGGGCTCTGTATAGGGACTGCCAGGAAGCCCGGTGACGTCACCGGCACTGATGGGTGGGCTTTAGCGCAGCTCTAGCCAGTTAAACGACTAGGGCAGCGCTAAAGTACACCCATCAGAGCTGGTGACGTCACCGAACACACTGCCGGGTGGAAGTTTCCGCCTGGCAAGTTGTTATTATAAACAAAAGTGCCATTGCCCTGCGCGATCTAGCGCAGGGCAAAGGAGAGCATCGGAGCATGAACTGCTCTGATGCTCAAGTCAGGGGGGCTGCCTAGGTGAAAATGGAGTTATGTCCGGGTTTAGCTATGAACCCGAACAACCCCTTTAAGGCTGTAATGTAACAAAATACGAAAAAAAAAGCCAGGGGGTGAATACTTTTGCAAGGCACTGTATATAATAAACTGTCAGAACAGTGCATAAATATTGTGCAGTAATATAATAGATCACTAGTACTATGGGTTGATGTACTAGATTAGTAGTCTTGTGCAATAAATAGATCACTAGTACTGTGCTTCGATGTAGCAGTAATATACCAGATCACTAGTGCTGTGTGTTGTAGTAGATCACTAATACTGCAGTACTATACAGTACTAGATTACTTGTACTGTATGTTGATGTAGCAGGTCAGTAGTATTGTGCAGATTATTAGTACTGTGCAATAATAGATCACTACTAGTACTATGTGTTGATGTAGCAGATCACTAGTATTGTGCAGCACTACTGCAAAGTAATTCAATAGATTACTGGTATAGTGCAGTAATATAATAGATCACTAGTGCTATATGTTGATGTGCTGTAACAGAAAACTAGTTTAGTGCCGTAATATAATAGATCAATAGTGCTGTGTGTTGATGTACTGTAGTAAATCGCTAGTATTGAGCAGTAATATAATAGATCACTAGTGCTGTGTGTTGATGTAGCAGTTCACTAAAATTGTGCAGTTATAGATCACTATTTTGAAGGCGAATCACCTTCTTCTTCAGGTAAGAAGGATTTACCTGAGGAAGAAGGCAGTCTGTGTAGTGTGGGTCATTACAGATGTGGTGATACCAAATATGTGAAGGGGATTTTATTTTTGCAAGTTTATTGTAATGGGAAAATATGCATTTTTTACTTTGGAGTACTTTCCGCTAAAACTTTATTTTACCCTTTTTTTTTTTTACTACTTATTAGTCTCACAAACAGTCTTCTGAATTCTTGTATAAAACAATGCACTGCTTATACAGTACAGTGTATTATACTCAGAGGCGGCTCTAGACTTTGTGAGGCCTTAGGCGAAATTCAAACATGAGGCCCTCACGAACATAAGATATGGAAGCGATAATAAAGATCAAGGCCTGTGGTTCCCCCCACAATCCGCTACCTGCCCATGGCCTGCTGCCCTCACCCAGCTCTCAATCCTTCTTCTGCAAATGGTAGGGGGAGGAGCCGGAGCATCTCCTCTCCTATACAGCGCCACATACCTCTTACATCCAGTGGTGTCACCTTTGATCTAAACGTTCTCTTTTCTCATCTTCTCCATTCAGACCAGACCGCCATGATAATTTTTTACCCATCTCTGCAGAGATTGACAAACAGACATTAGCCCAATTTTCCATCATCTTCACATCTTCTGAACACCCCATCCTACCATCCCCAATACTGTGCTCTCCAATGCTATACTGCAGAAAGTGTTCCCTGAAAAATATTAGTACCACACAGATGGTGCCCCCTTCAACATTTATTGGCACACAGTGCTCTAAAAAAAATAACTGCGTGCAATAAATAGTGTCCCGTATACTAATAGTATAAACATAATGTCCCCAAAAATAATTGTGCTAAGCTTATACTGTGCCAGGGTGCCCGCCAAAGTAACAGTGCTCCCCAAATTCCCACCAATAGAAATAGTTCTCTGCCAGAGCACACTTAGTAATAATGCCCCATTGTGCCCATACTAGTAATCATGTTCCCTATAGCCCCCTAGTAGTAATAATTCTCCTTATAATATGACAGTACAAGAAATACCCCTGCTTAGTGCCTGCAGTTGAGCTAATGTCCCCATAATTTCTGCCAGTATAAGATACCCCTATATAGTGCCCCAGTAAATGCCCCCATAGTGCTCCTCTCCCCCTTCCCCATAGTGCCCGATAATTTGCCAGTATAAAATATCTCATCTTAGTGCCCCCAGCACATGCCTCCATTGTGCTTCTCTCCCCCTTCCCCATAGTGCCCCCCATAATATGCCAGTAAAAAAAATGCCCCTTCGTAGTGCCACCAGATGCCTCCATAGTGCTCCTCTCTCCCATAGTGCCACCATAAAGTGCCAGTTAAAAATTTCCCTTCTTAATGCCACCAGATGACCCCATAGTGCTCTTCTCCCCCATAGTGCCCCCTATAATGTGCCAGTAAAAAAAATGCCATAGTGACCCCAAATAATACCCTTATAGTGCCACCAGATGCCCCCATAGTGCTATTTTCTCCTATAATGCCCCCTATAATGTGCCAGTAAAAAATGCCCATTCTTAGTTCCACCAGATGCCCCCATAGTGCTCCTCTCCCCCATAATGCCCCCTATAAAGTGCCAGTAAAAAAAATGCCATAGTGACCCCAAATAATGCCCCTATAGTGCCACCAGATGCCCCATAGTGCCGCTCTCCCCTATAGTGCGCCCAATAATGTGCCAATACAAAAGGGACCTCCATAATGTGCCAGTAAGTATCCCCATAGATGCCCCCCCCATCATGTGCCAGTATCAAGTGCTTCCGTCATCCCCCCCCCATGTGCCAATATCATAGTGCCATCTCCCCCCCTAATGTGCCAATATCAAGTGCCTCCCCCCCATGTGCCAGTATCAAGTGCCTCTCCCCCCCCATGTGCCAGTATCATAGTGCCATCTCCCCCCCCAATATGCCTCTCCCCCCCCATTTAAATGCCAAGTGCCTCTCCCCCCCCCTATGCTCCAGTATCAAGTGCCCCCATGTGCCAGTATCAATTGCCTCCCCCCCATGTGCCAGTATCATAGTGCCATCCTCTCCCCCTGCCCCCTAATGTGCCACTGTCAGTATCAAGTGCCTCTCTCCTCCAAACTACTCAGTAGTCTACCTGTCAGGAAACAACTAGCTGTTCACGGGTTCATAAAGGCAACAGCAGGTGGTCAGCATGGAGTGGTGGGGGTAAAATGCCATACTTGGCAGTGTGGAACGTCACCAGAAACTGGCCTGGGAAAACCATTGCACTAATGTAGTGGTACAGCCTGACGCAGCAACCGTGGCGCACACCCCCTCCCCAGCAGTTAGGGCACCTGAACCCCAGCAGAAGTAAGCTGTTGTTCCTTCCATTAGTCTATTGTCCCTGATGCTTCTCCTTCATCCTTCCTACTCCTCGTCTCGTGTTTCGGCAGCAATTAGTCATCAAGGCGATTGCAAAGAGACAACAATATGTGCCCATCCAAGGTGGAGAGTCCCAAGCTATCATTACTTCTCTAAAAAAGCTATACCGGGGGGCGGAGCCTAGCTGCCGAGCCTCATGCACGCTTGTGTGTGAGCTCCGCTGAGGATCGCAGAGGAACGGGCGATAGAAGCTACTAAAACCCCTACCAGCAAGACATGCAGCAGTTGGGGGAAAGAGTGGAAACACTGGAGAGCTCCCAGGCAGCCGTGATTGAGTTTAAGACGGTGATCTTGCATATTAAGGACTACACTCAAGCCCACCTGAATTACCTCTATAACCAGTTGGAGGACAAAAATAATCGAGGTAGGTGGAAAAATTTAAGGTTGAATGGGTTTCCAGAATCTATAGCAGCAGACTCCATCCCACACGTGCTACGAGACCTGTGATGATGTCACATGGTCACATGGACCAATTACATGCTCCATCACCATAGTGATGGAGCAGGTGATTGGGCCATGTGATGCTGTGACATCATCACAGGTCCTTTTCCTACTAGCAAGCTAACGGAGAGGAGGCCGGGCTTCGCGATCAAATGAAACAGGTATGTTAATATTAGTTTATTATTTTTAACCCATTCTGCACCTGTTTAAACATTAGGAAGATGGCCAAGGGTATTATTTTACATTATAACTATGTTATAATGTAAAATAATACAGAACCGGTTACACATCCCGATGGTTGCATAGCAACCATGCGGGAACATCGCAAAGCATCCGCACTTGCTTGCGGATGCTTGCGATTTTCCCGCAGCCCCATTCATTTCTATGGGGCCTGCGTTCCGTTAAAAACGCAGAAGATAGAGCATGCTGCGATTTTCACACATCGCAAAAGTGATGCGTGAAAATCAACTGTCATGTGCACAGCCCCATAGAAGTGAATGGGTCCGTATTCAGTGCGGGTGCAATGCGTTCACATCACGCATTGCACCCGTGCGGAAAACTCGCCCGTGTGAAAGGGGCCTTAGACTGGATAATAGAATACAGGGGATAGAAATACAGGGGGAGGTGCATAAGCTAGCTGCGTTTGCAGATGATCTCCTGTTGATAGTATCAAACCCTAACTAGGTGTTCTCTGTAATCCATGCTATGCTTGAACAATACGGAACGTACTCTAACTTTAAAGTAAATTTATCAAAATCGCAAGTCCTAAATGTCACTTTAGATCAGTTAATCCAAGTAACATTAGAAAGAAGTTCCCCATTCAAGTGGACGTCACGTAGCATGCCTTTTCTTAGGGTTTTGGAGTGGATGCGAAATGATCCAGGAAGACTGGATATATCCCTTGAACAAGCCATGTCAAAAAATTCCCTTGCGATCCCTAATCCTTGCCGAGGCACATACACAGGATATTCTCAAAACCATTGATAACCCACTTACACGTAGCACAGCCAAGATGTGGTACACGAGCTTGGGAAAGTGTCTATTAACGAGTGTCTATTTACTCCAAGTTAGAGACATCTTTTTGGGACTCATCTACGGAATTTAGGGCCACACTGACGAAGGCCTGTGGCACCGCAGACCAGACCATATCAGGTTTTCCACCTCAATATCTCACTGCTCTCCACAAATCACACCTCCTACTCGCTCTCAGGAAGCTCCAGATACCTACTGACGTTGAACCTACATGTTTTGAACAGATGGTCATTAGCGTTAAAGAACCTTCAAAGAAAACCTCTAAATTGTATTTGACCCTCCTTTCCAATAATAAGTCTGGGAAACCTACCTTTATTACTGACTGGGAAAAAGATCTGAAGCAGACGAAAGCCCCTAGAATATCGAGATGTGTGCGCTTACAAAATGCTGACTAGGTGGTATTATACCCCAGATAGGTTACGTAAGTTGTTCCCGACAACCTCACCAACATGGTGGAGATGCCTTCAAGCCACGGGTACCTTCCTGCACATTTGGTGGGAGTGTCCTCTGATAGTCCCTTACTGGACACGTGTATGTGAGACTCTAGTCTCTGACCAAACTCTGCAGGAATGGTGTGGCCAAGTCGCCAAAGTTATGCCTACTGGGGATTATTCCACTAACTTCATTCTCGGAACAGGAAGAGCGTCTGTGTCAGCATTTGTTAGCTACAGCGCGAACAGCAATTGCGCATTGGAAAGATACAATTTCCCCAACTTTCTCGCATTGGCTTACCAGGTGTGATCAGGTTTATTGTATGGAGCAAATTGCTCATTGGGAGTCAAATTCGACACCTCAGTTCGAAGGCATATGGGGTGCCTGGAAAACATTTAGGAATTTTTCGTAACTTCCTGTTTACTGGACTATAAGTGCTTATATGACCCCTCGCTCCCACAGGCGGACTCAGGTGACGTTTATGTAACGTTCAGTTCTACGTTCGGATATTTGTTCTTTTGTCATAAAACTGTATAAAATGAAAACTGTATAAAATGATAGCAAATATTTGCAAATGCAACATTCTGTTAGTTAGCCCGTACAAACTCAAATATCAACTCACTGTAATGCACATCTTGACATGTTGATGGTATTGTATACTTTCTTATCTGGTGTATTGATTACGTCTATAGTGTTGCAACTTTTGCTGCCTTAATAAAATTTATTTTAAAATAAAAAAGCTGTACCAGCCCTGCACATGTATGTTAAGCAGAAGGTTGTCCAGTCCTTGAGCCTGTCGGCATCTGGTACAGTTTATTTCAGCGCTGACGTGTGGAGTTGTAAGGACTCTTTCACACTTGCGTTTTTGTTTTCCGGCATAGAGTTCCGTCGTCGGGGCTCTATGCCAGAAAAATCCTGATCAGTTTTATCTCCATGCATTCTGAATGGAGAGAAATCCGTTCAGGATGCATCAGGATGTCTTCAGTTCAGGACCGGAACGTTTTTTGGCCGGAGAAAATACTGCAGCATGCTGCGCTTTTTGCTCCGGCCAAAAATCCTGAACACTTGCCGCAAGGCCGGATCCGGAATTAATGCCCATTGAAAGGCATTAATCTGGATCCGGCCTTAAGCTAAATGTCGTTTCGGCGCATCGCCGGATCCGACGTTTAGCTTTTTCTGAATGGTTACCATGGCAGCCAGGACGCTAAAGTCCCGGCTGCCATGGTAAAGTGCAGTGGGGAGCAGTATACTTACCGTCCGTGCGGCTCCCGGGGCGCTCCAGAGTGATGTCAGGGTGCCCCATGCGCATGGATCACCTGATCCATGCCCATGGGGCGCTCTGACGTCATTCTGGAGCGCCCCGGGAGCTGCACAGGCGGTAAGTATACTGCTCCCCCGCTCCCCACTACTACTATGGCAACCAGGACTTTAATAGAGTCCTGGCTGCCATAGTAACACTGAAAGCATTTTGAAGACTGATCAGTCTTCAAATGCTTTTAGTTCACTTGCGTTGTTATGGATCCGGCAGGCACTTCCGGCGACGGAAGTGCACGCCGGATCCTAACAACGCAAGTGTGAAAGAGGCCTAACTTTGGTCAAGGACAATATACCGTATTTTTCGCCCTATAAGACGCACTGGCCTATAAGACGCACCTACATTTTAGAGGATGACAATAAGAAAAAAATATTTTTCATTTGACCTAAGGTCAAACCAGCAATCAGACCCCCAATATTAATCAGACCTCAGCTGACAGCCCCAATCAGACCCCCAATGTTAATAAGACCCCAATAAAACCTCAGATCAGACCCCCAATCCGATCTCAGCTCAGACCCCAAGATGTACGACCCCGAATCAGACCTCAGATAAGAGCCCCAATATAAATGAGAAAAAAAAATAAAAATCATCCAGCAATTTACAACCCCCCTCTCTTAAAATATCACTTTTAATTATTATCACTAAAATTATTGCTGATACTGTGGTCGCTTAACCAAACCCCACCCCACTTTAATGGTCAAATATTGATACTATCATTTGTCATCATCTGTGTGTAACAGCCAACACCAGCTATATAGTCATTATTAGGTAATGGTTATGCCGAGGAAGATTTAGGTAATCGGGGTTAATCCTACTACTAGCCCTGCAATTAACCCTCCGTCTCTTCCTTTGCCCAGGGACGGCCCCTAGTGGTGGGACCTCCCTGTCCTCGTGCCTAAGGCTGAATCACCCTTGGTCTTACCCTAGTCTTCTAACAATATTATCTGGTGTTAGCCGTTAAAACACAGAGACGACGACAAGTGGTGTGTACGTCCCAATCATGCAAGTCCATACACTCCAATGAAGATCCCTGGTTAAGATATCACCGAGTCTTCTCTGGGTAAAACCTGGACTCCGAGTCTGAAAGGTGAGTTTAATAAGACTTAACACACCAGTTGTCCGTCAGTGTAATTTTACACATCATATTTCATTATGCCTTATATATTTTTTAAACCTCGACGCGTTTCCCTTCAGATTACTGAAGTTCATCAGGAGGCCATAATGGGCATCAATGTCCCTAATTGATGTGATAGAAATTGATATAGTACAATAGTACAGAATTGATATAAAAAACCTGATACGGCTCATATGTCAAGAGGAGTGATCTTTCATAAAGTGCAGATATCGCAGAATATCATTACAGCAGGCATGTGATTTGTGCCAATTCACATAGCGTTATATCATGCTCATGCGTGTCGATGTGACCTCACCTCACATGTCACTGCTCAGATCAATGTTCCTCCTCTGACGCCATGATTCAGACTAGGTTTTACCCAGAGAAGACTCGGTGATATCTTAACCAGGGATCTTCATTGGAGTGTATGGACTTGCATGATTGGGACGTACACACCACTTGTCGTCGTCTCTGTGTTTTAACGGCTAACACCAGATAATATTGTTAGAAGACTAGGGTAAGACCAAGGGTGATTCAGCCTTAGGCACGAGGACAGGGAGGTCCCACCACTAGGGGCCTTCCCTGGGCAAAGGAAGAGACGGAGGGTTAATTGCAGGGCTAGTAGTAGGATTAACCCCGATTACCTAAATCTTCCTCGGCATACCCATTACCTAATAATGACTATATAGCTGGTGTTGGCTGTTACACACAGATGATGACAAATGATAGTATCAATATTTGACCATTAAAGTGGGGTGGGGTTTGGTTAAGCGACCACAGTATCAGCAATAATTTTAGTGATAATAATTAAAAGTGATATTTTAAGAGAGGGGGGTTGTAAATTGCTGGATGATTTTTTTGTTAATAATACTCCCTACTGGGATGCAATCATATTAGCTGGAACTATCCAATATAAATGAGACCCCCATTCAGACTTCAGATCATCCCCCCGCCTCTCATAAGCCCCCCAGCCTCTTGTCAACCCCCCAGCCTCTTATCATCCCCCCAGCCTCTTATCATCCCCCCAGCCTTTCATCAGCCCCCTAGCCTTTCATCATCCCCCAGCCTCTTATCATCCCCCCAGCCTTTCATCAGCCCCCTAGCCTTTCATCATCCCCCCAGCCTTTCATCATCCCCCCAGCCTCTTATCATCCCCCCAGCCTTTCATCATCCCCTTCAGCCTTTCATCATCCCCCCAGCCTCTTATCATCCCCTTCAGCCTTTCATCATCCCCCCAGCCTCTTATCATCCCCATCAGCCTTTGATCATCCCCATCAGCCTTTGATCATCCCCATCAGCCTTTGATCATCCCCTTCAGCCTTTTATCAGCCCCACAGCCTCTTATCAGCACCACAGCCTCTTATCATCCCCCTAGCCTTTCATCATCCCCCCAGCCTCCTATCTTCCCCTTCAGCCTTTCATCATCCCCTTCAGCCTTTCATCATCCCCTTCAGCCTTTTATCATCCCCTTCAGCCTCTTATCAGCCCCACAGCCTCTTATCAGCCCCACAGCCTCCAGCCTCTCATCATCCCTCATACCTTGTACATGGGAGCAGACAGAGGCGGAGCAGGCATTTGTGTCAGGAAATCCCACTCTGCCCCTCATCTGCCTCTCCCGCACTCCCGCCAACGTTGTCACTGAACTCTGCCGGCTGGTCCCTGTCAACCAGCCGAGACAGGGCCGGCCGGTCTATACCAGTGTACACCCACTGCCTTACACCCTGCACGCCGCGGCCGGTCCCCATCAGCAAGCCCGCGCTGCGGGCACTGGGCTCTCTTTCTTCAGGTAACTTGCAGGCTTTGTCGGGTACATCGCAGGCTGCTGTTCCTATGCAGAGTAGCCTGCGATGTACCGCGCATAATAAACGCGGCGCACATTTGCTATTTGTTTGCCCTGTATTCACCCCATAAGACGCACTAGTGTTTTTCCCCCATTTTAGGGGGAAAAAAGTGCGTCTTATGGGGCGAAAAATACGGTATGTCCTTTACAGCCAATTGGATAAATGTGTGTCCGGCCCAGGCACACCAGCAACTTGGCCAGGTGATGGCAATACTGCCTCCGTGTTGTAATCCTCTTCTGCCTCCTCATCTTCCACCTTGTCCTCAGTCTCCACTGTAAGCACAGTTCAGAGTGGTCCTCCAGCTTACCACCTATGCAAATCATGGCATTGTCACGCAGTTCTGCACCTGGTGAGCCTGGGCAAACTAAGTCACACCAGGGAGAAACTCCTCGGCTTCATCTACAAAGAAATGGTATCCTGGCTGTCTCCTCGCCAACTGGAGATAGGATCCATTGTCACCGATAATGGGAAGAACACTCTGTGCTGCATCAGGGAGAACTGACCCATAAACACATAATGTTGAGAGACTTGTCTTTATAAAAATGAATCAGGCGTGGATCAACCAGGATTTACTGACACCGGTGCCTAATACAATAGACTAGATCACTCTGGCAGTAATGATCTGACTGTAGTATGCTGCCACACCGGAACATTGTGACAAATGGCCCATTACTTAACGTGCTGCTGCCACTACTCTGATGTTGCCACACACCTGCTGCCTCTACTGCATCTGTTCCTACTGCGATCTGCCACCATCTTGTGCTGATACTGCCACTGGTGTTGGCCCCCCATCCCCACTCTGTTCCGGGGCCACTATTGTGACTCTTTATGCTGTTGCCACCCTCCCCACTCTGTTCCGGGGACACTATTGTGACTCTTTATGCTGTTGCCACCCTCCCCACTCTGTTCCTGGACCACTATTGTGACTCTTCATGCTGTTGCCATCCTCCCCACTCTGTTCTGGGGCCACTATTGTAACTCTTCACGCTGTAGCCATCCTCCCCACTCTGTTCTGAGGCTACTATTGTGACTCTTCATGCTGTTGCCACCCTCCCCACTTTGTTCCGGGGCCACTATTGTGACGCGCCACCCTCACTAGTCTGTTACAGGGACACTAGTTTCCTGGTTTAGCCATGTTGACATCACCATTTATTTTTCCATTATTCTGATCTGTCAGAAGAACAGAAAAAAAAAAACAGGTCCTGTCGTTTGAGCGTCCATAAGGCCTCTATCACATGGGCAGTATTTTGCATCAGGATTTGATCATAATTTGGAATCCAAAAGCAGGAGTGGATCCAAAACACAGAAGACATGCAAATACTTCAATCACGTTATTTCTATTTTGGACCCACTCCTGTTTTTGCCTTACCAATACCGGTTAAATAATGATGCAAAAAACTGACCAAATACTGACAGTGTGATAGAGGCCATTAAATTCCTGCATGCAAGACTTCTTTTCCATCTGAATAAAACCAATTTCAGATACAAATGGCCAAAAGTAATGCAAATTGAGCATGAAGCCTAAATCACTCGGTGAGTAGTTAACATCTGGATTTAATCATGATTTGAAAGCCAAAAGCAGGAGTGGGTGCAAAACACAGAATAGATGCAAATATTTCAATCACATTTTATCTCTGTTTTGGACCTGCTCCTGTTTTTGACTTGCAAATTCTGATCAAATGCTGACTAACTACTGACAGTTTGAAGGCGGATGCTCAAATAGCAGGATCCGCTTTTTTGCGCTGTTCTGATGGATCAGAAGAATGGAAAAATAAACAGTGATGTGAACACAGCTGACACCCTCCCCACTATCATGGGGCCACTACTTAAATCATGGGCCACTGCACAGTTAAAGCGAACCTGTCACCTGCTTTTTACCTCTTAAGCTGTTAACTGTACCTTATAGATCTTTGTAACCTTGTTTCCAAACAGGTTTTGTTCGTTTTTCTGGGGTTTATATTACTGAAAAAAATCACTTTATAATCTGCTGCTCTGCTGCGTCTGAAGTCACCAGACAAGTCAAGGAGGCAGACCCTCCTTGACTGCTGGATGCGACTCCCCCGCCCTAACCCCGCCTCTCATCCCTATGATTGACACTAGCTCTTCTGCCCGGGACCGCGCTGGTCTCGGCGGCGCATGCGCCGTCTGCCTTCATAGCAGCGCGATACCGAGCCTCACGCTGAGTGATCTGCATTTCACCAGCGGCCCGGCTAGAGAGGAGAGAAGTGCGCAAGCGCGATCTAGCAAGGGGATCGCGCTTCACTGAGTGCGAGGCTCGGGATCGCGCTGCTATGAAGGCAGACGGCGCATGCGCCGCCGAGACCAGCGCGGTCCCGGGCAGAAGAGCTAGTGTCAATCATAGGGATGAGAGGCGGGGTTAGGGCGGGGGAGTCGCATCCAGCAGTCAAGGAGGGTCTGCCTCCTTGACTTGTCTGGTGACTTCAGACGCAGCAGAGCAGATTATAAAGTGATTTTTTCAGTAATATAAACCCCAGAAAAACGAACAACACCTGTTTGGAAACAAGGTTACAAAGATCTATAAGGTACAGTTAACAGCTTAAGAGGTAAAAAGCAGGTGACAGGTTCGCTTTAAGTCCATGCCGATAATTCAGACCTGATGCTAACATTGATTTGTAAGGCTAAGTTCACCCTTCAGTTATTTGGTCAGTTATTTCCATCACTTATTGTGAGCGAAATTCAGGAGTCAAGCCTACTCTCAGATTAGGTTTCATGAATAGATCTGCACCTGCTCTGTGGGTTTGATTCGCACCTTCTTTGGGCTGACAATAACTGATGAGAATAACTGACCAAATAATGGATGTGTGAACTAAGCCTAATAGTGACGCACATGCACTTTGGATTGCTGTGTTGATACTCTTAAATGAGGCTCCGTGGTATTTTCTGTAGCTGAGATCAGCTATTGTTTTGTTTTAATAGTCTCCAAGGCATTGCTCCTGGTTAGCCAGAATCCTACTTCACATTGATGAGGGGCAACACCCTGAAACAGCTGTCTGTGGATGGATAACTGGTTTAGGTTTCCCCCCGTCACATCCTTAAGGCTTGTAAAAAAGCGGGATCTTGACATAGGGGCCACTTAATATGGTGGATTTGGTGATCTCTGTAATGGAGACACCCCTTTGCACTGGTCTTCCTTCCTTTGAGGGATATCTGGCTTTCATTGTGTTGTAGACCCAATACTGGGGCTCCGCATTTATTTAGCATATTACTGTTTCCCAGGGAGCTTTGCACTTTGGATTGCTGTGTTGAGACTCTTAAATGAGGCTCCATGGTGTTTTCTCTGTAGCTGGTCTTCCTGAGATCAGCTATTGTTTTGTTTTAATAGTGACGCACAGTCATTCTACACCAAACAGAAGGGATTCAAAAGCATGTGTTTGCACTGCCACAACATGGATTAAAAGAACCTTTTTTTTTCCACTACCTTATTGGCGCTGCCTCCATGTCTTTATTTTGTTCCACTTGTGGTAAGGTGCAGGGTGCCGTCGTGGATGGCAGGTATGTGTCACCGAGGTTCATAGCCTCGGTGAGGTAAGAGCCCGTTTTTGTTGATGTCAGCAGCAGCTAGTGCTACTGACAGAGTTTAAATAGCATGGCTGCAAAGCCGATCCGGGCCGGCTCTTACCGGGAGCAGCTAAAGTGTAGGGTGGGTGGCTGCTCCCCACGACCCAGTCCTGGTTTTGGGCTGGGTTTAAAAGCTCAGCCAGCTCAGCAGCTGGAGGCTGTGATTATCCTGGAGCTGCTAACAGGGCTGAGGAGTTCTCTGTCCTGGAGGAAAGAGCTCAGCAAGGAGGTGTTTTGTTCCTGGCTACCTGAAGCTGGATTCTCCTGCGGCTGGGCCGACAGCGTGGTGCGAACCTGCACCTACACCTCCCAGGTGACTGAACCTGTGTTGGCCTGTTTTTGTTTTGCCACGTTATTTCCGTTGTGTGTGAACTGTCACCAAAGAAACTGTTTTTCTTTTATGGTGTGCAAGTGTGAATAAAACACTGTTTGTTGCACAATCTGGACTCCTTGTTTTGCCTCTAAACTGCACCCGCACCGCTGTCTACCAGAGCGACTCCCCACATTTGGTGTCGGATGCGGGCATGCGCAGTGAGGCTGGCGTGAACGCCGAAGTTTTGTTTTTCTAAAGTGCATGGAATATATTAAGCCAGCAAAGCTGCAAGCAGGAGTTTCTGGCAACATGGAGGCTGCTGTGAAGGCTCTCATAGAGGCTAACGTGCAGCAGCGGGAGACCAACCAACTACTGCTACAACATGTGATGGCGTTACAGGCGGCAGGAGCGTCCCACCACGTCCATGATGCCCGGAAGCGGTCCGTGCGGCGATCCCAAAAATGACCCCGCAGAGCGGCGTTGAGACGTACCTGGCGGTTTTTGAGAAGGTCGCCGTGAGGGAAAAGTTACCCGTGACCAGTGGGCCGAGGTGGTTGCTCCGTTCCTGGCATCCGGACCCCAGCAAGTTTTTTGATTTGGCAGACGACCAGGCTGCTGACTATTCCACGGTGAAGGGGAGATCCTGGCCAGACTGGGGGTAAACGTGTTGGTCCGGGCTCAGCGGGTCCACCAGTGGGACTTCAAAGTGGCTGAACCCGCCAGGCCGCAGTACTATGAGTTGCTGCACAGGTTGCAAAAATGGCTGCAGCCTGAGGTTCTAAGTCCGACTGCTATGCTGGACCGGCTGCTGGCTGACATGTTTTGGAGGGCCTTGCCTTACCCCCTTCAACACTGGATCGGCCAGGTATCCCCACCAATGCCCTTGAGATGGTCGACCTGGTGGAGCGATATGAGGCCACCAGAAACCTGCAGGGGGTTCTTTTGGGAGGGCCAGTCAAACCCGGAAATCTCCACCCCAGTCCGGCGGCCGGCCAAACCCGCCCGGGATGTACCTCTTGCAGATCCGTCCCCAGTGGTCTGCTGGCAGTGTCGGGAGCCTGGACACATAAGGGCCAACTGTCCACAGTGGGGGAACCCATGGAGACTAATTATGGGTACCGGGCTTCCATGTATGCCCGGAGACTGTGTGCGACCGGCATCCCGGGACAATAGACAATCGTCATCTGTGCCAGGTGCAAGTCGGGGATAACCTGGCAGTGGCGCTGTTGGACTCAGGGAGCCTGGTAACCCTGGTAAGTGCTGCCCTGGTACAGCCCACCCAGTATACGGGCCGGACAGTGGGTGTGGTGTGCATACACGGAGACTTAAAGGACTATCCCACTGCTGTAATGTCTCTGTCCACGGCGGTCGGCACCTGGACTTGTGAAGTGGCGATCTCCACAAAGCTGCCCTATGAACTAATAATTGGGAGAGACTTCCCTGGTTTTCCGTCACTGTGGCCTGAGATGAAAGTGACTAATAGCCCTGAGACAGGGGTAACCCTAGCAGAGTGGCCTGATACCCCTGGAAGGCCAGAACCCTGGGAGCCCGAGTCTGAAGGGCCAGCGGTAGGGGTGACCACTGCTGCAGCGGTAGTGGGGAGACAACCCCACTGAGTGTAATGGTGGGAGACACGGAGGACTTGCCACCGGGACCTGAGTTGGCAGACCTCAATGTCTCCGGGGAAAATTTTGGGACCGCACAACACCGGGACCAAACCCTAACCAGGGCCTGGGAGAATGTGCTGGAAATTGATGGTAAACCCCAGAAACCAGGGGCTGAATTAATGTTCCCACGATTTATTGTTCTGCAGGATATGTTGTATCGGGTGAACCAAATCCGAGGTGAACCTGTTGAACAGTTGGTGGTGCCCACAGCGTATCGCAAGCTTGTCATGGAGCTTGCCCACCAACATGTTCTTGGGGGACACCTGGGGTGGCAGAAAACCCAGGACCGCATACTGCAGCGGTTTTATTGGCCCAGTGTGTTCAAGGAAGTAGAAAATTATTGTAAGTCCTGTCCAACCTGTCAGGTAACTAGCCCCCGGCCAGGGCTTCTAGGTGAAAAGGGTCCAGCCCCACAGTTCGAGGCCTGTGAAGCCGTAACCACGGTAAAAATTGCAGACAGCCTGTCTTCCACACAAGTTCAGGAAGTCAGGGAGTTCCTCAGTCGGAACACGGATGTGTTCTCGGACCTCCCTGGCCGCACGTCTCTCATCCGACATGACATCGTCACTGAGCCTCAGGCCAAGGTCCGGTTAAAACCATACCGGGTACCCGAGGCTCGGCGGCGGGCCATCGCGGAGGAAGTGCAGTTAATGTTGAAGCTCGATGTCATTGAGGAGTCGAAAAGTGAGTGGGCCAGTCCCATAGTCCTAATACCCAAGCCGGATGGGACGTTGCGGTTCTGCAACGACTTTCGCAAGTTAAATGAAGTATCCAAGTTTGACGCGTATCCCATGCCCCGAGTAGACGAGCTTGTTGAAAATTTAGGACAAGCCCGTTATTTTTCTGTGCTGGACCTCACTAAAGGGTACTGGCAGGTACCCTTAACGGAGGCGGCTAAGGAAAAAACCGCATTTGTTACCCCGCAGGGCCTGTATCACTACAAGGTGTTACCCTTTGGCCTGCATGGCGCCCCCGCCACTTTCCAGAGGTTAATGGACATAGTGCTGCGACCACATCGTCGGTACGCCTCGGCCTACTTAGATGATGTAGTCATCCACAGCACCGACTGGGAAAGCCATTTACCCAAGGTGCAGGCGGTAGTGGATGCCCTGAGGAAAGCTGGACTAACCGCCAATCCAAAAAAGTGTGCGATTGGGTCATAGTGCTGCGACCACATCGTCGGTACGCCTCGGCCTACTTGGATGATGTAGTCATCCACAGCACCGACTGGGAAAGCCATTTACCCTAGGTGCAGGCGGTAGTGGATGCCCTGAGGAAAGCTGGACTAACCGCCAATCCAAAAAAGTGTGCGATTGGGTTGGAAGAGACCAAATATCTGGGATATGTAATTGGGCGGGGAGTCATCAAACCTCAGGTAACTAAGGTAGAGGCCATTCGTAACTGGCCCCGACCGGTCACCACCAGGCAGGTAAAGTCGTTCCTGGGGATTGTAGGGTACTACATGAGGTTTGTGCCCCACTTTGCCACAATAGCAGCGCCATTGACAGACCTGTTGAAGGGGCGAAAGTCTGGGAGGGTTAGCTGGAGTGAGAAGGCGGAGGAGGCTTTCTCCACGTTGAAGTCGGCCCTGTGTGGGTCCCCGGTTTTGGTGACACCCGACTTCAACAAGGAGTTTGTCGTACAGACCGACGCCTCGGAGGTAGGCCTCGGTGCGGTACTGTCGCAGGAGGTCAGCGGGAAGAACATCCCGTTGTCTTCCTGAGCCGTAGCTCAGTCCCGCCGAGTCCAGATATAGTATAGTGGAGAGGGAGTGCCTGGCTATCAAGTGGGCACTCGAATCTCTCCGCTACTACCTGTTAGGGAGGAGGTTCCGTCTGGTGACCGACCATTCCCCCTCAAATGGATGAGTCAGGCCAAGGAGAGGAATGCTCGGGTCACCAGGTGGTTCCTATCCCTTCAAAATTTCAAGTTCTCCGTGGAACATAGGGCAGGTCGCTTGCAGGGAAATGCAGATGCCCTTTCCCGCGTCCACTGCCTCACATGTGTCCACCCCCTCAGGGTTGAACAAAGGGGGGGGGGTGTGGTAAGGTGCAGGGTGCCGTCGTGGATGGCAGGTATGTGTCACCGAGGTTCATAGCCTCGGTGAGGTAAGAGCCCGTTTTTGTTGATGTCAGCAGCAGCTAGTGCTACTGACAGAGTTTAAATAGCATGGCTGCAAAAGCCGATCCGGGCCGGCTCTTACCGGGAGCAGCTAAAGTGTAGGGTGGGTGGCTGCTCCCCACGACCCAGTCCTGGTTTTGGGCTGGGTTTAAAAGCTCAGCCAGCTCAGCAGCTGGAGGCTGTGATTATCCTGGAGCTGCTAACAGGGCTGAGGAGTTCTCTGTCCTGGAGGAAAAAGCTCAGCAAGGAGGTGTTTTGTTCCTGGCTACCTGAAGCTGGATTCTCCTGCGGCTGGGCCGACAGCGTGGTGCGAACCTGCACCTACACCTCCCAGGTGACTGAACCTGTGTTGGCCTGTTTTTGTTTTGCCACGTTATTTCCGTTGTGTGTGAACTGTCACCAAAGAGACTGTTTTTCATTTATGGTGTGCAAGTGTGAATAAAACACTGTTTGTTGCACAATCTGGACTCCTTGTTTTGCCTCTAAACTGCACCCGCACCGCTGTCTACCAGAGCGACTCCCCACACACTAAAGAGTCATTTGGACACAACTCCTGCAGGGGCACGCAGTGTTTTTTTTTTTTTTTTTGTTTTGCTTTACTGAAGGCTGCTGTATGCTTTTATTTTGGTTTAGCTAGGGGTTAGCTAGGACTGTTGGTGGCCCACATGATGATGTGTATGCCAATATATGTGACATGCCTGTCATACTGGCACACAGTAACTGTTTTGCCACCAGAAAGGACTAGCTATGCATGATGCTGCAATGTACAGTGATGTACACTGAGATACATTTCCCCTAAAGTTTAACTGCAGGCCAGGATAGAGCTAATTTAACCACTTGCCGCCACGCTAACGTCGATGGGCGTCAGCGCGGCGGCTCTCTCAGGTCTCACTGCCGCCTATCGGCGTCATCTCGTGAGACCCGAGATTTCACATGAACGCGCACGCGCGCGCGTTCACTGTGACGCACAGAGGAGAAGTGAAACTACAGCCTGCCAGCCGCGATCATTGGCTGGCAGGCTGTAATTTTTTAAATCGACCTATTAAAATCAGATATTAGACGCTATTTACAAAATAGCGTCTGATATAAGTCCTGCTTGGTCCTCTGGTAATCCCTTTTGCTGGATCCACCACCAGAGGACACAAGCAGCTCAGTAAGTACACCAAATCACCACACATACATTACATACCCCCCTTTGTCAGTTATTAACCCCTTAGTAGCCCCTTAGTAGCCACTGATTACCCATATAAACCCCTGATCACCCTCTGTCACCCCCTGTCATAGATCACCCCCTATAAGGGTCCCTAATCACCGTCAGGTAGTTAGCTACTTGTTAGGTAGTTAGCGCCCAGCCCACCGCACCGCACAGTCACTTATTAGTCGCTGATTAGCGTCATCACTGTAAACTTATCAGCACTAATACTAATATAGTATCTGTAAGTGATCAAGACTGATCGCAATCAGATCTATATCAGTAGGGTCACTTTAGGCTCTATAAAAAACGCATTGTTCGCCTGATCAGGCCTGATCTTGTGCGCACACTTGCGTTCAGTCCGCCCACCGCAGTGACAGAATTTTTTTTTCTGATCACTGCAAAAACACAGTAAAATCGCTGCACCGCTATAAAAGATCACTTTTGAGTTATTGGATCTTTATTAGCGATCGCAGCGTTACTTCATAAGCACTCCCTTTTACTAGGTAGGTGTGCTCTTTTTCCTGGGTAGTCTCAGAGGAATACCCCTAAATTTAGTTACTCCAAAATGGCAAAAAGGGGTATTCCGCTGAAGAGGCCTACAGGATTCTGGCCGTGATGGATGAAAGCGATGGGGACGCTTCACCCGCTGAATCCAGTGGTTCAGAATATGAACCTGTAGACAGCAGTGGCACTCTAACCGCTAGCGAAGATGACGAGGTTGAGGTCCCTGCTACGGTCAGGCGTACCCGACCCCATGTCAGTGTTTCGCATATCCCGCGTGATGAGCCTCATATGCAGCAGAGTGGTGCTAGCGCTGACCTTTTTGATGGTGCGGCATACACCGGCAGCGCAGCACATCCTGGACCTTCTACCAGCACTGCCGTATTCCCTGGTGAAGTGGCGAGCACCAGAAGGGCAGTTGCTGGTACGGTGGCACGTGCACTAACTCCCCGTCGCAGCCACCGCGTTCTCAGGCCCGTAGACCCCTTAGTCTCCCAGAGGTGCTGGCAAACCCTAATTGGCAATCCCCTCCTTCCGCCGCACCCGTATTGCCCCCTTTCACCGCCCAGTCAGGAGTTCGCATGGAGACAGCCAATTTCAGATCGGCCCTTGAATTTTTGAGCTGTTCTTCACCGCGGATCTCTACGACTTAGTTGTGGCAGAAACCAACCGATCGCCACACAATATATAACCGCCAATCCGGAAAGCTTCTATGCCCAGCCTTTCCGGTGGAAACCAGTCACCGTTTCGAATTTAAAACATTTTGGGCCTTACCCTCAGCATGGGCATAACTAAAAAAATGTATTGCGGTCATATTGGTCTAAAGACCCAATACATTACATGCCCATGTACTCTGCTGCAATGTCAGGGCACGGTTTGAGGTCATCATGCGCTTTATGCATTTCACCGACAATGAAACCTGTCATCCAAGAGGCCACCCTGCTTATGACCGGCTCCATAAAATTCGGCCCCTCATAGACCATTTGTCATCTAAATTTGCAGATGCGTATACCCCCAGTCAGAACATCTGCATAGACGAGTCCCTCGTACAATTCACCGGGCGCCTTGGCATCAAACAGTACATCCCCAGCAAGCGCGCCCGGTGCGAGGTCAAAATGTATAAGCTCTGTGAAAGGGCCACAGGCTATACATATCGTTTTAGGGTCTATGAGGAAAAGACTCAAAACTGGAGCCGGTCGGATGCCCTGACTACCTGGGGTGCAGTGGCAAGATTGTCTGGGACTTGGTGTCACCCTTAGTCTGCAAGGGGTACCACTTATACGTGGACAATTTTTACACAAGTGTGGCCCTCTTTCGGCACTTACATCTAGTCGGAATCCAATGCTGTGGCACCGCGCGGCCTAGTCGCGGGGCTTCCCCAACGGCTCATTAATACCCGACTTGCACGGGGAGAGGGCTGCCTTGTGTGACCAAGAACTGCTCGCGGTGAAGTGGCGGGACAAGAGGGACGTTTACCTTCTGTCCACCATTCACGCAGACACGACTGTCCAAATAGAGCGGGCGACAGGAGTCATTGAAAAGCCCCTCTCAGTCCACGATTATAATCTCCACATGGGAGGGGTGGACTTCAATGACCAAATGTTGGCTCCATATTTAGTTTCCCGACGCACCAGACGCTGGTATAAAAAGGTGTCTGTATATTTGATTCAATTGGCCATATATAACAGTTACGTTCTCTACAGTAAGGCTGGGAGAACGGGATCCTTCCTTAAATTCCAGGAAGAGATCATTTCGGAACTCCTGTATCCAGGAGGTTCTGTGCCCCAAGTCCCCGATGTAGTGAGCCGGCTACATGAGAGACACTTCCCCAGTGTCTTCCCTGGTACCCCAAGCCACCGTTCCCCAAGAAAAAGATGTCGTGTCTGTAGCAGGAGTGGACTAAGGCGTGACACCACCGTTTTTGTCCTGACTGTCCTGACCAGCCTGCCCTATGCATAGGGAGTGCTTCATAAGTATCACACCCAGGTACATTATTAGCATAGGGATTGCAAGACACAGGCCAGGCACACAAGAGTCTTAGGGTCCTTGCACACGGCGTTGCTCACGCATGGTGATCGCAAGGAGCGCCCGTCCTGACTTCTCAAAAACAGACGGGGTCGCATAGCATCATATTGATTTATGATGCTATGTAACCCTACAGTTCTGGAATGCATTGGATAGCACTGGCATACTGCTGCTGCCAGTGCTATCCAATGCATTCAAGAACTGTAAGAGTTACATAGCATCATAAATCAATATGATGCTATGCGACCCCGTCTGTGCGGGAGAAGTCAGGCCAGGCGCTCCTCTGCGATCACCATGCGTGGCTGCGCTCATGTGCAAGAGCCACTCACACAGAGCTGCTGCAAACCTCTCCTTTCACCTGGGACAAAGTGCATAATGTACTTCGCCACAGCTCTGGGTGATTTGTGCTTTGCACATTGTCCCACGAGGGAAGGAGAGGTTTATCCTCTAAGGCCTCATGCACACGGCCGTGGAACACGCCGTGCATGGACCGTGGTATCCTGGCCTGGCATCCATCTGACAGCAGGAGCGCACGGCGTCATAGCAACCAGTGACGCCGTGCACTCCTGCTGTCAGATGGCTGCCAGGCCGAGTCTAACGGTCCATGCACGACCGAGTTTCACGACCGTGTGCATGAAGACTACTAAGGTAAAAAAAAACAAAAAAATCCACAGGTAAGCAAAAAAGTTCAAGTTATGTTTCAAATGTTTAAGTTAACGTTCGGTTTCTAATGTTCTATAAAGTTAATGTTAATAAAATTATTGCGTTGCTGCCTGGTTTTTCTTTCTTTTTTTTTTTTACCTTCTAGGTGGATCAAGCAAAGAGCCAGCTGCAGCACTGATGTGCATTCTGAGAGAAGCATTGCGCTGCTATCAGAAGACACGTGAAGTCGGTGTTTGCGGCGCTGCAAGGCGAGATTTCTCCTCTGCAGTACAGGTACGTTTGCCCAGGCATATGAGCTGAGGAGAGGTGTTGGAGTTCATATGCTTTGGCAAACACTTTGTATCAAAAAATCTGGCAAAGATGTCTTCCTCCACACCGATCGATTGATCGATGTGAATGGAGAAATCACGTTTGCCAGGACATAGGAGCTGAAGTGGGTATGGATGTTTGGGCGGAGCCCCTATGTCCTGACAATCGCCAGGCCCCTTTTTCTTCTTGCATATTTTTGGCAGAGATTTTTCATCCACATCAATCGATGCGAATGAGGAAATCTGTGCCGTTCATTTTTCTTTCAGCCCAGAGGCTGAACGGAAAAAATCTCATTACCTGTATGCTCCATATAAGGAGAATCGCAGAAACTCCTAATGCTGGCCATACGTGTAATGATTGCGGAGACCCTCAAATGCCAGGGCAGTACAAAAACCCCACATGTGACCCCATTTTGGAAAGAAGACACCCCAAGGTATTCGCTGAGGGGCATATTGAGTCCATGAAAGATTGAACTTTTTGTCACAAGTTAGCGGAAAGGGAGACTTTGTGAGAAAAACAAAAAAATATCAAATTCCGCTGACTTGTGCGAAAAAAAAAAAATATGAACTCGCCATGCCCCTCACAGAATACCTTGGGGTGTCCTCTTTCTAAAATGGGGTCACATGTGGGGTATTTATACTGACCTGGCATTTTAGGGGCCCTAAGCGAGAGAAGAAAATGCGTAAAAATGCCCTCCTAGAATGGGCACACAAAAAGTGGCACACATGTGGTATCGCCGTACTCAGGAGAAGTAGGGCAATGTGTTTTGGGGTGTATTTTTACATATACCCATGCTGGGTGAGACAAATATCTCTGTAAATGGACAACTTTGTATAAAAAATGGAAAAAGTTGTCATTTAAAGAGATATTTTTCACACCCAGTATGGGTATATGTAAATACACCCTAAGACACATTGCCCTACTTCTCCTGAGTACGGCGATACCACATGTGTGACACTTTTGCATCCAACATGCGCAAAGGGCCCAAATTCCAATGAGTACCTTTAGGATTTCACAGGACATTTTTACGCATTTGGATTCCAAACTGCTTCTGACGTTTAGGGGCCCCTAATATGCCAGGACAGTATAAATATCCCACAAGTGACCCCATTTTAGAAAGAAGACACCCCAAGGTATTCTGTGAGGGGTATGGTGAGTTCATGTAAAAGTTTATTTTTGTCACAAGTTAGTGGAATATAAGACTTTGTAAAAAAAAAAAAAAAACATTTCCGCTAACTTGTGCCAAAAATAAAAACTTCCATGAACTCACTATGCCACTCAGCGAATACCTTAGGGTGTCTACTTTCCGAAATGGGGTC
Source organism: Bufotes viridis (assembly GCA_033119425.1). Classification (NCBI taxonomy): domain Eukaryota; kingdom Metazoa; phylum Chordata; class Amphibia; order Anura; family Bufonidae; genus Bufotes; species Bufotes viridis. Next base: position 469,071,407 of record CM065591.1, read on the forward strand.
ACTTGTGTGGCATTTATACTGTCCTGGCATATTAGGGGCCCCTAAACGTCAGAAGCAGTTTGGAATCCAAATGCGTAAAAAATGTCCTGTGAAATCCTAAAGGAACTCGTTGGAATTTGGGCCCTTTGCGTACCTTGGCTGCAAAAAGTGGCACACATGTGGTATTGCCGTACTCAGGAGAAGTAGGGCAATGTGTTTTAGGGTGTATTTTTACATATAGCCATGCTGGGTGAGAGAAAAATCTCTGTAAATGGACAACTTTGTATAAAAAAATGGAAAAGTTGTCATTTGCAGAGATATTTTACACCCAGCATGGGTATATGTAAAAATACACCACAAAACACATTGCCCTACTTCTCCTGAGTACGGCGATACCACATGTGTGCCACTTTTGCAGCCAAGATGCGCAAAGGGGCCCTAAATCCAATGAGTACCTTTAGGATTTCACAGGACATTTTTACGCATTTGGATTCCAAACTGCTTCTGACGTTTAGGGGCCCCTAATATGCCAGGACAGTATAAATACCCCACAAGTGACCCCATTTTAGAAAGAAGACACCCCAAGGTATTCCGTGAGGGGTATGGTGAGTTCATGTAAAAGTTTATTTTTGTCACAAGTTAGTGAAATATGAGACTTTGTAAAAAAAAGAAAAAAATCAATTTCCGCTAACTTGTGCCAAAAATAAAAACTTCCATGAACTCACTATGCCCCTCAGCGAATACCTTAGGGTGTCTACTTTCCGAAATGGGGTCACTTGTGTGGTATTTATACTGCCCTGGCATTTTAGGGGCCCTTAAAGCGAGAGAGTAGTTTGGAATCCAAATGCGTAAAAATGTCCTGTGAAATCTAATGGTATTCATTGGATTTAGGGCCCTTTGTGCACCTTGGCTGCAAAAAGTGTCACACATGTGGTATCGCCGTACTCAGGAGAAGTAGGGCAATGTGTTTTGGGGTGTATTTTTACATATACCCATGCTGGGTGAGAGAAATATCTCTGTAAATGGACAACTTTGTATAAAAAATGGAAAAGTTGTCATTTACAGAGATATTTTTCACACCCAGCATGGGTATATGTAAAAATACACCCAAAACACATTGCTCTACTTTTCCTGAGTACGGCGATACCACATGTGTGTCACTTTTTGCATCCAAGATGCGCAAAGGGGCCCTAAATCCAATGAGTACCTTTAGGATTTCACAGGACATTTTTACGCATTTGGATTCCAAACTGCTTCTGACGTTTAGGGGCCCCTAAAATGCCAGGGCAGTAAAAATACCTCACAAGTGACCCCATTCCGGAAAGTAGACACCTAAGGTATTCGCTGATGGGCATAGTGAGTTCATGGAAGTTTTTATTTTTGTCACAAGTTAGCGAAAAATGAAATTTTTTGAAAAAAAAACAAAAAACAATTTCCGCTAACTTGTGACAAAAAATAAAAACTTCCATGAACTCACTATGCCCCTCAGTAAATACCTTAGGGTGTCTACTTTCCGAAATGAGGTCATTTATGGGGTGTTTCTACTGTCTGGGCATTGTAGCACGTCAGGAAACAGGACAGGCGCTCAGAAAGTCAAATTGCGGAAATTCACTTTTTGCACCATAGTTTGTAAACGCTATAACTTTTACCCAAACCAATAAATATACACTTATAGAATTTTTTTATCAAAGACATGTAGAACAATACATTTAGTGAAAAATGTATAGAGAAATGTAGTTTTATTTGGCAAATTTTCCAACAGAAAGTGAAAAATGTCATTTTTTTGAAAAAATTTCGCCAAAAAAAGTAAAATATCAAAAAAAGTAAAAATGTCAGCAAGAATGAAATAGCACCAAATCAAAGCTCTATTAGTGAGAAGAAAAGGAGGTAAAATTCATTTGGGTGGTAAGTTGTATGACCGAGCAATAAACGGTGAAAGTAGTGTAGTGCGGATTTGTAAAAAAGGGCCTGGTCACTAGGGGGGTATAAACCTGTGGTCTTCAAGTGGTTAATGTGCTTAATTCATAACAAAGTGAATTTGTTGGAGAAATTCGGCAAAGCTGTCGAACCGAATTATTGAAAACTTCGCTCATATCTATTGCGCTAGCAAAGAGCACAGCCTGATAGGTATACACTGAGGGCTCCCTGGGGCTTTCATTAGAAGACCCGCTTTAAAAAGGTGGTGGTCTGTCCCAGGGATGGGTAAACTGCAGCTCTCCAGCTGTTGCAAAACTACAACTCCCGGCATGCAAAGACTGCTTACAGCTATCAGCCTACTGCAGGGCATGATGAGAATTGTAGTTTTACAACAGCTGGAGAGCCGCAGTTTGCCCATCCCTGGTCTATCCTAAGGCCCCTTAGTGATCACTGTAAAAAGATATAATGGTGGTCATTAAGCGGTTAAAAAACCTGTACATAAAGGAGCAGATTTAAAATGGAGACATTGCACTAAGAAAAAGCTTTTTTGTGTGTTGGACAAGGTCTGTTGTAACAGTACAGTAAAATTTTCTGTATAAATTTGGCAAAGTGCTCCACATAAAAACTGCATTTCCCATTGGGTGAAGCAATTCAAAGCTTATGTCTTGGGAAAAGTCTGCGCCGCCCAAAGACTTCAGAGGAGAAAGCGAACAGGATTCAAGACGTGTACGAGCACAGTCCTAGAAAGTTAACCATGCTGATTAATGTGGAACTACATGTGTCACAAACCTCACTATGGTGTATCTTACAAAAATGTCCATCTTGTTCAGTGGGAAGGTCAATCACCTCAGCGTTAGAATCTGGGGCTTAGAAAACCCAGTCATCTTTTTTCTGAGGGACTAGATGTGTTTTGTGCAGTGAGCAGGAACAAGGTGTACAGTCCCTTCTTTTTTGCCAAGGATACTCTCATTGGCCACTTCTACCTGGAAATTTTAAGAAAATGGTTTATGCCACACATTGAGGAAGATCTGTCAAACATGTACAGTATTAGAATGTATTGGCTCCTATGAGCCGAAGTTAGACTTCGCGAGACTTCGCATAATAACTTCATAAATCAATTTCTACTGTAAAAAAACATTTCCCGAACTCGGGTTCGGTTCCAAGGTCTGATCGGGTCCCAGTGTTTAGGATTAGTGATGCGGCCCAAATAGTTTGTGTGTCACGGTACTCCTAACTGAATACCATCGCTCCCTGGGGTTAGTCTCCATAGCATTCAAAGAAAAGAGTTGTAGTTGGTGGAGAATAAGCCAAGTCCAGACTTGATAAACTTCAACAATTTTACTTGAATAAACTTGCATCCAGCCAATATCTGATCTTTCTCTGGCTCCAGCAGGTTTTAGAGTGCACTGGCAGGTGAACTTAAAGAGGACCTTTCACCGGTCCAAAGTTTGTTAGTCAAAGGTATGTACAGCAAACAAAACAATAGCTGATTTCAGGAAGACCAGCTACAAAAAACACAGCGGAGCCTCATTTAAGAGTCTCAACAAAGCAATCCAAAGTGCAAAGCTCCCTGGGAAACAGTAATATGCAAAATAAATGTGGAGCCCCAGTATTGGGTCTACAACACAATGAAAGCCAGATATCCCTCAAAGGAAGGAAAACCAGTGCAAAGGGGTGTCTCCATTACAGAGATCACCAAATCCACCATATTAAGTGGCCCCTATGTCAAGATCCCACTTTTTCACAAGCTTTAAGGATGTGACGGGGAAGACCTAAGCCAGTTATCTATCCACAGACAGCTGTTTGTATGTCAACAGCAAAAGGCATCCCACTCAAAGTTACCAGAACTTTAACCCCTTTGGGACACATGACGTACCGGTACGGCATGTTTCCCAAGTCCTTAAGGACACATGACGTACCGGTACGTCATGAGTTGTTCCGATCACTGCTGCTCAGCTGGCAGTGATCGGAACAAGGTACCTGCTGAAATCATTCAGCAGGTACCTTGTTACAATGCCCAGGGGGGTCCTGTGCCCCCCCATATGGGCGATCGCTGCAAACCGCAGGTCAATTCAGACCTGCGGTTTGCAGCGCTTCTTTGCGATCTCTGATCCCCGCGGTCTATGACCGCGGGGATCAGAGAGTTAATGCCCCCAAACAGTTTTTAACCCCCTGCAGCCCCCAATCATACTGTGGCTGCGGGGGTGCAGAGGGTGGTTGCGGGCGGCGCGATGCGGGCGGGAGGCGGGCGGTGCGGAGGGCGGGATCGCGATTGCGATCCCCCGCCCGCCTCCCCTGTAATCTATCCCTGGTGTCTAGTGGTTCTATCAGAGTGTCAGCACATTGCTGACACTCTGATAAAGCGGCTGGCATCTGTGCTGCAGATGCCAGCCGTTTAACCTTTCCGTACCGCGGTCCGTACGGACCGCGGTATGGAAAGGGTTAACAGGAGGAGCGCTCCCTCCCTCTCCCATCGGGGGCTGCTGTGCCTTTGCAGCCCCCAACAGGATGGGATCGAAGAGGAGGGTGCTCCACTCCCTCCTATCCATCACCCCCTGCCCAGTTATGGCAGGGGTGATGGTTGCCATGGAGACAGGGCGCTTTCAGAAGCGTCCTGCTCTCCATGGTGCTGAAAGTCTGAATAGACCTGCTAAAGGTCTATTCAGACTTTCTAAAAGTACAAAATACAGTACAGTGCACTATATAGTGTACTGTACTGTAGTACTACTAGACACCAGATCCACTGGATCTTTCAGAACCAAGTGGGTCTGGGTCAAAAAATGTAAAAAGTGAAAAAAAGTAAAAATGAAAAAAACACATAACACTGAATAAAAACTAAAAAAATAAAATACACTACACATATTAGGTATCGCCGCGTCCGTAAAAACCTGCTCTATAAAAATATCACATGACTGAACTCCTCAGGTGAACGCCATAAAAAAAAACCCCAAAAAATGGTGTAAATAAGCCATTTTTGGCACATTATCACTAAAAGTGTAATACAAAGCGATCAAAAAGGCGTTTGCCTCCCAAAATAGTACCAATCAAACCGCCATCTCATCCCATAAAAAACGAGCCCCTACCTAAAACAATTGGCCAAAAAATAAAAAAACTATGCCTCTCAGACTAAAACATGATTTTTTGTTTCAAAAATGCTTTTTAGTGTTAAATGTAAAAAAAAATTAAAAAGTAGACATATTTGGTATCTACACGTCCGTAAGAATCTGCTCTATAAAAATATCACATGACCTAACCCCTCAAGTAAACACTGTAAAAAAAAATAATAAAAACTTTGTCAAAAAGCCATTTTTGCCACCTTACATCACAAAAAGTGTAATAGCAAGCGATCAAAAAGTCATATGACCCCCAAATAGTGCCAATCTAACCGTCACCTCCTCCCGCCAAAAATGATACCCAACCTGAGACAATTGCCTAAAAACTGAAAAATATATGGCTCTCAGACTATGGAGATACTAAAACATGTTTTTTTCATTCAAAAAGGATATTATTGTGTAAAACCAAAATAAATAAAAAAAGGTATACATATTATGTATCGCCGCGTCCGTAAGGACCTGCTCTATAAAAATATAACATGACCTAACCCCTCAGATGAGCGCCGTAAACATAAAAAATAAAAACGTTGTCAAACAAGCCATTTTTGTCACCTTACATCACAAAAAGTGTAATAGTAAGCGATCAAAAAGTCATATGCACCCCAAGATGGTGCCAATCAAACCGCCATCTCATCCCGCAAAAAATGAGCCCCTACATAGGACAATCGCCCAAAAAAAAAATATATATGGCTCTCAAACTATGGAGACACTAAAACATGATTTTTTGTTTTAAAAAATTATATTATTGTGTAAAACTTATATAAATAAATAAAAAGTATACATATTATGTATCGCCGCGTCCGTCACAACCTGATCTATATAAATAACACATGACCTAACCCCTCAGCTGAACACAGCAAAAAAAAAAAATAAATACGGTGTCAAGAGCCATTTTTGTCACCTTACATCACAAAAAGTGTCATAGCAAGCGACCAAAATGTCATATGCACCCCAAGATGGTGCCAATCAAACCGCCATCTCATCCCGCAAAAAATGAGCCCCTACATAACACAGTCGCCCAAAAAAATAAAATAAAACTATGGCTTTCAGAATGTGGAGACACTAAAAAAATTATTTTCAAAAAGGCTTTATTATGTAAAACTGAAACAAAAAACCCCAAAAGTAGTCATATTTGGTATTGTCGCGTCCGTAACAACCTGCTCTATAGAAATAGCACACAATCTAACCTGTCAGTTCAACTATGTAAATAACAAAAAATAAAAACAGTCCCAAAACAGCTATTTTTTGCAAATTTTCCATTTTAATCCATTTTTGCAGTAACAAAGCAAGGGTTAACAGCCAAGCAAAACTCAATATTTATTGCCCTGATTCTCTTGTTTGCAAAAACACCCCATATGTGGTCGTAAACTACTGTATGGCCAAACGGCAGGGCACAGAAGGAAGGGAACGCCATATGGTTTTGGAAGGCAGATTTTGCTGGACTGGTTTTTGACACTATGTCCCATTTGAAGCCCCCTGATGCACCCCTACAGTAGAAACTCCAAAAAAGTGACCCCATTTTGGAAACTACGGGATAAGGTGTCAGTTTTGTTGGTACTATTCTAGGGTAAACATGATTTTTGGTTGCTCTATATTACACTTTTTTGAGACAAGGTAACAAAAAATAGAAATTCGGAAATTTCATCTCCATTTGCCAATAACTCTTGTGGAACACCTAAAGGGTTAACAAAGTTTGTAAAACTGGTTTTGAATACCTTGAGGGCGTAGTTTCTTAGATGGAGTCACTTTTATGGAGTTTCTACTCTAGGGGTGCATCGGGGGCTTCAAATGGGACATGGTGTCAAAAATCCAGTCCAGCAAAATCTGCCTTCCAAAAACCATATGGCGCTCCTTTCCTTCTGCGCCCTGCAGTTTGGCCATACAGCAGTTTACGACCACATATAGGGTGTTTCTGAAAACTACAGAATCGGGGCAATAAAAATTGAGTTTTGTTTGGCTGTTAACCCTTGCTTTGTTACTGGAAAAAATGGATTCAAACGGAAAATTTTTCAAAAAATCGAAATTCTGAAATTTTATCTTTATTTGCCATTAACTCTTGTGGAAAACCTAAAGGGTTAATGACGTTTGTAAAATCAGTTTTGAATACCTTGAGGGTGTAGTTTCTAGAATGGGGTAATTTTTGGGTGGTTTCTATTATGTAAGCCTCACAAAGTGACTTCAGACCTGAACTGGTCCCTAAAAAGTGGGTTTTGAAAATTTCTGAAAAATTTCAAGATTTGCTTCTAAACTTCTAAGCCTTGTAACGTCCCCAAAAAATGAAATAGCATTCCCAAAATGATCGATACATGAAGTAGACATATGGGGAATGTAAATCAATAACTTTTTTTGGCAGTATTACTATGTATTATAGAAGTAGAGTAATTGAAACTTGGAAAATTGCAAATTTTTCAAAATTTTTGGTAAATTTGGTATTTTTTTTATAAATAAAAATGAAATTTTTCGACTTCATTTTACCACTGTCATGAAGTACAATATGTGACGAAAAAACAATCTCAGAATGGACTGGATAAGAAAAAGCGTTTTAAAGTTATCACCACATAAAGTGACAATGGTCAGATTTTGAAAAAATGGCCTGGTCCTTAAGGTGAAATAGGGCCGTGTCCTTAAGGGGTTAATAAAGTCCCATAACCAGACTGAAGCCAGAGATAAGTACAGCAGAGAGATAAAGCAAAGTATTTAAAGAGGACCTTTCACTGGTCCAAAGTTTGTTAGTCAAAGCTATGTACATGCAGAGTGGCACCCAGGGATGTCCCTGCGCTTACTTGTATCCCTGGGTGCCGCTCCATTCGCCTGCTGTAGTCCCCGGTACCGGCGCACGCGCTGCTGCTAGTTTTGCCTTGGGCAGAGACATCTTTTTTTGCCCTGGGCGCCTCCTTCTCCCAGGCTGATGCGCTGGCCAATCGCAGTGCTTAGCTCATATCCTGGGAGGTTGCAGGATATGAGCTGAGCGCTGCGATTGGCCAGCGCTCCAGCCTGGGAGAAGGAGGCGCCCAGGGCAAAAAAAGATGTCTCTGCCCAAGGCAAAACTAGCAGCAGCGCGTGCGACGGTACCGGGGGCTACAGCAGGCGAACGGAGCGGCACCCAGGGATACAAGTAAGTTCAGGGACATCCCTGGGTGCCGCTCTGCATGCACATACCTTTGACTAACAAACTTTGGACCAGTGAAATGGTGTACTTATCTCTGGCTTCAGTCTGGTTATGGGACTTTATGAAAGTTATGGTAACTGAGTGGGATGCCTTTTGCTGTTGACAACCTCACAATACTCAGTCCATGAACTGCAAAGAGTCATGGTGCTTTGCAAGTTGCTTCTCCTGGAACAGGAGGGGGAGGACTGGAGGGCTCTCCCCTCACTGCGACATGTCTCTTTTTTCCAACTCTCAATTTCACTCTCGAACTATAGCTTCCTACAACTCATTCCTTGGTAGGAAGCAGGACTAGCCCACTTCTTTTTTTGAATCAAAATAGTTTTTATTGATTGAAAGGGTAGAACACAGTGTACATCAAATACCCAATCTGTACAATACATTATACAATGGCACGTATAATAAAGAAGAACAGTCTTGTACAATATAAATACAAGATTATTGTTCCGGCTTATTAATTCCCAGGAGATCGCGATAATCACATTACATCCAGGGTGTACACTCTTCATCATAGGACCTAAACGTTAAACCAACTCCCCCCCTCCCCCCTACCCAACCATCTCGAACAATTCGAACCAGGACTAGCCCACTTCTGCCCAAAAAACTGGAGAATGGAATGGTAAGTTCCATTCTATCTAAAGATCTCTTTCTGCCAGATACACTGCCGCCTGCTGGTGAACCAGGCACATTACATGTAATAACAGTTGCATAACAATATTATTAAGGCACAATATAAAAGGGCATGAAATCAAATACACAAATTACATTATTTGTTAGCCATTAGAGACAGTAGCAGAGTGTTGGAATGATAGTGTCGGCTGTGGGTTACTACATTAGCACCCAGGAGTTTGGGTGTCTATTTGAGCAGGAAAACAGCTATTTAGAACATTTTAAAATAAAGTTTTACAAAGGTTTAGTTACTCTATAGACAGCATCTCATCTGCCAGAGAACTGGCTTAACTGACTGAGAGGCCTAGGTCAGGATTTGGGGGATACTATCTCTCCTTATGGAGAGTGCCATCCATAATGAGAAACTGTATACTGTAGTATTCCCCAAATTAAGAAAAAAAATCAACAGTGATATGAGGTAATTGGTATCAGCCCCTTGAGGTATCTCTACTGCCTCCTCATGTTACAATCACCTGAGATGAATGTGTATGCTGAGGTGCATAAAGGGGTTAAATAAGGATATGCTATAGTAATATAAAACTGAGCAATCATACTGGACTTTGATCCTAGCAGAACATTAAATTGACTCACACTGTGCATTATACCGTAGACAGTACACTGCATTCTCGTGCGGCTGGCTAAACATCACAACCATCCCTGCAGGCTATGTTAAAATACTTAAAATAGCTTTGTTACATATAGAGCAAACATTTCTTACTTATTGTTCGTCTAAGTATAAACCTCGTCTGTCTAGTGAGAAAGCCAAATGGATCAACAGATTATGAACTATGATAAGAAGTTGTGTTTGTATTTAGGAGTCCATTATAATGATGTGTTTGGTGACCGGAAAATTGTGGGAACGGTCGTACCGTATTCAGATTTGAGTTCAATATAGTTAATAAGAAGTTGATCCTCTGGCCTGTGCTAAGTCGTAATAAAAGTATGCTAGTTTTTGTCTTTTTTTTTTCTTTTTCTTCTTTTTTTTTCAGACCTTCAAACACTGTCCCAGATTTACTAATGTCTCTGCGCCTAGATTCTGTCTAAAGAGGGGTGCAGTTTGCCGCAACTATGTTTTTTTACGTTTTCTTGTTTTGCAGGCGGGACCTAAGATGTGCTGTTTTGTCACAAAGTAAGCAAACATGCACACGACAGTTAAAAACGGACATGTGATGGACGTTTTTTTAACGGCCATCATGTCTGTTTTAAGACCAATAGTAGTCTATGGGGTTATTCACACGACAGTTTTTTTGATGGTCAGTGAAAAATAGACGTAAAAAAATAGAACGTGTTCTATCTTGTCTGTTTTTCACTGATGACTACCCCCATACAATTGAATAGGTCCGGTTTTAACGTCCGTTTCTCAGAAAGGCATCAGTGAAAAAAACCTCCTCAGAAAATGGGCAGTTGATCTGTTTTTAACTGACATTTTTTTAGTGTCTTTTTTTTAGTGTCGTGTGCATATAGCCTTAGGCTGGCTTCACACGTCCGTTAAACCCAGACGTGAGCAGTCCGTGATAATGCGGCTGGATTTGTTCTTTACAGCCGGAGCGCACTACTATGATTTATACCAGTGTATTACAATCCTGCAGCGGCGGCAGGGAGCACACGGCGTCATAGCGACCAATGGCGCTGTGCGCTCCGGCTGTAAAGAACAAATCCAGCCTTATTTAACGGACGGGTTTAACGGACGTGTGAAGCCAGCTTTAGACAAAAGTGTCCATCCCTGCACCACATTTATCATCCAGCCTGAGACCCTGTGATAAATGTGTTGCATGGCAGCCTGTATAAGTTTAATATATGTTTAGTAAATCTGCCCCATTGATTCGAATTTTTTTTAACCCTGATTACAAAGTAGCGCTAAATGATCTGATGCCAAAAACACCACTGTAGTAGAATTTTTGGTTTACAGTGACCATTGGGGCAAAAGCTAAAAATCCACAAATTGCACCAAAAAGAGCAGGACTGTGGAGTCACACACCCACAGTAAGTGCCTCATAATAATTAGTAATAAGTTTACTGTAGTAAAATGGTGACATGATCTTTTTGCAAATGCCTCAGCCTGCCTCTGTAAACAGAAAATACATACCTGCTCCTATCTGCTCCAGTTCTCCATGTTCCGGTCCCTGCGCAGTGTTTACTTCTGCCCCAGTATAGGCATGGTCATATGCTCCACTGCAGCCCATGACTGGTTTCAGTGGTGACTTGCTGCTTCTGGCCATGTTACTGCTGAAGCTAGTCACTGGCTGCAACAAAGCATGTGACCATGCCCATGCTGTGGCATATGTAAACAGTGCGGGTACCAGTGGGCCTACTAACAGAGGAGCGTCCTTGGTGGGAGACTGTTCTCTGTAGTGCCCATATGCTCTAATTAGAACATATGGAAAGGATCTTCCATTACCCTTTCCCTACATGTGATGTAATAGTATGTCATATGTTGGATCTTTAAAGATGGTGTCCGTTCACACAGCAGACACATGGAATAATGTCCACAATTGGTCGTAATGCCGATAGTGAACATTTAACCCCCCAGATGCCGTGGTCAAATGTAACCATGACATCTGAAAGGCAAGAAACACGGAAGCATGCTCCTGGGCACGAATGCCTCCCCCTGGCTGAGATCAGGGAAGGCGTTCCACTGCAGTAATGAATCACAGCCTATACTAGACTTCTAGGCCTATTAATGGAATATTCCAATTGAGGACTGCAGGTGGCAGCACTGTTTTTTGGAATACGCTGATCTTTGTATATGGTAATGATACAATTACATTAGTTTATGCAAAATTGATTGCATTTTGTGGTCCACTTGTGGGCCTAAAAAAAGTTTTTAAAAATATATAATAACATATATATACAATATATATATAAAAATAAAAATCACCTCCTTCCCCAAAATCAAAATACAGTGGTCCCTCAAGTTACAATGTTAATTGGTTCCAGGATGACCATTGTATGTTGAAACCATTGTCAGTTGAGTAATTGGTTCCAAAGTCCCAAAATGTCATCCAAGATAAGATAAAATGAAGATTTTAAAAAAACAAGCAGATAACTAAGGGCTCTTTCACACTAGCGTTTTTGTTTTCCGGCATAGAGATCCGTCGTCGGGTCTCTATGCCGGAAAAATCCTGATCAGGATTATCCCAATGCATTCTGAATGGAGAGAAATCCGTTCAGGATGCATCAGGATGTCTTCAGTTCAGGACCGGAACGTTTTTTGGCCGGAGAAAATACCGCAGCATGCTGCGCTTTTTGCTCCGGCCAAAAATCCTGAACACTTGCTGCAAGGCCGGATCCGGAATTAATGCCCATTGAAAGGCATTAATCCGGATCCGGCCTTAAGCTAAACGTCGTTTCGGCGCATCGCCGGATCCGACGCTTAGCTTTTTCTCAATGGTTACCATGGCAGCCAGGACGCTAAAGTCCCGGCTGCCATGGTAAAGTGTAGTGGGGAGCGGGGGAGCGGTATACTTACAGTCCGTGCGGCTCCCGGAGCGCTCCAGAGTGACGTCAGGGCACCCCACACGCATGGATCACGTGATCGCATGGATCACGTGATCCGTGCGCGTGGGGCGCTCTGACGTCATTCTGGAGCGCCCCGGGAGGCGCAGAGACTGTGAGTATACTGCTCCCCCGCTCCCCACTACTACTATGGCAACCAGGACTTTATTAGCGTCCTGACTGCCATAGTATCCTCAAAGCATTTCGAAGACTGATCAGGATCCTGATCAGTCTTCTAATGCTTTCAGGCCACTTGCGTTCTGACGGATCCGGCGGGACGGAAGTGCCTGCTGGATCCTCAGAATGCAAGTGTGAAAGAGGCCTTAGGCAGATCCTTACATATACCAGTCAGGAACAGCTGCTAACTAGCAACTAATACAACAATTTTTTTGGAGTCTGAAGCATTGTATGTTGAATCTAGTTTCAACTCACGATGGCCCAGAAAAGACCATTGTATATTGAAAATATTGTATCCTGAGGCCATTGTATCTTGGGGGATCACTGTAAACAATAAAAAAAATAAACATCATAGGCATCACCATGTCCAAAAACGTACGTAGTGTACTATTAAAATAAAAATATCACATACGGTGAATGGTGTATTGGAAAAAAATTACCATGGCCGATTTACTGTTTTTTCACCAAAAAATTTACTAAAAAGTGATACATCAGGTATCCGGGAAGTTTTTAGATCGGGTCTCAGCTCTCTAGCATGTACCGTTCCTCAGATATTCCCAAAAAATGCATTAGCCAATAGAAGCCTGGACACATGACTCTTATCAGCCAATAAAAGCTCGCAGGCCCTTAGTCTCCACATTCACACAGTTTTACACCAGGTTTTCATAACAACCTAGCCATTTTTCTTCACTGCTGTAGGTCAGCTTTAAAGGGGCAGGGCGCTGTGGATGACACTGTTAAGGGAGCAGAGTGCTGTGGAGGTCACAGTTAAGGGGACAGGTAGGGTGGCCATTCAGGCCACTCTCAATAGATGCACTTAAAAACCCCGCCCCCAGGCCCCACTAAGCCACGCCCCCAAATCAGTTAGGCTATGCTCCCTCCCACTCCGCAGCCGACAGGGATTGAAAAAATGAAGGTAAAAATCAAGTTCTTTCTCTCTGCAGCTCACGCTCAGACAGCACAGTGCTGCTGTCTGAGAGTGAGCTGTTTAAAAGGACATCCCTGTGTCCGTCCAGGCCTTGTGCTGGACGGAGGACAGGGTGTCACAGTCCCTCCAGTGTCAGGGGTCAGAAGATCTAAGAGACTGGCTTCACGTGATGTTATGTGACAGTCCCTTTGGTTCCACTTTGTTCAATGTTGTTGCTGGTCATGACCACACCTCTTGTCTCAGGGGTAGATTAAGTAGTCATTCCAACTCCTATTTAGTCTGGCCTCACCCTTCAGGCTATGCGGTTGATAGCTCCTTTTGCCTGTGAAAGCGCTGGTGTTGGTTCTCCTCAGAGTTCCTGCTTGTCCGCATACTTCGGAGTTAAGTGTAATTTCTTCCTATTGTTTGTTTGTGTTTTTTCCCTTTCCTTTTGGTATTAGGCCTGAGGGGGTCCTCTGTTCCTTCAGCTGGGAAGGAACAGGTCACCTGTTGTCCTGACTCTTCCAAGGCCTCGTAGGGTGAGACAGGGCCTTAGGCTCTGGCATATAAACATTCCTACATTGAGGTCTGTTCATACTGTTAGCAGTCAGGACGTGGTTTAGGGACTTACAAGGTGGTGACCTTTTCCCTAGTTTCCAGGCCTAGTACCTTTCCCCCCTCCCTCCTGTGTTCAGTATGGAGTGTATTCCCCACACCACACCGTGACACAGGAAGTCTGAAAGCTGGACTGTCTGACCTAAAACAGGACCTCTGGCTACCCTAGCGGAAGGCTGCTGTGGAGGTCACAGTTAAGTGGATGGTCCACTAAGGAGGTCAGTGTTAAGGGACAGATAGCTGCAGAGGCCACTGTTAAGGGGACGGGGTGTTGTGGAAATCACTGTTAAGGAGATGGGGTACTGTGGAGGTCACTAATAAAGGGGCAGCCACTGTGGAGGTCACTGTTAAAGGGGCGGGCTTCTGTGGAGTTCACTGTTAAGGGGGCAGGATGTTGTGGAGGTCACTGTTAAAAGGACGGGCTGTGGAGGTCTCTGTTAAGGCGGCAGGGAACGGTGACGGTCATAGATAAGCGTGGAAATCAAAGTAGCGGTGGCAGCATCTCTCATAACTTCATCTTTATTGAGGACTTCACAGCATATGTAGCATCCCCAAGTCAGGGCAATGTGTGGAACTAACCTGGGGAATGCCAGTGATGGAGAGGCCGGCACGCTGCTCCTCTGGGGCACTCTCTGGGTTCTTGAGGGACACAGCCAGGTGGAAGGTGAGGTGCCCTTGGTGTTATAGTTTAACGTGCCTATGGCTAAGTCCCTGATATGTCGTGACGCCAGTGCCAGTAAACGGTGGCACACCGTATTTACAGTAGGAATAACAGAGGTGCAGACTGGTAACTTGAAAACAGAATTCAAACTTTACTGAAGACAGTGATGATACAGTAAGCAGTCTTTCCAACAGTTCCTTTTTGCAGACAATCAAAATTGCAGTGGTCTTACATCCAGCAAGGTTAAACAGAGGGTGATAATACAGGACTTGGAATTGCAGGTGAACCTTACTTTCTTCCTGACTCGTCCTGACTGGAATTGATGCTTCAAGGCCCCAATGCCCTACTTCTGGCTTATATCCTTGAATCTCCAGTTTATAGAGTACCTCCTCTTGACGTTTAGTACCTCTTGCTCTAGGGATTGCCTCCAGGTTGACTTCTGCTGAACTGGCCTAGGCCTGAGACATGTGGCCTTCACAGACTCCAGGGTCTGCACTGCCCTAGCCTGCCTTGGCCTAGCTATATATATAAACTGCTCACCAGCTCCCCCAGTGGTCCAATACCCAAATGACACCCTTCAACATTGCTGCAGGCAATTACATGAAACGCTTAAAGAACATAACAGATTGGTGGTAAACGGGTGTTAAAGTGCCCGTATACTGCATACCCCACAGCTTTAAACTGAGTACGACCTCGTACTCCACCACAGGGGTCCACCCAGCTGGATTCTTTTCCTGAAAGACAAAAGGAGAACATGCAGGCATACATAACCACAAATGAATGACATGCATAATTTATATCAGGTCCAGCTGGAAAAGGTGGAATGTGGTGACAAGGGGCGTCGTTCTCTTCCTTCAGGATAAAGAGTGGAACTGGGGCGCTGACCTGGCACAGCGAATGTTAGGGAATACCAGGATAGTCCATGACAATGAGTGAGTCCATAAAAACATATCACAGAGGCTCGCACATAGGAGTCCATCTCTGGGCACAAACTTAAATAGGATGATGCTCACACAGAGGTCCCCTGGGGGTGTATCACAGGCAAGGGCTCGCGTGGAGGAGTCCATTCTTGCGCACAAACGTCAAGCAAGGTATTTCCAGTAGTAACTGCCCGGGAGGAGACACCACCAGTATAATCAAAATCCCCTAAACGGACTGGCGGACGCCCCTGTTCATCCGGGTGGACCTTCTCAACACAGGGTTTCCTCCTCCCTTAGCACCGAGGTAGAAGGGAGAGGAGCAACAGGAGGGTCTCCACCAGTGAGACCCTGGTCAGGAACAACAGGAGCCGGAGGATCCTCTACAAGGGAGACTGGATCCGGGACATTTTGAACCGGCTCTTCCGGGAGGTGAAGGCACAGTAGGTGCTGGAGCGGGCACCAACAAATTTAACCAGGGTGTGAGGAACCAATGGAGTGGTTCAGCATCATTGACTAGATCCGCCACAGCCTGCATAGGCTCCACAGGCTGAGCAGAAAGTCCTGGCACAAGAGACTGGGGTCCGGAGTCTCCAGCAATGGGCCCCTTTGTCATGCAGAGTTTTAGGCGGTTTCTGTGAACAATTTGGGGACTCTTACCCTCTCTGGTGACCTCATAGGTATGGGTCTCAGCATTAGGGATGGCAGACACAAGATAGGGAGTTCTCTCCCATTTACTGTCCAGCTTACTGGTACGGTGATTGTTCTTCAACCACACGGTGTCCCCCACAGCCAAGGGCTCTGCATGGGCCGCCAAATCATAGTCTTTTGTTGTCGCTCCCGGGCACCTTCCATGCGCTCCTGGACAATTTCTTTGGCATTAAGCAAGCGCCTTTGATGTTCCGCTACCCAGTCAGTTTTAGGCAGGGGATTAATGTCATCCAGCACTTGTACATCCAGGGAATGATCTGCAGGCAATTTACCCTGACGCCCAAACAACAGGTAGAAAGGAGTGTATCCAGTGGAACAATGGATAGTATTATTGTACGTATACATGAGCTGTGGTAACAGGTTAGGCCAATCTCCTCTGGTCTCAGGAGGCACGGCTCTCAACATTTCAATCAGGGTCTGATTCATCTTTTCACAGAGTCCATTACCTTGTGGATGATAGGCCGTGGTCCGGACCTTTTGGCAATTGTGTAGTCGGCACAGCTCCTGGAACAGATGAGACTCAAACGCAGACCCCTGGTCGGTGAGGATCTTTTCTGGGCAGCCGTAAGGCAGGAGGAAGTGCTTCCAGAACAATTCAGCGGTCGTCTTGGCTGTCAGGTCCTTCACAGGCACTGCTACGGCAAACTTAGTGAAATGGTCAATAATAGTCATGGCATAGGCATACCCTGAGCGACTGGGTTCTAACTTTACGTGGTCAATCGCAACCAGTTCAAGAGGGGCGGTACTTATAATAGGGTGCAGCGGTGCTCTCTGATCATGATGTTCACCTCTCTTTAGGGCACAGGCTGTACATTCCCGACACCACCTCTCAATGTCCTCTCTGATTCCAACCCAGTAGAACCGCCTACGGATAGTGGCCTCAGTCTTTTGAACCCCAAAATGTCCAGACTTATCATGATACATTTCTAGAACCATACCTGCATCACGACGTGGGATGAGGATCTGGTGCACTCTGTCATTTGACACTGGATCCAGGCTTCGTCGCAGCAACAGGCCTTTTGAAGGAACAGTTGTTGACGTTGCTTCCACAATTTGAGGAGTTCTGGGTCTGCGGTCTTTCGCCGAATTCTTTCAGGGGTTCTGCCACTGATGAAAAAGTCCAGCAGTTCACCGAGAACTCTACTCTCTGATTGCAACTTAATCCACTTTTCTTCTCTGGATGCAGGCTTATCAAAGGATGGTGGGTCAGAGGTTCCACTGTTGGCAGCTTGAGCTTGGTCCTGTTGAGCAAACCTGTTATAAAATGCTGGCATCTCTACATCTTCCCAGGCATCCCGTTTGTCATCTGGTGCTATCTCAGTGGGGAGCCTTGACAGGGCATCAGCATTATCGCTTGAACGGCCAGCCCGGTATTTTACAGTGAAGTCGTAATTAGCAAGGCGGGAGGCCCATCTCTGTTCTAAGGCCCCCAGTTTGGCGGTGTTCAGGTGGGCCAGAGGATTATTATCAGTGAAGGCAATAAATGGAGTGGCAGCCAAATAGTCTTTGAATTTTTCTGTTACCGCCCACACTAAGGCCAGAAACTCTAATTTGAAAGAGCTATAATTCTGATCATTCTTTTCAGCTCCCTTTAAGGACCGGCTGGCGTAAGCTATCACCCTTTCTTTCCCTTCTTGCACTTGAGCCAGCACTGCTCCCAGGCCTTTCTTACTGGCATCTGTGTAAAGGTGAAATGGTTTACTGTAATCTGGGTACCCCAGCACAGGAGGTTCAGTCAACTTCTTCTTTAACAACTGAAATGCAACCTCCCTTTCTTCATTCCATTCTATGGGGATAGGAGTCTTTGGGCTCTTTTTGGTTGCCCCCTCAGAAGTTCCTGAATTGGATCCGCTATTTGAGCGAAGTGGGGGATAAAGCGCCGGTAGTAGCCAGCGAAGCTAAGGAAACTCCTCACTTCCTTCACTGTAGTGGGGACCGGCCAATTTCGGACAGCAGCCAACTTATCAGGATCAGGCTGGACCCCTCTGCACTTACAACATGTCCCAAGTATTTTACAGCAGGTTTCAGCAGGTGACATTTGGACGGTTTAATCTTGAGGCCGTATTTAATAAGGATTTCAAACACCTCAGCTAGATGCTTTAAATGGTCCTCATACGTTTTAGAGTAGATGATAACGTCATCCAGGTATAACAGCACCGTCTCAAAGTTCTTATGGCCTAGGCACCGCTCCATTAATCTTTGAAAGGTCCCGGGGCATTACACAGTCCAAATGGCATACAATTAAACTCAAACAGGCCCATAGGGGTGGTGAAAGCAGTCTTTTCCCTATCTTCAGGGGCCATGGGCACTTGCCAATATCCGCTGGTTAAATCTAAGGTGGAGAAGTAGGCGGAGGAGCCTAGAGCAGTTAGAGACTCCTCAATACGCGGCAATGGGTAAGCATCTTTGTGAGTGATCTGATTTATCTTTCTATAGTCTACACAAAACCGGATGCCACCATCTTTCTTTTTACTAAAACCAGGGGGCAGCCCAGGGACTACGACTGTCCCGGATTACGTTTGAGTCTTTCATTTCTTGGATCATCTCTTTAACAGTTTGGTAGGAAGTTGGTGGTATGGGTCTATACCTCTCTTTAATGGGAGGATGAGAGCCAGTGGGTATGGTGTGTTGGATAACACTGACCTCTCCATAGTCCGTTGCATGCTTACTGAAGGCTTGATGATGTTGCTTTACTAGGTTCAGGAGTCCCTCTAGTTGATGCTGCGGGGTAGCTTCGTCCCCGACATGGAGTTCCTTCCACCAGGGCACTGGAGAGTCGTCCGCAGGAAGAGGTCCTCGAGTGGCAGCTGATGGCTTCTCGGTGACAGGCAGGCGGATGACATCCTGGAAGGAAACCTGGGAAAGCTGGGCAACAGGACAGTGCTTAGTAAGCACAGCAGGATGATCGCTGAGGTTAATCAGACGGACAGGTACTTTACCTTGGGAGACGGTCGCCAGGCACTTGGCAGCTCTCACATATGGGTAGTTCTCCATCTGGACAGGTTCCACCAGGGCCGGATAGTCTTGGCCCTGGACTCCCAGGACAGCACGGCACCACAGGAGGGTTTGAGAGTTTGGAGGTAGAGTCACTGGTCTATTATCACCGATCCTGGCGGTGCAGATCTCTCCTTTTCATTTGCAAACCTCTGCTGAGCACACAGTACGCTGATGGTCTTTTGGAGGACCTTCTTGGAGGCGGAGGAAGCTGCAGGCAGGGACTGATGGAGAGCTTCAAGGACCTCAGGGTAGCAATTTTTGAAAACATTAGTCCCAACAATCACAGGGTGGCCCCTTTATCCTCGGTTTGTACCACAATCACTCCTTGCTGTGGTAAAGTGGCTTCACCCACTTGGAGCGTGGGTTCCCAGTATCCATGGACCTTTATGGGCTTACCATTGCTTGCAATTATCTCCAACCAGGACTCAGGTGGCTGGGTAAGCAGGCTGGAACTCCAGAACTGATTAAAGGTGGACTGCTGAATAGTGGTGACTTGAGATCCAGTGTCCAGCAACGCTTCAAAAGGCACTCCATTGATCCGGACGTTTATTTTGGGACGGGACCCCACATAACGGGCATCCAGTTTGGATCCCTTGGACCTGTTGTTCTACCTCCCGAGGGGCGGTCCTCAGCCTCGAGGGTGACTCGCTTAACTGCCAGCAAGTAGATTCAGTGTGACCCAACTTCTTGCAGTAATTACAGGAAGGTCGCTACGGTTCCTAAACCGGTCACTTGAACGTCTTCCAGGATCTCTGGGATAAACTTCTTGATACGCAGGGGGCCAGGTTTTTGAGGCAAAAGGAGTTCATCTTCCAGCATTAAGGGTTTCTCCCACTCTTCCAGTTTCCTGCAGACTTTTTCCAGGCTCTTAGTGAGGTAATTGACCTGTTCCATTAGAGCAGCTACTGTATCAGGAACTGGAGTCTGGGCGGCTTGGCTGGCCCCTGGCAGGCTGGTATCCGTCAGCTTGGGATTACGGACAGGAGGCTCGGGATGGGCCACTGGTTCCGTTGGCAGATGTTGTCCCAGAATACTGATGGCCAGTTCTTTAAAGTCCAGGAAAACACTGTTAGGGTGCTGAGCCGACAACATTTTCAATTGTGTTTTTAAAGATTCGCTATTCACACCCGCAATAAATTGTTCTCTCAGAGTTTGATCCTGGGTGTCAACCTCTCTAGGGTCTATATGAATGACAGCCCTCCAGGCCTCTTGGAGGGATAAAGCAAAATCACGAAGTGACTCACCAGGTTTTTGTTTCTTGCTGAAGAAGCGCATCTTTATTTCAGACACCGTCCTGACTTCAAAGGTAGTGCTGAGGCGGTCAAAGATCTGCTCTATGGTACTCCTCTCAGAACTGGGCCAGGACATGACTTCTCGACGGGCCGCTCCTTCCAACTGGGCTAACAGAATCTCCATTTGCTGCTCCGGGTTAATAGGATAGAGCCGGAACAGAGCTAGGATTTTGTCTTGAAAGTCTTTTAAATTATGAGCCTCCCGGCATAACGGGGAAACCATGGAGCCCCAAAGTAGTATGGCATCGTCAGCGGCATCATGTTGGCAGCTGCAATACCGTTGGTGGCTACTGGCTCCCTGGGGGCAGGCTGCTCGGCTGCTTCTGAGTCCGACATGATGCAGATTATCTGGTTGAGCGGTCCCTTTAAGAGATAGCGATAGGCCCGATGTCGCGCCGGCGGGGTTACTGGCCGGTGAGCGCGATCGATGGGCAGAGTCCAGTATCCCCTTTTGGGCCTTGCTAACCAGGCGACCCCTCTCCGGTGTCGGATTATTTCTCCCAGGAGTTGGTACTTACTCCGGTGCAGGCGGTCCAAATCTCGCGAGATCCGGAAGGACGTCTTCGGGAATCCCTTGCGCAGCGTGCCTTCCCGCGAGGACGCCGGGCTGGAGGGGCGGAGCTCGGACTTGCTCCGACGGGGAACAGCGTCATGCGTTCTTCTAAGTCCAAGGTAGGTGGAGTCCAGCTTGGGAAATTTGAATAAAGTGGTGACGCTGCAGAGTCTGGCGCTAAGCTTTCCCGCCAGTGATGAGTAGTGATGGCGCAGTAGATAAGTCCACAGTTCAGGCGGCCATCTTGGGCGCCATGATGCATCAATTCAATGACAGCAAGCAGCGGTAGTGAAACAGCATAAAAGTCCACAAACATGCACTTTGAAGTGGCGATTTTCTTCCTCTTGATAGCGCAACACTGCACAGCGCTTTCTGGAGACTTTAGGGACACTTTTCCGTACGTTTTAGGTCCGCAAAGTTCACTTCAAATAAACAGGCGTTTTGTCACTTGGCAAACTGGTTAAGGCACAAAGTTCACGTTTTTGTTCACAGTCCATAAAACGTGCGTATCCTGTTCGTGACGCCAAAATGTAGCATCCCCAAGTCAGGGCAATGTGTGGAACTAACCTGGGGAATGCCAGTGATGGAGAGGCCGGCACGCTGCTCCTCTGGGGCACTCTCTGGGTTCTTGAGGGACACAGCCAGGTGGAAGGTGAGGTGCCCTTGGTGTTATAGTTTAACGTGCCTATGGCTAAGTCCCTGATATGTCGTGACGCCAGTGCCAGTAAACGGTGGCACACCGTATTTACAGTAGGAATAACAGAGGTGCAGACTGGTAACTTGAAAACAGAATTCAAACTTTACTGAAGACAGTGATGATACAGTAAGCAGTCTTTCCAACAGTTCCTTTTGCAGACAATCAAAATTGCAGTGGTCTTACATCCAGCAAGGTTAAACAGAGGGTGATAATACAGGACTTGGAATTGCAGGTGAACCTTACTTTCTTCCTGACTCGTCCTGACTGGAATTGATGCTTCAAGGCCCCAATGCCCTACTTCTGGCTTATATCCTTGAATCTCCAGTTTATAGAGTACCTCCTCTTGACGTTTAGTACCTCTTGCTCTAGGGATTGCCTCCAGGTTGACTTCTGCTGAACTGGCCTAGGCCTGAGACATGTGGCCTTCACAGACTCCAGGGTCTGCACTGCCCTAGCCTGCCTTGGCCTAGCTATATATATAAACTGCTCACCAGCTCCCCCAGTGGTCCAATACCCAAATGACACCCTTCAACATTGCTGCAGGCAATTACATGAAACGCTTAAAGAACATAACAGATTGGTGGTAAACGGGTGTTAAAGTGCCCGTATACTGCACATACCAAAATAAGCAAAGTTTCGGCTGTGCAACAGCTACTTTGATTTCCACGTATTTTCTGGCTGATTGGATCCACGGCTGGTGCGAGGCTGTTTCTGCACTACTTGGTCATAGTTAACAGGACAGTCCACTATGGAGGTCAGTGTTAAGGGACGGGGTGCTGTAGAGGTCACTGTTAAGGGGCGGGGTGTTGTGGACGTCACATTTTAAGGTAATGGAGCTCTGTGGAGGTCACTGTTAAGTGGCGGGTTATATTAGAAATCACTGTTAACGAGACGGGGTACTGTGGAGGTCACTAATAAAGGGGCAGCCGCTGTAGAGATCACTGTTAAAGGGGAGGGCGCTGTGGATGTTACTGTGAAGGGGCAGGCCGCTGTGGAGGTCACTGTTAAAGGGGTGAGGTACTGTAGATGTTACTGTTATAGTGGATACTGTCAATATCTTTTAACGACGCACAAAAACATTAAATGAAATAGATGAAATATACCTGTGTGAAGCTAGGTCCTTCTGCTAGTGAAAACTAAAGATCATCCCGCAAAAAATGAACCCTCACACAGCTCTGTAGACCTAACTATGAAAAAAAAAAATGTCAGTATCAAAATACAAGAAAAACTATACAAATGGTATCATGCGGAGAATAAAGATTATAAGTCAGTCATTCCGCATAGTGAACACTGTAAAAACAAAACCCATAAAACTGTGTCGGAATTGCAATTTTTTTTCCAATTCCACCACATTTACATTTTTTTCCAGCTTCCCACTACATCCTATGCAATTTGAAAAGGAGTCAGTCTGCCGTCTTCTCACATGCACTGTAATGACCATTGTGGGCAGCAGCATCGCTCGATGCAGTGCGCATGCGCCGGCAGGATCTCGACCAGTACACTGGATGATGCAAGAGCCTTACAGGGCAGGCTAAGCAATAGGCTGGGGAGGGGTTATGTGAGAAGAAGGCAGAGCGGCCTGGGCACTTACAGCCCGAACGCCGCCGCTGGGCACTTGCGAGCTCTCATTTACATATGAATAAAGCTGCGTTTTTGCTTCTGGTGAACATTAAAACAAAAGGAAAAAGGTACCATTTGACCCGTGTATAGTTATGCTACAATGCTATCTAAGCAGTGTACGGTATAAGGGAAAATTCTGGTGACAGACTCCCTTTAAAAGGAGCCATTGGAAAGTACATCTTGTCCTGCTAAAAACAAGCTCTCATATGGCTATGTGAAAGGAAAAATAAAAAAGTTATGGCCCTAAGAAAGCAGGGAATAAAAAAACAAACATGCAAAAATAAAAAATCGCATTAATTAGGAAGGGGTTAAATAAAGTATGCCAGCAGGAGACTCCTCTGGGAGAATGGGTGCTGTTCATAGCTTTGGCAACAGTGAAGTTAAGGTCCCTTTACACAAGACTATACAGCAGCAGATTTTCAGGAAGGAATCGTTCCTTCCCGGCAATTGTCTGCTCGTCAGTGAAAGAGACCACTGCGCTTACATGCAGCGATCTACTCGACAAGATGTGCTGCAATGATCACTAATGCCTTGGGAAGGGGCGCTGCTAGGAGCGCTGGCCCCGCCTCATGCTGCAGCCGCCCGAACGCTCTGAATTGAGCCTCTGGCGGCTGCAGCACTGCCCGGGCTGGTGCGTCCATGAGGGCGCACCGCCCGGGCGCAGCAAGAGGAGAGGGGCTGACAGGAGGGAAGCACTCAGCGCTCCCTCCTGTCACTCCCTCATTGTAGCATGGCCGAGCCCTGTATGGTCCGCGGTACAGGGAGCATCTGTCTCCTGTATCCGGCAGGACTGACAAGAAGTGCGCACACAGTGTGCACTTTCTGTCAGTCCCCTCGGGTACAGGAAACAAAAGCTCCTGTACCCGTGGACCATAAAGAGCTTGGCTGCCCTACACTAGAGGTAAAGGAGGGAGGGGGGAGAAAGAGAATGACAAGGGGGGGGGGTGAAGAATGACAAGAGGGAGGGGAGGGAGTGAAGAATGACAAGGGGGGGGTTGAAGAATGACAAGAGGGGGGAAAGAATGACAATAGGGGGAGAGAATGACAAGGGGGGGGAGTGAAGAATGACAAGAGGGGGGAGAGAATGACAAGGGGGGTGAAGAATGACAAGGGGGGGAGTGAATGACAAGAGGGGGAGAGAGAGAACTGGCGTTAGTTAAAGGGGTTCTGCAGTTTATTTAAACTGATGATCTATCCTCTGGATAGATCATCAGCATCTGATCGGCAGGGGTCCGACACCCGGGACCCCCGCTGATCAGCTGTTTGAGAAGGCAGTTGCGCTGGCAGTAGCGCCTCGGCCTTCTCGCTGTTTACCGCAGGCGCAGCGACGTCACGACCAGTATCACTGGCCTTGGCAGGGTTAAGCTCTGTTTACTTGAATGAAGCTTAGCTCCACCCAGGCCAATGATACTAATCGTGACGTCACTGCGAGAAGGCTGAGGCGCTACTGCCAGCGCCGCTGCCTTCTCAAACAGCTGATTGGCGGGGGTCCCGGGTGTCGGACCCCTGACGATCAGTTTAAATAAACTGCAGAACCCCTTTAATATGGTAGATCATATGGGTGGGGCATTGTGATGTCACATGGGGGGGGGGGCGGAAAACTTTTCTTTTGCCTAGGGCGGCAAAAATCCTTGCACCGGCCCTGCTGGCAGCAGATGCTGTTTACATAGCACGATCAACTGCCGGCAAATTATAATTTTTGTTACCGCACAAAGAACGCTTCACTTGTACATTTACACTGCCAGATAGTCGTTAACTAGTGCTTTTATGAATGCTTATTACCGATGATCTGTGGCATTCTTGGCCCGTATAAAGGGCCCTTATCTAACAACTGTATTCCAGATAAAGTCAGGGGAGAGAAGGATTAGTCAAGTTGAATTTCAGCACCTGATCTTTTTGTTCTTGCCCAGATAATCCTCCCCCGATTGGATTTGGCCGGCAGTGGCCATAGACAATTATGGTGAATTTAGAAGCACCAATCATCATCCAGATTATCAGGAACGACTGTTCATGCGAACGGTAGTTCCCGATCATCTGGCCATCTAAATGTGCTGCCAATGACCCGATAAACTGGCATTTTGTGATCCTGTCGTTCATGCAGGCACCACCGTTCATGGGTTTTGGGCAGCAGATCGTGTGGTCTAAACAGCGATCTGCTGCTCCGAAGCCATAATTCTGTATGAGGACGAGGGATCGCTGTAGCCTCATACAGTGAAGGAGATCGCTGCATCTAAATGTGTGGTCTCCTTCACTGAACGAGCAGCAGACTGTCGGGAAGTAACGCTTCCTTACCAACAATCGGCGCTCAGTCAGTCCATCTACATCCACCTTTACACTCTTCTTATCTGACTGATTCTTCTCTGATCTTGTGTTGTGCTAGTGTCCTTTTGTCTAATGGTAGCATGAGGAGGTAACTGCAGCCCAATCAGGTTGCACATAGGACAGTAAGTCCTGCTCCTTCAGTATAGCAGATCCATATGCGCCATTTTTGCCACCACAGTCTCAAGAACATGGAGATGGTACCATGGTACCAGAACATGGGCCGTGACACAAGGAGAGCTGGACATGACGATAGATGGACATCAACCCAGCATCACCACTGATATCTGAACCAAACATATTCAAGAGGAATAGAAGGCATATGCAGGAGCATAGCTAATGGCTCATAGGCCCTGGTGCAAGAGTTCATCTTGGGCCCCTCTTCCCTCAGTGCTTTCTGTTTCTTCCTATACGGCACAAGGGTCTTTGGGCCCCCTTAGGCTCCTGGGCCCGGTAGCGACTGCTACCTCTGCACCCCCTATAGCTACGCCCATTGGCATATGGGAACTTCGCTAGATGATATACAGCAGTAATGGCCGGCCAGTGATCAATAAGCAGCTGGAACTCAAAAATGACTGTAAATGCACTGTATGTGAGCATGACCCCAGCAACATAAACCCTAGACATTACGTGCTTTTTTTCCTACTAAGCTGAAAATACCACAAAAAGCAAGAATTAATATTGAAATCAAATAGGATATTTCCTCTCTGCATTGCTAATCACATATTTATTGAAAGACGAAATGACTGCAATTTACTTCATTCAACCAGCGAGCAATCAGGCCGTCCTTTATCCTTCCGAATACTGAGACTAAGTTCATGTGGTGGGTTACATAAACATTTTAATTTCTGATCCTTTTATGGATTCCATGTCTCTTGTCTCATAAAAACAGATTGTGGGAGAAAACTCATTCATCTCGTGAGGCAATCTGCCTAGGATTTCGGAATAGAATGAAAATAAATAATTGTACATGGTATAAAAATGTAGGATATTACATTACATCCATTTCATATCGCTCGCAAACATACTTTTTTGGCTAAGGGACGGCATTACATAGAGACTTATGCTGCTGCAATCAAAGGAATTGTAATCAGTTTAATTCAGTTCATCTTCCCTCGTGTTTATCTAACTTCAGATATTGCTTACTGGTATCAAACAATAGTCTGGAGCGGTACTTGAAGCCGCACAGCATGGGGAAAATAGTTTCGGGATTATTCGCACACATATTTCATTTCATACATGGACACCGGTGGAGGTAGATTAAAGGGGTAGAAACTGCCCCCAGCATATGACAATATTTCTCTGAAAATGGTATTACGGTTTTAGCAAATAAATGCTATTCATTGTATAATGAATATACAAATTTCAGTAAAAATCAGTTCTGGTCATGTAAGGGCCTGTTTACACAGACTCGTCATCTTCTGAACAAGCGCTCATTCAAATGCCCATTCCCAGTGATTGCCCGCTGTAAACAGGTCATCGATTGGCCGAGACGATCTGAATGGATCGTTTATGAGAATAGAGAAATGCTTGCTGGTCAGCGGCACCTCTTCCCCTGTAAACAGGGGACATAATATATGGTGTAGAGGGGGAGGTGGGGGGCTAACGATTGAAGTGCTCATTGGCCAATGTGAAGGGTCTTTAAAGGGGTTGGCCCATCTTATACATTATATGCCACCAATGTCTGATAGGTGCGAGTCCCACCTCTAGGAGACGCACCTATGTCTAGAACGGAGCATGCAAGGTGAAGGAAAGCAGGCCGTCCTCCATTCATTTCTATGGGAGTGCCATAAATAGCCGAAGTCCCATAGAAATGAATGGGAAGCGCACTGCGCAAGCATGGCCACCGCTCCATTATTTTCTGTGGGGCTGATGGAAATAGTCAAGCCAGCATTTGGCTATTTTCAGCACTCCCATGGAGGGCGGCATGCGTGGTATGCTCTCCTTCACTTTGCAGGCTCCGTTCTAGAGATAGGTGCGGGTCCCAGACATGGGACCTAGCGATATGCCCCAATGTATGAGAAGAGCCAACCCCTTTAACGAGCACTGATCAACTTAAGGGCATCTGTCACCAGTTTATTCTACCCTTACTTAGGGCAGCAAAAACTGGTGACAGGTTCCCTTTAATGACTGCACATTGGGGGAGATATACCAACACACTACAAACACCAGTCCAGTCGAGTATATTGTCCGTCGGTGCAGAATGCACCAAATTTCATCAGAGGCATAGGCCACTTAATAAATTTGGTAAATTTCTATGCTTGATTTCAACTCACTTATTACAGTTTCTGGCGTAATTAATAGTAATTCCGGCGTGCAACTGAGGCCATGCCCCCTCCTGCTAAGCCCCAGCTCAATGATCTTGCCACTTTTAAAAAGTAATGAGACAAATTGCTGCACTATTACAGCTAGCGCCATAATTTGAGAAATTTTTACTCCACAATAGTGGGGTAAAAACATTAGTAAACGTCCCTTTAGTAACACTTTAGTTAATGGCCCACTGGAGACCACAGTGCAAATGGAAGGGACCATATTTCATTCCAGAGGTTGGAATGGTAATGAGATTGCAGCTCTGGGGGTACAGGGTGTTGGGCATCAATATAATACAAGTTCTGATGACTGATCTTGTGGGTTTCTGACACAGGTCACAAGCCCGGCCATGTTAAAGTCAGGGCTCATGCACACGTCCATTGCCTTGCTGTGCCCGTATTGTGACCTGCAAACAGCGGGTCCGCAATACATGGGCACAGACTGTGTGCACCCTGTATAACGGGTGCGACCCATTCACCCATTCACTTGAATGGGTCTGCAATCTAGAAGGTTGGTGCGAAACGGAGGCACGGAACCCCACAGAAGGACTACGGAGTGCTTCCATGGGGTTCCTGTCCGTGGCTCGGCACCACTAAAGTGCATGCACTGTTTTTTTTTGCAGTGCCACCGTCGGATGCGGATCACAGACCCCATTCGAATGAATGGATCCGCGATCCGCATGTGGCGGCCCCATGGTCAGTGCCCGTGCATTGCAGACCTCAATTTGCGGTTCCATTTGTGTGCATGATCCCTTTTAGGCCTCTTGCACAAGACAGTATTTTGCGGACCGTATACTGGCAGTTTTTTCAGTTCAGTATACTGACAGTATACTGAACCATTCACTTCAATGGGTCTGCAAAAAATACTGAAGTGTCTCCGTATGCCTTCTGTTTCCGTTTTTCCGTTTTTTCGTTCCATTTAAATATAGAACATGTCCTATTCTTGTCCGCAAATCACGTTCAGTGGCTCCATTCAAGTCAATGGGTCTGCAAAAAAAGGAAAGCATACGGAAAGGCATCCGTATGTCTTCTGTATCCGTTCTGTTTTTGCTGAACAATCTATTGAAAATTTTAAGCCCAGCCCAATTTTTTTTATGTAATTACTGTATACTGTATATGCCATACGGAAAAACGGAAACACAACGAAAGCAAAAAACTGAAAAACGGATCCGATAAAAACGGACTGCAAAATACTGAAAAAGCCATACGGTCGTGTGCAAGAGGCCTTACTCAAAGTTTTCCTGAACCTCAATGGTGTTCAGAGGAGAACTCGTGATAAGCATCTTAATAGTTTAGGTTTGGATTTAGTTGAATTATTTTTCTTGTAAATTAGAATTAAGTAAAATTTACCTGAATACGTACAGTATAAGGTCATATTGTCGCATATCTTTCTGTCACAGAAAATCTAATCTGGGGATGAAGCTGAGTTTGCACACATTATATTATAGGAAGGATAACAATCTGCAGACCTAATGACTCATGGTAAAATTATGACACGTAACACGTAGGGAACCTCCCTTCCATGTACAGTATCAGAAGAGTGTGCTACCCGGTCTCTTAGGTGCCAGACGTATTTCTTTGTGCATGGATCTGTGGTATCTCAGGTATTCATCTATTATTTCTTTTCTTTTCATATATATTGCTCCAATAAAATGTTCTCTAATAGGCAAATGCACATACAAGAAAGCGATACGGTACAGTCTGACCATACTCCATAAAAGCCACATGAGCCTTATCATTACAGCCGTATGGATGTCACGCCATAGAACCCCTCTAAGTATATGCCGATTTTGACTTTGGCCATTGAAAGGACCTGGATTGGCTCATTCATGGATATATCTGTGCTGGGAAAGCGTTGATTTTTAGCATTCCGCAAATCTTTTTTATATGCTGGAAGGTTCAGCGTGTACTACTGTCGGTCGCAATAACCTGGCCCGGGTTAATGGAAACACTAGAATTTCCCTGCCAGGGATACGGAATAAAGGGAAGTTTCTTCAATGCTATTGAAATGTTTTATTAGCTTGAAGCTTTTGTAGAGAAGTATTTTATATTCTGTAAACTTCCATTGAAAATTGCATTTTTAATACATAGCCACTTTTTTTTTTTTTTTTTCTGAGCAAAGTATAGGTACAAGTATTTTAAGGGGTTGCTCCATTCAATTCTGTGGGACTGCCAGAGATAGCTGAGCGCTTGCACTTTCTCATCTCAAGAAGCCTTATAGAGTTGAGAGAAGCATTGGACATGCATGTCGCTCCAGTCAAGAGGGGAAACACGGGCCCCCATTCTAATGACTGGTGGGGACCCCAGCAGTCGACCTAATGCCGATCAGATACTTATCTCCTATCCCGTGGATAAGTGATATGTTGTCTTCATAGGACATCCCATTTAAACATCAGAAAATGAAATATGTAGTGTGTATATGTATGTGTCCAATTGATCTCTAGGATATCACTAGGATATCCTGCCAGCGTCTGATCACTGAACACCAGAGCAGTGTGCCCTGTAACTGAGCACCATGTCACTTCACCTTTGGTCAGCGCTGCTGTACAGCTGTGAAGATGGCAGCTATAGACAATGGGGGTCTGCTTATTATCTTCAGATTTAAAAGGTGAGATGCAACTTTCCTCAAAATATAATATAAAGTGATTTACAGTGAAACAGCAGTCTGCAGAGGAGAGGATAGGAGTGGTGGCTGTGGTGAGGATGGTGGTGATAGTACTCACAGTGGCGATCTTTCAACAGCTCTCCCTGGGCTGGTGCACAGTGAAAGGGGAATGCACGCTTTATTCCCCTCGCAGCACACAATTGTTTTGGGGGGCCTGATGGTGGTCTGGGATACCCTTGGTGTCTGTGGGTGTAAGGCGGAATCCCTTAAACCAATAAGTGCTGGGCTCCTTCACAGTGGGCATGGCTGCACTCCGAGAGTCGGAGAACGCTGGACTCATCTCTGAAGCATGGAGGAGACAGGACTCATCTAAGGTTCATTTACATATATGGCGGGAACATTTATTTTAGGTTTTTCTCTGAACTGATAGTTCGTTCAGAATTGATTTTAATATCATTATTAATGTATTAAAAAGTATTTTTTTTTTAAGTGAGTAGATAAATAGGCTTAGAAAGTGATGACAGGTTTCCTTTAAATCTTCCCCTCGTGATAAATTGCCCCCTTTGAGTTTCCACTCCTTTTTCATGTTTCCAAAATGTTGTTAAATCCTGGTTTTCTACTTTTTTTTAGGATTCAGCCCACATACTGGAGGCTGCACAGGTTCTCCAAAATGTAGATCACCCCAATGTGTTTTTATGTGATGTTACCCTTCACTCGTGGAATGCATACAGTTCATCTTCTTTAGCCTTTTATCCACAAGTGTACAGTTCCTGCAACCAGTACAGAATCCGTACCATGTCAACTGATGCCCCTTTAATCCTGATCGTCTTTAGGCTACTATCTACCAACTTGCTCTTTAAATTGGGGCTTTGTGGGTAATAATTGTCCTAAAACTGGATAGTTTTTTAAGACAATCCAATTTTTTGAAAAATATATTTAAATTGACCATGCTGCGCACTAAATTGTGGTAAAATGCAAATTTGTAGAAATTTTTGTTTTCTTCCTATTCTTTCATGTGATTTAATCCTTTCTCCTTCCTCTACAGATTTCTCCAGTTCTCCCTGATTATACTCCTTTCCCAGAGAACTATCTTGCACTACCATACTTTTTTCCACTACCATACATTTTAGATAGCCTTCCTTCTTAGTACAATTTCTATATATTCTTTGTATTTGTCCCTTGGGTATATTACGAATCCAGAGAGAATAATGGCAGCTTTTTATGTCAAGTATAAGTATTAGTGAAACCGTGGGTACATTTTGCCCCCATCGCTGTTCCGGTTCCCTGTAAAAAAAAAAAAGTATCCGCAAACCAAAAATTTTAATTTACACAAAAAATCTAACTATCTAAAATAAACACAACCTGGCTTTGGTCTATTGTATCATCCTTAGCCAAAAGGAATTTTAATTTTAGTATTGGAATGCTTGTATACAGTGATGCTACATCATCAGCAATAAGAAACATGTCATCAGTAAAAGTCATTAAATTATTCAAGATGTCCAAAATATCTCACTCGTATTTCTCATAAATGAGGGCACCGGGTGCACATATGTCTGTAAATATAAATCTATATATTCACTCTGCTGGTGAAAGAGTTGATGCCAAATTCTACTGCCCATCTTGGGGGGGGGGGAATATTTAAATCCTTGTGGATTTTTGGTAAATATTCAAATTCACTCTTATTTAAAACATTTAAAACTTTTTTAATAGCTACTTGTTAAACCGTTTTTAAGCCACTATAGGTGTTCTGATCTGACAATAATATATACATTTCTTGATTGTATTTCTCTTTTTCCATTGCCATTATTCCACCCCCTTATCCACCGGCTTTATTACTATGTTTGCATTCTCTTCCCCATTCCACAATGACACCCTTTGATCCCCATTAAGATTCAGTGTTTAAAAGGAAACCTGTCATCACTTTCTAAGCCTATTTATCCACTCACTTTTCTATAAATACTTTTTAATACATTAATAATGATATTAAAATAAATTCAGAACGAACTATCAGTTCAGAGAAAAACCTAAAATGTTCCTGCCATATATGTAAATGCACCTTAGATGAGTCCTGTCTCCTCCATGCTTCAGAGATGAGTCCAGCGTTCTCCGACTCTTGGAGTGCAGCCATGCCCACAAACTAATAAGACACACCCTGTAGGATTGCTCATCTACACCTCTTCTCTTTCAAGTCTCGAAGCTGCGCAGTATACATTATATCATAAGTGTGAGATGAATCTCAAATTTTTATCGCGAATATCGGCACTTCGAGAATTTGCGAAGATCTAGAACATAGTGCTATATCTTCGTAATCGCGAATATTCTATTTTTTTTTCCATCAGTGAGTGAGGTGACTGGTTCTGCACATGTTCGGGATTTGGGGTCGTGAGTTCGGGAGGAGGGTAGGATCTTTAGATTCTGTCACTCTTATAACGGGAGGTGGGGTTAGGAATGGGAAGTGATGAGGTAAGCATTTATTTTACATAACTTGAAAAAAAGCGAAAGTGGACTGTAAAATAAGTACTTGGAGGTGTTTAAAAAAAAAAATGTAGGATGATTAGGGTGGGGGAGAACTATCTCAGGATGCCTATGATTCTTATGGTTAAAAACCGGTGACAAGTTCACTTTAAGTTTGCTAGTTTCAATTCTCCCTAGATCATTTAAGACCACTTATTTGAAGGCTCAATACCCTCATTTTCTATAATTTCTTGAGAAAAAATTTTAATCTAATTTTTTTAAACCAAAATGTGTTGGCCTTTTGGCTAAGATCAAGGGTAGTATCTGTTCTTATCATTTCTGTAGGTTGGACCGGGCCCCTAGAATGTAAGGCAGAGAACCACACTGCATCCCTAGGGTGTACGGCTTGGGCCATTAGTGTCCTATGCTAGGTGACCAAGGGCTCTGCTGGATCTAAGCTAGGGGCTGAGATGTTTGAAAGCCCAAGGTGCAGAAGGGCCTCAGGAGTGGTGACCCTTGGGTGCCTGAACTCACTGGGGATGGGAGCCCACTGAGTGATGACACATTTGCACGCACTTCACTTTCTCATATTTTGAGCGCACACACCTCTATTCTTTGCCCGGCCGTCAGGCCTGGCGTAAGGAGGAGGAATTTTTATAATTCTGGCCGGATGTCCGGGGTGAGCTTCAGCACACATTCACTATTTATTAAATTTTTTTTTACTGTGTGTTCTCTTTCCAAGTTTTTTTGTTACAAGGATTTCTTGGGTTGCGGCGCCCTTACGGGTACCCCCCTAGAAGTCTGGGGGGGGGCATCTTGGTTCCACACCCCCCTGCAAAACCCCTTGGGCTCTCCCTCTCCCAGCCTAGTTGTTGAAGCTCCGTGCCGACACCTTGGGTGGCAGCCTAAGTGGAAGCCTCGGCTAAGGGTTGCCTGGCCGTACCCCTGGCTTCGGCTGTTGGTTGTCTATTTTGTCTCGGTCCCTTTCAGGAGCTTTCCGGCCCATAGAGACTGGGAAAGGTTTATGGGGGCCCTTCTCCTTTGGGAGAGGGCTTGCGATGAACCGTAACCTTGTGCACGTTTTTGTGTGGCAACCTGCACGATTTTGTTGCATGGGTGTTGAAAGCATGCTCCTCTGACTGAAAAAAGTGTAAGCCTTGATTCTGTAAATTGCATTTTGGGATTAGACAGCACCCATGGTGATGTATGTGGGATGAGATAGCAGTACCATCAGTGCTTTATTGGTCCTAGTCTGGGCCGGGTTGTATGTGATAATTCTGATGATGATAGAATGAATCAAAATATAACTTTCATTTCTTTTATTAATATAGATTTTTATTGATCGTCATTCTGTATACTTTTTTCTTTAAAAGGAACACCCTCAAAAAATAACAATTTTCTGTGCAAATTTGGTCAGTTCAAAAAATGTTATTTATACACAGCATATACGTACTACTGACTTATGAAAAAGTAATTGCATTGAGAGCGACGCTGTGAATTCTGTTCATAGAGTCGATGTATACTGAATGGTATAAACATTTGGGGGATTTTTATTAAAATGCGCTTCCCACACTGCTCTCAAGTCCTGCACTATCGGAGTAAGCTCCAACATTATGTAGAGATGCAGGGAAGGCCTGTACATAAATTTAGGGCTTCGTCCATTAGGCCATGCAACAGACTGACTCTGCACCAGCCCTCTGCTGCGTAGATTTAAAGGACATCTGTCAGCAGTTTTGTACCTATGACACCGGCTGACCTGTTACATGTGCACTTGGCAGCTGAAGACATCTGTGTTGGTCCCATGTTCATATGTGTCCACATTGCTGAGAAAAATGATGTTTTATTATATGCAAATGAGCCTCTAGGAGCAACGGGGGCGTTACCATTACACCTAGAGGCTCTGCTCTCTCTGCACCCTCTCTACTTTGATTGAAAGAGCAGGGCAGTGAAAACGCCATCACACCTGGCCCTGTCAATCAAATTGCAAAGGACGGGGCTGGTTGTAATGGAAATGGCCCTGTTGCTCTTGGAGCATATATTATAACATTATTTTTCTGGCCCTGTCAATCAAAGTGGCATGAGTGGGGAAAAGTCAAAAATGTTACTTCACAAATGGCGTAAATGAGTAAATGTCCCCTTGGTCCTTGCACAGGAATGTCATTATTAGATTGGTGGTATAAGAACTAACATTTAACCTGACAATTAAGAAGTGCTTGCTTTGTAAATTCTAGGGCGTTCTAATCAGTAATAGGATGAAAAGTAATAGTCTGAAAAAGATCTGTTATTAAAAACAATATTCTTGGGCACAATGTTTCATACACTTGGCATTGCAGATTGAAAAGGTTAGCATCTTCCTTATATATATTATGTAGCAGAAGTATAATTTTAGCACTAATTACTTTCCAACATCCGGCCTTCCTTTGGTGCTAAGCAACATTATGTGTAAAGTTTCTTAATATAAATGACAAATATGCTGTTTGTAATTCTTCCAGGCATATTTCCTGATTTTTTTGTCCAAATGAATTGCCCATTCACCTTTTTATTATTCCTTGATGAAATCCAAGTACATGCTGGGCATAAATCCCACATTGTCTCCAGAGACTGCATTGTTAAGACATGTCAGTATCCAACAATAGATTGTTATATTATTAAACAGACAGACATCAGTTTCTTTAAAGGGGTTGGGTCAAATGGGAATTTATCCTGCCCAACAGATATTGCTATTACAGTGGAGGAAATAATTATTTGACCCCTCACTGATTTTGTAAGTTTGTCCAATGACAAAGAAATGAAAAGTCTCAGAACAGTATCATTTCAATGGTAGGTTTATTGTAACAGTGGCAGATAGCACATCAAAAGGAAAATCGAAAAAATAACTTTAAAAAAAAGATAGCAACTGATTTGCATTTCATTGAGTGAAATAAGTATTTGAACCCCTACCAACCATTAAGAGTTCTGGCTCCCACAGAGTGGTTAGACACTTCTACTCAATTAGTCACCCTCATTAAGGACACCTGTCTTAACTAGTCACCTGTATAAAAGACACCTGTCCACAGAATCAATCAATCAAGCAGACTCCAAACTCTCCAACATGGGAAAGACCAAAGAGCTGTCCAAGGATGTCAGAGACAAAATTGTAGACCTGCACAAGGCTGGAATGGGCTACAAAACCATTAGCAAGAAGCTGGGAGAGAAGGTGACAACTGTTGGTGCGATTGTTCGAAAATGGAAGGAGCACAAAATGACCATCAATCGACCTCGCTCTGGGGCTCCACGCAAGATCTCACCTCGTGGGGTGTCAATGGTTCTGAGAAAGGTGAAAAAGCATCCTAGAACTACACGGGAGGAGTTAGTTAATGACCTCAAATTAGCAGGGACCACAGTCACCAAGAAAACCATTGGAAACACATTACACCGCAATGGATTAAAATCCTGCAGGGCTCGCAAGGTCCCCCTGCTCAGGAAGGCACATGTGCAGGCCCGTCTGAAGTTTGCCAATGAACACCTGAATGATTCAGAGAGTGACTGGGAGAAGGTGCTGTGGTCTGATGAGACCAAAATAGAGCTCTTTGGCATTAACTCAACTCGCTGTGTTTGGAGGAAGAAAAATGCTGCCTATGACCCCCAAAACACCGTCCCCACCGTCAAGCATGGGGGTGGAAACATTTTGCTTTGGGGGTGTTTTTCTGCTAAGGGCACAGGACAACTTATTCGCATTAACGGGAAAATGGACGGAGCCATGTATCGTGAAATCCTGAGCGACAACCTCCTTCCCTCTGCCAGGAAACTGAAAATGGGTCGTGGATGGGTGTTCCAGCACGACAATGACCCAAAACATACAGCAAAGGCAACAAAGGAGTGGCTCAAGAAGAA
Organism: Bufotes viridis; assembly: GCA_033119425.1. Lineage (NCBI taxonomy): Eukaryota > Metazoa > Chordata > Amphibia > Anura > Bufonidae > Bufotes > Bufotes viridis. The sequence continues at coordinate 469,108,453 of CM065591.1, forward strand.
GCACATTAAGGTCATGGAGTGGCCTAGTCAGTCTCCGGACCTTAATCCAATCGAAAACCTATGGAGGGAGCTCAAGCTCAGAGTTGCACAGAGACAGCCTCGAAACCTTAGGGATTTAGAGATGATCTGCAAAGAGGAGTGGACCAACATTCCTCCTAAAATGTGCGCAAACTTGGTCATCAATTACAAGAAACGTTTGACCTCTGTGCTTGCAAACAAGGGTTTTTCCACCAAGTATTAAGTCTTTTTTTGTTAGAGGGTTCAAATACTTATTTCACTCAATGAAATGCAAATCAGTTGCTATCTTTTATTTAAAGTTATTTTTTCGATTTTCCTTTTGATGTGCTATCTGCCACTGTTACAATAAACCTACCATTGAAATGATACTGTTCTGAGACTTTTCATTTCTTTGTCATTGGACAAACTTACAAAATCAGTGAGGGGTCAAATAATTATTTCCTCCACTGTATATCACTTTCCCCAAATATAATTTATCCAAACTGCCTTAGGGCTCCTGCACACGAATATATTTTCTTTCCGTGTCCGTATCGTTTTGTTTGTGCACCGTATGCAGAACCATTTATTTCAATAGGATAGGTCCACAAAAAATGGAAGTTACTCCGTGTGCATTTGCAACGGGGGCCTCCCCCCAGGGCCCTCTCTACCGCGCGTCCCAGGTTTAGGAATGCCGAGTGGTGTAGTGCGGCTTAAAATGTCTCTTTATGTGTGTCACAGTGCTTCTACCTGGATACCGCTGGACCCCAGGCTTTGGCTCCGAAGCAATAAATAGGGGGACTAATTGAGGGATTGGAAAGAATAGCTTGAGTCCAGACCTTGAGATAAAGTTCAATGGCAGCTTTACTTTAAATAATGTTTCTCCAAACAGTTTCAGGCGTTGTCTAGGTTCCAGCACGCTTTAGCATTAAACTGGCAGGCAAACTCAACTCTGCTATATTTTTCTCTCAAACTAACTTGGTGTCTTTATGCTGCACTTCACTCTTGTAGTCGGACTTATGTTCAGCCAAAAAATAGGTTAGAATCCTGGCAGCTCTGACATGGAGTCTCAACCAGAACTGCCCCACCTCCTTCTGGTAGCAAGCAGGACTGGCCCACTTCTCACCAAAGGGGAGGAGAATGAAATGGTGAGTTCTGTTCTATCTAACTATGGCTCTGCCGTATTTGCTGCCACCTGCTGGTGAACCAGACACATTACTTGAACAGTTACATAACATTATTATAAATGCACAGTGTTGAGGGAGCTGGAAATAAATATATAGGTGACATACAGGTTAGACCATAAAAGATAGTAGCAAGGCGCAGAAGTGGTAACACCACTCTGGGTTGTTACACATTCTGTTTCCGTATGTCCCTATGTCTGTTCCGGAAAATAAAACAGAACATGTCCTATTATTGTCCGCATTACGGACAAGGATAGGACTGTTCTATTAGGGGCCAGCCGTTCTGCAGAATACAGAATGCACACAGATGTCATCTGTACATTTTTGCGAATCTGTGTTTTGCGGACTGCAAAATACATCTGGTCATGTGCATGAGCCCTTATTAAGTTTATTAGCTGACCATTGTGGCAAATCAGTTTTGATTTCAGTTGCTGTTGATTATGTCCTGTAGTGGAGCCTGGTAATCCAGGACGCACATGCTCACAGCGCTTCTATTCCTACTCATCAAAAACTGCTCCTCTATGTGCAATGTCCGTTACATTTCAGTTATGCCTGATAGATGGATGGACGGACAGGCAGATAGCTGATAGACAGACAGATAAACATAAGGATACTTTCACAAGAGCGGCTGTGCTCTCCACCAGGCTGTTCCGGTATAGAATGCTGGAAGTTGGCTGGACAAAAAAAACCTGTGTGCAGAATTTTTTTCTGGCCAAATCCCGGATTGCTGCCAGTTCTTCGCTGGACCTCATTATAGTCATTGCGGCCAGTGGCCATTCCGTAAACATCCGGCAATGCCGGATCCAGAGAACTCTGACAGGCTGTTCTCTGCAGGAACAGCCTGCCGGAGAATACAGCTGCAAATGTGAAACAAGCCTTACTCGATGATTACTCTGTAAGCCAGCCTACTATCTTCCTGACATCACTGTTCTCTGCATCTGAAATCCCGCATCTGCACCGGGCCCACGCATGCACCATATAATACCGATTGTGGGTAGCAGCATCAGTGAAGGGACTGTGCATGCACCAGTGCGGGATTTCAGGCTCAGAGGACAGTGACGTTAGGAGGATACTAGGCTGGCTTACAGCCAGACAGGCGAGGAGTTATCACCGAGTTATCCCTGAGGGCCCGGGCACTTACAGTAATAAACAATATAGTTGTAATATAGTTGTATAGGTAAGTCTTGTTGTCCTCAATTGATAAAGATATAATTCTGACAGCATGCAGCCACCACTAGAGGGCACTAAATCCCATAAAGGGGTTTTCTGAAACTTGAGAACCCCTTTTGATATATATAGGCAAGGTGCAGGTATTATAAAAATTAAGAATCACCATTCACCTGGGGGATCTGGTTCCAGCGCCAAGCTCTCTTCTTCACCTCTTCTGGTCCCCACATGTCATACTGCCTACACTCATGTGATATCACTGCTGATGGCCAACAAATGGCCACATCAGTGGTCCACGGTTCTTATGTACTTTGATCCCTTTTCTTACGACGTGCAGCTTTCTTCATAGAACAGACGGGCCAGTCATGTTGCTCTGACCATGTGACTACTATTTCTAACGTCATAACCCAAAGAACCTTGCATCTCCTCTTGGCTGAAGGACCCTCCCTGTCCTCACCTGTGTACTGCCAATGGGCGATATGTGGCATAAACAAATGTGCATGGCCTTTATTTATGCGGAATTTTTTCATTGGTGGTTCTGTTGGATGTTCTTCTGTACATGTCCAGCTGTAGCTGAGTAGTGCATAGTGAATGCTGAGGATGTTGGCAGAGATACACCGGCATTTACTGTGCATGCTCTCCCTATGCAGTGAGGATGGGGAAGGACTTTCTGCAGAGGAAAAATATGTGCGCAACCGACAAGAACTACGTGTCCAGTAGCAACAAGGCTTTCTACTCTTAGAAATGTCATTTTTGGAAATGGAATATACTTTTTACAAGTTAGGACACATAGAATTATCACTGAGATCTTGGGACTACCCCTTTAACAGCAATGGGAGATATGGGAGCTATGACAGTAAGGCCTTATTCACACAGTCAGTGTTCAGTCAGTGATTTCCATCAGTGCTTAAGGGCCAAATCCAGCTGCACTTCTAAACACAGAACAGGTGCAGACCTTATCTCTCTGTAGCCTCCACTCCTGGTATTGGCTCACAATCACTGACCAAACACTGATATGTGAATAAAACCTAATATTGAGGCAGATCAGTGCCAGGCCCTTATCCACCTCAAGCTCCACAGCAGTAATATTCCTTAAAGGCTATGTATACCTTTGGGTGCAATCTTTTATTATTATTTTTTTTTATAGCATTTTACTCATTTTGGGCTAAAAATATTTTTTTTAAATTGGTCTTTATTAAAAACATTGAGCTGTTCTGTCACAAAGGGTTAACTGTTTGTCTAGCTCCGTGAATTGTACTTTCAATTTCACTTTTTTGCCGATCATCTAATAAACCTTATCTATAAATTAGTAAAAGGTCATAAACATAAACTAAAAAGCTGGATTTACAAGGGCCGATCTGCCCAGAAGCCCTGATCGGCAGTGTCTGCATGAAGAACAGGATCATCCGATAAATGAGCGATTTGCTTGTTTATCGGGTGATGAGCGGCACGTTTACATGGTCGTTCCTGATTATTGGCTCGTGTAAATGCAGCTTAAGCCCCATTCTTATCAGTAAGATAAGAATTAAGCTATAATGTCTATAATGTTTATAATGTCAGATCAAGGATAAGGATCTGTCAGCTGAGCTGCCTGACGGAAAACAGTAAAATTCAGATCCTGCTACTAGAAAATCGCAAGGCTGCACAGAGAAAGGGGATCAACATTTTTTTAATAAAGACCAATTGAAAAAAAAAAAGATTTTTAGCTCAAAATGGGTACAATGCCCCCAAAGGTGTACATAGCCTTTAACCGCTTCAGCCCCCCTAGCTTAAACACCCTTAATGACCAGGCCACTTTTTACAATTCCGTACTACACTACTTTCACCGTTTATTGCTCCGTCATGCAACTTACCACCCAAATGAATTTTACCTCCTTTTCTTCTCACTAATAGAGCTTTCATTTGGTGGTATTTCATTGTTGCTGACATTTTTACTTTTTTTGCCATTAATACAAATTTAACGACATTTTTGCAAAAAAATGACATTTTTCACTTTCTGTTGTAATTTTTTTTTTAAAAACTACATTTCTATATAAATTTTTCTCTAAATTTATTGTTCTACATGTCTTTGATAAAAAAAAGTCCAATAAGTGTATATTTATTGGATTGGGTAAAAGTTATAGCGTTTACAAACTATGGTGCAAAAAAGTGAATTTCGGCATTTTGAAGCAGCTCTGACTTTCTGAGCGCCTGTCATGTTTCTTCAGGTGCTAGAATGTCAGGATAGTATAAATACCCCCCAAATCACACCATTTTAGATAGAAGACACCCCAAAGTATTTGCGGAGGGGCATGGTGAGTTCATGTATCATTTAATTTTTTTTCACAAGTTAGCGGAAAATGACACTTTCTGAGAAAAAAAAAAAGTTTCAATTTCTGATAACTTCTGGCAAAAAAAAAATCTCAGACGGACTCACTATGCCCCTCAGTGAATACCTCGGGGTGTCTACTTTCCGAAATGGGGTCATTTGTGGGGTGTGTTTACTGTTCTGGCATTTTGGGCGGGGCTAAATTGTGAGCCGCCATGTAAAACCTAAAGGTACTCGTTGGAATTTGGGCCCCTTTGCGCACCCAGGCTGCAAAAAAGTGTCACTTATGTGGTATCGCCGTACTCAGGAGAAGTAGGGAAATGTGTTTTAGGGTTATTTTTACATATACCCATGTTGGGTGAGAGAAATATCTCTGTAAATTGTCAACTTTGTATAAAATTTTTTAAAAGTTGTCGTTTACAGAGATATTTTTCACACAAAGTATGGGTATATATAAAAATACACCCCAAAACACATTGCCCTACTTCTCCTGAGTACGGCGATACCACATGTGTGCCACTTTTTTGCAGCCTGGGTGCGCAAAGGGGCCCTAAAACGAATGAGTACCTTTAGGATTTCACACAGCATTTTTACGCATTTGGATTCCAGACTTCTTCTCACGCTTTAGGGGCCCCTAAAATGCTAGGACAGTATAAATACCAAACATGTGACCCCATTTTGGAAAGAAGACACCCCAAGGTATTCCGTGAGGGGTATGGTGAGTTCATGTAAAATTTTATTTTTTGTCACAAGTTAGTGGAATATGAGACTTTGTAAAAAACAAAATAAAAAAAAATAAAAATATCAATTTCCGCTAACTTGTGCCAAAAAATAAAAATTCTGTGAACTCGCCATGCCCCTCACGGAATACCTTGGGGTGTCTTCTTTCTAAAATGGGGTCACATGTGGGGTATTTATACTCACCTGGCATTTTAGGGGCCCCTAAAGCGTGAGAATCCAAATGCATAAAAATGGCCTGTGAAATCCTAAAGGTACTCATTGGTTTTAGGGCCCCTTTGCGCACCCAGGCTGCAAAAAAGTGTCACTCATGTGGTATCCCCGTACTCAGGAGACGTAGGGCAATGTGTTTTGGGGTGTGTTTTTACATATACCCATGCTGCGTGTGAGAAATATCGCTGTAAACGACAACTTTTTAAATTTTTTTATTCAAAGTTGTCAATTTACAGAGATATTTCTCTCACCCAACATGGGTATATGTAAAAATACACCCAAAACACATTGCCCTACTTCTCCTGAGTACGGCGATACCACATGAGTGACACTTTTTGCAGCCAAGATGCGCAAAGGGCCCAAATTCCAATGAGTACCTTTAGGATTTCACAGGGCATTTTTACGCATTTGTCTTCTCACGCTTTAGGACCCCTAAAATGCCAGGACAGTATAAATACCCCACATGTGACCCCATTGTGAAAGAAGACACCCCAAGGTATTCTGTGAGGGGCATGGCGAGTTCACAGAAAAAAAATTTGGCAGAAGTTAGCGGAAATTGATTTTTTTTTTTTTACAGTCTCATATTCCACTAACTTGTGACAAAAATAAAATTTTGCATGAACTCACCATACCCCTCAGCGAATACCTTGGGGTGTCTTCTTTCTAAAATGGGGTCACATGTGGGGTATTTATACTGTCCTGGCATTTGAGGGTCTCCATAATCATTACACGTATGGCCAGCATTAGGAGTTTCTGCGATTCTCCTTATATTGAGCATACGGGTAATGAGATTTTTCCGTTCAGCCTCTGCGCTGAAAAAAAAAAATGAACGGCACAGATTTTTTCATTCGCATCGGTCAATGTGGATGAAAAAATCTGTGCCAAATCAGTGACTGCGGTGCGGTGGGCTGGGCGCTAGCTACCTAACAAGTAGCTAACTAACTGGCGGTGATAAGGGACCCTTATGCCCCATTCACACGTCCGAAATTCTGTTTGCGGAGCGGAATTGCGGACCCATTCATTTCTATGGGGACAGACTTTGTCCCGCTCGGATCGGAATTACGGATCCGCGCTTCGGGTCTGCACTTCCGTTTCGCAAAAATATAGAACATGTCCTATTCTTGTCCGCATTGCGGACAAGAAAAAGCATTTTCTATATAGTTCTGGCAATGTGCGGATCTGCAAAATGCGGAAAGCACATTGCCGGTGTCCGTGTTTTGAGGATCTGCGGATCGAATCTGCGGATCGGATCTGCGGATCGGATCCGCGGATCCGTGAATCCACGGATCCGCAAAACACATATGGACGTCTGAATGGAGCCTTACAAGGGGTGTGATCAATGACAGGGGGGTGATCAGGGGGTCTAGATGGGGTGATCAAGAGGTTAATAGGTGAGGGGGGGGTGGTGGGGTTAGTGTAGTGTTTGGTGCAACTTTACAGTGTTACCTGGTCCTCTGGTGGTCGATCCCAGCAAATTGGACCACCAGAGGACCAGGTAGCAGCTATATCAGACGCTGTTCACAAAACAGCGTCTGATATAGCTGTTTGATGCGATTTTATTCGCATCTACAGCCTGCCAGCGATGGATCATCGCTGGCAGGCTGTAGCCTAACTGCCGAGACGCGCTTCTCAGGAAGTCTCGGCTCTCACGAGATGACGCGCCGACGCGTCATCTCAGAGCTACAGGACCGCCCGCAGGACGCATCCCTGCGTTAGGCGGTCCTGTACTGGTTAAAGGGAACCTGTCCTCTTTAAAGGGAACCTGTCCTGTATATGCTGCCCTTAATGAGGGTAGCATATACAGTCGTGGCCAAAAGTTTTGAGAATTACACAAATATTAGTTTTTACAGTTTGCTGCTAAACTGGTTTTAGATCTTTGTTTCAGTTGTTTCTGTGATGTAGTGAAATATAATTACACGCACTTCATACGTTTCAAAGGCTTTTATCAACAATTACATGACATTTATGCAAAGAGTCAGTATTTTCAGTGTTGGCCCTTCTTTTTCAGGATCAGGACCTCTGCAATTCGACTGGGCATGCTCTCAATCAACTTCTGGGCCAATTCCTGACTGATAGCAACCCATTCTTTCATAATCACTTCTTGGAGTTTGTCAGAATTAGTGGGTTTTTGTTTGTCCACCCGCCTCCTGAGGATTGACCACAAGTTCTCAATGGGATTAAGATCTGGGGAGTTTCCAGGTCATGGACCGAAAATGTCAACGTTTTGGTCCCCGAGCCACTTAGTTATCACTATTGCCTTATGGCACGGTGCTCCATCGTGCTGGAAAATGCATTGTTCTTCACCAAACTGTTGTTGGATTGTTGGAAGAAGTTGCTGTTGGAGGGTGTTTTGGTACCATTCTTTATTTATGGCTGTGTTTTTGGGCAAAATTGTGAGTGAGCCCACTCCCTTGGATGAGAAGCAACCCCACACATGAATGGTCTCAGGATGCTTTACTGTTGGCATGACACAGGACTGATGGTAGCGCTCACCTTTTCTTCTCCGGACAAGCCTTTTTCCAGATGCCCTAAACAATCGAAAAGAGGCTTCATCGGAGAATATGACTTTGCCCCAGTCCTCAGCAGTCCATTCACCATACTTTCTGCAGAAGATCAATCTGTCCCTGGTGTTTTTTTTTTGGAGAGAAGTGGCTTCTTTGCTGCCCTTCTTGACACCAGGCCATCTTCCAAAAGTCTTCACCTCACTGTGCGTGCAGATGCACTCACACCTGCCTGCTGCCATTCCTGAGCAAGCTCTGCACTGGTGGCACTCCGATCCCGCAGCTGAATCCTCTTTAGGAGTCGACCCTGGCGCTTGCTGGACTTTCTTGGATGCCCAAAAGCCTTCTTAACAAGAATTTAACCTCTTTCCTTGAAGTTCTTGATGATCCTATAAATTGTTGATTGGGGTGCAATCTTAGTAGCCACAATATCCTTGCCTGTGAAGCCATTTTTATGCAACGCAATGATGGCTGCACGCGTTTCTTTGCAGGTCACCATGGTTAACAATGGAAGAACAATGATTTCAAGCATCACTCTCCTTTTAACATGTCAAGTCTGCCATTTTAACCCAATCAGCCTGACATAATGATCTCCAGCCTTGTGCTCGTCAACATTCTCACCTAAGTTAACAAGACGATTACTGAAATGATCTCAGCAGGTCCTTTAATGACAGCAATGAAATGCAGTAGAAAGGTTTTTTGGGGATTAAGTTAATTTTCATGGCAAAGAAGGACTATGCAATTCATCTGATCACTCTTTATAACATTCTGGAGTCTATGCAAATTGCTATTATAAAAACTTAAGCAGCAACTTTTCCAATTTCCAATATTTATGTAATTCTCGAAACTTTTGGCCACGACTGTAGTAGTGACAGAGATTCTTGATTTCAGCAGTCTGTCACTTATCTGCCTTTGTAAAGTGGTTTTTCACATCTTACTGTATAATGCTGCCAGAATGCACTGGAGAAGATGCAAGGATGCAAGGCAGGAGTGTGGATGAAATGGCCAAAGGGTGGGGAAGGAGTCAGTAACCAGACCATTTGATATCAATAAAGAAGTCTCTATCTACTAAAGTGTAGAATAGAAGTAGTAGTATATCCGACAGTGACAAGGCACAGTTCCAAGTCGATCACAGTGCAAATACTTTCTAATAGCAATATATGGATAACAGCAGTGATGAGGGTTATAATACTCCTTCACTCTACCTTCCTAAAGTCTGACTCTGCAGAATCTTACTCATGCCATGAGGTTCTTGTTAAACGTTTCTTCAAATTCCCGGACTGATGGGAGCAGATTTAAGATACGGTTGGCCAAAGCAACTCAGAGTGTACATGAGTGCGCTGGTAATATTCCCTCTCACAGTAGTAAGGTCTCTCTCTTCCATAAATGTGCATAATACCTTACTGACTGACTCCAATCCATTGCCTTGTAGATTCTTGACCTTCTAAACTTCTTTGTGGAGCACTTTTGATGATAAAGTAGGTACCTTGCTGTTGATGTCTCAGAGATTAAGGTTTTTTGAGCACAGGCCTAGCTCTGAGGAGTTTCCACATGTATGTCCTCACAGTAGAACAGCTAAGAAAAAACTCTCTGACTCACCAGGGGGCAGACCCAGGTCCATCTCCTGGCATCCTTAGAGGATGAGCCAAAGTTGTTAACCCTAAACCGTTCATACAATGATATTAGGTATGCAATACCATAATACAATAAAAATACAATAAATAAAAACATTTCACTTAACAATATAACATTGCATCAATTCATCCTTTGGAGTGTCCATGTTCTGGTGTACTGCAGAATTTGACTCTGAACTGCTAAGGCTACTTTAACACTTGCGTTGTTGTTTTCCGGTATTGACATCCAGCAGAGCATCTCAAAATGTTTCCGTTTAGTCCCCATGCATTCTGAATGGAAAGAGATCCGTTCAGGATGCATCGGGATGTCTTCCGTACCGTCAGCATTCCGTTTTGTGACCGAACACAAAACCTCTGCATGGTGCTTTGTGACTTCTTTGAATAAAACGACACTAGTGATGAATTTGGACTTTTGATGTCCATATTGATCAGAACTGTGATTTATCCATGTGACGGATCCATTTTTTCTGTTTTGATTTCTCACAACCGCATCCTAATGGAACAGATACATTGTGATGTACAAAATCAAAACAGATCTGTTTAATTCTGGTATTGAGCTCCTCTGCCGGATCTCAATAACGGAATTAACAACGCAAGTGTGAAAGTATCCTGTGTCTTACTAGACAGCAACAGAAAGCTGAACACATAAATACAATACAGCCAACAAAAAGACAATAGAACCAGAAATCACAGAATAGCTGAAAGAAAGGAAATGGACAAGAATTCCAGACTCTTAAAACAGCTGCAGAGAACATTTACTACACCTGACAAAGAGGCACAGAAACTAAAACTATTTAAAGACATAGCAATAAAAAGAAAACTCCCAGAAAACACCTAAATAAGCAAATTGATATTAGAACCAAGTTAGTAAGAAACTAGACAGAGATATCTGTTGATTGTTAGGCCCCTTTCACACGGGCGAGTTTTCCGCGCGGGCGCAATGTGTGAGGTGGACGCATTGCAGCCGCACTGAATCCGGACCCATTCATTTCTATGGGGCTGTGCACATGAGCGGTGATTTTCACGCATCACTTCTGCGTTGTGTGAAAATCGCAGCATGCTCTATATTGTGTGTTTTTCACGCAACGCAGACCCCATAGAAGTGAATGGGGCTGCGGGAAAATCGCAAGCATCTGCAAGCAAGTGCGGATGCAGTGCGATTTTCCCGCATGGTTGCTTAGCAACGGGACCAGATCTTTACTATTTTCCCTTATAACATGGTTATAAGGGAAAATATTAGCATTCTTAATAAAGAATGCTTAGTAAAATGAAGATGAAGGGGTTAAAAATAATAAAAGTTAACTTACCTTAGCCACTTGATCGCGTAGTTGCGATCTGTCTTCTCTTTTCCAGCTTCAGCTAACAACTGAAGGACCTGTGATGACGTCACATCACATGGTCCAATCACATGGTCCATCTTACCATGGTGATGGACCATGTGATTGGACCATGTGATGTGACGTCATCACAGGTCCTTTAGTTGTTAGCTGAAGTGGCAACCACTGTTCTTATAGGAGCTGTCACTTAGTTCTGGCAACTGTACACCAATTTTTTTTATCAAAAACACAGGAACCCTTGCAGGGAAGCAAAATATGGTAATGTCAGCAACGGCGTATGATTAATAGTGAATTTTCTATCTTTTTTAAGATAAATATGATTCCTAAAGTTCTAAGTTAAGTTATCACTCACCTTAATGGGGTTGTTTTACTATTATGTGGAGAAAGTTACTACAAGGCACCTAAATAATGTATTGTGATTGTCCATTTTGCTTCCTTTGCTGGCTGGATTAATTTTGCCAACACATTATACGCTAATTGCCACCCGGCAATCCATCAGTGGTGGTCGTGCTTGCACACTATAGGAAAAAGCACCAGCCTATGTGCACTCTCACGGTCCCGGCCCCCAGAGAGGCCATCACTTTTTCCTATATTGTACAAGCACGGCCACCACTGATAGACTGCAGGATGGTCGTAAACAATGGAAACGAGCAGTGTATATTGTGAAAAATTAATCCAGCAAGGAGGTAATATGGACAATCACAATACATTAGTAAATGGCTTGTATAAACTTTCTCTACCTAATAAATGATTTCCTGAACTGACACAACCCCTTTAAGGACCTGTAGTCTTTCAAGTCACTGTGCATTTAGATACACATGTGTAGTATTTTTGTAAGCCTTTTTCGTTCAAAGCTCATCCGTTGTGTTACTTACCTTTCCTTCAACCTAAATAATTTACAGGAAGTTGATATTCTCTGCCAAGTGAAGGTGAAGCCTGATCACCAGTTTCAATATTCCTGCTAGTTCACACTGTACTTACCACACTACTCACCTCCCCTCTCACACTGCAGAGACTGCCTCCTGGAGTCAGTGTTGATGCTGCTGTGATCACAGGACTTTATTACTTAGTAAGTTTGCTCTATAGACATACAGGCATTGTACAATTTCCTGTTCAGGTAAGATATTATGGTTATTTTAAGAAAATCTATCAATTTCAGCAAGAAAGAAGTAAAGGGTTGCTGTAATTCATGTTTATTCTTACACTACTCCATATTGAAATTAATGGATAATATGAAGCGAATGGAGCTAAAAACAGCACAGAGCTCTGATATGTATTAATTCTAAATTGGAAACTTGAATATTAAGGTGTCCATACACATTAGTCTTATGTCATCCAAAACCAACAACTTCGGTGGGAATGTCCGACCATCTAAAGTATATCAGATATTCTGCCTATCTCATGGCGGGGAGGGTCAGGTATGTTGAATTTCAATATACTGCATTTTTGGCAATGGTATGTACTTTTATGATGATTCATCCATTCATCCACAAGGCAAAGTTTATTTGTATCTCCGTCCATGTCTAATAGTGTTAAACATACTTTATGCAACACCTTAGAATAGATACCCTGAAGGTAATATGTCAGAGGAATTGTTTGTTCAGTTTAAACAATATTAAATTAGTTATTACCTTGATAAAGATGGTTTCAATTTCACTTTGAATAACAAATATTCATTCTGCAAAATTTCAAGAGTTCCTGTGGGACAAGAGCTATAATGACTTCTTTGTACAAACTATTTTTAATCAGATGTTTTAAAATAATATTTCCTACGTGACTGGCAAGAGCACCTTGGAACAGGACCACTTTTATACTCTCCTAGATGGACATTCCAACCCGCTGAATCAGTAAACACAGCTAAGGAATAGACCTGTTAGATAAGAAAAATCATGCTAATGAGCAACAGGTCACCATGAGGTTCTCCGAATATTTTTGCTCCTCTGATGAGTTTGTAATGCATCTTTATTTTTCAGGGGTATGAATCATCTCCGTTCCTTGTGAGTAATGTGCTTTGGAACAATTTTAAGACCTGAATCCTATGGAAGTGTTGTATACTGTGCCTTTGTATGTTGCAACTGCTACACGATAATGGAAAACTCAGATCTTTCTAATCAGTGGTGCTCCTACCAACACAGGTATACGAAGATCTTCAGGAACCCTTGTCTTGAGTTTTTACACATACACAATGGGTCCGATTTACTAATCCTATAAATCTAATTCTGTACCAACTATTGGTTGTCTTGGTTTTTAGAATTTTACACCAGAATTGTGGCTCAATTTTGGTGCAAATTGTAGCATATTCAGCCATGCCTACTGTCCGGTGAAGCCCTGCCTCTTTTCAGGTAAACCATGCCCCCTGAAAAACAAGATTCTTTCTTTCTTTGCATCGCCATATTCTGACCCTATAACTTTTTTTATAACTAAGTCTACGGAATTTTATGAGGGATAATTTTTGTGGGGGAATCTATAGTCTTTATTGATACCAATATGGAATGCGTATGACTTTTTGATCACTTTTTAATAATTTTTTTGGGAGGTAAAAGGAAGAAAAAACAATGACTCATACAGAATAAATACATTTTTTTATTTTTTCAACAATCCATTTTTATTAAGTTTTCAAGATTACCTAAAATCATGCCATAGACTCGAAACATAAATGATGTACATACAGCAAAATTGCAATAGAACACGTGACCACTAATCTATTAATTTCGTCATAGGTGATAAGTTCTTGCGAGCAGGGCCCTCACTCCTAGTGTTTCAGTTGTATATTAGCTAGGTATGTTGTTTTGTACATGAACCCTATGATTTTGTAAAGCGCTGCGGAATATGGTGGCACTATGTAAGTCAATATTATTATAACCATTATTATTATGAATACATTTATATTTTAATAGTTCTCGAATTTTGGGATGCGGCAGTCTTTGATCTTTATTTTTTATTGCTTATTATTATTTGTTATTTTTATTTTTAATATGGGTAAAGGGAGTAATTTAAATGATTATATATTTTTTAAACATTTTTTCACTTATTTTTAAAGCCCCCCTAGTGTACTCGAACATGCGATCAACTGGTCGCTTCATTGATAGACTGCAATGAATTTGTGATTGCAGCTAATGGGAGATTTGCTATGTTCCTATAAAGGAGGGCTAAACGAGAATATTGCAGCAGCAAGTCTTGGATCCTTAATAGCCCGAGGCTGCCATAGCAATAAAAAAAATCCCTCAATCTTAGTGGGATCAGTTCCGGCCTTGGGAGCACAGCACTCCTAGGGTTTCATCGCTCAGATCTGGGGGTTAAGTGTCTGTGATTGGTGATACTGCTGATAACGGACATTGCCTCTGGGTGTCTGCTGTTTAAAACATCATAGACCCAGCAGTTGTGGCGCCCGCTCAGCTTCTGAGCAGGCACCATGTTTAAACCTCAGACTTCCACTGTATGTATACAGTTGTCCTTAAAGGGGTTGTCTCATCATAGACAATGGGGGCATATTGCTAGGATCTGCCCCATTGTCTTATAGGTGTGGGTCCCACTGCTGGGACCCGCACCTATATAGAGAACGGAGCTGGCTCAGCTATTTCTGTCAAACCCATAGAAAAGAATGAGAGGGGTGGCTGGTCATGCGCAGTGCGCTCCTATTCACTTCTATGGGGAGCCGACTTGGTGGTGGCCGGACCGGAGTCCTCCAGCCACCACCTTGCGGGGCTCCGTTCCAGATATAGGTGCAGGTCCCAGCAGTGGGTCCCACATCTATAAGACAATTGGGGCATATCCTAGCAATATTCCCCATTGTCTGAGATGAGACAACCCCTTTTAGGGGTTTAACGATTGAAACCAGTCCCTATATAAAGAAAATACATACTAAATGTGCTTTCACTTACCTCCTACCTGTCCTTTGTGCATTTGGAAATCAGCATCCTGTGGCTTCCTGTCATTTTCCCCATGCCACTGTTAAAGTGGGCAGTCCAGCACAGCAGACCACCATGGCCACTTACATCCAATTGTAGATGATGCTGCAACAAGGAGAGGAGGAAATGCAGCAAGGGCAATTGTTGTTTGGTGCTGTGAGAGTGGCAAGAAGGAGGGGAAGTAAATTGCTTTTCGAGAATAGCGGAGAATTAATGAGCATGCACATCCTGTTACAAGGAGGACTACTGGGTAAAATCAGCAATCAGATGGCGTATTTCAGGGGTAAAACCTTTGGAAAATACAATTTGGGTGAATGATGCTATTTGCAATGAAAAAAGACTTTTCATAACTGGTACAATGGGGCATAATTGGGATGTGGGCAATATCTTTTAAGAAGGATTATGTCATGATTGATGTAAAAAATGAAAAAGAGTTATCATACAGTACATGACAACACCTTTCTAACAAAGCTGGAACCAGCCCTGTACCTCACATGGATCCATAAATCTCCCCAATCATTGCTCCACTTTCTCTACTAGATTTATTTCAAGCTGGCAGCTCAGGGGGTATGTCCTTTCTGCTGCAGCTCAGAGGGCATCCCCTTTCTGCTATAGCTCTCTTCCCTTAACTGCCACAACTTCTAATAGAAGATATGGCTGGTGACAGTTGAAGATTCAAACTGAGCATGTGCGTCCACTAAAGTGAGGTGGACAAGAATTAATTGGGTTGTCTCACTTTAGCAGTGTAGAGAAAGTTAATACAAGGCACTTACTAATGTATTGTGATTGTCCATATTACCTCCTTTACTGGCTTCATTTATTCTTCCATCACATTATACAGTGCTTGCTTACATGGTTATGACCACCCTGCAATCCAGCAGCAGTGGCTGTGCTTGCACACTATAGGAAAAAGTGCCGGTCTCTGTGTGGCTGGGAGGGTGGGCACGCACTTAGGCCCGCACTTTTTCCTATATTGTACAAGCACAGTCCCCGCTGCTGGATTGCAGGGTGGTCGTAACCATGTATACGAGAAGTGTATAATGAAATGATAAAGTAAGTTAAAGCAGCAAAGGAGGCAATATGGACAATCACAATACATTAGTAAGTGCCTTGTATTAACTTTCTCTACATGATAAATGCCACTTGCTGAAGTGAGACAAACCCTTTAAGGAAAAGAACAAACAGCAGGTGGCGCTATATGGATACATTTTATTGAATATGTTTACTGTGTTTTTTATTTCTGTGTAACCCCAGCTGGATGTACAGCGCCATGGAATTAATAGTTCTTTAAAATAAGTAATGATATTAATAATAATAACTCAGTGGCTATAGTATAATTTTAATTAAATGCAATAACAAAAGTATTCAGATCCAGATGCTGGTTGAAAAAAAAAAATATTATTCATGGCCCTTTACTTTATTTGTTTCATCTTTTAGCTATCCTTTTCTTTGTCAAAGACTCCTAGGGCTTGGTTCACACAGGACCCTTCAGAATCCTTTTTTTTTTTTTTTTGCTAAAGTCTAACCCTAGGTACACACCTAAGCGTTTTACAGCGCGTTCAAACGCGCTGTAAAACGCACAACATGTGAAAAGCCATGCTTCCCTATGGGCATGGTTCACATTTGGGCGTTGTACAGCGCGTTTGAACGCGCTGTAAAACGCCCCACGCCCAAACAAGTACATTAGCTTATTTGGGGCGTTTTAACGCGCCTATGGACAATGATGCCATAGGGGAGAATCACTGAATCGCGCGTATGACGCGCGTTTCTTAGTTACAAAAACGCGCATCCAAAAACGCGCGTAAAATGCGCGTCATACGCGCGATTCAGAAACGCCTAGGTGTGTTCCCAGCCTAAAAAAATGTGGTATTATAGAATACATTATACGTTCTATTTTTTGTATCCACTTGTATCCTAAATGTATCAAAAACTGCACTCATTGTCTTTGTATGGACCTGGTCTGATGGTGATATTTTATAACCTTATCCTCTATTGCTATGCATATGGTTTCAAAGTAGAAATAAAATGCGAATAAAGGATTTTTAAACAAAGTAATAGTGCCCGAAGCCCAAAGAAAGAGCACATTTCCTGCACATCATCAACATTCACAGGACATTGTATCATGATACATTAATTGCTGAATTCCCTGCATAATACTGAGCACAACACTGTGACTGGCAACTTTCCCAAAAATCTATCAGCAATTGTATCTCCCTCGGCCTCAATTTTACAACTTATACAAGAAAACGTTAACATGCTGAGGGACCCGCTTAGAAAAATATTATGACATCCTATGAAATAGGCCCTTGGAATTCGAAACCCACATTTTCCTGTAACAGATTTTCATATCCTTCTTCTCCTTTAATGAGTAAGCTCAAATTCTGCTGTGATTTATCATAATACAGCAAGAGAAATGTGAAGACAGATAATGAACAAATTACATTCTCGAAGGACTTCACCCCTAGTGATAATATTACTTGATTTGGAGGGAGTGTACAGTGTAATAGTGGACATAGTTAGTACAATGTACAGTAAAATTCCTTTCATTTCAATACTGTAGGAAGTGGCAAATGCTGAATTAGCAAATATTCTGGATTACTAGAAAGCTATAGATACACTGACGATCAAAAGGGTAACAAAAGGGTAACAATGTTTTGAACTTTTGACTTTCAAGCTCCGTATCTCACCATCCACTACAGCTTCGAATGTGAGACTACCATCATTTTATAGACAATCATCTTGGCTATCTCATACATAAATTGGAGTTTCAACTATTTAGCATATGATTAGTTCTGTAGATTCTTCTCATATTACTGCATTGTTACTGTTTTGCTCCTAAAATTCTAAATTTTTATGTTAGCATTTTGTAAATCCACCTTTGGCTTTCAACACTGCCTGAATCCTTTAGGGCATGCTCTCGATTAGATTCAAGCAAGTCTCGACCGAAATCTGTTCCCAGGTCTCTTCTACACGTTCCCAATGTTGGTGCATACTGGTCGACTCACTTGGGTACGAATAGAGCTTTTTCATTAACTCTACCCACAAGTGTTCGATTTGGTTGGGGTCTGGGGACTGTGGGGGCTAATCCAGCACCTTTACTTCATTGTCATTGAACCATTTCTTCGCCAATCTCGACTTATTCTCCCCGTCGTTGTCCTGTTGGAACACTATGTCGTCCTTTTCATACCCATAGTACTCGAGTGTACGAAGTAACTTGTCTTGTAGGATAATCACATACAGCTCAACATTGAGACCACCATCGATCTTGGTCTAGTATGCAATGCCTTTGGCTGTGAAACAGCCCCGTATCATCAGGTTTCCTCCACCGAAGTTGACAGTTCCTTCAATTTCTTGATCCATTAGCCCCTTTTCCCTTGTTTCTTTCAGACCCATTAGCACCTATCAGAGCCCAGTCTGTTGACTTACATCTCATCGCTCCAAATTACCCGTTTCCAATCTTCTACTGTCTACTGTTCATACTTTTTTTGCAAACTCGAGCCGACGCTTCTTATGACGATATTGATGTTGAGGCTTCTTCACCTTTTTTCAGGCCACCATTCCAGACTTGTGTAACGAGTATTGCATGGTGCCTGCATGGACGTCTGTGATTTCACTATTATGAAGCATAAGAGCCACCTCAACTGCCATGTATGTTGCACCAGAACAGATAGACCTTGTGATGAGCCGACTTGTTGACTTGTTGATATTTTGTCTGGACGTCCACTTCTTGGCTTTAGAATGGATAGATGGACTTCATTTCGTATTCTTTCAACTGTCATGGCACTCACATGATGCAGTTTGCCAATTTTCTTGGCCGAGATACCGCTATCAATTGGGAAATCTTCTTTATGACCGACCCTTAGATTTGAACCAGTGACCTTTCGCTTGGGAATCAACCTAATAACACACTGCGCTATTAGGGAATGTTAGAACAGGTTGTAATTTGTAGCAGACAAAAAGAAAAAGGTTGTTCCACCACCAGGAGCAAAACAGTAACAATGCAGTTACATGAGAAGAATCTGCACACCTAATCATATGCTAAATAGTTGCAAGTCCAATTTATGTATGAGATAGCCAAGATGATTGTCTATAAAATAATAGTAGTCTCACATTCAAAGCTGTAGTGGATGGTGAGATACGGAGCCTGAAAGTCAAGAGTTCAAAACATTGTTACCATTTTGCTGGTCAGTGTAAGTATACGAGAGACTCTAGGATTACGGCACCAAATAAAATGACATGATGTCATCACCTTTATGAACGTCTCATAATTAGTTGTCCCTGCTCATCCTTTCACTTCTGGTGTTCCGAGATCCTCACATTCTCAGAATTTCTGGACCACTAGTTTTGGTCACGCCATTGCTGTAAAGTTCTTAGGCTGGAGTGTGTTGTCTGCTAAAAGAAAGTATTTATGATCAAAACTTTTTTTGCACTAGACTAGGGGACAACTTGATAACCACCTTGCTACTCCATATCTAATGTAATTCTCGCAGATGTTCCCTTGGCATCATCTTCTCAGTGGCATGGATAGAAGAGAGGGGGGTCTCAACGCAATGATCATATTGGACCATCCCATCATGGTGGCCCCAGGGCAGAAGACATTTATTTCTGAGAAACCTACTGTACTGTACAAGAGACAGCATCAGGTAACAATTCCATCCAAGCCTCTTTCTTATCCAAAAGAGAAGTGTAGCCTGACACTAAGGACTCTTTTAGCTGATGATCCAAGTGTTCCTTACAAGGCTAATTTGAGATCATTGCCCAGTGTAAAGAAGGCAGTAATCACCCAACAAATGAGCAGATACTGTTTATTCAGTTGATTGTGTCTTTTATGAGAGCATAAAAATGCTTTCTGGTCGCCTGTAAACAGAGGATGTGCTGATAGAAATATACACACTGAATGGGGACAAGTGATGGTTCGTCCACCTTCCAGTTTGCATTGGCCTGTGGGAAAGGTCCTTTAGATGAGTGATTTGTTATATTGTTGAATGGCTCTCATTAAGGTCCCTTAGATTAGCTCCTTTCTTGTTTGCTAATCTATTAACTGGTTTGTAAAACTAATTTGGAGATTGGGCTACTTTCACACTCGCCTTTTGGCTTTCCGTGTGTGAGATCCTTCATAGCCTCTCGCAAGCGGTCCAAAACGGATCAGTTTTGCCCTAATGCATTCTGAATGAATAAGAATCCACTCAGAATGTGTCAGTTTGCCTCCGTTCAGTCACGATTCCGCTCTGGAGGTGGACTTACTGCAGCGTTTTGCTGTCCGCTTGACAAAACTGAGCCAAATGGATCCGTCCTGTCACACAATGTAAGTCAATGGAGACGGATCCGTTTTCTCCGACACAATCTAACATAAAAAAAACCGATTTATTCGTTTTGGCTATGTTACAGATTATACAAACGGATCCATTCATGACGGATGCATGCGGTTGTATTATTGTAACAGAAGCATTTTAGCAGATCTGTGACGGATCCGCAAAAAACGCTAGTGTGAAAGTAGCTTTACCTATTAGGAAATTTTGTGTTAAAAATTTGAGCTGACCAATCTCCCTGCTGAATGCAGACATTAAATTGTACGCTAAGATGTTAGGAAATAGACTCAAACTGATTCTTCCCTCCCTGATAAATCAGGAGCAGGTAGGATTTGTTAAGGGTCGTGAGGGCAAAGACAATACTCTTAGGCCTCTTTCACACGGATAAGAGGCGGGTGCGTTGCGGGAATATGTGCGTTTTTCCCGCGCGGGTGCAAACGTTTGCAACACGTTTTGCACACGCGTGAGAAAAATCGCCATGTTTGGTACCCAACCCGAAGCCGGACTTCATCACTGAAGTCCGGTTTCGGGTCTACTGGAGAATTGATTATTTCCCCTTATAACATGGTTATAAGGGGAAATAATAGCATTCTTAATAAAGAATGCATTGGTAAATAAAGAGGAAGGGGTTAAAAATAATAAAAGTTAACTTACCTTAGCCACTTGATCGCGTAGTCGCGATCTGTCCTCTCTTTCCCTGCAGCATCTAAGATCTACAGGACCTGTGATGACGTCACATCACATGGTCCAATCACATGGTCCATCACCATGGTAAGATGGACCATGTGATTGGACCATGTGATGTGACGTCATCACAGGTCCTTTCAGATCATAGATGCTGCAGGGAAAGAGAGGACAGATCGCGACTACGCGATCAAGTGGCTAAGGTAAGTTAACTTTTATTATTTTTAACCCCTTCCTCTTTATTTACCAATGCATTCCTTATTAAGAATGCTATTATTTCCCCTTATAACCATGTTATAAGGGGAAATAATAGAGATTGGGTCCCGTTGCTAAGCAACAATGCGGGAAAATCGCAACGCATCCGCACTTGGTTGCGGATGCTTGCGATTTTCCCGCAGCCCCATTCACTTCTATGGGGCCTGCGATGCGTGATAAACGCAGAATATAGAACATGCTGCGATTTTCACGCAACGCAGAAGGGATGCGTGAAAATCGCCGCTCATGTGCACAGCCCCATAGAAATGAATGGGTCCGGATTCAGTGCGGGTGCAATGCGTCCTCCTCACGCATTGCACCCGCGCGGAAAACTCGCCCGTGTGAAAGGGGCCTTAGGGTACTTTCACACTAGCGTTTTTGTTTTCCAGCATAGAGTTCCGTCCTCGGGGCAGAATCCATTCCGGATGCAGAGAAATCCATTCAGGATGCATCAGGATGTCATCCGTTCAGTACCCAAACGTTTTTTGGCCGGAGAAAAATCCGCAGCATGCTGCGGATTTTCCTCCGGCCAGAAAGTCGGAGGACTTGCCGTAACGCTGGATCCGGAATTAATGCCCATTGAAGTGCATTAATCCGGATCCGTAATTAAGCTAAATGTCGTTTAGGTGCATCGTCGGATCCGACGTTTAGCTCTGTGCATGTGCAGCAGCAGTTCCGATCGGGGCCCCAGTGTAAGCTGGGGCTCCGATCGGTTACCATGGCAGCCAGGACGCTGCTAAAGTCCTGGCTGCCGTGGTAAGTACTCTGCAGCAGTGTACTTACCTGTGCTGTGGCCACCGGGCGCTCCTTCATGACGTCACAGGTCCGGGCGGCGGATTGATCTATGCGCCGCAGAGACCTGTGATGTCATAAAGGAGTGCCCTGGTAGCTCGCAGCGTGCAGGTACCAACATGCATGCCGAGCCCACTGTGCACTCCTCCTGGAGCCAGATGGCTACTAGCAGGCAATGTGAGTACACATTCAGCTTTATACTCACTCTGATTGAAAACCAGCATCTAGGGCAGAAACACTAGTCAGGTGTGCACGACTGAGAAGGAGGTCGCCACACCTCCAACATATATTAAGTAAAAACGAAAAGGGGGGGTTTCAGTCAGCACTCCCTGTATGCAGGTGCACGTAGGTTATGGCAATTATACATACAAACACAAAAATATAACAGCACTCAGCAACTAGAGATCTGCCCAAGATGGGAGCTGTAAGAGGACATTAGTGATATAGCATGCAAACAGTGGAGACATTGGTTTACATTTTGATCAAAGGTAGTAAGCCCACTCACCCCGACACGGTTGTCTCCTAGAGTGGGTACTAACGCTAAATCTGACCTACTATAGGCCATGACAGCCACATAAAATCCTCCTAACGCTAAGTCTTACCTATTATGGGCCACGACAGCCACATAAAATCCAGGGAGTGTGAGCCCAGCATGCACGCTGGGATAGACCTTACTTATTAACCCCTTCTGGTGCTGCAACAGCCTCCATTAGATCCAGGGATGCAGGTACCAACATGCATGCCGAGCCCACTGTGCACTCCTCCTGGAGCCAGATGGCTACTAGCAGGCAATGTGAGTACACATTCAGCTTTATACTCACTCTGATTGAAAACCAGCATCTAGGGCAGAAACACTAGTCAGGTGTGCACGACTGAGAAGGAGGTCGCCACACCTCCAACATATATTAAGTAAAAACGAAAAGGGGGGGTTTCAGTCAGCACTCCCTGTATGCAGGTGCACGTAGGTTATGGCAATTATACATACAAACACAAAAATATAACAGCACTCAGCAACTAGAGATCTGCCCAAGATGGGAGCTGTAAGAGGACATTAGTGATATAGCATGCAAACAGTGGAGACATTGGTTTACATTTTGATCAAAAGGTAGTAAGCCCACTCACCCCGACACGGTTGTCTCCTAGAGTGGGTACTAACGCTAAATCTGACCTACTATAGGCCGTGACAGCCACATAAAATCCTCCTAACGCTAAGTCTTACCTATTATGGGCCACGACAGCCACATAAAATCCAGGGAGTGTGCACCGCAGAGACCTGTGATGTCATAAAGGAGTGCCCTGGTAGCCGCAGCGCAGGTAAGTACACTGCTGCGGAGTACTTACCATGGCAGCCAGGATTTTAGTAGCGTCCTGGCTGCCATGGTAACCTGAAAGCATTTCAAAGACTGATCAGGATCCTGATCAGTCTTCAAATGCTTTCAGGCAACTTGCGTTCTGATGCATCCGGCGGGCCTGAAGTGCTTGCTGGATCCTCAGAACGCAAGTGTGAAAGCACCCTTAGTGTACTCCATCTTGTCCACTTAGCCCGACTTAAGCGCATCCCACTGGCTCTGCTATCAACCGATGCTGAAAAAGCGTTTGATAGAATAGATTGGATATATATGAAAAAGTCTTTAGAGTAATATGGGATCCCAGCCCCATTCATCACGGCTGTATTTGCGCTATATGCTCATCCTTCAGCTTTGCTTAAAATTAATGGCACCCTGTCACAAAGATTCCAAATATCTAACGGTACTTGGCAAGGCTGCACCCTTTCCCCCTTGCTGTTCGTATTGACCATGGAAACCCTTATACAAAATATTCGACAAAACCCAGACGTGAAAGGTATTACAAGTCCGCAGTGCAGCATACGGGTGTTAATACCCGACACTGCAAAGGTTTATTATGTGTATGTACCTTTAATTTATTTCCTTGTACAGGCCTGCAGGGGTAGTGTCTACTACAGCCACTAGAGGGAGATAGTACGCCCCACTATATATAGGTAGGCCCAGGCAGAGTAGAGGTAGTTCAGTGCAGACAGTGAGTCTGTGAAGTGTGTGCAGACAGAGTAGTCTGTGTGGGACTCCTGCAATGTCCTCAGCAGGTAGCAAGGGAAATCCTCCAAGTGTAAAGAACCAAGGATAGAAGCCGTCTAAGAGGTATTTGGGCCTTGGATGATAAAGTAACCCAGGAGTAGACAGGTCAGAAGAATTGGAGTCACCTGTATCTACATAGAACCTGAGGAAATAGTGGAGAGTCAAATCCCTGTGCAGTATTAGGCCTGCTTGATCTAAGAGGAATTACAACTTATATGCATCTGTTATCTGCTCATCTGAAACTACTCTGCAACTGCTATGTATTAAGGAACTGCGCTTCCATCCATTTATGTGCATGCTTATTATCAAAGACTTTAGTAAAGTTCAAGTTCTGTTTTGTTACAACGTGGTTCCTCAGTTATTCCTACTATCAGCAAACGGTGTGCCACCGTTAATTGGCACTGGCGTCACGAACTCTATCTACAACTACCTGCCAGAGAGTCAGCCTGTCTCAGGTTAGTGGTCACCATTGCACTACCACACCCAAGAACACTATTAACCCTAACTTGAGTACGCTGCACCTCTCTTTTGGCGTCACGAACAGGATTCGCACGCTTGTTAGTGCAAAAAGCGTGAACTTTGTGCCTTATCCAGTTTGCCCTGTGACAAAAGTGACTTTTGGGACTTTATTTGCATTGTTGGGCCAGAAAAGTGTACCTAAAGTGGACCGGAGGCGCTGTGCAGTGTTGCGCCACCCTAAGAAAAAGAACTGTGTACTTGAAAGTGATTTTTGTGAACTCTTTACAATCCTGCTTGCTGTCGGTGAATGGCGCCCAAGATGGCCGCCCACCTCATGGACTGAAATTTGCTGCGCCATTAGAGGAGTGTACAGGGTGCCACCCCTGAAGAGCGGGAAGCTTCGCCGCGCCCACTTGCCTGTGATCAGTGGAAGGACGTCGCCTGTACGCACCGCCGCGGCCCGGCCTTTGAACCCTGCACGTCATCGCGCGGTGCGGCGCCCGAGATCTCGCGGGATTTGGGCTGTTGAACCCGGCGGGTGCCGGACTGAAACTCCACCGCCGGCGGACCCGGTAAGAATACACCGGAGGGCATAAAAGTACTATAGGAGGACTGGAGAGAGCCGGGAATATATAGGGGGTACACTGCAGAAAACGCGCACCCCCAGAGTCATCCTTAAAGGGACCACACCGGCCAGACTGTTGCTCCTAACAACACCCCCAGTCGACTCAATACTTTTTCAGGCTGCGCCACCATGTCGGATCCAGAAATAAACGAGCAGCCTGCCCCCAGGGAGCCTGTGGCCACAGGCGGTACCACAGCCACCAGCCTGATGCCGCTGACGATGCCATATTATTTCGGGGCCCCATGGTTCCCCGCTATACAGGAGAGCCTCATACTTTAAAAGACTTTAAGGACAAAATGATGGCGTTGTTCAAACTATACCCTGTTAATGCAGAACAGCAGATGGAGATACTGTTAGCCCAGCTAGAAGGGGCAGCCCGCAGAGAAGTCATGTCCTGGCCTAACTCGGAGAGGAGCACCATGGACCAAATTTTTAGCCGCCTCAGAACCATTTTTTGAAGCACGGACAGCGTCCGAAGTAAAGATGCGCTTCTTTGGGAAGAAACAGAAACCTGGTGAGTCTCTCCGTGATTTTGCTCTATCTCTCCAGGAAGCTTTGGGGGCTGTTGTTCAGATAGATCCCAGGGAGGCTGATACCCAAGACCAGACTCCTGAGGGAACAGTTCATTGCAGGGATATACAACGAACAGTTAAAAGCCCAATTGAAAATGTTGTCTGCCCAACATCCTAGTAGCACCTTTCTGGACTTTAAAGAACTGGCCATTAGTATTTTGGGTCAAACCCTGCCTGCAGAACCAGTGGCTCCGCCTGAGCCCCTAGCTTGTAAACCTACGCTGCCTACTATTAACCAGTTCGGGGCCAGCCAAGCAGCTCAGGCTCCAACCTCTGATACTGTTGCTATGTTAGTGGAACAGGTTAATCATCTCACTAAAAGCCTGGAAAAAGTGTGCAGGAAATTAGAGGAGTGGGAGAAACCAGTAATGTTAGAAGAGGAATTGCTTCTACCTCAAAAGCCGTTTCCTCCTGCCTATCAGGAGTTCCACCCCAGAGATCCTGGGAAAAGTATAAGTGACCGGTTTAAGAACCGCAAGCGGCCTGTCTGTAATTATTGCAAAAAGTTGGGCCACACAGAATCTACATGCTGGCAGTTAAGCGGGCCACCCTCGAGGCTGAGGACCGCCCCTCGGGAGGTAGAACAATAGGTCCAAAAGACCCAAGCTGGATGCCCCGGTACGTAGGGTCCCGTCCTAAAATAAGTGTCAAGATCAATGGGATCCCTTTTGAAGCTTTGTTAGACACTGGGTCTCAAGTCACCACTATTCAGCAGCCCACCTTTGAAAAATACTGGGACTCCAGCCTACTAACCCAGCCACCTGAGTCCTGGCTGGAGATCATCGCAAGTAATGGCAAGCCAGTGAAAGTTCATGGATACTGGGAGCCCACTCTCCAAGTGGGAGAAGCTACTTTGCCTCAACAAGGAGTGATCGTGGTACATGCCGCAGATAGAGGGGGTCATCCTGTAATTGTAGGGACCAATGTCTTTAAAAACTGTTACCCTGAGGTGCTTGAAGCGCTGCACCAGACTCTGCCTACTGCCCCCTCTGCATCCAAGAGAGCCATCCAAAAGACTATCAGTGTACTGTGTGCTCAGCAGAGGTTTGCTAATGAGAAAGGGGAGATCTGTACCGCCAGGATCCGTGATAATAGGCCGGTGACTCTGCCGCCAAACTCTCAAACCCTCCTGTGGTGTCGTGCCGTTCTTGGAGTCCAGGGCCAAGACTATCCAGCCCTGGTGGAGCCTATCCAGATGGAGAACTATCCTTATGTGAGTACCTGTCCGTCTGATTAACCTCAGTGATCATCCTGTTGCGCTTACTAAGCACTGCCCTGTTGCCCAGCTTTCCCAGGTATTCTTCCAGGATGTCATCCGCCTGCCTGTCACCATGTCGGGGACGAAGATACCCCCCAACATCAACTAGAGGGAATTCTGAATCTGGTAAAGAAACACCATCAGGCCTTCAGTAAACATGCAACGGACTATGGTGAGGTCAGTGTCATCCAACACACCATACCCACTGGCTCTTATCCTCCCATCAAAGAGAGGTATAGACCCATACCACCTACTTCATACCAAACTGTTAAGGAGATGATCCAGGAAATGAAAGACTCAAACATAATCCGGGACAGCCGTAGTCCCTGGGCTGCACCCCTGGTTCTAGTAAAAAAGAAAGATGGCGGCATCCGCTTTTGTGTAGATTACAGAAAGATAAATCAGATAACTCACAAAGATGCCTATCCATTGCCACGTATTGAGGAGTCTCTAACCGCTCTAGGCTCCTCAGCCTATTTCTCCACATTAGACTTAACCAGCGGGTACTGGCAAGTGCCCATGGCCCCTGAGGATAGAGAAAAGACTGCTTTTACCACTCCTATGGGCCTGTTCGAATTTAACTGTATGCCTTTCGGACTGTGCAATGCTCCCGGGACTTTCCAAAGGCTAATGGAGCGGTGTTTAGGCCACAAGAACTTTGAGACGGTGCTGTTGTATCTGGATGACGTTATTATCTATTCTAAAACGTATGAGGACCATTTAAAGCACTTAGCTGAGGTGTTTGAAATCCTTATTAAATACGGCCTCAAAATTAAACCGTCCAAATGTCACCTGCTTAAACCTGCTGTGAAATACCTGGGACATGTTGTAAGCGGAGAGGGGGTCCAGCCTGATCCTGATAAGTTGGCTGCTGTCCGAAATTGGCCAGTCCCTACCACCGTGAAAGAGGTGAGGAGTTTCCTAAGCTTTGCTGGCTATTACCGGCGCTTTATCCCCCACTTTGCTCAAATAGCGGATCCAATCCAGGAACTCCTGAGGGGGCAACCAAAAAAGAGCCCAAGGACTCCTGTTCCCATTGAATGGAATGAAGAGAGAGAGATCGCATTCCAATTGTTAAAAAAAAGTTGACTGAGCCTCCTGTGTTGGGGTACCCAGACTACAGTAAGCCATTTCACCTTTACACAGATGCCAGTAAGAAAGGCCTGGGAGCGGTGCTGGCTCAAGTGCAAGAGGGAAAAGAGAGAGTGATAGCTTACGCCAGCCGGTCCTTAAAGGGAGCTGAAAAGAATGATCAGAACTACAGCTCTTTCAAATTGGAGTTTCTGGCCTTAGTGTGGGCGGTAACAGAAAAGTTCAAGGACTATTTGGCTGCTACTCCATTTATTGCTTTCACTGATAATAACCCTCTAGCCCACCTGAATACTGCTAAACTGGGGGCCTTAGAACAGAGATGGGCTTCCCGCCTTGCTAATTACGATTTCACCGTAAGGTACCGGGCTGGCCGTTCAAATGATAATGCTGATGCCCTGTCAAGGCTCCCCACTGAAATAGCACCTGATGACATGCGGGATGCCTGGGAGGATGTAGAAATGCCAGCATTTTATAACAGGTTTGCTCAACAGGACCAGGCTCAAGCTGCCAATAACAGAGCCACTGATCCTCCATCCTCTAACAAGCCTGAACCCAGAGAGGAAAAGTGGATTAAGTTGCAATCAGAGAGTAGAGTTCTCGGTGAACTGCTGGACTTCCTCACCAGTGGCAGAGCCCCTGAAAGAATTCGACGAAAGACCGCAGACCCAGAACTAACCAAATTGTGGAGGCAGCGTCAACAACTTTTCCTTCAAAAAGGCCTATTGCTGCGAAGAAGCCTGGATCCTGTATCAAATGACAGAGTGCACCAGATCCTCATCCCACGTCGCGATGCAGGTATGGTTTTGGAAATGTATCATGACAGGTCTGGACATTTTGGGGTTCAAAAGACTGAGGCCACTGTCCGTAGGCGGTTCTATTGGGTCGGAATGAGAGAGGACATTGAGAGGTGGTGTCGGGAATGTACAGCCTGTGCCCTGAAGAGAGGTGAACACCATGATCAGAGAGCACCGCTGCATCCCATTGTAAGTACCGCCCCTCTTGAACTTGTTGCTATTGATCATGTAAAGTTGGAGCCCAGTCGCTCAGGGTATACCTATGCTATGACTATTATTGATCACTTCACCAAGTTTGTCGTAGCAGTGCCTGTGAAAGACCTGACAGCCAAGACGACAGCTGAGTTGTTCTGGAAACACTTCCTCCTGCCCTACGGTTGTCCAGAAAAGATCCTCACCGACCAGGGACCCGCCTTTGAGTCTCATCTGTTCCAGGAGCTGTGCCGATTACACAACTGCCACAAGGTCCGGACCACGGCCTATCATCCACAAGGTAATGGACTCTGTGAAAAGATGAATCAGACCTTGATCGAAATGCTGAGAGCCGTGCCTCCAGAGACCAGAGGAGATTGGCCTAACCTGCTACCACAGCTCATGTATACCTACAACAATACTCATTCATTGTTCCACCGGGTACACTCCCTTTTACCTGATGTTCGGACGTCAGGGTAAATTGCCTGCGGATCATTCCCTGGATGTACAAGTGCCTGACACCATAAATCCCCTGCCCAAAACTGACTGGGTAATTGAACACCAAAGGCGCCTGTTAAATGCTAAAGAGATTGTCCAGGAGCGTATGGAAAGTGCCCGAGAACGGCAACAAAGAGACTATGATCTGGCAGCCCATGCAGAGCCTCTTGCCGTGGGGGATGTTGTATGGTTAAAAAATAACCACCGCACCAGTAAGTTGGACGGCAAATGGGAGCGGACTCCCTATGTTGTATCTGCCATCCCCAATGTTGGAACCCATACCTATGAGATCACCAGAGAGGGTAAGGGTTCCCAAATTGTTCACAGAAACCGCCTAAAACTCTGCATGACAAAGGGGCCCATTGCTGGAGACTCCGGACCCCAGTCTCCTGTGCCAGGACTTTCTGCTCAGCCTGTGGAGCCTATGCAGGCTGTGGCAGATCTATTAAATGATGCTGAACCACTCCATTGGTTCCTCACACCCTGGTTAAATTTGTTGGTGCCCGCTCCGGCACCTACTGTGCCTTCACCTCCGGAAGAGCCGGTTCAAAATGTCCCGGATCCAGTCCCCTTGTAGAGGATCCTCCGGCTCCTGTTGTTCCTGACCAGGGTCCCACTGGTGGAGACCCTCCTGTTGCTCCTCTCCCTTCTACCTCGATGCTAAGGGAGGAGGAAACTCCTGTGTTGAGAAGGTCCACCCGGATGAACAGGGGACGTCCGCCAGTCCGTTTAGGGGACTTTGATTATGCTGGTGGTGTCTCCTCCCGGGCAGTTACTACTGGAAATAGCTTGCTTGACGTTTGTGCGCAAGAATGGACTCCTCCACGTGAGCCCTTGCCTGTTATACACCCCTGGAAACTCCTGTGTAAGTTATCCGTTAAGTAAACTTTGTGCTCAGAATGGACTCCCTAGTGCGAGCCTCCATGCACTATTATATTGCATTCCGTTTGATTCTATTCTGTTATGGACTTATATACTTGTCATGGACTATCCTGGTTCTATACTTGAATACGCTGTGCCAGGTCAGCGCCCCTGTTCCATATGGTTTCCTGATAAGAAGAGAACGTCGCCCTGTTTCCCTTCCGTTTTATGCTATGTTTTATATTGTTGCATGTGTATCTTTATGCCTATTGTTGTGTAGAAGGGACACCCCACTAGAGTACGAGGCCGTACTCATTTCAAAGCAAGGGGTATGCAGCATACGGGAGTTAATACCCGACACTGCAAAGGTTTATTATGTGTATGTACCTTTAATTTATTTCCTTGTACAGGCCTGCAGGGGTAGTGTCTACTACAGCCACTAGAGGGAGATAGTACGCCCCACTATATATAGGTAGGCCCAGGCAGAGTAGAGTTAGTTCAGTGCAGACAGTGAGTCTGTGAAGTGTGTGCAGACAGAGTAGTCTGTGTGGGACTCCTGCAATGTCCTCAGCAGGTAGCAAGGGAAATCCTCCAAGTGTAAAGAACCAAGGATAGAAGCCGTCTAAGAGGTATTTGGGCCTTGGATGATAAAGTAACCCAGGAGTAGACAGGTCAGAAGAATTGGAGTCACCTGTATCTACATAGAACCTGAGGAAATAGTGGAGAGTCAAATCCCTGTGCAGTATTAGGCCTGCTTGATCTAAGAGGAATTACAACTTATATGCATCTGTTATCTGCTCATCTGAAACTACTCTGCAACTGCTATGTATTAAGGAACTGCGCTTCCATCCATTTATGTGCATGCTTATTATCAAAGACTTTAGTAAAGTTCAAGTTCCGTTTTATTACAACGTGGTCCCTCAGTTATTCCTACTATCAGCAAACGGTGTGCCACCGTTAATTGGCACTGGCGTCACGAACTCTATCTACAACTACCTGCCAGAGAGTCAGCCTGTCTCAGGTTAGTGGTCACCATTGCACTACCACACCCAAGGAC
Organism: Bufotes viridis; assembly: GCA_033119425.1. Lineage (NCBI taxonomy): Eukaryota > Metazoa > Chordata > Amphibia > Anura > Bufonidae > Bufotes > Bufotes viridis. Next base: position 469,139,978 of record CM065591.1, read on the forward strand.
ACTATTAACCCTAACTTGAGTACGCTGCAGCAGCATATGCTGATGATTTGCTTATCATCACCTCCAATCCTGCTGTTTCGCTCCCAGTGCTATCTAGAATGTTTGAGGAGTTCCATGATCTTTCGAACTTCAAGATAAATGCAGCTAAGTCAGTGGCCATGAATGTCTTCTGCCCTAACATGGTTATATGCGAAGCTATACGACTGTCTAATTTTCAATGGACCTCCCAGAGCATTAAATATTTAGGTATTCAGGTGTCCCCAGACCCCGGAAATTGGTTCAGTCTAAACTATATGCCGCTAGTGAGATAGAACAGATGATCAACAAATGGCGGATACTGTACATTTCGTGGGTGGGACGGTGGAATTTATTGAAAATGATGATTGTACCTAAGATCTCATATGTTTTATAAACTTTGCCGATCTATCTCCCAGACTCCTACTTCACACAAATTAGGAGAATATTTTTGAATTATATATGGGCAAAGGGGATGCGTAGAGTAGCATTTACAACTTTGAGCAGACCACGACAGTTGGGGGGACTGGGATTCCCGGACGTTTCCACTGTATACAAAGCAATACAGCTAACGAGGCTGATAGACTGGTATAAGTCCCCTAACCCTAAGTTATATGTACGGATTGAACAGGAGATAGTGGGATACTCTCTTACACAAGCACACGCCTGGGTGTTACAGGACAAGCGTCCACCCTGTGATACGCCAATTCTAAGGAAAGCTCCTTTGCTGCTATGGTTGGGGTCCCAGTTGCCTCCTAAATTATAGACTCAACCAGCGATGCTCCTAAGTTTGGGAGACTTGTTAGGTCTAAATGCCCCCTTTCAGTCGGGTGCCCCGAGTAACCAAAGAGTACTGAAGACTTACAGGCTGGGGGATCTGCTACTAGACGGAGCTTTCCCTGATATTGAAACCTTACGATCAAAAAATCACACAAACTGAGTTGGATCCATTGACGTACTCCCAGCTTCTTTTCAACTTTAAATCCATACCAGCAAAGGAGATAGCAGACATATTAGAATGGGACCCTAGTGCCCTTGAAAAGATTGCAGCTCAAACTACGACCCTGCCTGAACTGATTTTAACTCTCTGCAAGGTGTTACTGAAATAGGCCTCATGCACACGGCCGTTGGTGTTTTGCGGTCCGCAAACCGCGGATCCGCAAAACACGGAAGCTGCTCCGCGTTCTGTTCCGCAATTTGCGGAATGGAACATGGCCCATTGTAGAGAACATGCTCTATTTTTTTGCGGGGGCACGGAACGCAGCAACGGATGCGGACAGCACACGGAGCACCCATTGAAGTGAATTGGTCCGCGCCCGAGCCGCAAAATATGCTGCTCGGACGCGGACCACAACAACTGTCGTGTGCATGAGGCCATACGCTGAGGATCCGCCCCCCACGTATGTCAATTTATAAGAACTCGCATGGGCCATCGAGGTGTGTGACGATGCAAGAAATTTCATACAAAATTGTGAGTAGGTGGTACAAAACTCAACTAGTCTTACATACCATCAATCCACTTATTCCAGCGGTCTGCTGGAGATGCCAAAACGAAGTGGGCACATATTTACAGTTATGGTGGGAATGCTGCTTAATAAAGCCATTTTGGTCGAGTGTATCTCGGGTAATAGCTCAAGTATACCCAGGTTCTCCAACCTTGGACCCGCAATTGATATTTTTGAGCCTTTTCCCAAAAGATAGGACTAAATTCAATGCAGCCTTATGGCATCAATTGGTTCTGGTTGCTAAAGGAATGATACCGCCTCCTTTGCTGCATTAAGTGGGACAAGTGGTGAGATTAGAGGAATTGGGAGCTGGAGGGAGTAGAACTCGGTTTCATAGGGTCTGGGATCCATGGTTGGATTTCATGAGGCAACCAGATTTTTAACATGGGTGTTGAGGAAGTGGGTGCAGGTTCCTCGTGTGTTCCTTGGAGGTGTTGGGGGATCTCTTCTTTCTTGTGGAGACATTCCGTACTATTCCTGCTGTTATGTTTTATTTCTCTTGTTTTATTTTCTTTTTATTTGCTCTGTAATGCTGATGATCATTACTGCACATTCCAGAGAAATATTCTTGTTCTTTATTGATTCTTGGGATACATTGGCACAGTGTATGGTATGGCGGATATTGCTGTACATCCTGTTATTTTCATATAACATGCTTATTACAAAACTATTAAATAAAGAGTTAAAATAAAATAAAAAAAATTGAGCTCCTATATTTCAGTACCCTTATCTATTAGCCAGAGTGAAGAGCAGCTACGTATGCCCATACGCAATGTCCCACTGCTATGGCAGTGATCCCCCGCAAAAGGGCTTTTATGTGCATTTCCTGTTTGTATGCTACATAAAAGGTCAAAAATGTGATTTATGGTGTATTTACGCGCTTTCTGCATAACGATCAGTTAACTGTAAAACAGGTCTTAATTGTCACCACTAGGTGGGGCTGTATACTGTTCCCATAGGGAAGATGTGCCAGGTAAGTCTAGGAGCAGACAGAGGCTGGACAGTGAGGAGAGCAGATTCAGAAGGACAGCCCTGAGATCAAACCAGCCAGAGAACAGCAAACATGTAGAGAAAAGTGTAGGAAAAGACAAAAGAGAACTTTACAAAGTATTCCAGTGTTGAGAGGAGGTACTTGTAGAAGCTCTGTGGAGATAATTTGCCTTAAGAAAGCTTAGAGGCTCTACAACCAACTTGTTTAGGAGATTTAAGTCTTATGGTACCTGGACATACTTTAGGATAGGAATATCCAGCACTATTGTGAGTAGTATAAAATCTTCTATACTTTATTCCAAAACATCAACATGGATACATCTTAAAGGGTTTCTGTCATCACTTTTTGACATTATAAGCTGTCTGACATTAGCTATTTGCTAATGTCAGAGCAGCTTGATAATGTCTTTTTTTACAAAAATCCGAGTTATATTCGGGCCAAAAAACTTAATTTTATAATATGTAAATTAGCCTCTAGGAGCAGGGGGGCGTTGCCCTGCTCCTAGAAGCTCTGTGCGGCAACCTGCTGGCACGCCCCTTCTTACTTTGAGTGACAGTGCCGGGCAGCGATCCTCCAGCACGGTCTCCTTCTGAAATCCAGCGCCTGCACGGCTGCTCTGTATTCGGCGCAGGCGCGGTGAACAGAGGACAGCAGGCACCAGCGTCCTCTGCTCACCGCGCCTGCGCCGAATACAGAGCGGCCGTGCAGGCGCTGGATTTCAGAAGGAGACAGTGCCGGATGATCGCTGCCCGGCACTGTCACTCAAAGTAAGAAGGGGCGTGCCAGCAGCTTGCCGCACAGAGCTTCTAGGAGCAGGGCAACGCCCCCCTGCTCCTAGAGGCTAATTTACATATTATAAAATTACGTTTTTTGGCCCGAATATAGCTCGGATTTTTGTAAAAAAGACATTATCAAGCTGCTCTGACATTAGCACATAGCTAATGTCAGACAGCTTATAATGTCAAAAAGTGATGACAGAAGCCCTTTAAATATCTTTTCTTACGAGTTTTGATCATAAGATCTTAGTCATAGCATGCTATGGTTAAGATCCTATGATAGAAACACATAAGCAAAGGTATTGAAAATGTATAAATGTATCCGCTCACAAGAGTGTTGAATATTACTTTCTTTATGTTCGAAGCTTTCCAGCTATTTTCTGTGCACCCAGAGGAATTAAGAAGCCAGGTAAGCTGACTACAAGTGTGTAACTGGACATACTTTATAAGCAACTGTGGATGTTGCTAAAGATCCACATCCCACTAAGGACCTTGTGGAACCACTTAATGTGAGTATGACAACCTGTAAAAGAGGTGCATAACTTAGTCTGACGTTGGGGGCTGCCCTGTGGTTGCAGAGTGAAAGAGTGTTGCATCCCTATTTCTGGATGCCTATGCAAAAGACTGCTAGAGAAGTACAGTGTGAGGAGTATTGCTTCAGAGACAGAAATGGGCCTGTGTACTATTACTGCAGCTGTGTAACCTGTGAGACCTGTGGAAAGTTTCATTTGTGTATGAACTGCCAGTCCATGCATGCTGAGAACTGAGACTAACGTACCTGAACTTGATTTTTCAGTAAAGAACCGTTCTACTGTTAACTTGACCTCATTGTTTCCTGCACTGCCACACTGCACTGACATCTGCAGCTGCAAAGGGACCTTTTCTTGCACCTCACAATTCATTACCCTCAAGGGCACCCAGAACCACCATCAGGCAAGAGAAACCCCAGAACCAGGGTGTGCACTGAAGTGAAAAAAGTTACGCCCTTCCCATCGCTGCACAGCCCAGGAAAGTATCAAAGTGAGTAACCACTACAACCACCATTCTTGTTAATACCACTCCTATCCTCTCCTCTCTTGGGCTCACTGCACATACGATACTCGAATAGTCCATTGATTTTAAAGGAACCAAGTAATGCTCCGTACACCTATTAAGTGACTATAGTGACATGTGGACATTCGGAAAACTTCCCCTTCACTATATCCTAATATCCATGATGTAATACAAACATTCCAGCTGATCTTGCAGAAATGTCGGGTAATGGATGAATGACATTTTTACCTTCTTACTAAATCCCCGCCTTGGGTATTAGAATATCCCCAAGGTTTTTTTTGGCTTATGAAAATTAAAAGTGTGCTTTGCTAAAACACATTATGCAGCATTACGTCATACGTCACAGCAGATAACGGCGATGTGTAATATTCTAGCCAAGTTGCAGATGTTGGGGATGGTAACCATTATACGTATAAGTGGAGTTAGGAAAGGATTTACACATTGTGCCAGAACTAAAATTGGAGCTGGAAGTATTTCCTAAATCTGACATTGCCGCTTCTCAAATACATTTCGATATTTGACAAGCTTTAATAAAATAGGAATTTTACTGTACATTAGAAATTAAATAGAAAAATAAGAAGATAGTTAAGAATAAAATATGGGAATGTCTCCAAATAATACTGAAGTATAGGTTGACTCAGGGGCATGGAGGAGGTGCAGATGCTGCAATTACACCCGGGCCTTGGTATCTTAGAGGACCTGACAGTCCTTCTGCTATATCAACAGTAACTATGGCTAGTGATCTTTGAAGGGCCCTGGTGCACAGGACCATCAAGGTACTGCCATGGGTTGACCTTTGGTGAACCTACAGAAATAATTGAGGTAATCGCACAAGTGACAATTCCCTAGTGTGGTTATTATCTGAATCACCCCCTGGTGCCATTCTGATCATGTTCATGCAGGGTGGTGGGGCTCTAGTTTGGACTACAGCCATGGTGAACTTGAGATTGACTGCGGACATGCATATTTATTATTGAAACAGTCCCACAGCTAACGGGAATGATTCACATAATATTAGAGAATACATAATATACATTATGTACTGTAGGTCAACCAAAGGTGAACCTAAAGGAAGGAGATGGGAGACAGCAGGTCAAGGAAATCTTAGAGCATGCACAGATGTATAATGATAAGAAAATTGGAGCCTATTATATATCTATAATACCTGGCAACTGAGATGAATTCATATTTTGCTTTGCTTATGTATAGGTGTAGCGCCAGAACAGGGTCATTGTAAAACATTTATTGTTGTATTCTTCTATTGTAAAAGGGGTTGAGTCACAAAACATATTGTACATTTTTTTATGCTTTCCTCTGGATCAACTTGCATGATAACAGGCTGAACTGGATGGACAGATGTCTTTTTTTTCAGCCTTATAAACTATGCTACTATGTTATATTTTTTAAACCCGCACCTGTATCTGAATACTTTTGTAATTGCATGTAATTAAAAATTTTGTATAACCAGTGAGCTATTCGATATTTTTTGTCCATCTCACTGAGCTGGTCGAACGTTCTCAGTTTAAATTTTCAACTGCCACCAGCCATATGTTCTGTTGGAAGCTGTGACAGTTACAGGGAGAGAGCTGCAGCAGAAAGGACACGGTCCCTGCACACCCAGGCTGAAGATAGTCTAGCAGAGCAATGGGAGCAGTGAATGTACAGATCTCTGGATCCATGTGAGGTACAGCACTGGTTATAGCTTTGTGAGTAATAGATTGCCATGTACTATATAATGTCTTATATTAATATGTCTTATATTCTTCATGGTATAACCCCTTTACGTAAAATGTTCTGATTTACTGTATTTGTACACATACAATGATGAGCAAAAGGGTAACAATATTTTGAACTCTTGACTTCCAGGCTCCGTATCTCACCGTCTACTACAGCTGGGAATGTGAGACTATCGTCATTTTATAGACAATCATCTTGGCTATCTCATACATAAATTGGACTTGCAGCTATTTAGCATATGATTAGGTATGAAGATTCTTCTCATGTAACTGCATTGTTACTGTTTTGCTCCTGGTGGTGGAACAACCTTTTTCTTTTTGTCTACTTCAAATTACAACCTGTTCTCACATTCCCTAATAGCGCAGTGTGTTATTAGGTTGATTCCCAAGTGAACAGCTTTATCTCTTTTATTTGACAGCTGTATCTCGGCCAAAAAAATTGCCAAACTGCATCATGTGAGTGCCATGATCGTTAAAAGAATGCGAAATGAAGTCCATCCATCCATTCCAAAGCCAAGAGGTGGACATCCAGACAAAATATCACATCAGCTCATCACAAGGTCTATTACTTCTGGCACAACAAACATGGCTGTGGAAGTGGCTTGTATGCTTCGTAATAGGGAGACATCCACGCAAGCACTCTGTGACATGCGTTGCACAAGTCTGGAATGGTGACCTGAAGAGAGGTGAAGAAGCCTAGACTGGGCTCTGATTGGTGCAAATTGGTCTGAAAGAAACAAGGGAACAGGGGCCTAATGGATCGAGAAATTGAAGGAGCTGTCAAATTTGGTGGAGGAAACCTGATGATATGGGGTTGTTTGACAGCCATATGCATACTAGACCAGGATTGATGGTGGTCTTAATGCTGAGCTATGTGTGAGTATTCTACAAGATCAGTTACTTATAAAACCCATTTTGAAATTCCCAATTAGAAAATTTTGGAGTGGAGAGCAGCTACAAAGAACGTCTCTGGAGGAACTGTTGTGGCTGCACGGAACAGCGGATCTGCGGGTTACACCCCCACCGATGATATTAATGACTTATTTTAATTATATTTTATTATACGGTGCCACACGTTCCATGTCTCTTTATGATGAAATAGATATTATAAAAATAAACCTCCAACAAAAGAAGAGTGAACCCTATATAACCTTACAGGATCCCATCATTGATGATAGGCGATAGGGACTAGTAGCACACTCATGATGTATCTGAATCAAGACCCCCTACCCCTAACTCAATGAAGATTTTTTTTATCAGTCAGCTTTTATCTTATGGCTTTGATTTGCTTAATGTAAATCAAATCAAACAAATAGTAACCGGCGTTAGGACCCTGTGTGCAGCATCGCACATCAATGAGTTGGACGGGGGGATGAGGAGCGGTAAAACTGGATGGTCTGGAGTCCCAGTTGATTTTATTTTGAGGTTTGGTCTGAGGTCTCATTGAGGTATGGGGTATGGATGTAAAAGTGTACGGAGTGGACGAAGAAGGCTTTGTGTACGAAATAGTTTCTGGTGCTGGCATATTGCAGCGCAGCTTCCATTCACTTGAATAGGAGCTGAATTTCAGTATCCTGGCATGGCCACTAGACCGTCTATGGAGCTGTGCTCCGTACCCAGTATAGTTCCCAGCATTGCGGCGGCCCGAAACAGCTGTTCATGGGGGTGCTGGGTGTCAGACCTCCATTGATCTAATTTTGAAGACCTATCCTGAGTATAACCCCTTTAGGTCTGAATTACCTTTGGACCTGGAGTCTCAGTTGTATTAATGGTCTGCTTGGGATGGATGCCTCCCTTGCCCCATCCTGCATTTTCTACTCATGTGGCTCATATGCATGACAAAGGCATGTTCCCCAAAATGCTGTGACGCTAAATGCAGTTCCTACGCTTGTGAATTGTGGTCAGTAGGATGCTGAAGGAGTGCACATGAATTGGAATGAACATTGACGCGGAACTGACAAAACGAATTGGTTTTGCCTTTTAAAAATGAATAAAGAATTTAGGATTTACTAAGAATATATGAAATATCGGTTTGCAGAATACACATTCTAGTATACGTTTTGGAGCTGCGCTTGGTGAAACTGCATGGATTATGAGGACTGCTGGCCATGATTAGTTCATATTGCGTGTGGAACATGGTTTGTGTCCCTGTCCAACCCCCTCTGTCTAGATTCAAAGGGGCCCTGGAGGTAGCATGTCACAGTAGAGGGGCAGCCAGCTATCAGAGTCTGCAGAGGGGAAAAGCAAGCCAGCAGAGATTTCAGTACAGAGAAAGACGGGCTGACCAAGTGAGTATGGGCGGCCTCTGAGCTATGTATCCACTTCTCTAATGACCCCCCACATCTTACTAGACAAGAGTAGGATGGACAGTGGCTGCTGACAAGGGGCACTGAGGGGGACAGAGAGAAATTAGGAAATGGGCAGGCAGTGGTGGAGGCCAGCAGCTGGCAGGTACATCCCTCAGAAACTTCCCTGCAAGTTAAATGTCTGAGTGAACCCATGACGTGGACAGCTCACCTACTCCCCCCACCTGTAAAATTACTGCTGACCATATGATCAGGGGAAGATTGGCCGTAGACCCTATAGGGAAATCTCCTGGTGGGCCAGTGCCCAGGGGGCCACCCATGGCCTTCTTACAGCTGCCAGTTAGGTAGATAGCAATCTGATACTCTCAGCATTAATTAATGCTATGAGCATCTGGTACTAGCTGTGCCCTCCTGCATTCAAGTGTATTGCCGTCCTTAGAATGTTAATAGACTTGAATGCTGTCTCGTGGGGGCGATAGTATTTTGTGCTGCACTGTGCGTTTGGCTCTGCTGGGGCAGTACTTTGTCCTGCACTATAGTATTGCTGGGCCCGCCTACTTATATTGGCCCTGCCTTCTGTCAAAACTTTTAGTTTTTTTTCCAGGGCCACTTTAAGTTTCCAGTCCGCCAGTGCATATGATAGGGTTTTTTTTTTATGTCCAGGTGTCTGCTGTAAAGCTAAGCTTTACCAGCTGGGGCAATATGGCTGTGCCCATAATAATGCAAGGAACATATAATAAAAATATAAAAATACAAAAATTGCCAATTTTAGTATTGTTTATGAAATTGTATTTTCTTCTCCTTTAATAGTCTGACCTAATATGAGGGATTTGCAGTTGAAGACTGCTAGGATTGTGGTTGTTACAAATGTTCCAGCAGATGAGTAAAATGTGAGTAACAAGCCTGTGGGAGGACATGGAGTCCGCGGGTCAAAAAACATGCTAGGTGTGGGACAAGCAGAGCACAGAAGGGGACATACTTTGACTCATGACTGGGAGGCATCCCGCTGTGCCTGGCTTCTTTTGTGCGTGCCAAGGTTAGTTTAAGTTCACTGTTGATATAGGGAAACAAAGGAACATACAGAATACCTCATAAGGGTCTCCCTGCATATTAATCAGGCCGCGGAAATGTTGTAGTGTGTTTTAGGCCTTTTAGTATTCTCTAAGGGGAGGGTTGTCTGGTTTAGAAAACCCATTTTCAAGTACCTTATTAGGACATTCTGAGTTAATGGAGGGTGGTCTTTGAGTAACTTCCGGCACTCCAGCTGTTCTGAGACTACAACCCCCAGAATCCTCCTTTCACTTCTGTGGGGTATACAAGAACATCCGAGTAAGGCTACTTTCATATCTGCGTTTTTGCCATTGTTCACTGGCACTTTGGTGGCCAAAAACATGTGAAAACTAGTTTAGGCCTTTTAACCCTTTGCTGATAGATGCTTAAAGTAAACTTGCCACCATGATATATTTTTCACAACTGTGCTTCTGACTTTATGGCAATAGTTTTGTGAGGCTTATCCCTGTTTCAGAATGACAAACGTCTAGGAGCAAAAATTATGGTTTGGTGTGGACGAATATGATTGACCCGCACATGGCATTGACCTCAAGCCCCAGGGAACACTTTTGTACAGCACAATGGTGCAGTGGTTAGCACCATTGCCTTACAGTAGTCCTGGGTTCAAATCCAACCCAAGGCCAACATCTGCATGAAGATTGTGTATTCTCCCTGTGTTTGCATGAGTTTCTTCAAGGTGCTCCAGTTTCCTCCAGATTTGAAATTTTGAGCCTCACTGGAGAAAGTGAGCGATGGCAATCTATGTGTAGTGCTGCAGAATATGTTGGCGCTATATAAATGAGTATGATAAACTGTAAGGTCACTACATAGAAATAGTCAAATAGCAGAATACTGTCTGCCTAATATCTCATACACAAATTTGAATCCTCAAAGCCTCACTAAAATTTGCACAGGCTGTGACTTAGCTCAAGTCATGACAGATCCCCTAGGTCATATTCCCCAAAATACTGTAGTCTTGGATTGGTGGCGATAGTCTTGACGAGAAGAGGTGTGGTCAGAAATGGAGCTATGGGTTATAACTCGGCAGTCAAGGCAGGGGATAACCAGGAATGTAGTAAGGAGCAGTTGAGGAGCCACAAGCAGGAAAGCTCAAAAAGAACCAGAGAGACCAAAGGACAAGGCAGGAACAAGGCAGAAGCTCAATACAGAGTCGATAGAAATTCAAATGCACAGGAGCAGAGCTGAGAAGGAGTGTACATTTGTCACCAAGCTGAGATCCACTTCAAGGTTTAATGTAAAGTCAAAATATCTTGGATGGTTGTTGTGCTTCATGAGAAAAAGCAATCTTGGTGCTGCCAGAGAAAGAGATGCTGTACACATTGGCTCTATGCTCTGTACAGTAGAGGAGCAGAACTGAGCATGAGAGCCGCGATCCTCCTCATGAGGTCCATTTCTTCTAATTGGTCACACAGACAGGGATTGGTCACATAGACAGGGGTTGTAATTGTGATCATAGCCAAGAAGCATAAAAGAAGGAATTATCCTTTGTCTTTTTATCTCATCGTATCTCCAATACTTTTCTGTCCTGTGCATTCTTCATGTTTAATCAGGGATACTCACCACTTTTTCTTCACAACAGCTTCTCAACCTTTTATTATTAATACTTCAACAGCCAATCAATTATAATGCCGGGGCCCCATCAGCAAAAACTATCACACACCCCAGACAGTGTACATAATACCCCTCCGCAGCCCCAAATACCATAGTATAGCTTAACATACCTATCCATCAGTGGCAAACAAATATTATATTGGAATACAAAATACCTACTCAGACGTGTCAAAAAATACCCCAGTACAGAACAAAAGTGCCAAAAATACTGTATCTCTCCAGGGGCACCAAGCACCATAGTGCAATACAAAATAACCTTGGTGCAGCACCACTGGCAGCAGCATTGTTCCTCTTACTACCCCTCCATTACTGGCAGCAGCATTGAACCCTTCAGTTCCCCTCTGTCCAACAGCAGCATTCAATCCACAGAAGCCCTCCCTAGTGGAAGTAGCATTGCCCTCAAACTACCCTTCTCCACTACCAGTAATGATTTCCCCTTTCCACTCTTCCCAGACTAGCACCACCATACCTGCAAAAAGGGTAGAGATTGATGCTGAGGTGGAAGAGAGCTCTCTTTGGTAAATCTGAGAGTGCAAAATAAATGTGGAGCCCCAGTTATGGGTCTACAACACAATGAAAGCCAGATATCCCTCAAGGAAGAAAACCAAGCGAAGGGTGTCTCCATTACAGAGATCACCAAATCCACCATATTAGTGGCCTCTATGTCAAGATCCCGCTTTTACAAGCTTTCAGGATGTGACAGGGAAAACCAGCTAGGTATCCATCCACAGACAGCTGTTTCTGGGTGTTGCCCCTCATCAGTGTGGAGTAGGATTCTGGCTAACCAGGAGCAATGTCTCGGAGACTACTCAAACACAACAATAGCTGATCTCAGGGAGACCAGCTACAAAAAACACCGCGGAGCCTCACTAAAGGGCTTCTGTCACCCTCTAACCCATTTTCACTAGCTGACATTAGCTATTTGCTAATGTCAGCTGAGTCGAATATATATTTATTACATTGTCCGAAGTTGTAAATTACGTTAAAAAGCCACTTTTATAATATGCAAATGATCTTCGCTACCAGCAAGTTGGGCGTTTACTTGCTGGTAGCCGCCGCATCTAGATGAGTTATGCACGCCCCCTTCCTCGTTTGATAGACAGGGCCAGCGCTTTCTCCTCCTCGCACTGGCCCTGTCTGAAGATGAAATCCGCGCCTGCGCCGTACCGCTCAGTAGTCGGCGCAGGCGCTCTGAGTGAAGGACGCGAGCTTTGCCGCTCCGTCCTCAGTGCGCCTGCGCCGACACGTCACCGCTACACCCGCTTCCCTTCCGGGTGTAGCGGTGACGTACTGGCGCAGGCGCACTGAGGACGGAGCGGCAAAGCTCGCGTCCTTCACTCAGAGCGCCTGCACCGACTACTGAGCGGTACGGCGCAGGCGCGGGATTTCATCTTCAGACAGGGCCAGTGCGAGGAGGAGAAAGCGCTGGCCCTGTCTATCAAACGAGGAAGGGGGCGTGCATAACTCATCTAGATGCGGCGGCTACCAGCAAGTAAACGCCCAACTTGCTGGTAGCGAAGATCATTTGCATATTATAAAAGTGGCTTTTTAACGTAATTTACAACTTCGGACAATGTAATAAATATATATTTCGACTCAGCTGACATTAGCAAATAGCTAATGTCAGCTAGTGAAAAATGGGTTAAGGGGGGTGACAGAAGCCCTTTAAGTGAGGCTCCGCGGTGTTTTTTGTAGCTGGTCTCCCTGAGATCAGCTATTGTTGTGTTTGAGTAGTCTCCGAGACATTGCTCCTGGTTAGCCAGAATCCTACTCCACACTGATGAGGGGCAACACCCCGAAACAGCTGTCTGTGGATGGATACCTAGCTTGGGTTTTCCCTGTCACATCCTGAAAGCTTGTAAAAAAGCGGGATCTTGACATAGGGGCCACTTAATATGGTGGATTTGGTGATCTCTGTAATGGAGACACCCCTTCGCTTGGTTTTCCTTCCTTTGAGGGATATCTGGCTTTCATTGTGTTGTAGACCCATAACTGGGGCTCCACATTTATTTTGCACTCTCAGATTTACCAAAAGAGGAGCTCTCTCTTCCACCTCAGCATCAAACTCTACCCTTTTTTGCAGGTATGGTGGTGCTAGTCTGGGAAGAGTGGAAAGGGGGAAATCATTACTGGTAGTGGAGAAGGGTAGTTTGGAGGGCAATGCTACTTCCACTAAGGGAGGGCTTCTCGTGGATTGAATGCTGCTGTTGGACAGAGGGGGGAACTGAAGGGGTTCAATGCTGCTGCCAGTAATGGAGGGGTAGTAAGAGGAACAATGCTGCTGCCAGTGGTGCTGCACCAAGGTTATTTTGTATTGCACTATGGTGCTTGGTGCCCCTGGAGAGATACAGTATTTTTGGCACTTTTGTTCTGTACTGGGGTATTTTTTGACACGTCTGAGTAGGTATTTTGTATTCCAATATAATATTTGTTTGCCACTGATGGATAGGTATGTTAAGCTATACTATGGTATTTGGGGCTGCGGAGGGGTATTATGTACACTGTCTGGGGTGTGTGATAGTTTTTGCTGATGGGGCCCCGGCATTATAATTGATTGGCTGTTGAAGTATTAATAATAAAAGGTTGAGAAGCTGTTGTGAAGAAAAAGTGGTGAGTATCCCTGATTAAACATGAAGAATGCACAGGACAGAAAAGTATTGGAGACTCTATGTTGAGACTCTTAAGTGAGGCTCCGCGGTGTTTTTTGTAGCTGGTCTCCCTGAAATCAGCTATTGTTGTGTTTGAGTAAATCTGAGAGTGTAATGGCTCCCAGAAGGTTTTGAATGCACAAGGACGTCACTTGATGTTGAGACAGGTGGTGGTCCAAAAAAGCGTTCAGGAAAATGCTGCATTTTTGGAGACTGTATATTTTTTTTAAAGTGGTTCTGTGTGATCTCTAGTGTGGATTAGGTTTAGAGTACGGTTGTAGGATGGTGGACATGGGTTCTGAAGATGATTTGGCTTGATATACTTAAGAGCAACATTTTACACACAACCCTCCTCTCTTACATCGCTACAGACTCCCACTGAACTGCTGGGAGAAAGACCTGCGCACTCATGGTCAAGTGATCATTATGTCCAAATTTTTCTAAAGGTCACCAGCAGCGCAGACTTCTAGATGCAAACACTTTCCTAGTTTATTTGCCGCCACATATTAAAAAATAGTGTTCACCAGGAGTGTATTTTTGCATCTTGATTTTTTTGTCTGCTGTTTCTCTTAGGCCACTTTCTTGGAGGGGGGTACTATCTCTCCTTGGGGAGAGGACACCTTAATTGGCGTGAGGAGACTTATAGGCCATACACGCTCCTCTGGAATCCTGGGAAGAAAGGGATGCAAGCTCCGCCTCCAATAGCACCAGATGTAACGCAGCTATCCTATAAGTCAATGTTCAACCCTTTAAAAAGGACTTGAGACGACTTAGATATTAAGTAAGCCAGCATCTCATCTGCAGACAGATTTTTCAGGGTGATTGCCTCTCATATTACGCTACATTCACACAGAGTCTTTTGAGCGAGGAAAAAAAACTTGATTGAAATGTTTTTTCAAAACTGTTTTTAAAACGGTTTTGATTGTGATTTTGTTGAGGATTTTCATTCTTGGCCATTTTCAATTGAATTCTGGATGCCAAGAATGGACAGGACGCTTATTTTTTCTGCTGTGCTGTTTTTAAAACAGCATGCAGAAAAAAAAAACAGAGCCATAAGGATTTACATGCATTACATTGAACGCAATGGGGATTTTCTGAATATGTTTTTGGTGAGGACTTTTGGTGTGGAATACTCTGTGTGAACAAAGCTTTATCGAAACTTTCTGGATTGAAGGTTGAGGAGAGATCCACCCTGATTGGTAACATGCATTGCTGTCATTGAAGGGATTTTAAAGTTTCTCACCAAGATAGATCATCATTATATAATCAATGGGGGGTCCTATAGCTCGCAACCCCACTGGTCAGTACACTGGAAACAAAACCGTGAACAGAGCTGGATGCAGAACGCATCATTCACTGTGTGGTGACTGTGTCGGTGTTCTGCAGCTCAGCTCCCATTTACTTGACGATAGAGAGTTCTGCACTGTAATGAATTTTCATGATGTTATAGCAAGGCCTTCTCCTATTCTAACTGATAATGCAGGACTTGTATTATTAGTGAAGTTTCTGATCCCTACCTTGTGCGGACAACGGCACTGGAAAGTATGTCTCACCAGCCAGTAAGCTTTGTCTGATCAGTGAGGCGCACCTCATACTTTGAGACGCAGTGGTCTATGCTATCCTACCTTGCACCAATCATAAACCAAATACATCTGATTTTCACTAAAAAGTATAAGCAAAGTTAACTTTGTAAGTCCATGGCTGCATTCACACGGGCGAGTTTTCCGCGCGGGTGCAATACGTGATGTGAACGCATTGCACCCGCACTGAATCCGGACCCATTCATTTCAATGGGGCTGTGTACATGAGCGTTTTTTTTCACGCATCACTTGTGCGTTGCGTGAAAATCGCAGCATGTTCTATATTCTGCGTTTTTCACGCAGCCCTAGCCCCATAGAAGTGAATGAGGCTGCGTTAAAAATGCATTGCATCCGCAAGCAAGTGCGGGTGCGTTGCGTTTTTCACTGTTGGTTTCTAGGAGATGTTGTTTGTAAACCTTCAGTTTTTTATCACGCGCGTGAAAAACGCATCAAAACGCATTGCACCCGCACGGAAAAAACTTAACAACTGAACGCAATCGCAGGCAAGACTGAATGGCTTTGCCTGTGAAATCGCACAGTTTTCACTGAACGCATCCGCAACGCATCCGGACCTAATCCGGACGCGCTCGTGTGAACCCAGCCTATGAGTCATCTGCCATCATCAAGTTATCTCATACTGTATATGAACTAGTGATGAGAGGCAGGGGCGATATTCGAATTTGCGATATTTTTCAAATATTTGGGCGAATATATTATTTTCTTGATTGCGAAAATGTATGTAATATTCGTGTAATACAGGCGTGGGTCACTATTGTTACATTTTTCAAGCTGCTAGAAGTTTCCTGAGACTGGAGAAAATGGTTGGCACGGCAGAACATTATAATAGCTTTATATGCAGATAGAGTGCTCCAATATATTGCGCAAATCGACAATTAATGATGCGCATATTTTTGCACAGTAAGTGCAACTTCACATTTTAGCAGGACTACATATACTGATTGGTGTGAACTTGTCTGCATGTATGAATGGACAGCAGAACCTATCAGCTACACTATATCACTATCTAACCTACACTGACTATCTCCCACTAACTATCTGTATTATATATAGCTAAGCTAACTAACTATCTAATGTAATGACACAGCAAAGCACAGAGCACAGCAATGACACTGCTGTCTCTCTCAGAACTGAAAAAAACTGCAGAAAATGGCTGCTGGGGAGGTTCTTATATAGTAAGGGGTCGGCAACTTTCCTATTGGTTGCTAGGGATGTTGCTAAGCTCAGACAAAGACATTGCAGCCTTCTCATTGGTCCACAAGCAAGAAGCAGGGAGGGATCATGGGTTCAGAGGAAACAAAAATCTAGAATATTCGCGAATACGAATATGTAGCACTATATTCTAAATCTTCGCAAATTCTCGAAGTGTTGATATTCGTGATAAAAATTTGCGATTCTAATATTCGCGCCCAACACTAATATATACTTATTAGCGATATCCAAAGAGTAGATTTCTGATTCCCTCTAATTCAGTATAACTTCTTAGAATCAGCAGCCTAGCAATAGAAGATTGAGATATGTGGGAAGATTATAAAACGCTTTACAGATGTGGCACTAACTGCTTTATAACTGAAGGTAACCACACATGGCCTGATATTTATGTCTGATCATAGGAATAGACTAAGTAGGTGGGGAAGGTGGGTCTTTTTGTCCAGATTTTAGCACTTTCTATCTGTCTCGGTCACATCCTAGAATGTGGATTCTCTAACCCTGAATCAGTTGGACGCTGAGACACAGAGTCTAAGGCATCCTCTGGTCTTCCTCCTTAATGCCCATAAGGATTTTATGGACTCTGGTACATGAAAATTCACAGGTGACGGTCCCAAGAATGGTGGTGCAGTACCCCAGCAGGACTACTGCAAAGGGTTAATTACTATTAACAGAGTTAACCTAAAGTTTTTTGAGTTAAAGGGGGCTTTCCGATTCTGATTTTTATACTGATGACCTGTCCTCAGGATAGGTCATCAGTATGTGATCAGTGGGGGTCCGAAACCGGGGTTAACTCTGTTGATAGTAATTAACTCTTTGGAGTAAATAATCCGGAAAAATCCTTTTAAATGTTGTGATTTGTTATATACATGCACGTAAAAGTGCAGTATGAACAACATATGATTAACAATTTAACAAATTGTGTTATGTTGTCAGGGTGATGGACTAGCTCGTCCCTTGGCTAGTTAGTGTAAAGGCCTACTCTACTCTGAAGCAGTTTGGAGGACAGATGTGTTTGAGATACCTCCTGCACAACTAGGCCCAAGTTCAGATAATCCTAGTCTCTGAGCGTACAATTGCCCTTTGTAGCCATACTACAAAAGTACTCCAGAGAAAAGGAGATTAAAAGGTCTAGAAACCACAAGGCCGTGCACTGGACTCATGCAGCAATGTTTTACTGTACACTCCTTTATCGCAGAAAGATTTTGCTGCTGAAGGAGGGAATGTTGCTAAAGCATCCCCCATACTTTGAGATGGATTGGCCAACTGTATCTCAGTTCTGTACCCCTCAGTATGGAAATTGCATAAGAACTTAACAAGAACCTTATTGTAAACCTGTGGTTCTGCTGAAAGACTGCAAAGTGTCTTTAGTGAGAAGGAGTACTATACCCACCATCATTCTGCCCATACGCTGCTATTGAGAAATATTGCACTGTGATGTCCTTGTGCCCTGCTGCTATTTGTGCTACACTCCCTATCATCAACCTAATAAAGAGAGACTTTATTTATTACAACGGGCCTGTCCACTGTCTACAACATCCACCAGTCCTGCCTTGCACCCAGCCAAAAACATAATCCATCAAAGGCACCCCAACTGTCACCAGACCGGAGCCCCAATACTGGGGTGTGTCCCGAGGGAAGAAAGGGTGCACCCTCCTTTCACTGCATGGCCCCAGGTAGCGCCAGGCTGGAAATGACCCTACAAACTGTAAGTTCAACTACCATCATCATAGCCACTACTACTACTAACCCCATCCTCCATTCCTGGGTAGCACTAATAAAAAAGAAAGGCTGCTTTTTACCTGGTTTTGAGGTTCAGTTTATGGGCATTAAGGGAATCGCTTCAGTAAACCAAAGGCCTGAATATGTCGGAGATACGAATTTCAAAAGTGTTTTTTTTTTGTGCATTTTTAGTGTGTTTTTTTAATAACCAATGCATGTTTTATTTCAATACAAAACTGCATTTTAAGCTTGTGCTAAAAACCACATGGACATGTTCTGAGCATTTTTTTTATGCTTCATATTCATTTCAATGGAAGATTCAGCGTGGATTCCTCCCCAAGACAGGGCATGCTGCTTCATTTTTCCATGTGGTAAAAAAAAGACAGTGCTACTACATACCTATTGAAATGAATGGAAGGCTGTTTTGAGGGGAAATGCCCCCAAATCAGTGCCAAAAACTAGTTTACTGGCTGTAGACTACTGTGACAATTATGTAGGTTGCTGATAGTCCCATGAGATTGCAGGAGACTACGGTTGTCGAGGAGAGGTCTGCACTCTACTAGGGACGAGCAACCTTGTGTTTTCAAGTTCGGCGTACAAGGTTTGGGTTATCCAAGAATTCCGTTATGGATTCCGTTACCATGGGCCATAACTTATGGTCCGTAGTAGCGGAATCCATAACGGAATTCTTGGATAACCCCCAAACCTTGTACGCTGAATTTGAAAACACAAGTTCGCTCATCCCTAGACTCTACATACTCATAACTGCCCCTGCAGCATGGAGCTTTTAATGACACCATCAATGAAGCTGATTTGAGGGTAAGCCACTACTGCCACAGGAACCATTGCATATAGCAAATACTGCACCTCCCCTTTACTATGTGGCCATCCTGAAGTGATGTAGAAATATTGGTGTCCGCCTACGTAAAGTCCCTGCTTTTAAAGAAGTAAAGCACAGCTCGGTGTCTACAGCACTTCATATGGGTCTCTTTGAGGAAAAGAGAGAAACCCTGATCGGGCTATGCCCCACCACGTCTGGTCATAACTGCATGTCTACCCTAAGGCCTCATGCACACAAACTTTTTTTTTGCGGGTGTACGGGCCGTTTTTATGAGTTCCTTATACGGTCCGTATATGGACCCATTAATTTCAATGGGTCCGCAAAAAAAACTGAAGTGTTTCCGTGTGCATTCCGTTTCCGTGTTTCCGTTAAAAGATAGAACTTGTCCTATTCTTGTCCGTATCACGGACAAGGATAGTACTGTTCTATTAGGGGCCAGATGTTCCGTTCCGCAAAAAACGGAATGCACACGGATGTCATCCGTATTTTTTGCGGATCTGTTTTTTGCGGACCGCAAAATCATACGGTCGTGTGCAATAAGCCTTAGGCCTCTTTCACACGAGCGTGTCCGGATTAGGTCCGGATGCGTTGCGGATGCGTTCAGTGAAAACTGTGCGATTTCACAGGCAAAGCCATTCAGTTTTGCCTGCGATTGCGTTCAGTTGTTCAGTTTTTTCCGCGCGGGTGCAATGCGTTTTGATGCGTTTTTCACGCGCGTCATAAAAAACTGAAGGTTTACAAACAACATCTCCTAGCAACCATCAGTGAAAAACGCAACGCACCCGCACTTGCTTGCGGATGCAATGCGTTTTTCACGCAGCCCAATTCACTTCTATGGGGCTAGGGCTGCGTGAAAAACGCAGAATATAGAACATGCTGCGATTTTCACGCAACGCAGAAGTGATGCGTGAAAATCACCGCTCATGTGCACAGCCCCATAGAAATGAATGGGTCCGGATTCAGTGCGGGTGCAATGCGTCCTCCTCACGCATTGCACCTGTGCGGAAAACTCGCCCGTGTGAAAGGGGCCTTAGGCTGCATTCACACGAGCGTGATTTCCGCGCGGGTGCAATGCGTGATGTGAACGCATTGCACCCGCACTGAATCCTGACCCATTTATTTCTATGGGGCTGTGTACATGAGCATTTTTTCACGCATCACTTCTGCAACGCGTGTAAATCGCAGCATGCTCTATCTTATGCGTTATAAACGCATCCGCAGCCCCATAGAAATGAATGGGGCTGCGTTAATAACGCATAGCATCCGCAAGCAAGTGCGGGTGCGTTGCGTTTTTCACTGATGGTTGCTAGGAGATGTTGTTTGTAAACCTTCAGTTTTTTATCACGCGTGTGAAAAACGCATCAAAACGCATTGCACCCGCACGGGAAAAAACTGAACGCAATCGCAAGCAAAACTGAATGGCTTTGGCCTCATGCACACGACCGTTGTTTGATTCCGTGTCCGTTGCTCAGTTTTTCGTGATTTTCTGCGGACCCATTGGTTTTCAATGGGTCCGTGGAAACCTCGGCAAATGCACCGTTTGTCCTCCGCGTCCGTGGTCCGTGATTCCAGTCCGTCAAAAAAATATAACCTGTCCTATTCTTGTCCGTGAAAAACGGTTCACGGACCCATTCAAGTCAATGGGTCCGTGAAAAATGCGGATGGCCATCCGTGTGTCATCCGTGTTTCGTGTCCGTTTTTTGCGGATCCCTTGGCAGGCACTTGGGAAACATTGTCAGCCTGTCTTTTGGTAAAATCTTTTGGGTCATGTCCGCTAAAAAAACGGAAGACACACGGAAGCACAACGGAAGGCAAAAACGGACACGGATCACTGAACAACGGAACCCCTTTTTGCGGACAGCATAATAAAACGGTCGTGTGCATGAGGCCTTTGCCTGTGAAAACGCTCAGTTTTCACTGAACGCATCCGCAACGCATCTGGACCTAATCCGGACACGCTCGTGTGAACCCAGCCTTAGGCCTCATGCACACGACTGTTTTTTTATGCTGTCCGCAAAAAGGGGTTCCGTTGTTCAGTGATCCGTGTCCGCTTTTGCCTTCCGTTGTGCTTCCGGTGTCTTCCGTTTTTTAGCGGACATGACCCAAAAGATTTTACCAAAAGACAGGCTGACAATGTTTCCCAAGTGCCTGCCAAGGGATCCGCAAAAAAAACGGACACGGAACACGGATGACACACGGATGGCCATCCGCATTTTTCACGGACCCATTGACTTGAATCGGTCCGTGAACCGTTTTTCACGGACAAGAATAGGACAGGTTATATTTTTTTGACGGACTGGAATCACGGACCACGGACACGGAGGACAAACGGTGCATTTGCCGAGGTTTCCACGGACCCATTGAAAACCAATGGGTCCGCAGAAAATCACGAAAAACGGAGCAACGGACACGGAAACAATCAACGGTCGTGTGCATGAGGCCTTAGAGTTGGATGTACCATTTTTCAGTCTATGTGTAGGAAACCTATTTCTTAATTTCACAAGCAATTAAATGGTGTTCCCCTTGAGATTAAATAATATCTGCTAATTCTATAAATAAAACCTGTAAATCTCACTTCAATTAGTGCTAATTAATATAAATAACCTCTTTATTATTTTAAGTACAGCCTTTTAGTTTAATTGCTATTGTAAGGTTAGACTCATTTTTGGTGAATATTAGGGACCTACTTAGATAGTGAAAGTGATTAAGGTGCTAGTGGGACGGATGTAAGGAAATCAAATTCACTGCAACCGCACCTCTTGCCTCTTCAGTCGATTTCTCTAAGTAGAGGAGGAGATCACAACTGATGGACCCTGTCTCCACCTTCACCCTTCTCCATTTACACAAGATTTCAGTATGGTAGAGCATCCCCCTTCAACCTTTTGGTGCACCATTGAATCACTTGTGTAAGGATGATCACTCAGCGGTGTTTGACAGCTCGATTCCCACAACAATGGTGGGGTCATCCTAGCCAAATAACCACTTAAATTTCGCTGTCAGTAGCTATTGACTGAGTCATCTAAGGCAGTGGTCTGCATACTGCACGTGACCGCTGCAGCTAATCACTGGCCTCAGCAGTATATGGAACAAGACCACTGAGGCCAGTAATTGGCTGCAGCTGTCACATGCGGTATATACTGACATATCACTGCTGCAGTCATGTAAACAAAGCTCAGTCGGGCATATCATAGAAGTGGCACTGGCACAGAGGAATCACTTGGATCGGTGAGTATAACTTCGTTTACTGTTTTAACACCTTGCCTGCCTTCTATAAAAAAAATTTAAAGCCGACCAACCCCTTTAAATCAACAAGCCCTCATACGTCCATGTTGACAGAAAAAATAAACCTATGGTTCTTGGAATGTGTAGCTGAAAAAATCCTGCGTCCCGAAGGCCTAAAAGACAAGCCCAGACCTTAGGGGGTTAATACAAATATTTGACTTGTATATATGAGTCCTTGACTTGGCCTCTCCTGTCAAGTTGATAAAAAGGGTAGTTTCTTGGGTTTGTCTGTTTCTAGGAAAGCTTGGTAATTAATACAAAAAACCTTCCAAGACTAAGGGTAAATCCACCTTTTTTAGTTGTACTGGGATACATTTTCCAAAAGCAAAAAATAGAATAGACGTCAGCTAAGGACGTCCTATCTAAAAATGACACATCGGAGGACTTGGCCACGTAATGTCATCATGCATAGGCTGAGTGAACCTCCCGGTATGAAGAAGACAAATGGCAGGACACAATAGAAGAATCTAGATGAAGTAAGTACTGTATATTAAAGGGATTCTGTCACCAGGTTTGACCCCTGTCAGCTAAACATATGCTGACGCTCAGGGTCTCATCAGGATTCCTAATGTTCTCATCAATGCAATTAGTAGCTTTATTTTGGCAAAAAACAGGTTTTACTAACCTGTCAATCAAAGAAATAAGGTGCCCAAGGGGAGGTCCAGGGATGCAGGGTGCCCGGCTGCACCCATCGCTGTTTGTGCCCAGCACCGCCTCCTACTCTTCTGTGCCGCCTCTTCCTCTCCCTCCCCCTCCTCCTGCTTTAAGATCTGGCGCATGCAAAAGTCCGCGAAGTGAGAATTGATTCCCTCATCATTAGTACCATATGGTTGTGTGTTTGCACCTAAGGCCCCATTCACATGTCCGTGGTGTGTTGCGGATCCGCAACACACCATGCCGGCACTCCCCATAGAGATGCCTATTCTTGTCCGCAGGCTGCGGACAAAAATAGGACATGCTCTATCTTTTGCGGAGCCGCGGCCGGATGTTTCGGTGACGAAACCCGGAAGTTCGGGACCGCAAATGCGGAAGCGGAGAGCAGATAGTGTGCTCTCTGCATCACTTCCGGCCCCATTCACAATGAATTCATCCGCATCTATTCTGCAGAATTGCGGAATAGATGCGGACTAAAATGCAGACGTGTGAATGGGGCGTTAGGAAGAGGCAAAATTGAAGGGAACCTGTAACTTCAGGTACATCTGTTGCAGTTCTTAGCATGTATGACCTGGCAGTTCTTATACAATGTGCAGTTTTCACAGTTCTTACAGGTTACACAGCTGCAGGGACAGTTAACAGACCAAGATGTCTCCTTAAGGCACTTTTCCTCTCTCTGGACAATGTCAGCTATAGAGTCTATAAACTTCTGGTTAAACAGTTTATCTCCACAAGGCTTCTACTCGCACCTCCTTTTGGCACTGGTATGCTTTTCAAAGATATAAATTCTTTTCTCTCCACTTTAGCTGATTTTTAAGCTTTCTTGGTAGCTAGTTTTCCTCAAGGCTGTGTTTTGCTGCCTCAGCACACACCACACTGTACAGACATCCACTGTCTCTACACTGAATGCTCTAACCACTCCCTATGGGGAGAGTGACAACAGCCCCGCCAAGGCCTGTTAACCCTTAACTGCTTGGTGCAGAGAAAATACATAGTTACATCACAAATTACATTTTTGCTCTTTTCTTGCAGCGTACATATCAAAACTTCATGTAAAATCCATTTTCAGTGGAATCATTGCCGCTTGAGGTGAGTCCTGGACGCATCTCCGGTTAATTATAATACAGCAATGGCTGCAAATCCCTCCTCCTCCCATAATTAAAAAAAAAAAAAAAAAAGATCGTTTGCACCACCCATACCATTAAAAATGCCTTTATGAGAAAAAAAATAAAAAAATCTAAGTGGCTCAATTAACGCTTTTTCATTTTTTAACCTCCCCCAAAATAAGGGAATAAAAAGTGATCAGTGATGCAAAGAAATTCCCCCCCCCCCCCAAAGAAACAGGTCAGTTTTAACCCATAGGGAATGCCGTACAAACGTTATCCATAAAACTATAGCAGAATTGCAGATTTTTTTTCTAATTTCTCACCACATTGTATGCAACATTAAATGGTACCATTAGAAAGTACAACTTTTCCTGCAAAACACAAGCCCTCATTAAAAATAAAGTTATGGCTTCGAAAACAAAGGGAGTAAAAAAACTTAAACTCAAAAAATCGCCCAGAGCTGAAAGGGTTAAATGACTTACACTGGCAAAATGGCCAACATACAACACCTTAAATAAATTCGATTGGAGGCTATTAACTTGTCTGGGGATATTGGGGTGCATGTATTGCTGATGGAAACAATAATCAAATAATTGGGAAGGTTATGCCATGACTGATGTAAAAAAATGAAAATCAGACATCATATAGTGCATGATAATTACATGATTTTCCTAGTTTATGAAGTCATGATTTTATGAAAGACACGGAGGCGAGTATTGCTTAATCTTTTCTTTTACTGTACTACTCAGCAGCAAAGAAAACACTGAACATAACCACCAATGAGGTGATAGCCCCTTCCCTTTAGTCCCAGTATAAAGGGACCTTCTTCTCATGCATCTTCCTCTTTCTTTGTCGACTTGACACCCTCATCACAGGAACCGGAACAAACTCCACCCGAAGAAAAAGCCGATCAACTGGAACAGGAACCGAAGCAACACGGCGGTGCACTAGGTCAACATACAGAACTTCGATGGCGAGAGCAAGGTCACCCTCTTGATCGATGTTTTCCATACTCAACCTATGAAGAGGAAACAAAACAGGTAAATAGTAGAGAGAAACGCAACCAAGGCGTATACATAAACACAATGTAATAAGCAAACAGACAGAGTCTTATCAATAAATAACAAAAAATAAATAAATAACAAAAAAAACGGAATAACTCGCCCAGGCCAGACCTGCGGGGAGGGAAGGAAGGGTCAATACTCGCCTCCGTGTCTTTCACAAAATCATGACTTTACGTCATAAACTAGGAAAATTATGTAATTTTATCTTAAGACATGGAGGCTCCTATTGCTAGTTTAAAGCTGGTTGACTATAGAGGCGAACACATGCGGATCCGGCCTGAAATAAAATTCTCTAAAAGTGGAAACCCGCGACCAATCCGCCTGTTTCATGACATCCTTGAGGCTCGCACCAGACAAGGTCAGAGACGTGGCGGAAGCACCAGGAACCGAATGTGCCATAAAGATAGAAGTGTCGATTCCCAATAAGGAGAGAATCCACTTCACCCATAGCGTGACACTGGGTCGCTGGTAATTGAGGCCCAAACATGAGAAAAATGTTGGAGTCTTCCCCCTACACAATCGTTCGAAAAAGGGAGATGAGGTTGAAGACTTACCAAAGGGGCGTCTAAGGTTCGGATTTCCTCTGTGCGATCTCCCTCTTCCAGTAGCGTCCCGGAACGGAAAGAAAGACGGCTGATGTCTGGGGTCTTGACCCGAAGAGTGGTAGGTAGACTCGGGTCTGGAAAGAGGAGTGGCCGGAGAGACGTCCCCATGCACTGCCGACCCTGGAGGAACCCTACCGCTAAAGACCCTGCGCATGGATGTCTGCGCTTTATCCAAAGCTGTGAAGGTACCAACAAACTTTCCGAGGTCCTTAATAAACGGGTCCCCGAAGAGAATCCCTTGGGCTGCTTTCCCTGACTCCGTGAGGGCCATATTAGCCAGTTTAGGCTCTATTTTCATTATAATAGCCTTGCGCCGTTCAATGGCCAGTGACTTGTTTGCATTTCCTGCCATGCAAATGGCTCTCTGGACCCAACCCTGGAGTTCCTCAGGGTCAACTTGTCGTCCTGCTTTGGCAGACTCTGCCAGATTAAATATTTTTGCTAGTGGCCATAGTATATCAAGAAGTTTGTCCTGACAGCCTTGCAGAGCCGAGTCTAGGCCTCTCCGGGGGCTAAACCCTGATTGATTTGGATAGAAACTGGACCATCTTAGGCCTTGTTAGGGATAGCTGGACGCGGGCACTCAGCACGTAATTTATTCCGTGTCTCTTTACTAAGAGGCGTACGGACCATGGTTTCCAAGTAACTAGCCCTGTGTGCAGCTGGGAGCCACTCCGCGGACCTAGGGTGGTGGAGGGAGTCTGGGTCAAATAAAGGATCGCCCGCAGAGTCCATAAGGGGTACGGGGGAACTAGTAGTCGTAGCCAGGGTGAATGGAGAGCAGATGTCATTTGGCCAGGCGCAAAATCCATACCCTCCTCCTCGGAATCGCGTGGAGATTCCAGCAAAGCCTCCTTCTTTGACTCTCTGAGAGAGTCAGAATCGAACTCGGGTTGAGACCAGGCTGACTTCCACTGCCGTGCGCGTTCTGCCTGGCGGGAACAGGCTCGTTTACGCGACCGTAGTGGGTTGTCATGGGATGGTGCAAGGCCATCATTACTATCAATTCTGGAGGCACTTGGGACTGGCAAAGGAGGTAGATTAGAGGTAAATTAGCTGATGGATTGGCAATGAGAACCTGGGCTATGGAGTGAGTCAACACTGAGGACATGGAGCCCATGGCAGTCATAATAGCATTTGATATGGACTGCTGTAGGGCTAGAGCCTGTGCTTCAGAGGGTACAGGCAATACCCCTGCTGATGTAGATATGGCCCCTTGTCTAGAGGGAGGAGGAATGTCCTCCTGATTAGGACTACCCTGTAGGGGTAATGCTGGGGTAGGGGTCCTATGTAAGGACGTAATGCGGCTCAGAAAGTACCTGCAGCCTGGGGACAAAGGTGGTAAAGAATGTGGGATAAGTCACCCCACACCTGGAAATAACGGAGCTGCAGAGGGACCGAGGTGGCAAGTGCAGGGGCCGCACGCTGTAATAGGCGCAGCGGTGCGCATATGCGGCAAGATGGCGTCCGAAATCTCACGTGATTTCGGACGCGGTGAGGCTGTGTTAATGTCGGGAGAAGGCGCTGACTAGAAGGCGCCCGAGATCGCGGAATATACGCGCGGCGATGCGCCTTCAGATGGAATCCGAAATCTCGCGATATTTCGGATGCAGTGAAGGAGGCGAGAAAAACGCAGAGAGATGGCGCCAAAAGAGGGGGCAAAGCCCTGCCAGAGGTAGGGGAAAGGTACCAAATACCAGAACGGGCCGATAAGGGATGGGGAAGAGCCACCAACCCAGAGGAGTCCTATCAGGGGTCTCAAGCCCAGTGGAAGGGGAGAACAACACTGAATACAAGAAAAAACCCTAATATTGGGGGGGGGGGGGGCAGCACTACCAGAGGCAGAATAGTAGAGAGACAGTGCACAAACTATACAAATACATGTGTGTTGAAAAAACCCTTATAGAAAAAGACACAAAGAACCTGCAAGACAGGTCAGTGTGGAATACTTAGCTGGGTGGCAGCAGCAAAGGAAGTGAAAGATGCATGGGAAGAAGGTCTATTTATACTGGGACTAAAGGGGAGAGGCTATCACCTCATTGGTGGTTATGTTCAGTTTTTTCTTTTCTGCTGAGTGGTACAGTAAAAGAAAGGGTTAAGCAATAGGAGCCTCCGTGTCTTAAGATAAAATCTATTTCTCACAAAGCTAGAACCAGTCCTGTACCTCACATGGACCCAGAGATCTGTACATTCACTGCTCCCATTGCTCTGCTAGATTATCTTCAGCCCGGGTGTGCAGGGACTGTGTCCTTTCTGCTGCAGCTCTCTCCCTGTAACTGTCACAGCTCTCAACAGAACATATGGCTGGTGGCAGTTTAAACTGAGCATGTTCGACCAGCTCAGTGAGATGGACAAAAAATAAGGAAAAGAGCAAACAGCAGGTGGCGCTATACAGATACATTTCATCGAATAGCTCACTGGTTACACAATTTTTTTTTAATGACATGCAATTACAAAAGTACTTAGATCCAGGTGCTGGTGTGAAAAATGTTCTGTGACACAACCCTTTTAAAACATGCTTCATAAGAAAAACATGTTACATTTGATGTATATCAATCTAATTTACATGAAAAATAAACAGTAGAAGAAGTATTTATTCTGTATCCTATTTGAACCAGATCGTTAATAAACCAGGGATTTGGAGCTGGTAATGTAATGTGTTGATTAGACGGCTATATATGAGTTACGCCATAAAAAAAAAGCCTCTTGAGAAAAACAGTTCTGAGTTATGTAAACTGAGTCCATGTCCTGAGGGAATCACAGGACTGGTAATTGGTTCTGCGAAAGCTCGAAATAGAAAATTTAATTTGCAATAAAATGTGTGCGTCAGACATATGTTATCCAACAGAGAGGAGCTGTCATCCACATACTGACCTCTTATGAGCTCTGTGCGAGGAGAGCCACTGCTCCAGGGATGCAACAAGTAACCTTGGGGTCCTGTAGCAAAGACCACCATCAGCAGCAGGTGTGTTAAGGCAAAGGAAAGATTAGAGGGGGTTTCAAGGATTACTATCTTCTTTAACAGATATGTTCATGGAGCTGCTTACCTCATGTACATCTTCCCTAGCCTATTTTAAAGCACACCTGTCAGCAGATCTGTCCCTATGACACCGGCTGACCCGTTACATGTGCGCTTTGCAACTGAAGACATCTGTGTTGGTCCCCTGTTCATATGTGTCCGCATTGCTGAGAAACATTATGTTATAATATATGCTCCAAGGGCAACAGGGCCATTGCCATTACAACCAGCCCCGCCCTTTGCGATTTGATTGACAGGGCCAGGTGTAATGGCGTTTACACTGCCCTGCTCTTTCAATCAAAGTAGAGAGGGTGCAGAGAGAGCAGAGCCTCTAGGTGTAATGGTAACGCCCCCGTTGCTATTAATCAAAAATTACCGAAATTTTTGCAAAAAAATGACATTTTTTACTTTCTGTTGGAAAATTTTAAAAAAAAAAACTACATTTCTATATAAATTTTTCTCTAAATTTATTGTTCTACATGTCTTTGATAAAAAAAAAATCCAATAAGTGTATATTTATTGGTTTGGGTAAAAGTTATAGCGTTTACAAACTATGGTGCAAAAAAGTGAATTTCCTAATTTTGAAGCAGCTCTGACTTTCTGAGCGCCTGTCATGTTTCTTCAGGTGCTAGAATGTCAGGATAGTATGAATACCCCCCAAATGACACCATTTTAGAAAGAAGACACCCCAAAGTATTCGCGGAGGGGCTTGGTGAGTTCATGTATCATTTCATTTTTTTTCACAAGTTAGCGGAAAATGACACTTTCTGAGAAAAAAAAAAAAAAGTTTCAATTTCTGATAACTTCTGGCAAAAAAAAAAAAATCTCAGACGGACTCACTATGCCCCTCAGTGAATACCTTGGGGTGTCTACTTTCCGAAATGGAGTCATTTGTGGGGTGTGTTTACTGTTCTGGCATTTTGGGCGGGGCTAAATTGTGAGCCGCCATGTAAAACCTAAAGGCACTCGTTGGAATTTGGGCCCCTTTGCGACCCAGGCTGCAAAGCGGCACTATGTGGTATCGCCGTACTCAGAGAAGTAGGGCAATGTGTTTAGGGTGTATTTTTACATATACCCATGTTGAGTGAGAGAAATATCTCTGTAAATTGTCAACTTTGTATAAAATTTTTAAAAGTTGTCGTTTACAGAGATATTTTCACACAAAGTATGGGTATATATAAAAATACACCCCAAACACATTTCCTACTTCTCCTGAGCATGGCGATACCACATGTGTCCACTTTTTGCAGCCAAGATCACAAAGGGCCCTAAACCAATGAGTACCTTTAGGATTTCACAGGGCATTTTTACGCATTTGGATTCCAGACTTCTTCTCACCCTTTAGGGGCCCTTAAATGCCAGGGCAGTATAAATACCTCACATGTGACCCCATTTCGGAAAGAAGACACCCCAAGGTATTCCATGAGGGCATGGCGAGTTCATAGAATATTTTTTTTTGGCACAAGTTAGTGGAAATTGATTTTTATTGTTTTTCTCACAAAGTCTCCCTTTCCGCTAACTTTTGACAAAAGTTTAATTTTTCATGAACTCATTATGCCCCTCAGCGAATACCTTGGGGTGTCTTCTTTCCAAAATGGGGTCACATGTGGGGTATTTATACTGCCCTGGCATTTTAGGGGCCCTAAAGCGCGAGAAGAAAAATGCGTAAAAATACCCTCCTAAAAGGTACTCGTTGGAATTTGGGCCCCTTTGCGCATCTTGGCTGCAAAAAAGTGTCACACATGTGGCATCGCCGTACTCAGGAGAAGTAGGGCGATGTGTTTTGGGGTGTATTTTTACATATACCCATGCTGGGTGAGAGAAATATCTCTATATATTGACAACTTTGAATAAAACAATGTAAAAAGTTGTCGTTTACAGCAATATTTCTCACACACAGTATGGGTATATGTAAATACACCCCAAACACATTGCCTACTTCTCCTGAGTACGGCGATACCATGTGTGGCACTTTTGCAGCCAAGATGCGCAAAGGCCCTAAAACCAATGAGTACCTTTAGGATTTCACAGGCCATTTTTACGCATTTGGATTCTCACGCTTTAGGGCCCCTAAAATGCCAGGGCAGTATAAATACCCCACAAGTGACCCCATTGTGGAAGAAGACACCCCAAGGTATTCTGTGAGGGGTATGGCGAGTTCACAGAAAAAAAAATTTGGCACAAGTTAGCGGAAATTGTTTTTTTTTGTTTTTACAGTCTCATATTCCACTAACTTGTGACAAAAATAAAATTTTGCATGAACTCACCATACCCTCACGGAATACCTTGGGGTGTCTTCTTTCTAAAATGGGGTCACATGTGAGGTTTTTGTACTGCCCTGGCATTTGAGGGTCTCCACAATCATTACACGTATGGCCAGCATTAGGGTTTCTGCGATTCTCCGTATATTGAGCATACGGGTAATGAGATTTTTTCCGTTCAGCCTCTGCGCTGAAAAAAAAAAATGAGCGGCACAGATTTTTCATTCGCAATGTGGATGAAAAATCTCTGCCAAATCAGTGACTGCGGTGCGATGGGCTGGGCGCTAGCTACCTAACAAGTAGCTAGCTAACTGGCGGTGATAAGGGACCCTTATGCCCCATTCACACGTCCGCAATTCTGTTTGCGGAACGGAATTGCGGACCCATTCATTTCTATGGGGACAGACTTTGTCCCGCTCGGATCCGGAATTACGGATCCGCGCTTCGAGTCTGCACTTCCGTTCCGCAAAAATATAGAACATGTCCTATTCTTGTCCGCAATTGCGGACAAGAAAGCATTTTCTATATAGTTCTGGCAATGTGCGGATCTGCAAAATGCGGAAAGCACATTGCCGGTGTCCGTGTTTTGAGGATCCGCGGATCGGATCCGCGGATCGGATCCGCGGATCGGATCCGCGGATCCGTGAATCCACGGATCCGTGAATCCACGGATCCGCAAAACACATATGGACGTCTGAATGGAGCCTTACAAGGGTGTGATCAATGACAGGGGGTGATCAGGGGTCTAGATGGGGTGATCAAGGGGTTAATAGGTGAGGGGGTGGGGGGTTAGTGTAGTGTTTGGTGCAACTTTACTGTGTTACCTGGTCCTCTGGTGGTCGATCCCAGAAAATGGGACCACCAGAGGACCAGGTAGCAGCTATATCAGACGCTGTTCATAAAACAGCGTCTGATATAGCTGTTTGATGCGATTTATATCGCATCTACAGCCTGCCAGCGATTGATCATCGCTGGCAGGCTGTAGTACAACTCTCGAGACGCGCGACGCTGTGAATGCGCACGCGCGCGTTCACAGGAACTCTCGCGTCTCGCGAGATGACGCCCCGGCGCGTCCGAACAGAAGAGCAGGACCGCCCGCAGGACGCAATCCTGCGTACGGCGGTCCTGAAGCAGTTAAGTACCAAGCCATTTTTTGCAAATCTGACCAGTGTCACTTTATGTGGTGATAACTTTTAGACGCATTTACTTATCTAGGCCATTCTGAGATTTTTTTTTCCTCACATATTGTACTTCCTGACAGTGGTAAAATGGAGTAAAAAAATGTCATTATTATTTATTAAAAAAATACCAAATTTAGCAAACATTTGGAAAAATTTGCAATTTTCCAAGTTTCAAATTTTCTACTTCTCTAATACAAAGTAATACCGCCCCAAAAAAAAGTTTTCATTTCATTAAATTTTTTGGGGACGTTACAAGGCTTAGAAGTTTAGAAGCAAATCTTGGAAATTTTCAGAAATTTTCAAAAACCATACCAGTTCAGGTTTGAAGTCACTTTGTGAGGCTCACATAATAGAAACCACCCAAAAATGACCCCATTTTTGAAACTACACCCTTCAAGGTATTCAAAACTGATTTCACAAACGTTGTTAACCCTTTAGGTGATCCCCAAGTTATTGGCAAATGGAGATGATATTTCAGATTTTCCATTTTTTGCCAAATTTTCCATTTTAACCAATTTTTTCCACTAACAAAGCAAGGGTTAACAGACAAACAAGACTGTATCTTTATTGCCCTGACTCTGTCGTTTACAGAAACACCCCATATGTGGTCGTGCACTACTGTATGGCCACACGGAGCGCAGTGTGGTTTTTGGAAGGCAGATATTATTGACCGGTTTATTTACACCATGTCCTATTTCAAGCCCCCCTGATGCACCCCTGGAGTAGAAACTCCCTAAAAGTGACCCCATTTTGGAAACTACAGGATAAGGTGGCAGTTTTGTTGGGACTATTTTTAGGGTACATATGATTTTTCGTTGCTCTACCAAAAATTGAAATTCTGAAATTTCATCTCCATTTGCCATTAATTGTTGAGGAACACCTAAAGGGTTAATAAAGTTTGTAAAATCAGTTTTGAATACCTTAAGGAACGTAATTTCTAGGCATTGGGACAGAGTGCCTGCCGAATGATTTCGGCAGGCACTCTGTTCTGATTACCCGGGTACGTCATGAGTCCTTAATTACCAGGACACCATCACGTACCGGTACGTCATGAGTCCTTAAGAGGTTAAGGACCTTTTAGGAGCAGATCATTGCCCAAATAACTTACTGCATTCACATCATCCAGATCAGGTCCTGAGGAGCAGGGAAGGTGAGCCCTGGCCAATGTGGCTTGTTCTGGTCAGCAGTCGCAAGGAGAGAGAAGGAGTCAAGTGGCTTGAGGGCAAAGGCAGAAGTAGGAGAAGAAGCGAGCTATGTTGCATGCTTCGGTGGGGTTAGAGGCAGGGCCGGCGCCACCTGTAAGGCGACCTAGGCAACCGCCTAGAGCACAATTTAGCAGGGGGCGCTACGATTCGATGTAATAAGAAAAAAACCTGTAGGAAATTTAACTTAGAAGTGGCGGCCGGCGTGGCGCCCGCCGCTCTCATGTCATGCAGCTGTGCCGCCTGAGCGCTAGAAGAATCCCGCCCGGCTGCCGCTCTGCCCCAGCAACACAGGCACAGCCGGAGTCGGACGGGACGGTCACATGCCCTGACAGGCTCAGAAACAGATTATAAGAGAATGCTGAGGATTGTAGTATCACAGGGATATAGGAGCACATGGTAGATGGAGCAGTCACAGATCTTATACGAGGTCATTCTGGCAATTTGGGGCCACTGGGCAGGCTATATCCCTGTGATACTACAATCCTCAGCATTCTCTTATAATCTGTTGCTGTCAGGGCATGCTGAGGGTTAGGCCGCAGATGCACACAGCCGTGAGCAGTACTGTAGCAGCGGCACGAAGCGCACGGCGTCCTAGCAACCAATTACGCTGTGCGCTCCTGCTCTCTGCAGGATTCCAGGCCAGGATACCATGGACCGCTCACGGCTGTGTGCATCTGCGGCCTAACCCTCAGCATGCCCTGACAGCAACAGATTATAAGAGAATGCTGAGGATTGTAGTATCACAGGGATATAGTTGCCCAGTGGCCCCAAATGGCCAGAATGACCTCATATAAGATCTGTGACTGCTCCATCTACCATGTTTACTGCTCCTATATCCCTGTGATACTACAATCCTCAGCATTCTCTTATAATCTGTTGCTGTCAGGGCATGCTGAGGGTTATAGCTTCGCAACTTTAGGCTGGCTACATATGCTGCAACTTGTGATGTATTAAACTGCGCAAGCATTCTGGATGATGTTTTCAGTGTTGTGACTTGTACAGTTTTTGATTTTTTTTTTATTAACCCCGTATACATACATCACCTCCGGTGTAATGTCTGCCAACTCCTGGAGTGCGGATGTTGTGGCAGTCTATGGGCAATGGCGGCGTTCATTCTGTGTAGTGATATGTATGTGATTTGTGTATGTGTAAATAATGTACTGTTGTATATATGTATAAGATTTGAGTATGTGGCATAAGTATGCACTTTTTGCCCGTCGGCTACTTGCCTGCGTCTTGTTGAGTTCCATCCTAGGGGGCTCTATACCGGAAAAGAACTGATCAGTTTTATCCTACTGCATTCTGAATGGAGAGAAATCTGTTCAGTATGCATCATGATGTCTTCAGTTCAGTCTTTTTGACATTTCAGGACGAAGATAAACATGCATGCTGCGGTATTTTCTCCGTCCAAAATTCCGGAACACTTGCGGATGCTGGTGTTAGGGGAAGTTCGGGGGGGTCAATTTTTATCTTGCCTAGGGCGGCAAAAATCCTTGCACCGGCCCTGGTTAGAGGTTTGGCTTAACCAAAAGATTTCCTTTGGTCACCCAATGTATTCCATTTTCTATTCTAAAAAGTTGGTTGGTATGAA